>CM065590.1:358844052-359583676 GCA_033119425.1 Bufotes viridis
TTTTACCCAGTATTAATTACAACAGGAGTGCTTCTTCTGGTCTAACACCAGAATAATTTTATTATTACGGTGAAAGCTTTTTCTAATTTATATTTCTGGCACATTAAAAAAAAAATATTTCTGGCTGACAGTATTGGACAAAGTAGTGGCACTAGCTAGCCTAGCTGGAACAGCACATTCATGGGATTTGCTATCCAAGTGGGTTACTTTCAGTTTCACCACTGATATATTAAATATCTTTGCAGTTAGTATGGGTGACACAAGCACAGCCAAACCCCTGATGTAGTATATCTATGAAAAATCGACTATTACATTAGATTAATGGACGTTGTGGCAGCTTTTGCTGTAGCACCACAAGTCCCAAAATGGCGCCGCCTATCAGCCCAGTAACATGTGCCAGAAAACAGTCTGCCCAGCCAGAAAAATTTTTTACTTTGACTGAGCAGCTGAATCGCTGTTGTTCTGATTCACAGGTGTAGATTTTTAACTTCTTTGGAGCTTTGGTTTACACTCTGTGGCAGCAAGTGCTGGCGCACCACAAGTCCCAAAATGGCCACCGCCGGTCAGCCCAGTTACATGTGCCAGTAAAAATCGCTCTGGCCAGTCTCAACAAAATAGTGACTTTCAGTGAACAGCTCAGCTGAGTTGTTCTGATGCACAGGTGTAGAAAGGAAGATCATTCAATCACTTCTTTATCCCTGCCTATCTCGCCCTCACAGAAGCTGCATCCTCTCCCTACACTAGTCAGAGCAGTGTGACGTGCGGCGCTACGTGGCTCCAGCTTAAATAGAGGCTGGGTCACATGCTGCACTTGGCCAATCACAGCCATGCCATTAGTAGGCATGGCTGTGATGGGCTCTTAGGGCAAGAAGTAAAACGCTAGCTGATTGGCTGCTGTGCAGCCATTCAGAAAGCAGGAAGTAATCGACGAACACCGGACCCGAACTTTTTTGAAAATGTCCGGGTTCGGGTCCGTGTCACGGACACCCCAAAATTCGGTACGGACCCGAACGATTTTCGAACTGTTCGCTCAACACTACTTACAACCCTTTGTTCTCAAACATTTTCTGTGCGCACATCAACGTCGAATCTTGCCACTCTGTAAAATCAATCAAGTACATATGCAAATATGTCCACAAAGGAAGTGATCAAGCAGTTTTCCAACTCCAGAAAAATGGACCTATTCTTGATGAAGTGCAAACATTCGAGATGGGCAGGTACATCAGCAGCAATGAAGCTGTTTGGAGAATACTAGAGTTCTCCATTCATTAGTGCTACCCACCAGTAGAGATGGCCCGAACTATCCGCCGGCGAACAGTTCCCGGCGAACATAGCTTGTTCGCGTTCGCCGCAGCGGGCAAACACATGCGATGTTCGGTCCGCCCCCTATACATCATCATTGAGCAAACTTTGACCCTGTAGCTCACAGTCAGCAGACACATTCCAGCCAATCAGCAGCATACCCTCCCTCCCAGACCCTCCCATCTCCTGAACAGCATCCATTTTAGATTCATTCGGAATTTGCAGTCTTAGTGAGAGGAGGGACAGTGTAGCTGCTGCTGATTTAATTGGGAAATCGATAGCTAGGCTAGTGTATTCAGTGTCCACTCCAGTCCTGAAAGACTCATCTGATATCTGCTGTAAGGACAGCGTCCTGACAGCACCCCAAAAAGCCCTTTTTAGGGCTGCAACATTAGTCTGCTTTTTTTTTTCTCCATATATATATTGCAGTTGCCTGGCCAAGCCTGTGTGTGAGGAGCTGCAGGCCCACAGACTGTAGTGTGCCCACTGCCAGTGCCCACCCCTGTCATACCGTGTGGCACAGGATTTTGCATCAAAAAAAGGCATTAAATTTTTACACTTAAGTGTAATTTCAGTTGCCTGCCGGCCAGTGTGTGTGTCAGGCCGACTTCCACTGACTGTAGTGTGCCCACTGTCAGTGCCCACCCCTGTCATACCGTGTGGCACAGGACTTTGTATAAAAAAAAACGCATTTAATTTTTACACTTTAGTGTAATTTCAGTTGCTTGCCTGCTAGTGTGTGTCAGGCCGACTTCCACTGACTGTAGTGTGCCCACTGCCAGTTCCCACCCCTGTCTTACCGTGTGGCACAGGACTTTGCATCAAAAAAAGGCATTTAATTTTTACACTTTAGTGTAATTTCAGTTGCTTGCCTGCTAGTGTGTGTCAGGCCGACTTCCACTGACTGTAGTGTGGCCACTGCCAGTGCCCACCCCTGTCATCCCGTGTGGCACAGGACTTTGCATCAAAAAAGGCATTTAATTTTTACACTTTAGTGTAATTTCAGTTGCTTGCCTGCTAGTGTGTGTCAGGCCGACTTCCACTGACTGTAGTGTGCCCACTGCCAGTGCCCACCCTGTCATACCGTGTGGCACAGGACTTTGCATCAAAAAAAGGCATTTAATTATTACACTTTAGTGTAATTTCAGTTGCTTGCCTGCTAGTGTGTGTCAGGCCGACTTCCACTGACTGTAGTGTGGCCACTGCCAGTGCCCACCCCTGTCATCCCGTGTGGCACAGGACTTTGCATCAAAAAAGGCATTTAATTTTTACACTTTAGTGTAATTTCAGTTGCTTGCCTGCTAGTGTGTGTCAGGCCGACTTCCACTGACTGTAGTGTGCCCACTGCCAGTGCCCACCCTGTCATACCGTGTGGCACAGGACTTTGCATCAAAAAAAGGCATTTAATTATTACACTTTAGTGTAATTTCAGTTGCTTGCCTGCTAGTGTGTGTCAGGCCGACTTCCACTGACTGTAGTGTGCCCACTGCCAGTTCCCACCCCTGTCATACCGTGTGGCACAGGACTTTGCATCAAAAAAAGGCATTTAATTTTTACACTTTAGTGTAATTTCAGTTGCCTGCCGGCCAGTGTGTGTGTCAGGCCGACTTCCACTGACTGTAGTGTGCCCACTGTCAGTGCCCACCCCTGTCATACCGTGTGGCACAGGACTTTGCATTAAAAAAAAAGGCATTTAATTTTTACACTTTAGTGTAATTTCAGTTGCTTGCCTGCTAGTGTGTGTCAGGCCGACTTCCACTGACTGTAGTGTGCCCACAGCCAGTGCCCACCCCTGTCATCCCGTGTGGCACAGGACTTTGCATCAAAAAAAGGCATTTAATTTTTACACTTTAGTGTAATTTCAGTTGCTTGCCTGCTAGTGTGTGTCAGGCCGACTTCCACTGACTGTAGTGTGCCCACTGCCAGTGCCCACCCCTGTCATACCGTGTGGCACAGGACTTTGCATCAAAAAAGGCATTTAATTTTTACACTTTAGTGTAATTTCAGTTGCTTGCCTGCTAGTGTGTGTCAGGCCGACTTCCACTGACTGTAGTGTGCCCACTGCCAGTTCCCACCCCTGTCATACCGTGTGGCACAGGACTTTGCATCAAAAAAAGGCATTTAATTTTTACACTTTAGTGTAATTTCAGTTGCTTGCCTGCTAGTGTGTGTCAGGCCGACTTCCACTGACTGTAGTGTGCTCACTGCCAGTGCCAACCACTCATACCGGGTGGCACAGTAGCTTGCCGATAAATAAGGCATTTAATTTTTAGACAGTAGTCTAAATTCAGTTGCTTGCCTGCTGCCAGTGTGTGTCAGGCCCACTTTCACAGACGGTAGTGTGCCCACTGCCAGTGCCAACCACTCATACCGGGTGGCACAGTAGCTTGCCGATAAATAAGGCATTTAATTTTTACACATTAGTCTAATTTGACACACGTCCTAGGATAGGGTCCGTAACAGGGATTAAACTCATAGGAATAGTACTAGTTAAGACACCACTCATATAGGGTGTCACAGCACATTGCTCTGTGCACGCGTAGTGCCCCAATTTGGGAGTAAGAGGACCGACCAAGCTGGTTTTTCCATCTCCCGGTTCCTGAAATCAATTCAGTTTGGTGTATGAGAGTTTGGTCTGTCACTGTGAAGGCAGTCGAAGGTCCCCGGCCTAAATTTTTTTTCACAAAAGGCAATCCCTGATATGGGATGTAACAGGGATTAAACTGATGAGAATAGTACTACAGAAAATACCACTCATATCGGGTGTGACAGTAAATTGCACGGCGCAGACGCAGTGGCCGTGGATAAAAACAAAGGGGATGGAGCCAGCGTTTTTTTAACCATCTCCCCGTTCGAAAAATCAATTCAATAAATGGCCCCCAGATTGGGGACGTTGGAAGGGATTAAACTGATGAGAATAGTACTACAGAAAATACCACTCATATCTGGTGTGACAGTAAATTGCACGGCGCAGACGCAGTGACCATGGATAAAAACAAAGGGGAGAGAGCCAGCGTTTTTTTAACCATCTCCCCGTTCGAAAAATCAATTCAATTCACCTTTCGTGAACCCTTGGTGTTGTACGTGGCTGGATGGAGGAAGAAACATTCAATGACATCACCGGGATGTGGCTAGCTTGGTATCCAACCTTGTGCAAATGGGGAGATTGCGGTTGTGCAAATGAACTGTTTGCGGTTGTTTGCGGTGCATTAAAAGGGGAGTTTGGTCTGTCAATGTCTGTGAAGCGGGCGTAACCCTTACACTACCTGATCGATATAACATCATACCTGATCGTATACACACACTAGATGTTTTAAACCACGTTGTTCAAAAAAATTTAGGATTGTTCGGTGATTTATGCCTTTTATGGATTAAAACCCAACTCTGCGTCGACTATGTAATTTTCCATGGAAGTTTTGCCATGGATCCCCCTCCGGCATGCCACAGTCCAGGTGTTAGTCCCCTTGAAACAACTTTTCCATCATTATTGTGGCCAGAAAGAGTCCCTGTGGGTTTTAAAATTCACCTGCCTATTGAAGTCAATGGCGGTTCGCCCGTTCGCGAACATTTGCGGAAGTTCGCGTTTGCCGTTCGCGAACGGAAAATTTTATGTTCGCAACATCACTTCCCACCAGTTGTGCATCTCAGTGTTCACTTCGAAAATGGACTGAGTATTTACTTTGACCCAGCAAACTTGCACCAGCAGCTCCTAACAACACCTAAGACCACCCTTTTAGCATTTTTCTTAACTGTGTCAACAGATCCATTTGCAAAAACAATTCTCTATTGTGATCTACCAAAGTACTACACTTGGAACGCATCGAGAAAAAGACTGGAACGGAGGAAACAGGGGCTTGATGTTGAAGGCCATCCAGGGGTCAAAGCAAATGATATTATTGGTCGCGTCTAGACTGTTTATCCATCAAATGCAGAGTGCTTTTACCTGCGCATGTTACTTCATGTTGTCAAGGGCCCAACATCATTTTCTGACCTGAAGACTGTCGGAGGCCATGTCTCTGAAACATTCCGTGAAGCTTGCCAAAGACAAGGACTTCTGGAAAATGATGGACACTGGGACATGACCCTCAGTGAAGCAGCAGCCACACAAACACCAAATCGACTAAGACACCTCTTTGCTATTCTTCTAACAACCTGTAACATTTCAAATCCCTTTGAGATTTGGACAAAGTACAACACTGATCTTAGTGAGGACATCCTCATGCAGGTTAGATGGGAAAATCCTCAGCAACTTATCAACTTCACTGAAGACATTTTCAACAAAGCCTTAATTCTCCTTGATGACCAGAGCATGGCAATGTCCGGAAAAACTTTACAGCTTCTTGGCTTAGCTACTCCAGCAAGAGATCATGAAGCTAACCAAATGTGCAGGGAGATTTACATAGAAACCAGGGGCGGACTGAGAACCCTCAGGGCCCCCGGGCATAATAAATCAAGGGCCCCCTTCCAGGCCACACCCACATCCCGCCTCCAGCCACTCCCATGTCCCGCCTCCAGTCACACCCATATCCTGCACAATAATTTATTTAATTAGAAGTGCAACATAAATAACGAATGCAAAACGCCGGGCCCCAGTGGCGTTGCTAGGGCTGGTGTCACCTGGTGCGGTAGAAAATGGTGTCACCCCCCCCCCCCAGCACAACACCCCCCCTCCCATCGGCGGCGATCTCTCTGCTTAGCCCCGGCCCCACATCAGCTGTCTGTTTACTATCTAAACCCCCATCCATGTTATCGCTTGGGTTCAAATTCTAGCACCCCCAACAGGCCCCCAACCCCTGGCGATCTGTCTTCTGTCTGCTTAGAACCCCCCACACACACACACATATTTGCATACATATTATATTCTGTATCCAGAATATATCCAGAATACAGCACCACATACCTTACATCCAGTAACTTCTCTGATGCAGACCACTTCTTTCCTCATCTTCTCCTTTCAGATCAGACCGCCATGATGATTTTTCACCCATCTCTCGTCTCTGTAGTTTGACAAAAGACATCTTAGGTTCCTACTTTTCCATCATCCTCCTACCTTATTAACAACTCACCTGCCACCTTCAGTAATAATAATAATGTGCACTAATTCACAAGTGCTCCCGCTCTGTGTGCCGGTACAAAAACTCCCTCAGTGCCGCCAGTTGAGCTAATGTCCCCATAATGTGTGCAAGTATAAAATACCCTATATAATGCCCCTAGTAAATGCCCACATAGTGCTCCTCTCCTCTTCCCCATAGTGCCCCCAGAATGTGGCAGTATAAGATTCCCCCATAGTGTCCCCCAGAATGTGCCAGTATTAAATGCCCCTTCTTAGTGCCCCCATAATGTGCCTATATAATATACCCCCATAGTATTCTTCTCCCATCCAACACCATAGTGTCCCCATAATGTGCCAGCAATGCCCCCATAGTGTCCCCCATGTGCTAGATATGCCCCCATAGTGTCCCCCATGTGCCGGCAATGCCCCTATATTGTCCACCATATGCCAGCAATGCCCCCATAGTGTTCCCTATGTGCCAGCCATTGCCCCAAAGTGTCCCTTTATGCCAGCAATGACCCCCAGCGCAGCCCAGCGCCTCACAGAAAAACAAAACAAAACACATACTTACCTCCATGGCAGTGATGCGATGCAGGCCTGTCCCGAGCAGTACAGCTCAGGCGGAGCGATGACGTAATCGCGCCGCCTGCATCGGCTCTCTGATAGGCTGCTGGCCTTGTGCCGGCAGCCTATCAGAGGAACAGGGAAGAGAGATGCCTCTCCCTCCCCTGCTGCAGTGTTCATCTGTATCGCGATACAGATGAATGTAGGGAGATGAGTGCTTCCATAATGCAAGTGCTCATCTCTCATCTCCTGGTGGTGTCACCCAGGGCGTAGCTAGAAATGACTGGGCCCCACAGCAAAAATGTTATGCCCCCCATAGCTAAATTTTTTATGGGCCCCTCCCGGATCTCCCACCCCACCCCCACATACCTATCGGACCTCCCACCCTTTCAGAGCTTCCACCCAAACACCCTCCAGGACCTCCCATCCCAACATCCCCACACCCTCCCTAGATCCCCCATCAGTGTCATCCACACATCCCCCATCAGTGTCCTCCACACATCCCCTCTAAGTGTCATCCACACATCCCCCATTAGTGTCCTCCACACACACCCTCATCAGTGTCCTGCACACATACCTCATCAGTGTCATCCACACAACCCCCCATCAGTGTCCTCCACACATACCACCCTCCATCAGTGTCCTCCACACATACCCCCATCAGTGTCCTCCACACATACCCCCATCAGTGTCCTCCCTCCACACATCCTCCCCATCAGTGGCAACCATACATCCCCCATCAGAGCTTCATATTAACCTGCTATACTACTATTATGGCTAAAAACCTCAGTAATAGTTTCCCATATAAAATAAATTTATATATATATATATATATATATATATATAAATATTTATATCAGAAGCATAAATATATATTATCATACTTCTGATGTACATGAATGCATAATTTAGCCTCTATTTCTAAAAGGTTGCCATCAGGACTAGAACTCACAACCATTCACATCAGAGGCAAAAACCCTAACCACTGAGCCATGAATCTTAATGATAAATTATGTTGGAAAAAACTCTTAGTAGTGTATCATGTATTGGGTATTCCTATATAGCAGAAGTATAACTAAATAATAAAATAAATGTGTAATTACTATATATACATTTTACTGTATTTTGTGTCATACATTTATCTTACAATTACTGAAAAATAAATATGTAATTTATACTTCGGCTGTATAGTGTATCATGTATCACTCTGCTGTATAGGAATACCTAATACTTGATAAACTACTATGAGGATTTTCTAACACTGTTTACCATTGAGCTCTATAGCTCAGTGGTTAGTGTTCTTGCCTCTGATATGAAAGGTTGTGAGTTCGAATCCCGGTTGCAACTTTTCAGAAATAGAAGCTAAATTAGATTAAAATACATTGGGTGTCCCCAAGCATACTGACAATGCTTGGGGATACCCCCTTCATGTTCATAGCACTGACTCCATATATGGACACAACCATTTATGGAGTCAGAGCTCAGACCGGGATTCCCTCTACAGCGATCAGTGCAGTGAATAAATTATCTTGTGCTGGCAGCCGGCACCGCCACTGACGGGACTATGTCCTAATAGAAACAAACTATAACATTAATGAACTGACAGCATTTGTCTCTCACAACCAGCCACTGTTGGTACCAGACCAAAGAAACGCCTACAACCAAATTTTAAGTTTCACTGGAACCAACAAAGGTGGGATTGTTTTCCTTGATGCCGCAGGTGGAACAGGAACATTTTTAATCAGTTTGCTCCTGGCAAAATTCCAGCAACAACAAAAGATTGCACTTGCAGTGGCATCTTCTGGAGTTGCAGCTACACTTTCAACTGGTGGCAGCACAGCACATTCCACATTCAAGCTACCGCTTAACCTTGCTCACAGTGACAGCCCAGTGTGTAATATTGCCAAGGGATCAGGGCAGGCCAAACTGCTTCAAAAGTGCAGTGTAATCATTTGGGATGAATGTACAATGTCACACAAGAGGGCTCTGGAAGCAGTGGACAGACTGCTGCAAGATGTGCATAAAAAAGTCTATCATGGGAGGAGTAGTTGTTGTTTTGGCAGGTGACTTTCGTCAAACACTACTTGTTATTCCAAGATCAACCCCTGCAGATGCACTCAATGCCTGCCTCAGAGCATCATACCTTTGGAGACAAGTGAAGAAAATGTCGCTAAATACAAACATGAGGGTCCACATAACAGGCGATGTTTCTGCTGGACTGTTCTCGAGCCAGCTGCTGTCTATTGGAGATGGCAAGGCACCAGTAAACTCAATCACTGGACAGATTATGTTTCCAAGCAACTTTTGATATATCATGACTAGTGTTGAGCGAACAGTTCGAGCATCGTTCGGGTTCGTACCGAATTTTGGGGTGTCCGGGACCCGGACCCGAACCCGGACATTTTCAAAAAAGTTCGGGTTCGGGTTCGTCGTTCGGCATGTATTTTGGCGCATTTTGAAAGGCTGCAAAGCAGCCAATCAACATGCATCATACTACTTGCCCTAAGATGCCATCGCAGCCATGCCTACTATTGGCAAGGCTGTGATTGGCCAAGTGCAGCATGTGACTCAGCCTCTTTATAAGCTTGTGCGCACGTCGGGACGTGCTCACTCCCGATGTGAATAGAACAGGGATAGACGCAGCTGATGCTAGGGCGAGAATAGGCAGGGATAATTGAATAACTGGAAGCAAATTTCTCTCCTCCACCTGTGATTCATCTGAACAACTGCAGCTGAGCTGCTTTTTTGATAGGGATTGGCTATTTTTAGAGTGGCCAGAGTGATTTTTCCATCCACATGTACCTGGGCTGACCGCCGGCCGCCATTTTGCGACTTGTAGTGCTGCAGCAGAAGCTGCCACAGTGTGCATTCCAAAGCTCCAAACAAGTCAGACATCTACACCTGGGATTCAGACCAATAGCGATTTAGCAGCACAGTCCAAGGCTATTTTTTTAAAGGTTGTGCAGACCATTTTGTGGCACATGTTACTGGGCTGATAGGCGGCGGCCATCTTGGGACTAGTGCTGCAGCACAATCTCTCCCAACGTCCATTAATCACTTGTAATAGTGGTCTGTGCCATAGAAATCCTACATCAGGGACTTGGGTGTGCTTGTGTCACCCCTACTAATACCAGTCCACCTGTAATCCATACAGTGAAAAGCCATAAAGTATTCCAGTGAGGGAATTTTTTTATTTAAAAAGGCCAAGTTAGTTTATCTGGCGTTCAATATACTAGATACAGTTAGGCCTGCGTTTCATACATCTGGAATTAGCAAACTAATGTGCTGGGGTTGGGAAAACATATATGTACCCATACTAGAATCTGTCAAAGAAAGCGGTACTCACATATAACAGTCATTCCATCTGTAATCCATACAGTCAAAAGACTGAAAGTATTCCAGTGAGGGAATTTTTTATTTAAAAAGGCCAAGTTAGTTTATCTGGCGTTCAATATACTAGATACAGTTAGGCCTGCGTTTCATACATCTGGAATTAGCAAACTAATGTGCTGGGGTTGGGAAAACATATATGTACCCATACTAGAATCTGTCAAAGAAAGCGGTACTCACATATAACAGTCATTCCATCTGTAATCCATACAGTCAAAAGACTGAAAGTATTCCAGTGAGGGAATTTTTTTATTTAAAAAGGCCAAGTTAGTTTATCTGGCGTTCAATATACTAGATACAGTTAGGCCTGCGTTTCATACATCTGGAATTAGCAAACTAATGTGCTGGGGTTGGGAAAACATATATGTACCCATACTAGAATCTGTCAAAGAAAGCGGTACTCACATATAACAGTCATTCCATCTGTAATCCATACAGTCAAAAGACTGAAAGTATTCCAGTGAGGGATTTTGCTTATAAAAATAATATATTTCATTGTGGTGCGAGTTGAATCGCAACAATGAAGAAAAATACTATTAAGGGACGAGGACGCGGTCGTGGTGGTGTCCGTGGAGCCTCTGTTGCTGGTAGAGGACGTGGCCGTTCGGCCCCAGGCGCACACAGTAGGGAACGAACTCCCTCAACTAGCCGGCAGAATGTACCGCAATATCTCGTGGGGCCCAATGCCGCTCTTAGGATGGTAAGGCCTGAGCAGGTACAGGCATTAATCGATTGGGTGGCCGACAGTGCTTCCAGCACGTTCACCACATGGTCTTCCACCCAGTCTTCTGCGGAAGCGCACAGGTGGCACCTGAAAACCAAGCCCATCAGTCTGTCACATCACCCCCAAGCATATCAGGGAAACGGTCTGAGCCACAAGTTATGCAGCAGTCTCTTCTTCTGTTTGAAGACTCTGCTTCCAGGGTTTCCCAGGGCGTCCACCTAGCCCTTCCCCAGTGGAGGAAGACATACCATGCACTGACGCACAACCACTTATGTCTCCAGATGAAGAGGACATGGGAATACCACCACAGCAGAGTCACCGACTCTCTGATGATGACGAAACACAGGTGCCCACTGCCGCGTCTTTTTGCAGTGTGCAGACTGAACAGGAGGAGGTCAGGGAGGAGACTGGGTGGAAGACGATGCAGAGGACGATGAGGTCTTAGACCCCACATGGACTGAAGGTCGTGGCGATGACTTTCACAGTTCAGAGGAAGAGGTAGTGGTGAGACCGAGACAACAGCGAAGCCAAAGAGGGAGCAGGGGGCCAAAGCAGACGAGCCGCCGCCCCCAGAGTTCGCCTGCTACTGGACATCGCCAACAGGGACCCAGCCCCACAAAGGCAGCTTCAAAGAGTTCCCTGGCATGGCACTTCTTTAAACAATGTCCTACCGACAAGACCCGAGTGACTTGCACGCTCTGCCATCAGAGCCTGAGGCGAGGCATTAGCGTTCTGAACCTCAGCACAACCTGCATGACCAGGCATCTACATGCAAAGCATGAACTGCAGTGGGGTACACACCTTAAAAACCAGGCACTCGCTGAGGCTCCCCCTGCTCCCTCTACCGCTGCTGCCTCGGCTTCCGCCTCGAGAGGAATGTTGCCACCTGCCGAGCAGCAAACAGAGGATGTGCCACCGACACCACCACCACCGCCACCGTCAACTAGCGTCTCCACTATATCACACAGCAGCGTTCAGCTCTCAATATCTCAAACCTTAGAGAGGAGCGCAAATTCCCCGAGTCACCCTCGAGGCCCTTGGCCTGAACGCCAGCATTTCTAAACTGCTGGCCTTTGAAATGCTGTCATTCCGGCTGGTGGACACAGACAGCTTCAAACAGCTGATGGCCATGGCTGTCCCGCAGTATGTGGTTCCCAGCCGCCACTACTTCTCCAAGACAGCCGTGCCTTCCCTGCACATGCAAGTGTCCGATAAAATCAAGTGTGCACTGCGCAACGCCATTTGTGGCAAGGTCCACCTAACCACAGATACGTGGACCAGTAAGCACGACCAGGGACGCTATATCTCACTAACTGCACACTGGATGAATGTAGTGGCGGCTGGGCCCCGGCGGACAGTTCCTTGGCGCACGTCCTTCCGCCCCCTAGGATCGCAGGGCATCATTCTCTGCCTCCTGTAGCCTCCTCCTCCTACTCGGCTTCCTCCTCCACTGCTTCCACCAGCTCATCCGGTCAGCCACACACCTTCACCACCAACTTCAGCACAGCCCGGGGTAAACGTCAGCAGGCCATTCTGAAACTCATATGTTTGGGGGACAGGCCCCACAGCGCAAAGGAGTTGTGGCGGGGTATTGAACAACAGACCGACGAGTGGTTTCTGCCGGTGGGCCTCAAGCCAGGCCTGGTTGTATGCGATAATGGGCGAAATCTCGTGGCAGCTCTGGGACTAGCTGGTTTGACGCACATCCCTTGCCTGGCGCATGTGCTGAACTTGGTGGTGCAGAGGTTCATTCACCACTACCCCAACATGTCAGAGCTGCTGCATAAAGTGCGGGCCGTCTGTGCGCGCTTCCGCCCGTTCACATCCTGCCGCTGCTCGCCTGTCTGCGCTACAGCGGAACTCCGGCCTTCCCGCTCACCGCCTCATATGCGACGTGCCCACCCGGTGGAACTCCACCTTGCACATGCTGGAGA
The DNA here is from genome assembly GCA_033119425.1 of Bufotes viridis. Classification (NCBI taxonomy): domain Eukaryota; kingdom Metazoa; phylum Chordata; class Amphibia; order Anura; family Bufonidae; genus Bufotes; species Bufotes viridis. The sequence continues at coordinate 358,857,020 of CM065590.1, forward strand.
GACTGTGCGAGCAGCAGCAGGCCATAGTGGAGTTTCAGCTGCAGCACGCTCGCGTCAGTCGTACTGCCGAACAGCACCACTTCACCACCAATGATTGGGCCTCCATGCGAGACCTGTGTGCCCTGCTGCGCTGTTTCGAGTACTCCACCAACATGGCCAGTGGCGATGACACTGTTATCAGCGTTACAATACCACTTCTATGTCTCCTTGAGAAAACACTTAGGGCAATGATGTTAGAGGAGGTGGCCCAGGTGGAGGAGGAGGAGGAGGATGAGGGCTCGTTTCTAACACTTCGGGCCAGTCTGTTCGAATTGGCTCAGAGGGAGGTTTGTTTAAGCAGCAGAGGACAGGTTCACAAGTCGCCAGCCAAGGCACTGTACTGGAGGACGAGGAGGATGAGGAGGAGGTGGAGGGGACGAGGATGGCGCAAGTTCACAGCGGGGTGGCAGCCCAGGCCCATCACTGGTGCGTGGCTGGGGGATACGGTGGACGATGACGATACGCCTCCCACAGAGGACAGCTTGTCCTTACCCATGGGTAGCCTGGCCCACATGAGCGAATATATGCTCCAATGCCTGCGCAACGACAGCAGAGTTGCCCACGTTTTAACGTGTGCAGACTACTGGGTGGCCACCCTGCTGGATCCCGGTATAAAGACAATGTGCCCACTTTAATTCCTGAACTGGAGCGCGACCGTAAGATGCTGCGAGTACAAGCACTGCGCTGATAGAGGCGCTCTTGAGAGCATTCCCACATGTCACAGGGAACAGGTGGAAGGTGAAGGCAGAGGAGTGGCAAGAGGTCGCCAACGCAGCTGTGTCACGGCCAGCTCATCTGAGGGCAGGGTTAGCATGGCAGAAATGTGGAAAAGTTTTGTCTCCACGCCACAGCTATCTGCACCGACACCTGATACGGAACGTGTTAGCAGGAGGCAGCATTTCACTAACATGGTTGAACAGTATGTCTGCACACCTCCACATCCTGACGGATGGTTCGGCCCCATTCAACTACTGGGTTTCGAGAAATTGTCCACGTGGCCAGAGTTAGCATGTTATGCCTTGGAGGTGCTTTCCTGCCCGGCGGCCAGCGTTTTATCTGAGCAGCGTATTCAGCACGGCAGGGCGTCGTACTGACAAGCGCAGCCGCCTGTCCACAGCCAACGTGGACAAGCTGACCTTCATAAAGATGAACCAGGCATGGATCCCACAGGACCTGTCCCTCCCTTGTGCAGAGTAGTCCTTATTAACTGCCTAAAAACATGTCTTGTTGTGCTACGGGCCACTTCTTTATTTGATACAAATTTTATGAAACCCACAGTTGAATGAAACTCTTCTCTGTCTGGGCGCCGGGGCCTAACCAGATGAAAGTGGCCGGTTAAACTAACGGGTGACATGAAGCCATAACCTCTGCCATGCTACCTCTGTCTTCTGTCTGGGTGCTGAGGCCTAAGTCAAATAAAGCGGTCTTCTGCTGTGCTGGGGGATATGAAGCTAATCTCTGACCTCTCTCCTCTGTCTGGGTCCAAAGGCCTAAATCACTGAAAGAGGCCTTCTCCTGTGGTGTGTGATATGATGCCAGAATATGTGCTGTGGGGCCTCTCTCCTCTTCCTGGGTGCAGGGTCAAATAAACTAAATTGTGGCCTACTCCTGTGGTGGTTGATATGATGCCTGATTCTCTGATGTGGAACCTCTCTCCTCTGTTTGGGTGAAGGGGTCAAAGTAACTAAATGGTGGCTTCTCCTGTGGTGGCTGATATGATGCCAGAATATGTGCTGTGGGGCCTCTCTCCTCTTCCTGGGTGCAGGGGTCAAAGTAACTCAATGGTGGCTTCTCCTGTGGTGGCTGATATGATGCCAGAATATGTGCTGTGGTGCCTCTCTCCTCTTCCTGGGTGCGGGGTCAAAGTAACTCAATGGTGGCTTCTCCTGTGGTGGTTAGTATGATGCCAGAATATGTGCTGTGGGGCCTCTCTCCTCTTCCTGGGTGCAGGGGTCAAAGTAACTCAATGGTGGCTTCTCCTGTGGTGGCTGATATGATGCCAGAATATGTGCTGTGGTGCCTCTCTCCTCTGTCTGGGTCCAAAGGCCTAAATCACTGAAAGAGGCCTTCTCCTGTGGTGTGTGATATGATGCCTGAATATGTGCTGTGGTGCCTCTCTCCTCTTCCTGGGTGCAGGGGTCAAAGTAACTCAATGGTGGCTTCTCCTGTGGTGGCTGATATGATGCCAGAATATGTGCTGTGGGGCCTCTCTCCTCTTCCTGGGTGCAGGGGTCAAAGTAACTAAATGGTGGCTTCTCCTGTGGTGGTTGATATGATGCCTGATTCTCTGCTGTGAAACCTCTCTCCTCCATCTGGGTGTAGGGGTCAAAGTCTTTCAAAGTCGCCTTCTCCTGTGCTGATTGATATAAAGCTGATGGTTGTGCCATCTGACATGGTTGCCAGGGTCTGATTCAATGGGGCCTACTCCTGTGGTGGGTGATCTAAATGCCTGATTCTCTGCTGTGAAACCTCTCTCCTCCGTCTGGGTGTAGGGGTCAAAGTCTTTCAAAGTCGCCTTCTCCTGTGCTGATTGATATGAAGCTGATGGTTGTGCCATCTGACATGGTTGCCGGGGTCCCATTAAATTGGGGCCTACTCCTGTGGTGGGTGATCTAAATGCCTGATTCTCTGCTTTGAAACCTCTCTCCTCCGTCCGGGTGTAGGGGTCAAAGTCTGTCAAAGTCGCCTTCTCCTGTGCTGATTGATATAAAGCTTATGCTTGTGCCATCTGACATGGTTGCTGGGGTCTGATTCAATGGTGGCCTACTCCTGTGGTGGGTGATCTAAATGCCTGATTCTCTGCTGTGTAACCTCTCTCCTCCGTCTGGGTGTAGGGGTCAAAGTAACTAAATGGTGGCCTACTCCTGTGGTGGGTGATATGATGCCTGGTTCTCTGCTGTGGGACCTCTCTCCTTTGTCTGGGTGCTGTGGTCAAAATAATAGTAAGTGACCTTCTCCATTGGTGGGTGACTTGAAGCCTGATTCTGTGCTATGGGACCTCACTCCAATTAATATTGTTTAATTTTTATTTATTTTATGTTAACTCATCATTTCCCTATCTACATTTGTTTGCAGGGGATTTAACTACATTTTGCTGCCTTTTGCAGCCCTCTAGCCCTTTCCGGGTGTGTTTTACAGCCTTTTTAGTGCCCAAAAGTTCGGGTCCCCATTGACTTCTATGGGGTTCGGGTTCGGGATGAAGTTCGGGTCGAGTTCGGATCCCGAACCCGAACATTTTTCGAAAGTTCGGCCGAACTCGTCGAACCCGAACATCCAGGTGTTCGCTCAACTCTAATCATGACATCAATTGAGGAGCTAAAAGCAAAGGTTTTTCCAAACACTCAACTCCACTTCAGAAAAACTGGCTAGCTGTGTGAAAGGGCTATTCTGGCTCCTAAAAAGTATAGTGTCAACAAGATCAATCTTCAAATTCTAAGTCTCCTTCCCGGTGTGTACAGGACCTACAAGTCCGTGGATACAGTGACAGACCCTGCTCAAGGATTACTCTATCCAACCAAGTTCCTCAACTCCTTGGAGCCACAAGGACTTTGTCCTCACAACCTCTTTCTAAAACCTGGAGGACCTATTTTGCTGTTGAGAAATTTGGATCCACCAAAGCTGTGTAATGGAACAAGACTCTTGATTAAGAACCTGTTTCCACATGTAATTGAAGCAACAATTTTGACAGGATGTACCAAAGGAGAGGAGGTTTTTATTCCAACAATTGCACTCAGTCCAGTTTCCAGTTCGTCTGGTATTTGCATTGTCCATCAACAAGGCTCAGGGACAATCCTTGAAAGTAGCAGGAATCAATTTGCAATCTCCACGCTTTTCTCACAGTCAGCTTTACATGGCTTGTTAAAGAGTTGGAACTGCCAAAAATCTGTTCATCTTCGCACCGGAAGGAAAAAACGAAGAATGTTGTTTATGAAAAGGCTCTGGAATAAGGAGTTGCAGATAAAGCACTTCACATTACTTGGGTAATCATTTAGTTAATCTGTGTTGCATATCTGTGGTGTTGAATATATGATATTAAATGATTCTATTACTTTACTTTTAGATTTTTAATTAAAAAAAAATTGTCTTGTGATTTTTATGTGCAAAATATCTTTTTGTTAACCCATTTTATTTTGTTATAGCTAAGAACAGTTATTTACTATCCTGGGCAACGCCGGGTCCTTCAGCTAGTTGTATATAAAGTGTAGGTGCTGCCAAAAATTACAAGCAAGAGACACTCCGAAACAGCCTGTATATCACGTAAAGTAGGGCCTCATTCACATTGTAGTACAATTGTTAAGGTAGTGGGACTCCTACACTCAAAAAGCTCATGCACCAAGTGAAAGAGCTGCCAAAAATTACAAGGAACCGGCACTCCAATACACCCTTTATTACACATAAAGAAGGGTATCATACACACCCTTAAAAAAGGTTGATTGGTGGCCTGCTGGTGACCCTTAAAAACATTTGGAGCAAGGGCCTGCTGGTGACCCTCTAAAACATTAGGGGTGAGGGCCTGCTGCTGAGCTGATGCTCTAAAACATTATATGCAAGTGTCTGCAGGTGAGCTGACGCTCTAAAACATTATATGCGAGTGCCTGCAGGTGAGCTAAAGCTTTAAAATATTATATGCGAGTGCATGATGTTCAGCTGACACTCTAAAACATTATATTCAAATGAATGCTGTACAGGCCTGCAGTTGAGCTGACCCTATAAAAAGTGGAGTGGAGGGAATATATACAATTTGGATGAGGAGGAGAAAACAAGATTCAACCATATACTCTTTTTTTGTGGTGGAAAAGGTGCATGGGAATACACAACAGATGATTAAGTACATTATAAATGATAGATTAAAACCGCCTTTATGTTCATCATCAGCTTAGCTCTCCTCTGGTGGAGTTGAGAAGTCAGGGGAAATCCAGGCCTTGTTTATTTTTATCTAAGGCAACCTGTCAGCATTTCCAGTAGACAAGCGGATACGCTTATCTGTTATAATGCCACCAGCAGCACTAAATGCACGCTCAGACAAAACGCTGGCGGCAGGGCAGGCCAGCACCTCCAAGGCGAAGAGCACAAGTTTCCGCCACATGTCCAGCTTGGATACCCAGTAGTTGTAAGGCACTGAGGGATCATTTAGGACGCTGACACGGTCTGCTATGTTTTTCTTCACCATCTTCCAAAACTTTTCCCTCCTTCTGTCACGACTGTGACTGATCCAGATAGGTCTGGGAAGAGAAGGTCGCAGCGACTTGCTACTCGCGATTGCTTGTGAGTTTGCTCCGTGGTTCAGGGTATGTCATCCGGGTTTTGCCTTGTGAACCTTTTTGTCCTGACTGGGAGTTTGTAGGCATTCTTCTCAGGTGAGTGCTGTCTGCCACTCCCAGCTACTATATTAGTTTCAGTTTCACTTGCAGTCATTGCCAGATATAGTCCTTACTTCCAGAGCTATTCTGACCTTTGAAGGAGATCGTTTGACGGTATTGCTGTGGAGCTCTTGTCTGGCGTGGACTGTCGTTATTGGGATCATCTTCTCTGCTCGTGACTGGATAAGTCTATCTCTGCTGGAGATTGTTTGTTTGTTGCTGTCTTCCCCTGTCGTTCTCCTAGACATGAGTGATGGTGACTAGTGCTCCCATCTGCCTTTCCCCAGTCTAGTCTTCTGAGGGTGACTCAGGGTTTAGGCATCCTGCTCGCAGCACGGGTTCACACCCCGTCTAGGGTATCAAGGCAGACAGGTGCCAGCTTAGGGTTTGTCAGGGGTGGCCGTTCTATTTTCCATCCGTAGATAAGGGTCCCCCTTCCCCTCCGTCTGGTGCGACACGACCGCTGCTGGGATAGCGGTCGTGACAGTATATCTGGCCTTTTAAAAAAAAAAAAAAAGTGACATTTCCTTTTTTTTTTTTTGCTTGCTGTTTTGCTTTGTATTTTTCTGTTCCACTATGGATCCGGTTACGGTTTTGGCGAAACAATTACAGGGATTATCCCTTGAAGTGGCAGGATTAAAGCAACAGTGCTGCAGCAGCAGCAATCCTTGGGTTCCACTGTTGCTACGGGAAACCAAGGTACTCCTGAGCCAAAAGTGGCTTTTCCTGACAGGTTCTCAGGAGGGAGAGACCAATTTGTAACCTTCAGAGAAGCTTGTAAACTGTTCTTCAGGTTACGCCCTAGATCCTCCGGCGGTGAGGAACAACGGGTGGGCATTGTAATTTCTCTCCTGCAAGGAGATCCGCAGGCTTGGGCTTTCTCCTTACCATCAGACTCTCCGGCCTTACGATCTGTGGAGGAGTTTTTTGAAGCCTTGGGTCTCGTATATGATGACCCGGACAGGGTCTCACTGGCTGAATCTAAGCTACGTAGACTTCGGCAAGAGAACCGGTCAGCTGAACTATATTGTTCCGAATTCCGTAGGTGGGCTACTAATACATTATGGAACGACTCTGCCCTTAGGAGTCAGTTCTGCCAGCGGTTGTCTGAAAAATTAAAAGACGCGCTGGTGGTATACGAGGTCCCTGGGTCTCTTGAGGCTGCTATGTCTTTGTCCATAAGAATCGACAGACGACTCAGGGAGAGACTATTAAATTCTACAGAGGCCTCTATAGGGCAGGGATCGGTTTGTTGTGATCCAGTCGAACCAATGCAAATAGGGGGCGCCACTAGACGGGTGAATCCTCCTAAGGTCCGCCATAGGTCAGAGGTTTGTTTTCGTTGTGGGGGGAGGGGTCATTTTGTGAAGGTATGTCCCTCAGAACCCAAGGGATCACAAACAAAGGAGACGCCGGAAAACTAGAGTCCCCAGACTGTGCGGAGGATAACAGTCTGGGCGTATTCGTTTTCTCCATATGCATGTCTCAGTTTTTGTTGTCCGCTACCGTTGTGGCGGGCAATAAGACTGAGATCTGTTCCGTCTTTTTGGACAGTGGGGCGGGGGTCAACTTGGTGGATTCACGGTTTGCTCAGGCTCTGGGTTTTACTCCGGAACCGGTACGCAGAACTATTCCTGTTTTTGCCATCGACTCCTCCCCTCTTACTCAGAGAGAGTTAACTCAGGTCATCCAAAATATCCATCTGCAGGTAGGGGACCTCCAAAGAGAATATCTCTTGTTATGTCCTGGACGGTCTTCCGGCTCCTATGGTATTGGGGCTTCCCTGGCTGGTGACTCACAATCCAGTGGTGGATTGGCAGGCCGGGGAGATTATGGAGTGGAGTGAACATTGTAAGGACAACTGCTTGAGTAGTAGGTGCTCAACACACTCTGTAACATCTCTACCTTCCTTTCTGTCAGATTTTATGGATGTGTTCTCTGAGAAGGGTTGTCAGGGGTTACCACCTCATCGTCCATATGATTGCCCAATTAATCTGTTACCTGGGGCAAAACTACCTAAAACCCGGTTATACAATCTTTCCGGCCCGGAGAGGAAGGCTATGAAAGATTATATTTGGCTAAGGGACACATCAGACCCTCTTCTTCACCCGTGGCTGCAGGGTTCTTTTTCGTTAAAAAGAAAGATGGGGGCCTGCGTCCTTGCCTGGATTTCCGGGAATTAAACCGGATAACTATCCGAGACCCCTATTCTCTTCCTCTCATTCCCAACCTCTTTAATCAGGTTGCTGGTGCTAAATGGTTCTCCAAAATGGATCTCAGAGGAGCCTATAACCTGGTTCGCATCAAAGAGGGGGATGAGTGGAAGACGGCTTTTAATACTCCGGAAGGGCATTATGAAAATCTGGTCATGCCATTTGGTCATACTAATGCGCCTGCGGTGTTCCAACATTTTATCAACGATATTTTTAGTCACCTTATCGGGAGATTTGTTGTGATATATCTTGATGACATCCTGGTCTATTCTCCGGATCTGGATACACATAAGATCCATGTGAGACAAGTGCTGCAGATATTAAGGGCCAACAAATTGTTTGCCAAATTAGAGAAATGTGTGTTCGCCGTAAAAGGACTGCCATTTCTGGGGTATGTGTTGTCAGATTCAGGTTTCCGCATGGATCCAGAGAAAGTCCAGGCAATTATGGACTGGGATCCGCCTGAGAACCTGAAGGCATTGCAACGCTTCCTGGGGTTTGCCAATTTTTATAGAAAGTTTATAAAGAACTATTCCTTGGTGGTCAAACCACTGACGGACATGACCCGAAAGGGATCCGATTTTTCCAAATGGTCACATGCAGCCAAAACTGCCTTTACATCTCTGAAGGAAAGATTCACCTCGGCTCCTATTCTCATACAGCCAGATGTCTCGCTTCCTTTTATTGTAGAGGTTGACGCATCAGAGGTGGGGGTGGGAGCGGTACTATCTCAGGGCCAGTCCCCTGGTGAATGGCGTCCGTGTGCTTTCTTTTCGAAGAAATTGTCTACTGCAGAAAGGAACTATGACATTGGCAACAGGGAACTTTTGGCTATTAAGTTGGCCTTAGAGGAGTGGCGTCATTTTTTGGAGGGAGCGGTTCATCCCGTCACAGTGATTACTGATCACAAAAACTTAGTATATCTGGAGTCTGCTAAACGTCTCACCCCTAGACAGGCTCGGTGGTCGTTATTTTTACTAGGTTTAATTTTGTAATAACCTATCGCCCGGGGCAAAAATACTAAGGCGGATGCATTGTCTCGAAGTTTTCCTGGAGGGGGTGATGATGATGTTCCAGAGCCTATTTTGCAAAGGGGGTGGTGGTCTCTGCATTACACTCAGGTTTAGAGGGGAGGGTGTTGGAAGCTCAGGGGACGCCCGGCCTCCTGCCCCTCGGGTAAACTGTTTGTGCCAGAAAATTTACGCCTGGAGATACTAAAAGAACACCATAACTCCGCACTGGCAGGACACCCAGGTAGTAAGGCAACCTCTGAATTAGTGTCTCGTCGGTTCTGGTGGCCTAAGTGGCGCCAGGAGGTGTTGAATTTTGTGTCTGCATGTCCTACCTGTGCTTGTTCTAAGGTGGATCATACTCGTCCGGCAGGGCGTCTTTTACCTCTGGCCATCCCCAACAGGCCTTGGACGCACCTATCAATGGATTTCATTACTGATCTACCAGTATCAGCGGGGAAGACTGTTATTCTTGTTGTTGTTGACAGATTCAGTAAAATGGTGCACTTTATTGCTCTGACCGCATTGCCTAATGCTAACACACTGGCTCAGGTTTTTATTGACCACATCGTGAAGCTTCACGGGGTCCCTTCCGATATTGTTTCGGATCGTGGTACCCAATTTGTTTCTAAATTTTGGAAAGCTTTTTGTTCTCGTTTAGGGGTTCATCTGTCGTTTTCTTCATCTTTCCATCCACAGTCCAATGGTCAGACTGAACGTACCAATCAAAACCTAGAGACATATTTGAGATGCTTTGTTTCCGAAAATCAGGAGGAATGGTCATCTTATTTACCGTTAGCCGAGTTTGCCATTAATAATCGTCGTCAAGAATCCACCGATAAGTCACCATTTTTTGGTGCGTATGGTTTCCATCCTCAGTTTTGTACGTTTAGTGAGGGGGGCCGTCTGGGATTCCCGAGGAGGAACGATTTGCGTCTTCACTTTCATCAGTGTGGCAGAGTGTGCAAGAAAGTTTGAAGAGAATTGGTGGTAGATACAAACGTGTGGCTGATAAGAAGCGCTCTGAAGGTCCGGACCTTGGGGTGAATGACTTGGTGTGGTTGTCTACCAGAAATATCAAGTTGAAGGTTCCCTCATGGAAATTAGGTCCGAGATTTATTGGTCCTTATAGGGTAATTAAGATCATTAACCCGGTGGCTTTTCGTCTGGAGCTACCTCAGACTCTAAGGATCCATAATGTCTTCCACAGATCTCTGCTTAAGAGATATGTAGAACCTCCTGAACCATTGCCACTACCGCCTCCACCGGTGGTTGTTGATGGCAGTCTTGAGTTTCAGGTAGAAAAGATTGTTGATTCACGATATGTTCGCCGCTCTCTTCAGTACCTGGTGCACTGGAAAGGTTATGGTTCCGAAGAGAGAATGTGGGTGCCAGCATCAGAGATAAAGGCGGACAGACTCATTCGGGCTTTTCATAGGTCCCACCCGGAGAGGCCTGGTCTTGAGGGTCCGGTGGCCCCTCGTAGAAAGGGGGTACTGTCACGACTGTGACTGATCCAGATAGGTCTGGGAAGAGAAGGTCGCAGCGACTTGCTACTCGCGATAGCTTGTGAGTTTGCTCCGTGGTTCAGGGTATGTCATCCGGGTTTTGCCTTGTGAACCTTTTTGTCCTGACTGGGAGTTTGTAGGCATTCTTCTCAGGTGAGTGCTGTCTGCCACTCCCAGCTACTATATTAGTTTCAGTTTCACTTGCAGTCATTGCCAGATATAGTCCTTACTTCCAGTGCTATTCTGACCTTTGAAGGAGATCGTTTGACGGTATTGCTGTGGAGCTGTTGTCTGGCGTGGACTGTCGTTATTGGGATCATCTTCTCTGCTCGTGACTGGATAAGTCTATCTCTGCTGGAGATTGTTTGTTTGTTGCTGTCTTCCCCTGTTGCTCTCCTAGACATGAGTGATGGTGACTAGTGCTCCCATCTGCCTTTCCCCAGTCTAGTCTTCTGAGGGTGACTCAGGGTTTAGGCATCCTGCTCGCCGCACGGGTTCACACCCCATCTAGGGTATCAGGGCAGACAGGTGCCAGCTTAGGGTTTGTCAGGGGTGGCCGTTCTATTTCCCATCCGTAGATAAGGGTCCCCCTTCCCCTCCGTCTGGTGCGACACGCCCGCTGCTGGGATAGCGGTCGTGACACCTTCTACCACTAGGGTGAGGTTGCTGGCGGGGTGTCATGAAAGTGCCCCATACCTTGGAGAGTGTTGACCTGCCTTTGTTGGAACTGCTGTGTGTTCCCCTTGTCTCTCTTCATCGGTTGCCTAAGGAAGTACGGACTCTGCCGGCCGCGTTGTAAGATGGAAAATTTTGGAGCAATCTCTCAACAAGTACCTTCTGGTATTGCACCATTTTACTTATCCTCTCCACCACAGGAATGAGAGATAAGAATTTCTCTTAGTAGCGGGGGTCGAGAAGGGTGAACACCCAGTAATCAGTGTTATCTAAAATGCATATAACGCGAGGGTCGCGGGAAAGGCAGCCTAACATGAAGTCAGCCATGTGTGCCAGAGTACCGACAGGCAAGACGTCGATGTCGACATCAGGATGACTCTCCATCTCCTCATCCACCTCCTTCTCTTCTGCCAATCCAAGCTGAACAGATGGAATTAAAGTTCAATGGGTACTATCTTCTGTAGCAGAGGCAACTGTCTTCAGCCCCTCCTCCTCCTCTTCATGGTCCAATTCGCGCTGAGAAGACGAACTGTGGGTGGTCGGGCTATCACCCACTGTAATGTCCTCCCCCATTTCCTCGTCTGCCACATTTAGAGCGTCCTCCTTAATTGTGAGCAGCGATCGTTTGAGTAGACACAGCAGTGGGATGGTTACGCTGATAATAGCGTTATCGCCACTAACCATCTGTGTGGATTCATCAAAGTTTTTTAAAACCTCACAGAGGTCTGACATCAATGCCCATTCCTCACTTGTGAATAGGGACGGTTGACTCGAAAGGCGATGACCATGTTGCAGCTGGAATTCAACAACTGCCCTCTGCTGCTCACAAAGCCTGGCCAACATGTAGAACATAGAGTTCCAGCTCACGTCACACAACAGTCAGTGAGTTGGAAGCCGCAAGCACTGCTGCAGCGTTGACAGACTGGCTGAAGCTGTGGACGAATTTCGGAAATGGGCACACATGTGGCCCACCTTCACTAGTAGCTCTTGCAAATTGGGGAAGGTTTTGCTAAACCGCTGAACCACTATGTGGGCTAGGCATGGGGTGTTTGTCAGGTTGCCGAGCTCCAAAGCCGCCACCAAGTTACGGCCATTGTCAGACACAACCATGCCTGGTTATAGTTTGAGTGGCAAGAGCCACAGATTGGTCTGGTCCCTTATACCCTGCGATAGCTCTGCGGCAGTGTGCTGTTTGTCCTCTAAGCAGATCAGCTTCAGCACGGCCTGTTGACGCTTACCCACAGCAGTGCTACACTGCTTCCAGCTAGCGACTGATGGCTGACTGCTGCTAGAGGTGGAAGTGAAGGAGGAGGAGAAGTGGGGTTGGAGCCAGTAACATAGCTTCTGGCGGAGACCCTGATGGACGTAGGGCCCGCAATCCTGGGCATGGTTAGCACCTGTGCAATCCCAGAGTACGACTCGCTCCCGGCCTCCACAACATTCACCCAGTGTGCGGTCAGGGAAATGTAGCATCCCTGGCCAACAGCACTTGTCCATGTGTCTATGGTGAAGTGGACCATCCCAGTAAGTGCGTTGGTCAGGGCACGGGTGATGTTCTGGGACACTTGCTGGTGTAAGGCGGACATGGCACACTGTGAAAAATAGTGGCGGCAGGGGACTGCGTACCGAGGGACGGCTGCCGACATCAGGCTGCGGAAAGCCTCAGTGTCCACAAGCCTAAATGGCAACATTTCACGGGCCAGTAATTTCGAAAGTTGCACATTTAGTGCTATGGCCTGTGGGTGGGTATTTGCGGTTCAAACTCCTGTTTTATCGACATTTGGATGCTGCGCTGGGATAGGGAAGTGGATGTTGTTGCTGACGGTTCATGTGAAGGTCCAGGTGCAGGGCGAGGGGCATCCGGGCCTGCGCCTTCGACAGGGGATTGGCCAGCAGTGAGTAAAAAAGGGGAGGAGGAGGCAGTGGTGTAACCCGCAGACCGAAATTGTGGACCCAGGCGTTCGGCCCCCTTATTAGGTTGCTTGGATGACATGTGGCGGTCATGCTGGTGGCGGTGAGGTTGCTAGTGTTCACGCCCCGGCTTATTTTGGTACAGCACAGGTTGCAAACTACCACTCTTTTGTTGTCTGCACTTTTCTCAAAAAAGCACCATACTGCGAAACCCCTACCCCTTGGCAAGGTAGATTTACACATGGGGGTGCTTGGTGTAACAGTTGCAGACCTGTTTGGTGTTGGCCAACTTCTCCCTTTTTCAACCCTTTCCTGCTCTTCCAGACTGTTGCGGTGCTACGGATCCTTTCCCCTCTATACTGCTATCCTTGCTCTGCTTTTCACCTTCCCATGTTGGGTCAGTGACCTCATCGTGCACCACCTCCTCTTCCACTTCCTCATTCTGCTAATCCTCCTGACTTGACCTAACCACAACCTCAGTGAATGGCAACTGTGTCTCATCATCATCCACCTCTTGAAATAAATATTGCCGTTCACCACCGTCATCTTCTTGAGACTGTGAAGGCTCAAGAGCAGGGCTGGCCAACCTGCGACTCTCCAGCTGTTGCAAAACTACAACTCCCAGCATGCCAAGTCTGCCTACAGCTATCAGCCTTCAGCAGGGCATGGTGGGAGTTGTAGTTTCAACCTACAAAAAATCCCTCAAGCTAACTGTCAAAAAATATTGAGCAAGTAGTATAATGATACTACCGCCAAAAATGTTAAACCCTTGCAAAAAAGAATCTCACAATAATAGATAAAATATCTCTCAATTTTATTATTAAATACAACACATAACACAAGGGATAAGCGTATCACCGAAGTGCCTGACACAGCAGGCCACAACCCAGAGATTTATGCCCCCACACAACACAGACCATTGACATATGGTGTATAGTAACCTAAATGTCCACAGTAGACCTATATCAAAATATTGCGGCAAAAAGTGGTATCACCCCCATAAGGGTACATATCCACATACGCCCTACCAAATGGTAGAGTAACATATCCCCATTAAAGGAGAGCCCAATGACAGTCCTGCCTCAAATTGTGAACATTATAAACAATTAAAAAAATGCTATTATATATTACCCATTGTCTGATCCGGGAGATGTGCGGACACCTGAAACACCTCGACACGCGTTTCACCCCACGGGCTTCGTCAGGAGGATATTCAAGTGATCCAAACATCTATCTTATATGTCCTGGGCACACCTGCAGCCTAATTAATCCTGCGCATCGCCACCTTTATTAGCGCTGTCCGCATCGTGCCTGCGCCCCCCCCCCCCGCCGCCATGCGCCGGACGCCGAACACAGCCGCGCAGCAATATGACGTGGCCAGCGTCACTGCTGCGTGTATAGACTGAGCCGGCGCCCCGCTGTCATGACGACCGGGTAAACTGAGCATGTCACCATGCGGACCACACCAGCGCAAGGGCGCGATGCGCAGCGTCCGTATAAAGGTTAGGCCAGTATGTGCAAAAAACTTAATACATAACTTAATTATATCATACACGGTGTACATATACCGGACACAAAAGAGCTGTAGAGTACATATACATAGATAAACCGAATCAGCATAAAAAGTATGCTGATTATAAAGTGACATAGTGCCAAGAAGAACCAGAGTGAACATATCTCAATAATGTATCAAAAAGACATATATATATATATAAGAAAGAGACCCTCTTTTGATACGTGCAATTCATCATAAAGTGATTAAGCAATAAAAAATAACAATGAATATATATATTAAAAACAAAAAACAAAAAATATATACAAAAAAGACAATAGTGAATAAATATTATCAAAAAAAAAATAATAATAATTTTTTTGTCTCCAAACGTGTAATATATAAATACACTACAAATCCCGTGCAAAAATTAAGATGGTCACATAGACCGGACCAATATGTGGTAAAAAAAGGGGAAAAGAAGAGGTTCCTCTATGTAGATATCCACATCCCTGGAACAGCTACAGCACCGTTATCCAGATCTCCGGTATCCACCTAGGACAGACAGAACAACACTAAAACTAAATCAGAATAAAAATTAGCATAACACACATAGATCACAATTTAAAAAAACGCTTCATAAGAAAGGTCTGAAACTCACTGCTTCATTTAGCCCATTAGGGATCTCACTTTTTAGCAAAACCATCCATTTTGTTTCCCTTTGTAGGAGAAGCCCCTTAATGTTCCCTCCTCTGGCACCCAATATGATTTTGTCAATCCCCATGACCTTAAGACCTCTAGGGTCTGATGTATGCCTTTCCTTAAAGTGTAGGGCAATGTGTTGCTGTTTCTTGAGTTCCTCATCCTTCATGTTTTTTGTCAGGCGAATCTTACTCGTGTGCTCCAAAATCCTCACCCTGAGTTCCCGGGTGGTCATCCCACATATAGCAAACCGCAGGGGCATTCAGCAAGATAAATCACGCCTGCGGTTCTGCATGTAATGTGGTGTGTGACCCGGTAACATCGGGAGACACTAGAATCATGGAACTCTCCACCTCTACTCATAAATTTACATGCCTGACAATTCCCACATGGAAAGGAACCCCATTTGGGGCCACGTGAACCAAAAAGACCACCAGAAGGTGGGGGGACATGATGACTCCGTGTGAGGATATCCCTCAAACTCCTAGCTCGTTTCCAAGTAATCAAGGGATAATCAGATAGTGACCGTTTCAGGTCACCATCTGATAAAAGTATAGGCCAATGTTTGGTCATAATGGCCCTAATAGTTCTCCATTGTGCATTAAAAGGTGTTAGAATACTAGACAGGAGGATATCCAGTGTAGATTTATGTTTCACCAGAAGGGTATCCCTGGGGGATGATTTAGCCCGCAGGTAACCCCTCTTGATGACCTGATGTCCATACCCCCTTGCTAGAAACCTGTCCTTGAGGTTCCTGGACTGGATCTCGAAAGTTTGGTCACTGGAGCAGATCCGGCGCAGGCGCAGAAATTGACTAGTAGGAATTGCTTGAACAGTTTGAGGATAATGAGACGACTCAGCATGCAGCAAAGAATTTGTCGCTGTTGACTTCCTGAAGAGGTCCGTGGAGACCGTGCCGTCAACCTCTCGCTTGAGAACAACATCAAGAAAATCAGTATGGTCACGACTATATTTCCAGGTCAATCTGATGTTCTGGTCATTGGCGTTGAGCTGTTGGAGGAAGAGGCAAAGTGTCTGCTCAGACCCCTGCCAAACAAACAATATATCGTCGATATACCGCGACCACGAGACCACCGAGCTATAAAGATCCAAATGTTGGATGACCTCCCTCTCCCACAGCCCCAGGAAAAGGTTGGCGTATGAGGGCGCACAAGTCGCCCCCATCGCCGTTCCCTGGAGCTGTAGGAAGAGGCGGTCCTTAAACAAAAAATCATTATGTTTTAAAATAAAATCTAATAATGAAATAACAAAATCAATCAAATCCAAATTGGACATTTCAAGAAAAAAACGTGCTGCTCTGGTCCCGTGGCCGTGGCATATCGACATATACAAAGCCTCTACGTCACAAGTGACGAACCACATATCGTCCTCCAGCACAACGCCATTGAATTTGTTCAAAACATCAGTAGTATCCTTCGTATATGACGGCAGGGTCTCCACGGAGCTCCTCAGATAAAAGTCCACATACCTGCTGACCTGCTCACACAAACTACCTACCCCAGATACAATGGGACGCCCAGGTGGTATTTTGGCGTCTTTATGCACATTAGGTAGTAGATAGAATGTGGGGGTAACAGGAAAATCCACATTCAGACCCTCCTTAAGTCTCAGGGTTAAAATATTATCGCACACCCCACGTTCCAACAGCAAGTCCAGCTCACATTTAAACCTGTTGGTCGGGTTATACTCCAGCCGTTGGTATCATTGTCGCTGATTAAGCTGTCTAAATGCCTCCTTCTCATACATTGTCGCCGGCCACACAACCACATTCCCCCCTTTGTCTGCTGGCTTGATAACAACGTCACGGAGGTCACGAAGCTCTTTGACCGTCGCGCGCTGTTCATGTGTTAAATTTAATGAACCATGAGTACCACTCATAGCTTCAAAATCCTGTTTCACAAGTTTAATAAATATGTCCACTGTTGGACACAGACTACGGGGGGGGAAAGAGCTGGGACCGGCAGCAAAGATGTGAGGGCATCTTTTCAGAGACCAACAATTCCTGTTCATTTAACAGGGATTGTAGATCCTCCAAAGCTTGTATTTCCTGGGTAGAAGACAAACCAGGAATACAGGGACTCCTTTATAAGTGTAAAGTGATCCCGATTGCTTGATGGTGCAAATGACAGACCCTTCTTGAGCACATCTAATTGAGGCACAGTAAGGGTATGGGAAGATAGGTTAATTACCTTTAATTCCTCCTGTGCCTTTTGCCATCTATGTCCGTGTTCCTTAATCCTGGGTGGATACCGGAGATATGGATAACGGTGCTGTAGCTGTTCCAGGGATGTGGATATCTACATAGAGGAACCTCTTCTTTTCCCCTTTTTTTACCACATATTGGTCCGGTCTATGTGACCATCTTAATTTTTGCACGGGATTTGTAGTGTATTTATATATTACACGTTTGGAGACAAAAAAATTATTATTATTTTTTTTTTGATAATATTTATTCACTATTGTCTTTTTTGTATATATTTTTTTGTTTTTGGTTTTTAATATATATATTCATTGTTATTTTTTATTGCTTCACTTATCACTTATTGCACAAATTTTTTTTGTGATTGATTTATGGTGAATTGCACGTATCAAAAGAAGGTCTCTTTCTTATATATGTCTTTTTGATACATTATTGAGATATGTTTACTCTGGTTCTTCTTAGCACTATGTCACTTTATAATCAGCATACTTTTTATGCCGATTCGGTTTATCTATGTATATATACTCTACAGCTCTTTTGTGTCCGGTATATGTACACCGTGTATGATATAATTAAGTTATGTATTAAGTCTTTTGCACATATTGGCCTAACCTTTATACGGACGCTGCGCATCGCACCCTTGCGCTGGTGTGGTCCGCATGGTGAAGCGCTCAGTTTACCCGGTCGTCATGACAGCGGGGCGCCGGCTCAGTCTATACACGCAGCAGTGACGCTGGCCACGTCATATTGCTGCGCGGCTGTGTTCGGCGTCCGGTGCATGGCGGGGGGGGGGGCGCAGGCATGATGCGGACAGCGCTAATAAAGGTGGCGATGCGCAGGATTAATTAGGCTGCAGGTGTGCCCAGGATATATAAGATAGATGTTTGGATCACTTGATTATCCTCCTGACGAAGCCCGTGGGGTGAAACGCGCGTCGAGGTGTTTCAGGTGTCTGCACATCTCCCGGATCAGACAATGGGTAATATATAATAGCATTTTTTTAATTGTTTATAATGTTCATAATTTGAGGCAGGACTGTCATTGGGCTCTCCTTTAATGGGGATATGTTACTCTACCATTTGGTAGGACGTATGTGGATATGTACCCTTATGGGGGTGATACCACTTTTTGCCGCAATATTTTGATATAGGTCTACTGTGGACATTTAGGTTACTATACACCATATGTCAATGGTCCGTGTTGTGTGGGGGCATAAATCTCTGGGTTGTGGCCTGCTGTGTCAGGCACTTCGGTGATACGCTTATCCCTTGTGTTATGTGTTGTATTTAATAATAAAATTGAGAGATATTTTATCTATTATTGTGAGATTCTTTTTAGCAAGGGTTTAACATTTTTGGCGGGAGTTGTAGTTTTACAGAGCTGCAGGTTGGCCAGCCCTGCTCAAGAGGTTGGGAATCAGGGCACAATATCTGGGGTCCCTCATTAAGCGTGCTGGGAGAGAGGGACAAATGTAGTAGCAGTGCTGGAAAGAGCTCCTCGGAATATCCGAGTGTGGGATCACTCGTTTGGCAAGTCTTTCCATGGTGTGAGGAAGGATAATCAGAGTAAGTATTCAGTTGACGAGGCTCTTGGCTACGGAGACAGGACCTGGTGGAAGAGAGGGTGGTGCTTAACTGACTGGCAGCATTATCTTCAGCAATCCAACAGACCAACTGTTCGCACTGGTCTGACTTGGACAGTGTTGTCCTGCGCCGCCCAGCTAAGTTGGACATGAAGCTGGGTACGGTGGATGTTTTTTTTCTTTTCTGGTGCACTGGCAACAGGCACAGTTTCATTGCCCCCTGGGCCACGGCCTCTGCGTACACCATCAGTATCACTCCCACTTCCCCGTCCCTTAATGTTCGCCTTCTCCATATTAATGGATTTGTCACTAGATGTGGAGGAGATTGCTTTACTGTCCGCTAAAGACACAGTTTTCGGATGCCGGACAGTATATGTCACAGAAAGCCACATAATATGGACACTATATTAGGTCCAGATTATTGGAATTTGCAATACAGACACTATTTTCGTATACACACAAAATATGGACACTATATTCGGCCCACATTATTGGAATTTGCAATACAGATACTGTTTTCGGATGCAGGACAGTATATGTCACAGAACACCACAGATTATGGACACTATATTAGGACCAGATTATTGTAATTTGCAATACAGACACTGTTTTCGGATGCAGGAAATCCGAATCCACCATATTAAGTGGCCCCTATGTCAAGACCCCGCTTGACATAGGGGCCACTTAATATGGTGGATTTGGTGATCTCTGTAATGGTGACACCCCTTTGCTCGGTTTCCCTTCCTTTGAGGGATATCTGGCTTTCATTGTGTTGTAGACCCATGACTGGAGCTCCACATTTATTTTGCATATAAGATGTAGCAGGGTTAGCACTCCTTTTTTCTGAGATTTCTGAGTTTGGTTATCTAATCTAAGCAAACACCTTCAATTGTTTTCAATGGCTTTTTTCTCAAGATAATGAAATGAGTTAAGAAATTTGAGTTAACAGCGGGAGTGCTAACCCTGCTACATGTACGTGTGCTAGGTATTCCCTTCGTTTCCAGTGTGTGATGAAAACTTTATATCCCAGTGGGAGAGGGCCTGCAATGAACGTTCAAAGGCTCTCATTGAAACAATTATTGGCCACAATGGACAGACCATACAGGAGATTGAACAAGATATAGAAACATTTTTGGGTAATCTACAGGCTGAGTGCTCAAAAGAGGAGTTGAGCAATCTGGAGAAAGAAATGGAGGATTGGTCCCAGGAATGGGGAGATCAACTGTCCACGGTTAAATCACGAAAGTTCCAACGGGATGTCACAGATAAAGAGAACAATCGGTTATACAAGTGGAGGTATAAGACCCAAAGGGGGAGGGATCAGTGTCTATTTCCTCTACCTCCTCAACCAATACGAACGTGAATGTGAATGAAGAGAATAGAACAAAATATATGACTCGAGGGGGCAAGAGACTGTTCCACTCGGACCAACAATCTCACATAAAGAAGAAGGCGTTAGAACACAGGGCAATTACAAGAGAAAGGCGCTCATAGGGTGATAATGTCAGTGAAAGGTCAGCAATCGATATAGAATGTATGAAAGCTTGCTCACCTATTCCAGTTGTGTCTCAATTGGGCACAACCACAATAAAAGCGTTGGATAGGCAGTGCAGCCAAAGCTTGTCCGGATGCCTTGGGCGGTTGCCAAACATGCCCGAGGGGTGCGATCAAGGGAAAATGCTGGGCCCAATGGGTCGGAGCGAGGGACAGCACGACTGGCGCACTTGCTCATTCAAAACACACGGTTCTTTATTGAATTGGTTAGACAACGCGTTTCGGAGTCTCTAGTACCCCTTTATCAAGTCTAAAAGGATAATAAAAATAGTCATAGTAATAATAATAATAAAATAAGGGTACATCGAAAAAATGGTGATCGAACAAATCAGGATAAGATAACAAATGCGCTAAAAATTAGATGAACGATATGTAAATGTATACAAAAAGTTCTTATAATTAGATGAAATAAAATGATTGTTTCATATGTATAAAAAAAATTAATACAAAATATATATATATAGGACATGCAAAGACAATTTTCTGAGGTTTAGATACCTAGCTGATATATTAAAAAAAAAAAAAAAACCAGGAGATACCAGAATGGTATGATCCCATATGTAATAATACTAAAACATGGGCCTATAGCATTATTTATCTTACTATAGTTTAATAATATACCCATATAATGCATAAAAGGCCAGTGTAAACATAAAGGAACCACTATGTAAAAACTATTTGTCTATATGCAACCTGAAAGGCTGGTATGTACGATAAACCATCTATAATAGACTCCAATAGGAGAGTGGTAATTACTGGTGGACATACTAGGTAGCAGCCGCAGTTTCTATTACCTTGGAGGGATAGTCAGCTCTGCGCTGACACGGCCGACTTCTGGCACGTGGAGGACGCCGACTATGCGAGTCATACTACCAACCACTCGGTGTCTTTTTTATTGCTTCCAGGAACACTAAGTCAGCAGACAACATACATCTTAAAACAACCATCTGGAGGGACGACTACAATAACCGATTTCTTCAAACCAAAAACAGAACCACCCCAAAAAGGCCTAAAAAGAAAAAATGTCGAAGGGGTTGCAGAGGAGGAAATCGGAAACATATTAATAGAAGAACACCTAATGACAACATTATCAGACAATCCACAAAGCTTAAAGAGGAACAAAGTAACACCACAGTGAAAATATTCAACCTTTCCACATGTCATCTTTCCTCTGCACAAACATCACTTTTGCGCAAGGGCCTTTCTTTTTGCCCCGCAAAGAAGTTCAACGAGTTCGAATTATTTGTTGATTTAAATAGATTCATTCGTACTCTTACACTACAGAGACATTATTCTATCGAGTCTCATAAGATCAAAACCGAGGCAGAGGAGGTAGATCACATATCAAAGGATTCCTCCATGCACACTTCATAAAGACCAAAATCCAATTTCAACCCCATACACCATAGGGGAAACCATATAAATACGTTTTTCTCATTGGTTACCCAGGAAATGAGGAACATCAATGCTAAGACCAAGGTTAAAAACAACATGAGTAGAAGCGAAGAGAACGCACTAAAAGAACTAATGGATAATGATTCATTAATTATCAGAAGTGCAGACAAAGGGGGAGGAATCGTCATACAGGACCGTGACGATATAAGGGAGGCGAGAAGAATTCTCGAAGACCCTGAATATTATGAAACACTCTCGGCAAACCCGCTAAACGAAGACGAAAAGAATCTAATGTCCCTATTGAAAATAGCAGAAGAAAAAGGAATTATTTCAAAAAAGGAAAAAGAATACATAATAGTGGACCACCCAAGTCTAGCCCTTTTCTATCATTTGCCGAAAGTGCATAAAGATCCAAAGAACCCACCTGGACGCCCAATTATATCGGGAATTATTTCCTTAACCTGTAATTTGTCGCACTATGTCGACATTTTCTTACAGAAGTTTGTAGTCCAGCTACCGTCTTACCTAAAAGATTCAACTGAACTAATCTTGCTCCTACAAGGACTCGAATGGAAAGAACATTACTCTTGGCTCACTCTGGACGTAACGGCCCTATATTCAAATATTCCACATGAAGCTGGAATACGCACAACCAGTGAATATTTAACAACGGACAGCCGTCTATCTGTGGACCATCAAAACTTCATCTTGGATGCTATTAGATTTATCCTCATCCATAATACCTTTACTTTTGAAGGAAAAATCTATAGGCAATGCAACGGGACCGCGATGGGGACGCGCTTTACGCCAAGTTTTGCTAATTTATATATGGGCCGTTTTGAAGAGAATTTCATCTATGAAAATCACCAATGGTTAAACAATATTGTCCTATACAAAAGATATATAGATGATTTGATCTTAATCTGGAAAGGAACGAAAGAAGAAGCTGATGCCTTTGTTACATTCCTCAACAACAATACGTGGAATTTGACTTTCACAGCTAATAAATCGAACACAGCAATAGAGTACCTTGATCTATTACTTTATACGGAAGACCACTCTATCAAGACCAAAACGTTTTTCAAAAAAGTGGATAGCAATAGCTATTTGGATTACAAAAGCGCTCATTATAAAAAATGGAAGGATAATATCCCTTTTAGCCAATTTAAACGTATACGGAGGAATTGCAGCAAGACAGGTGATTTTCTGGACCAGAGCGAAATTCTGAGGTCAAGATTTACCAGCAAAGGATATCCAAAAAGGCTAGTAGAAAATGCGTTCCTACGAGCAAATAGTCTGAGCCAAGAAGAGAGTCTCCTTAAAACAATGAAAAGGCATCATCAGATTTAACTTCCCATAAATCAACCTTTATAACTACATTCAATCCCAATCAGAAGACACTAAGAAATATCCTAGGCAAGTATTGGCATGTATTGGCGAATGACCCATACCTAAAAGATCTTATACCGCCACAACCCAAGATCATCTTTAGAAGAGCCAAAACACTTAAAAACTTGCTTGCTCCTAGCTGTCTAAAAAAGAAAAAATAGTCCAGGCAACACTCCCTGTGGTGACAAGCATTTTTAAATGTAGTCACAGACTATGCAAGTGCTGCAACACCATAACAAATCGTTTAAAAAAATTCACTAGCAACATAACTGGGGAGGAATTCCAAATCAAGGGTCACCTGAGCTGCTCATCATCATATGTGGTCTATCTACTTGAGTGTGAATGCGGCCTCCAATATGTGGGCCGCACGATCCAATCATTGAGAGACCGCCTGAATAATCACCGCTGGAATATTACACATGGCTACCTCAAACATAGTGTGTCGAAACACTTTCTATCGGTGCATGATAAAGATCCGTCAAGACTGAAAATCACCCCCATTGAACAAATCAGTGAAGACACTCCAGACAGATTTAGAGTCCTCCAAAAGCGAGAAATGTATTGGATCTTTAAACTACAAACCTTGGAACCGTATGGTCTTAATGAAAGTCTTGAAAATAAATGCTTTTAGCCCACACCATCTGTCTTTCTAATATCGGCATTCCACCCCCACACAAATATGATTTTTTTAACCATCTTGTGTTTTTTTTTCTCCTTTTATTTATTTATACATTTATTTTTCACAAAGAGAAAACAATTTGAGATTTCCACAAGCAATAACTATTTTCCCCCATTTCTTGTAATGAAGTTCATTATTTTCATTTTTGAATACACTTATTGTATAATTATATACCACAGCATGTCACTGCCAGAAATAATTTAGTGCTGTTATGAGCCAATCTCCCCAGCCTTACTAAGCACCGTGCCTCCGGCGCTCGCTCTGCCGAGCTAACCACACCCCCCCTCCCCCTCAGCCCTGTTCCACCAATCACGTTCAGCCTGGACTCCCGGCCACGCTTCTTCTAGCCGGCTGGAGGGCGCGCGACTCGCATAGTCGGCGTCCTCCACGTGCCAGCAGTCGGCCGTGTCAGCGCAGAGCTGACTATCCCTCCAAGGTAATAGAAACTGCGGCTGCTACCTAGTATGTCCACCAGTAATTACCACTCTCCTATTGGAGTCTATTATAGATAGTTTATCGTACATACCAGCCTTTCAGGTTGCATATAGACAAATAGTTTTTACATAGTGGTTCCTTTATGTTTACACTGGCCTTTTATGCATTATATGGGTATATTATTAAACTATAGTAAGATAAATAATGCTATAGGCCCATGTTTTAGTATTATTACATATGGGATCATACCATTCTGGTATATCCTGTTTTTTTTTTTTTTATATATCAGCTAGGTATCTAAACCTCAGAAAATTGTCTTTGCATGTCCTATATATATATATTTTGTATTATTTTTTTTTATACATATGAAACAATCATTTTATTTCATCCAATTATAAGAACTTTTTGTATACATTTACATATCGTTCATCTAATTTTTAGCGCATTTGTTATCTTATCCTGATTTGTTCGATCGCCATTTTTTCGATGTACCCTTATTTTATTATTATTATTACTATGACTATTTTTATTATCCTTTTAGACTTGATAAAGGGGTACTAGAGACCCCGAAACGCGTTGTCTAACCAATTCAATAAAGAACCGTGTGTTTTGAATGAGCAAGTGCGCCTGTCGTGCTGTCCCTCGCTCCGACCCATTGGGCCCAGCATTTTCCCTTGATAAAGAAGAAGGTGGAGGCCAATGATGGACGTTCCTCCAACCTTAAGGTAGTGAATTTATCTGATGTGGTATTGACCAAATGTCAAGTCAAGGTCTTAAGTTTAGGCCTCGGCTTTTGTCCAAGTACTAACATTGATTGTTTTACTGTAGTGAATGATATACATCTGTTTGGATGCAAGTTGGCATTCAAGAAGATTTTTAACCAGGAGAAACAAGAGGATGTTTTATTGGACTCCACACAAGAAAGGACGGCCGTAGCAACTCTTGAGCTGGAGGCATCAAGTGGTGAGTATCATAATTCTTTACTCCCCAAATCTAAGAAGTTTCCACAATTGACTTAATATCCAGAGGTGGATATATTTATCAGACTGGTAACCAAAGAAATCGAGACGTTACCAAGGAGGAAATACAATAAAAACCTCAGTTGAGAACATAGGATAGCACTCTGACAATTATGTGAGATGAGAGATGTCCTGTTCAAACTTTCGGACAAAGGGGGCAATGTAGTGGTGTGGCCAATTAAAATGTACGAAAATTGAGGTCTTTCGTCAATTAAGGAACCTCATATGTTATGAAAAATTAACCTTTAATCCACTCTATAGGTTTAAGGAGGAACTAGCGGACATTTTAGTCTCCGCCAGAGACCGGGGAGTCTTAAGTGATCATCAAGCGAGGGGACTGATTATTGAAGATCCAACAATACCCACCCTTTACCTGTTGCCAAAGGTACATAAATCCACTGGGCCGACCTATTGTGTCTGGGGTGGGAAACTTCTTAGAACCCTTATGTCAATTGATCGATTTTTTTTCTGAAACCATTTGTAGAGGTCCTGCTGTCATATACGCGGGATAGTGCGCACTTACTGCAGAAGGTTGAAGGACTATGTCCAACCGGGGACTCTCCTAGTGACATGGAGTCATTATATACATACATTAAACATGAAGATGGGATTACAGCAGTATCAGCAGCCCTGATGATGAACAATAGAGATGTCGCGAACATAAACTTTTCCGTTCGCGAACAGCGAACTTCCGCAAATGTTGGCGAACCGCTATAGACTTTAATAGGCAGACGAATTTTAAAACCCACAGGGACTCTTTCTGGCCACAATAGTGATGGAAAAGTTGTTTCAAGGGGACTAACACCTGGACTGTGGCATGCCGGAGGGGGATCCATTGCAAAACTCCCATGGAAAATTATGTAGTGGACGCAGAGTCAGGTTTTAATCCATAAAGGGCATAAAACACCTAACATTCCTAAATCGTTTGGAATAACGTGCTTTAAAACATCCAGTGTGTGTATACAATCAGGTATGATGTTGTATCGATCAGGTAGTGTAAGGGTTATGCCCGCTTCACAGTGACAGACCTAACTGTGACAGACCAAACTCGCCCGTTTAACGCAGCGCAAACAGTCCATTTGCACAACCGCAAACTCCCCATTTGCACAAGGTTGGATACCAAGCTAGCCATGTCCCGTTCCTTGTCCTCACTGACGTCATTGAAGGTCTCTTCCTCGCGCAATGTACTGTGCCACCCTATATGAGTGGCGTGTTCAGTAATCAGTAGTAATATTTTTATCAGATTAATCCCTGTTACATCCCCTATCAGGGGACGTGTATAGAATAGATTTTAGGAACCGGGAGATGGAAAAAGAAGCTTGGTCGATACTCTTACTTCCAATTTGGGGCACTGAGCGTGCGCCATGCAATATACTGTGCAACCCTATATGAGTGGCGTGTTAATTAGTACTATTCTTATCAGTTTAATCCCTGTTAAGTCCCCTAATCGCAAAGGTAATCTAGACTTTTTTGACTTAGGTGACTTCTCTTGTCAGTGACAATACCTCCTGCTGCGCTGAAGGTCCTTTCTGACAGGACACTTGAAGCAGGGCAGGCCAGAAGTTCTATTGCAAACTGGGATAGCTCAGGCCACAGGTCAAGCCTGCACACCCAGTAGTCAAGGGGTTCATCACTCCTCAGAGTGTCGATATCTGCAGTTAAGGCGAGGTAGTCTGCTACCTGTCGGTCAAGTCGTTCTCTGAGGGTGGACCCCGAAGGACTGTGGCGATGCGTAGGACTTAAAAAGCTCCGCATGTCCTCCATCATCAACACGTCTGTAAAGCGTCCTGTCCTTACCGGCGTGGTCGTGGTAGGAGGACGATTACTTTCACCTCTTCCCCTGTTAGATTCCTGTTGTGCTCTGAGATCACCCTTATATGCTGTGTAAAGCATACTTTTTAACTTGTTTTGGAACTGCTGCATCCTTTCCGACTTCCGGTAACATTTCAGCCACTTTCTGCTTATACCGGGGGTCTAGTAGCGTGGCCACCCAGTACAGGTCATTCTCCTTCAGCCTTTTTATACGAGGGTCCTTCAACAGGCATGACAGCATCAAAGACCCCATTTGCACAAGGTTGGATGCCGAGCTACTCATCTCCCGTTCCTCGTCCTCACTGATGTCATTGAAGGTCTGTTCTTCCCACCAGCCACGTACAACCCCACGTGTCCCAGATAGGTGACAACAACGAGCACCCTGGGATGCCTGCTGTGGTTGGTCTTCCTCCTCCTCAAAGCCACATTCCTCCTCTTACTAAACTTCCTCAGACTCCTCTTCCAGCGTTGCCGTAGGTCCAGCAAGCGATGATGATAAGGCTGTTTCTGGTGGTGATGGTGACCACAACTCTTCCTATTCATGCTCATCTACGGCCTGATCCAGCTCTCTTTGCAGGGCACACTCCAGGAAGAAAACAAATGGGATGAGGTCGCTGATGGTGCCTTCGGTGCGACTGACTAGGTTTGTCACCTCCTCAAAAGGACGCATGAGCCTACAGGCACTGCGCATGAGCGTCCAGTAACGTGGCAAAAAAATACCCAGCTCCGCAGAGGCTGTCCTAGCACCCCGGTCATACAAATACTCATTGATGGCTTTTTCTTGTTGGAGCAGGCGGTCGAACATTAGGAGTGTTGAATTCCAATGTGTCGGGCTGTCGCAAATCAAGCGCCTCACTGGCATGGTTTTTTTTATCGCCGCTGAATGTCGGAAAAGTGCGCCATGCCGTGTAGGAATGCCTGAAATGGCCAAACACCTTCCTGGCCTGCTTGAGGACATCCTGTAAGCTTGGGTACTTACACACAAAGCATGTACAATCAGATTCAACACATGTGCCATGCACGGCACATGTGTCAACTTGCCCAAATTCAACAGATTGCTTCCGTTGTCACACACCACTTTGCCAATCTCCAGGTGGTGCGGGGTCAGCCACTGATCCACCTGTGCGTTCAGGGCGGACAGGAGTGCTGGTCCGGTGTGACTCTCTGCTTTCAGGCAAGTCAACCCCAAGACGGCGTGATACTGTTGTATCCGGGATGTGAAATAGCCCCCGGGGAGCTGGGGGGGGGGTGTGCAGTTAATGATGTGGAGCAAGACGCAGCAGCAGAAGAGGACTCAGCCGAGGAGGTTAGCAAAGAGGATGGAGTAGGAGGAGTAGAGTATTTGGCAGCAGGCCTGCCTGCAAGTCGTGGCGGTGTCACCAACTCCGCTGCAGAGCCACGCATTCCATGGCAGCCGTCAGTAGGTTGACCCAGTGCACAGTGTACGTGATATACCTGCTCTGACCGTGCTTTGCAGACCAGGTATCAGTGGTCAGATGGACCCTTGCCCCAACACTGTGTGCCAGACATGCCATGACTTCCTTTTCCACAATAGATTACAGGTTGGGGATTGCCTTTTGTGAAAAAAAAAATTCGGCCGGGTACCTTCCACTGCAGTGTCCCAATAGCTACAAACTTTTTGAAGGCCTCAGACTCCACCAGCTTGTATGGTAAAAGTTGGCGGGCTAAGAATTCTGACAAGCCAGCTGTCAGACACCGGGCAAGGGGGTGACTCTGGGACATTGGCTTCTTACGCTCAAACATTTCCTTGACAGACACCTGACTATGGGCAGATAAGCAGGAACTGCTGAAGGTGAGAGGCGGAGTAGCGAGTGGTTGAGAGGGGGCAGGGAGGACAGCAGTGGTTGACGTGGCTGAAGATGCTGGACCAGGAGGAGCATGGTGGCTTTGAGTTTGTGTGCTGCTTGTACTCATGTGTTGATCCCATAGGTGTTTGTGATGTAAGATCATGTGCCTTCGCAAAGCAGTTGTACCTAGGTGGGTGTTGGACTTCCCACAACTCAGTTTCTTTTGGCACAGGATGCAAATGACATCACTGTTATCAGAGGCAGACACAAAAAAAAAATGCCACACTGCTGAGCTTTGCAATGATGGTATTCTCGTGGTGGCAACAGCATGCGTTGATTGGCGTGCTGTCTGGCTGACCCCGGGTGCCGATACATGCTGTCTGACTGTCCCACTAACTCCTTGCGATAACCTCCCCCTGCTTCCAACTGGTCTCCTCCTCCTCTCTGTCTCCCCATCTGAACTTTCCCCCTGTTCTTTTTCTCTTCGAGCGGGCACCTACGTGACATCCATGGACACATCGTCATCATCAACCGCTTCACTTGTATCTGACAACTCAGCACAGGAAGCAGCAGCGGGTACAACATCATCATCACACCGTATGTCCATGTGTGTAATGCTGCCTGAGACATATGCCTGTTATCTACATCCTCTGGCAATAATGGTTGCGCATCACTCATTTCTTCCAACTGATGTGTAAATAAATCCTCTGACGGACAAAATGAAGCGGCTGTGGTGCTAGCGTGGTGGCGGCAGACGGGCGAGTGGTAACTTGAGAGGTGCCCGAAGCTGAGCTGGAAGAGGATGGTGCGTCAAGGTTCCGAGCGGAAGCTGTAGAAGATTGGGTGTCCTGTGTAAGCCAGTCAACTATGTCCTCAGAATTTTTCAAGTTCAGGGTATGTGGCCTCTGAACACTGAGCATTATTCTAGGGCCAAAGGAAATCACAGCACTACGACGTCCTCTGCGGGGTGGCCTGCCTCTGCCTGTCATTTATTTTTATTAGTGGTACAATGCGTGCAAGGTACTGTGCCACCCGGTATGAGTGGTGGGCACTGACAGTGGGCACACTACAGTCAGTGGAAGTGGGCCTGACACACACTGGCAGGCAACTAACCTTAGATTAAAGGGTAAAAATGAAATGCCTTATTTACCGGCAAGCTACTGTGCCACCCGGTATGAGTGGTGGGCACTGGCAGTGGGCACACTACAGTGTGTGGAAGTGGGCCTGACACACACTGGCAGGCAACTAACCTTAGATTAAAGGGTAAAAATGAAATGCCTTATTTACCGGCAAGCTACTGTGCCACCCGGTATGAGTGGTGGGCACTGGCAGTGGGCACACTACAGCCTGTGGGCCTGCAGCCTCTCACACACGGGTAGGCCAGGCAACTGCAATATATATATGGAGAGAAAAAAAAAGCAGACTAATGTAGCAGCCCTAAAAGTGGCTTTTAGGGTGCTGTGACGCTGTACTTACAGCAGATAAGTCTGTGGACACAGAGCAGTGGCCTAGCTAACGCTTTCCCTATGAATTCAGAATCATCAGCACAGCAGCAGCTGCAGTCTCCCTGCTCTCACTAACATGCAGCTTCAGACTGAATCTAAAATGGCTTCTGTTTTTATAGGAGGTGGGAAGGTGTGGGAGGGAGGGTGCTGATTGGCTGGAATGTGTCTGCTGACTGAGGTACAGGGTCAAAGTTTGCTCAATGATGATGTATAGGGGCGGACCGAACATGGCATAAGCGATGTTTGCCGGCGAATAGTTTGGGACATCTCTAATGAACAACATGGAAGCAGAATTAAGTGGATTCCTGGTAAGTGCGATACATTTTGCCCTGACCCATAACTTTTTTTCTATTCAAAGAACCATTTTACCTACAACGGCAAGGAACCGCGATGGGACGGCCTTTGCACAGTCCTACGCGAATCTGTTTTTGGGACAGTGGGAAAGGGAGATCTTTATGTCTAACTCAATCAGGAACATTAAGAAAGTCCAATTTTCGACTAGATATATTGATGACATCCTCTTTTTCTGGCAGGGTGACACACAGGAATTGGAGGACTTCCACTAACAGCTTGTTGCACGCATCCTCTGCACATCCATCTCATTTGATTAAGAACATGCCAGTAGGACAATTCTTGCGCATGAAACATATTTGTTCAGAAGAATATGTCTTTAAGAAAAGATCAGCAGAGCTAGCTGTTCGATTCCAGGAAAGAGGTTATAGTAACCGTATGGTCAAGAGAGCGCAGACCTAAGCTGAGCATACGGGTCGAGATAAGTTACTATACAGGAAGAAATCTCCAGAAAAGAGTGATGTTGTTCGCTTTATTACCACATTCAATTCAAGATCCCAGGAAATATGCAAGATTTTGGATAAATATTGGCCGATTCTGAGAAGACATTGAGAAGATACCTACCATCTCAACCAATGATCACTTTCCGGAGATCCAGGTGTCTGAGAGACATGCTGGTTCACAGTTACCACAGGGGAGAACAACCAGGTAGAGCCTTTGGATCCAAAATGGGGTTGTTCCCCATGTGGTAAGTGTGTCGCATGTGCCAATATTAAAAAATGTGATTTCTTTAAGGACAGCCAGGGATTGAAGACTTATAGGATCACCCACAAGATCGATTGTATGACAATTGGAGTAATTTACCACGCCACCTGTCCATGTGGAAAGGTGTATATCGGCATGACGACTAGGAAATTTTAGAGACAAGTGCGGGAACATGTCCTTGATATTGTATTAGCACAGGAGGAGGAGTTCATAACGCATCTGAAGCCGATCCCCCGACATTTCAAGTTGGCACATGAATGTAATCCCCATTTTCTTGAGGTAAAAGCAATTTATGGGGTCTACCCCACCCCGAGGGGTGGTGATTGGAAAAGGAAATTGGCCCAAAAGGAAACAATGTGGATTCATAGACTCGGCACCTTATCCCCCCGGGTTTAAATGAATACAACAGCAACGTCCCCTTCTTATGATCTTTTTTTGATATCCATCAGTTTGGTCATGTAGCTATTTCGATTATGAATATAGGAGGCCCGTCTGGTTGTTGTAGTCTCCGGTTGCCCTTTATTGGAGGCCATTTATTTGGTTTTAATATAATGCATTTATTTTTTTTTTACTGGTGTTTTATGGTCTCTTTTCCTTCTTTTTCTCTGCAGTATCGATATGAAGCCCGTATATGTGAAAAGTCCGCACCTACGAATATGTCTTCTCTTATGTAGAGCAATATGGACATGACATTTTTTTAAAAATATATATTATAACTTTTTTATATGTTTTCATATAATATATTTTTTGCACATCACTTGCATGCTCACTGTCACATCACCTTGCACATGTGTTTCACGTTTTTTTATTTTGAGCACACGCACAATTATTTAAAATCTCTTTATATACACATTATAAGTGTATGTGCGTATATATATATATATATATATATATATATATATTGGCATTGTTTGCACTTGGCAATATGTATCAATGTATTAATATGTATCAATGAAGGTTTGATTTATTGCTCACAATGTGCAGATGCAATTATTATTGAACATGAATTGTTTTTTTCAAGTATTTTTATCAGATGGTATTTTATCTCTGAACTTCACTTGTATTAATTATATGAGTACTTTATGTGACACTTTGAATTTCTCTTTTTTATCTGTATGTATTTCACTTGTATGAATTATATGTGAAATTATCTATTTATATATTCTCTTTTTTTAATTTATTTTTATGTCCAAATGTATTATGAGATGTTTAATATGTGCGGACATTGGCAATTTTAATCAATATAAATAGCGTCTATGGACACTGGGTGCGCTCGTCTCTCTGGTCCTGGTTATCTATATACATCATGTATTGTTTAGTCTGCGGCTTTTCATGTTGTTTTAATGCTGTCGGCTGGTCATGTGATTTCCCAAATGACCTTGGTAGAGACTGCGCATGAGTGAGCGCTAGGAACGGCCATCGCACACCTGGGCAGCGGTCACATGGGATCCATGTGACTTGTGATGTTACGATGGGTGGGGCAGGTTCGGCCACAATAATGATAAGCCTGAAGGAAAGCATGCGGACTTACAGTGTGCGCACGACTTAACTACGGGACCGAGATTGGAGCGCGCACAGGCGAGACGTGACGCATGTAATTAACTGCAGGTATTTAGAGGCGGCTTTTCCGATGCTCCTCACTTCCCCTGACGAAGCCATCGGCGAAACGCGTTGGATAAGTGAGGAGCACTGGGGTGGGTGGTACGGCCGTCTTAGTAGGCTGTTGCACTTACTGTTCAGCTAGCACTGTTCTGGATCCTTGTTAGACCCTTTTGTGGGATGTTACACATCTCTATTGATTTTCCTCTGGGCAATTTTCTCTTGCCCTATGGACTTTAGATTACTTGGGTACACGTGGTTCCAGACCAGTGCTTTTTGACAAATGTAGACTATAGATGCGAACAATACCATAGATTGGAAATTCTGGATACATATAATTGCAGACCTCCTGTGACCACATTGTTGCTGACATCTCCTTTTTTCTCCCCCCCCCCTCCCCCCAGTGTTCCTCTATTAGTCCCCTTGTGATTTTATGGACTCCATTGTATGTGGTTTTTACTGATTATGCTGAAATTT
The DNA here is from genome assembly GCA_033119425.1 of Bufotes viridis. Taxonomy (NCBI): domain Eukaryota; kingdom Metazoa; phylum Chordata; class Amphibia; order Anura; family Bufonidae; genus Bufotes; species Bufotes viridis. The sequence goes on from CM065590.1 coordinate 358,890,461, forward strand.
CCTTAATAAAGATACATTTGATTATTTGAGTGTTTGGTATAGTTTTTTTTGTGATCTGGGTATATACACTTCCGTTTATACTTCCGTTTATGTAGCTTCGCGTTTGATTATAGTGTTGCCCCCCTTTTTTGATCCAATATATAAATAGGTTGTATTTTCAATACAGACACCGTTTTCAGATGCAGGACAGTATATATCACAGAAACCCATAGAATATAGACACTATATTAGGCCCAGATTATTGCCATTTGCAATAAAGACACTGTTTTCTGATGTAGGACAGTATTGGTTACAGAACACCACAGATTATGGACACTATATTAGGCTCAGATTATTGGAATTTGTAATACAGACACTGTTCGCAGATGTAGTACAGTATTGGTTACAGAACACCACAGATTATGGACAGTATATTAGGCCCAGATTATTGGAATTTGCAATACAGGCACTGTTTTCGTATGCAGGACAGTATAAGTCACAGAAACCCACAGAACATGGACACTATATTAGACCCAGATTATTGGAATTTGCTAGACAGACACTGTTTTCTGGTGTATTACAGTATTGGTTACAGAACACCACAGATTATGGACACTATATTAGGGCCAGATTACTGTAATTTGTAATACAGACACTGTTTGCAGATGTAGTTCGGTAATTTTTACACAAAGGCACACACTATGGACACTAGATGTGGCCCAGATTATTAAAGACACAGTCTGTGGATGATGTACAGTATATGCCACTAATAGATATAAAATAAAAATATCTTGCTGCTGTCAAACACACACAGTAGTCCTTAAAAGGACTTTGGGGACTTTGAAAAGCTTTTGGTAGTAAAAACAGCAAATTTATCTCCCTGCACTATCTGTCCCTTCCAAAGCACTGTCCCTGAGACTGCAGGAGGTAAAGAATAAAAACTGTGAAATTCTCTCCCTACTCTGTCTTTCCCTTCCTATGCTCTGCTCTCCCTGTCTATGTCTGAGCCGAACATGCGTCATCGGGTGCTATAAAGCACCCGATGACGCGTTCCGGCCAGCCAATCACTGTAATGTCAGCAGCTAACATGGCTACTGGCATTACAGTGACGGCAGTATTTACCTGCACCTTTATTGGCTGCTTAAGACCTGCGAAACGTGCGGGGCGGAGACTCTAACATTGCGCTCGAGCACATGCTGTGCCGAGCATAGCGATGCTTGAGCCAAACAGATATTCTGCCGAGCATGCTCGCTCATAACCAATCATTTCCCCTAGAGTAGGGAATTGGAAAAAATCCCTGAGTCAAAAAGAGACTAGATGGATCTATCTATTAAATACTATCACACCCCATGGTCTCAATGAAGGCAACAGTTTTTCTCCTTTTCTTTAGCTCTCTGTGTGTTTTTCGACTTTTTAATATGTTTAACCACTTGGCGCCACGCTAACGCCAATGGGCGTCAGCGCGGCGGCTCTCTCAGGTCTCAATCACGCCTATCGGCGTCATCTCGTGAGACCCGAGATTTCGCATGAACGCGTGCGCCCCGTGCGCGCGCGTTCATGCGATCGGAGCCGGGACAACTGAAACTACAGCCTGCCAGCGCTGATCATGCGCTAGCAGGCTGTAGATGTGGAAAAAAAATCGCATTTAAAACGCATATCAGACGCTGTTTTGTAAACAGCGTCTGATATGCCTGCTGTCTGCTCGTCTGGTGGTCCCTTTGTCTGGGACCACCAGAGGAAACATAGGTAAAGTGCACCAATCACTACACACCCCACCCCTGATCACCCATGTCACCCCCCCTGATCACCCCCTGTCACTAATCACCACCCTGTAAGGCTCATTCAGACGTCCGTATGTGTTTTGCGGATCCATGGATCTGCGGATCCGCAAAATACGGACACCGGCAATGTGCTTTCCGCATTTTGCAGATCCGCACATTGCCAGAACTATATAGAAAATGCTTTTTCTTGTCCGCAATTGCGGACAAGAATAGGACATGTTCTATATTTTTGCGGAACGGAAGTGCAGACCCGGAAGCACGGATCCGTAATTCCGAATCCGAGCGGGACAAAGTCTGTCCCCATAGAAATGAATGGGTCCGCAATTCCGTTCCGCAAACAGAATTGCGGACGTGTGAATGGGGCATAAGGGCCCCTTATCACTGCCAGTTAGTTAGCTACTTGTTAGGTAGTTAGCGCCCAGCCCACCGCACTCACTAATTTTGGCAGAGATTTTTTCATCCACATTGATCGATGCGAATGAAAAAATCTGTGCCGTTAATTTTATTTATTTTTTCCAGCCCAGAGGCTGAACGGGAAAAAAAATCTCATTACCCGTATGCTCAATATAAGGAGAATCGCAGAAACTCCTAATGCTGGCCATACGTGTAATGATTGCGGAGACCCTCAAATGCCAGGGCAGTACAAACACCTCACATGTGACCCCATTTTAGAAAGAAGACACCCCAAGGTATTCCATGAGGGGTATGGTGAGTTCATGTAAAATTTTATTTTTTGTCACAAGTTAGTGGAATATGAGACTTTGTAAAAAAAAAAATATATATCAATTTCCGCTAACTTGTGCCCAAAATTTTTTTTTCTGTGAACTCGCCATGCCCCTCACGGAATACCTTGGGGTAGTCTTCTTTCCAAAATGGGGTCACATGTGGGGTATTTATACTGCTCTGGCATTTTAGGGGTCCTAAAGCGTGAGAATCCAAATGCGTAAAAATGTCCTGTGAAATCCTAAAGGTACTCTTGGGAATTAGGGCCCCTTTGCGCATCTTGGCTGCAAAAAAGTGTCACCCATGTGGTATCGCCATACTCAGGAGAAGTAGGGCAATGTGTTTTGGGGTGTATTTTTATATATGCCCATACTTTGTGTGAGAAATATCGCTGTAAACGACAACTTTTTAAATTTTTTTATACAAAGTTGTCAATTTACAGAGATATTTCTCTCACCCAACATGGGTATATGTAAAAATACACCCCAAAACACATTGCCCAACTTCTCCTGAGTACGGCGATACCACATGAGTGCCACTTTTTTGCAGCCTGGGTGCGCAAAGGGGCCCAAATTCCAACGAGTACCTTTAGCTTTTACATGGCTGCTCACAATTTAGCCCCGCCCAAAATGCCAGAACAGTACAAACACCCCACAAATTACCCCATTTTGGAAAGAAGACACCCCAAGGTATTCGCTGAGGGGCATAGTGAGTCCATGAAAAATTGAACTTTTTGTCAAAAGTTAGCGGAAAGGGAGACTTTGTGAGAAAAAACAATAAAAAATCAATTTCCGCTAACGTGTGCCAAAAAAAAAATCTTCTGTGAACTCGCCATGCCCCTCACGGAATACCTTGGGGTGTCTTCTTTCCAAAATGGGGTCACATGTGGGGTATTTATACCGCCCTGGCATTTTAGGGGCCCTAAAGCGTGAGAAGAAAAATGCCCTCCTAAAAGGTACCCATTAGAATTTGGGCCCCTTTGCGCATCTTGGCTGCAAAAAAGTGTCACACATGTGGTATCGCCGTACTCAGGAGAAGTAGGGCAATGTGTTTTGGGGTGTATTTTTACATATACCCATGCTGGGTGAGAGAAATATCTCTGTAAATTGACAACTTTGTATAACTTTTTTAAAAAGTTGTCATTTACAGAGATATTTCTCACACACAGTATGGGTATAGTAAATACACCCTAAACACATTGCCTTACTTCCTGAGTACGGCGATACACATGTGTGACACTTTTGCAGCCAAGATGCGCAAAGGGCCCTAAACCAATGAGTACCTTCAGGATTTCACAGGGCATTTTTACGCATTTGGATTCTCACACTTTAGGGCCCTAAAATGCCAGGGCAGTATAATACCCACATGTGACACCATTTTGGAAGAAGACACCCCAAGGTATTTGCTGAGGGCATAGTGAGTCCATGAAAATTGAACTTTTGTCAAAAGTTAGCGGAAAGGGAGACTTTGTGAGAAAAACAATAAAAATCAATTTCCGCTAACGTGTGCCAAAAAATCTTCTGTGAACTCGCCATGCCCCTCACGGAATACCTTGGGGTGTCTTCTTTCCAAAATGGGGTCACATGTGGGGTATTTATACCGCCCTGGCATTTTAGGGGCCCTAAAGCGTGAGAAGAAAATGCCCTCCTAAAAGGTACCCATTAGAATTTGGGCCCCTTTGCGCATCTTGGCTGCAAAAAGTGTCACACATGTGGTATCGCCGTACTCAGGAGAAGTAGGGCAATGTGTTTTGGGGTGTATTTTTACATATACCCATGCTGGGTGAGAGAAATATCTCTGTAAATTGACAACTTTGTATAACTTTTTTAAAAAGTTGTCATTTACAGAGATATTTCTCACACACAGTATGGTATAGTAAAATACACCTCAAACACATTGCCCTACTTCTCCTGAGTACGGCGATACCACATGTGTGACACTTTTGCAGCCAAGATGCGCAAAGGCCCTAAACCAATGAGTACCTTCAGGATTTCACAGGGCATTTTTACGCATTTGGATTCTCACACTTTAGGGCCCCTAAAATGCCAGGGCAGTATAAATACCCCACATGTGACACCATTTTGGAAAGAAGACACCCCAAGGTATTCCGTGAGGGGCATGTCGAGTTCACAGAATTTTTTTTTTTTTTGGCACAGGTTAGCGGAAATTGATTTATTTTATTTTTTTTTACAAAGTCTCATATTCCACTAACTTGTGACAAAAAATTAAATTTTACATGAACTCACCATACCCCTCACGGAATACCTTGGGGTGTCTTCTTTCTAAAATGGGGTCACTTGTGGGGTATTTATACTGTCCTGGCATTTTAGGGGTCCTAAAGCGTGAGAATCCAAATGCGTAAAAATGTCCTGTGAAATCCTAAAGGTACTCTTGGGAATTAGGGCCCCTTTGCGCATCTTGGCTGCAAAAAAGTGTCACCCATGTGGTATCGCCATACTCAGGAGAAGTAGGGCAATGTGTTTTGGGGTGTATTTTTATATATGCCCATACTTTGTGTGAGAAATATCGCTGTAAACGACAACTTTTTAAATTTTTTATACAAAGTTGTCAATTTACAGAGATATTTCTCACTCCAACATGGGTATATGTAAAAATACACCCCAAAACACATTGCCCAACTTCTCCTGAGTACGGCGATACCACATGAGTGCCACTTTTTGCAGCCTGGGTGCGCAAAGGGCCCAAATTCCAACGAGTACCTTTAGCTTTTACATGGCTGCTCACAATTTAGCTCCGCCCAAAATGCCAGAACAGTACAAACACCCCACAAATTACCCCATTTTGGAAAGAAGACACCCCAGGTATTCGCTGAGGGGCATAGTGAGTCCATGAAAATTGAACTTTTGTCAAAAGTTAGCGGAAAGGGAGACTTTGTGAGAAAAACAATAAAAATCAATTTCCGCTAACTTGTGCCAAAAAAATCTTCTGTGAACTCGCCATGCCCCTCACGGAATACCTTGGGGTGTCTTCTTTCCAAAATGGGGTCACATGTGGGGTATTTATACCGCCCTGGCATTTTAGGGGCCCTAAAGCGTGAGAAGAAAAATGCCCTCCTAAAAGGTACCCATTGAATTTGGGCCCCTTTGCGCATCTTGGCTGCAAAAAGTGTCACACATGTGGTATCGCCGTACTCAGGAGAAGTAGGGCAATGTGTTTTGGGTGTATTTTTACATATACCCATGCTGGGTGAGAGAAATATCTCTGTAAATTGACAACTTTGTATAACTTTTTTTAAAAAGTTGTCATTTACAGAGATATTTCTCACACACAGTATAGGTATAAGTAAAAATACACCCCAAAACACATTGCCCTACTTCTCCTGAGTACGGCGATACCACATGTGTGACACTTTTTTGCAGCCAAGATGCGCAAAGGGGCCCTAAAACCAATGAGTACCTTCAGGATTTCACAGGGCATTTTTACGCATTTGGATTCTCACACTTTAGGGCCCCTAAAATGCCAGGGCAGTATAAATACCCCACATGTGACACCATTTTGGAAAGAAGACACCCCAAGGTATTCCGTGAGGGGCATGTCGAGTTCACAGAATTTTTTTTTTTTTGGCACAGGTTAGCGGAAATTGATTTATTTTATTTTTTTACAAAGTCTCATATTCCACTAACTTGTGACAAAAAATTAAATTTTACATGAACTCACCATTCCCCTCACGGAATACCTTGGGGTGTCTTCTTTCTAAAATGGGGTCACTTGTGGGGTATTTATACTGTCCTGGCATTTTAGGGGTCCTAAAGCGTGAGAATCCAAATGCGTAAAAATGTCCTGTGAAATCCTAAAGGTACTCTTGGGAATTAGGGCCCCTTTGCGCATCTTGGCTGCAAAAAAGTGTCACCCATGTGGTATCGCCATACTCAGGAGAAGTAGGGCAATGTGTTTTGGGGTGTATTTTTATATATGCCCATACTTTGTGTGAGAAATATCGCTGTAAACGACAACTTTTTAAATTTTATTATACAAAGTTGTCAATTTACAGAGATATTTCTCTCACCCAACATGGGTATATGTAAAAATACACCCCAAAACACATTGCCCAACTTCTCTTGAGTACGGCGATACCACATGAGTGCCACTTTTTTGCAGCCTGGGTGCGCAAAGGGGCCCAAATTCCAACGAGTACCTTTAGCTTTTACATGGCTGCTCACAATTTAGCCCCGCCCAAAATGCCAGAACAGTACAAACACCCCACTAATTACCCCATTTTGGAAAGAAGACACCCCAAGGTATTCGCTGAGGGGCATAGTGAGTCCATGAAAAATTGAACTTTTTGTCAAAAGTTAGCGGAAAGGGAGACTTTGTGAGAAAAAACTATAAAAAATCAATTTCCGCTAACTTGTGCCAAAAAAAAAAATCTTCTGTGAACTCGCCATGCCCCTCACGGAATACCTTGGGGTGTCTTCTTTCCAAAATGGGGTCACATGTGGGGTATTTATACCGCCCTGGCATTTTAGGGGCCCTAAAGCGTGAGAAGAAAAATGCCCTCCTAAAAGGTACCCATTAGAATTTGGGCCCCTTTGCGCATCTTGGCTGCAAAAAAGTGTCACACATGTGGTATCGCCGTACTCAGGAGAAGTAGGGCAATGTGTTTTGGGGTGTATTTTTACATACACCCATGCTGGGTGAGAGAAATATCTCTGTAAATTGACAACTTTGTATAACTTTTTTTTAAAAGTTGTCATTTACAGAGATATTTCTCACACACAGTATAGGTATAAGTAAAATACACCTCAAAACATATTGCCCTACTCTCTGAGTACGGCGATACCACATGTGTGACACTTTTGCAGCCAAGATGCGCAAAGGCCCTAAACCAATGAGTACCTTCAGGATTTCACAGGGCATTTTTACGCATTTGGATTCTCACACTTTAGGGCCCCTAAAATGCCAGGGCAGTATAAATACCCCACATGTGACACCATTTGGAAAGAAGACACCCAAGGTATTCCGTGAGGGCATGTCGAGTTCACAGAATTTTTTTTTTGGCACAAGTTAGCGGAAATTGATTTTTTTTTTTTTTTTTACAAAGTCTCATATTCCACTAACTTGTGACAAAAAATTAAATTTTACATGAACTCACCATACCCCTCACGGAATACCTTGGGGTGTCTTCTTTCTAAAATGGGGTCACTTGTGGGGTATTTATACTGTCCTGGCATTTTAGGGGTCTCTAAAGCATGAGAAGAAGTCTGGAATCCAAATGCGTAAAAATGCCCTGTGAAATCCTGAAGGTACTCATTGGAATTAGGGCCCCTTTGCGCACCCAGGCTGCAAAAAAGTGCACTCATGTGGTATCGCCGTACTCAGGAGAAGTAGGGCAATGTGTTTTGGGGTGTATTTTTATATATTCCCATACTTTGTGTGAGAAATATCTCTGTAAACGACAACTTTTTAAATTTTTTTATACAAAGTTGACAATTTACAGAGATATTTCAAGGTATTCACTGAGGGGCATAGTGAGTCCATCTGAGATTTTTTTTTTTTTTGCCAGAAGTTAGCAGAAATGGAAACTTTATTATTTTTTTTTCCTCAGAAAGTGTCATTTTCCGCTAACTTGTGAAAAAAAATGAAATGATACATGAACTCACCATGCCCCTCCGCGAATACTTTGGGGTGTCTTCTATCTAAAATGGTGTGATTTGGGGGGTATTTATACTATCCTGACATTTTAGCACGTGAAGAAACATGACAGGTGCTCAGAAAGTCAGAGATGCTTCAAGATGCGGAAATTCACTTTTTTGCACCATAGTTTGTAAACGCTATAACTTTTACCCAAACCAATAAATATACACTTAATGGATTTTTTTATATCAAAGACATGTAGAACAATAAATTTTGAGAAAAATTCATATAGAAATTTAGTTTTTTTAAAAAAATTACAACAGAAAGTGAAAAATGTCATTTTTTTGAAAAAATGTCGTTACATTTTTATTAATAGCAAAAAATGTAAAAATGTCAGCAACAATGAAATACCACCAAATGAAAGCTCTATTAGTGAGAAGAAAAGGAGGTAAAATTAATTTGGGTGGTAAGTTGTATGACCGAGCAATAAACGGTAAAAGTAGTGTAGTGCAGATTTGTAAAAAAGGGCCTGGTCACTAGGGGGGTATAAACCTGTGGTCTTCAAGTGGTTAAGTGTTTTTAACTGTCAATATGTTGGTGTCTATCCAGCAGATTTATTCTTGACTCTTTTAGAGACTATTGCTCCTTGTATCAAATCCTTACAATTATGATATCTAAATTGAAGATGCACGTCGGTCACATCTCTATCAGGGACCCATGGAGTTGAGATATTATTATTGAACTATCTTCCTTGGGACATTATGAATTGCCATAATTTATTGACATTTCGATTAATGTTGGGCCAGCATGCTCAGCCGAAAACTAGTTTGGGTCGAGCATCGCGATGCTCGGCTCAGTCTTAGTCAGGGAGAGCTGGAGAGTAGAAGGGAGAGATAGTGTAGGGAGTGAAATAGGAATATTTTAGTTATTAAACTTGTTATAGACCCAAAAGTCCTTCTAAGGAATATTGTGTGTGGCAGCAATATATATTTTTACTGCAACCTGCGCTAAATTGCTAATACTTGTTAGAGACCCAAAAGTCCTTTTAAGGACTATAGTTGTATCTGGCAGCAATATATATTTTTAGCGCAACCTGCGCTAAATACCTTGCAATTGTTTGGCCGCTGCAGACAGCAACATCTCCTGTCTAACATGTGCGCATCCGAAATATCAGTGACATTCAGTGTAATTTTTTTTCGCGGCCAGTGACAGCGACACTATCTGTGCACCATCTCCTGTGCAACGTGTGCGCAGCCTAAAAATATCTTTGACATCCAGTGTACTTTTCCTGTAGATGGTGTCTGCTGCAGACAGTTACATTACCTAAGCTACATCTCCTGTATAACGTTTGCATATCCGAAATATCAGTGACATTCAGTCAAATTTTTTTTGCTGCTGGTGGCAGCGACATTATCTACGCTATACCTCCTGTATAACATTTGTGCATTCTAAATATCAGTGACATTAATTCAGTGTCATTTTTAGTGATGAGCGGGAGGTGCCATATTCGAATTCGCGATATATCACAAATATTCGAATGAATATTCGTAATATATTTGCCGAAATCAAATATTCGTCATTATTAAAATAATCGCGAATAATATGCGAATATTTTATTCACATTACGCGAATTGAACTTCTAATATAAAGGCATATCTCCTACTGGCTTGCAAACATGAACGAATGCTCTAAGTTGGATGCGCAATGTGAAAACTTAGTCGTCTTCAACTTCATATTCTGTTCATTGTGAAAAAAAAAACAAATATTTTCACATTGCACATCCAACTTGGAGCTGTCAATAGGCAACTTTCCTATTGCAAATGTATTTTTTGAATTAAGGAATATAGCGATATATTCGCATTCACCATATTTGCTAATTCAAACAAGCCAATCCTATTTGTACTTCTGTATCCGTACGGTTAGCAACAAAAGGACCCTATATTTGCCCAGGATATAACCATATCATTTATTCACAAATTGACCTGTTAAGGTCAAATAAATCCTGTTTGTGGCTATTAAAATGTACAATCTTTATTTAATTCATTATTAAAAAGCTGATGCCATAGACCTAATTTTAAAAGAGATCGAGGAGGGTGTACAGTGTATATCAGCCTGTTTGGCGATTAACTTTCAGGTGTTGTGTAATGTAACACTTTTAACCTTATAGCCGGTGTGTGCATGTGAAGTGTCAAACATTGGTTACTTCACCAATGCTAGTTAGGAGAGGGACCCGTCTGCAGAGCTGTCCCGTTCCGACACTACACCGTTCACGACACCACTACACTCGATTGATTAAAATTTGAAACCCTAGTAGCTCCCCAACATGTTTCACCACTGATGTGGCTTCTTCAGGGGGTAGAGCTAAAGAGCCGAGCGCCGGCAAATGCCGGTCTTTATTATCGAGGAGAGCCCTCCTCCAGAAAGCTCAGGCTAGATCATAGGGCAGGCGGGTTAAGGGACATCCATATCCACCAATGAGGAATTACCTCGGAAGAGACATGCTAACAACATTCACCTATCGCACATAGCGTCCGGTGATCTCACCGGTATCATAGATTTGCGTATGTCATCTGACTTAGATTAGTCCGGTGAGTGAGACAAGCTTTCTGCGCATGGCAAGAGTGATAGGTTTTTATTGCCTACATCCACTGCGCATGTCAGTGGACTTGGGTTATTTTTGCCTACATCCACTGCGCATGTCAGTGGACTTTGGTTATTTTTCAAGTAGCTAGGCTTAACACTGCGCATGTCTGCGGTGATTGAATTCTACACAGGAATCCTCATTCATTGCGCATGTCACTACACTTAGAATAATTTCAAGTAACGATTCCTATTGCTGTGCATGACTAAAGGAGTTTCTTTGTCTTCATAGTGAATTTCTGGTAGCATTACTCTTAAGGGGAGATGTCACCTTACCCTTAGTCTTTACTCAACTTTGTGTATATGTTAATTTTATTTTAATTATTATTTTTTATTATTTTTATTCTCCATGGGGGTATTAGTTAAAGGAAAGCAGTGAAGGAGAACCCCTCGTTTAAACCCACTGGTTTCATGGTATTTAATCTCTCTATCCACCTTGCTTCTATTTGAAGGAGCTTTTTGTCTAGGTTACCACCTCTGGGGCCAAGAGATATTTTTTCTATGCCCCAGAACTTCAAGATATCCAATTTTCCACCATGTTGGTGTCGAATATGTCTGGAAATAGATGTATCCTTTTTTGTACTAATAGTGCTCAGATGTCCTGATATATGCCGTCTTAGTTCTTGTGTAGTTTTGCCCACATACAATTTAGGACAGGTACAGCTAGCTATATAGATCACCCCTTTGGTTTTACATGTAATTCGCTGTCTAATTTCATAATTTTTCCCATCAAAGGGGTTTGTATCCGTACAAATGACTATAATGCGAATAATTTCCATAGAAATATTTGTGTGCGTACAGATGTTATTAAAGTTAGGCGGCAGTAACTTAACTTATTCGTATGTGCGCGTGTTTGTGCGCGTACTTATGCGCACATACAGGCGTGGCTTCTTCCTGGGAGCAGTTACAACACGTTTTGTTGTGGTGCATGCGATCAATGCGAAAAAAGATGGTGGGCAACAATTTCACCAGAGAGGAGGAAGATATCCTGATCACAGTAAGGGCCCTTTCACACTGGCGTTTTTGTTTTCCGGCATAGAGATCCGTCGTCGGGTCTCTATGCCGGAAGAAATCCTGATCAGGATCATCCCCATGCACTCTGAATGGAGAGAAATCCGTTCAGGATGCATCAGGATGTCTTCAGTTCAGGACCGGAACGTTTTTTGGACGCAGCAAATACCGCAGCATGCTGCGCTTTTTGTTCCGTCCAAAAATCCGGAACACTTAGCCGCAGGTCGATCCGGAATTAATGCCCATTGAAAGGCATTAATCCGATCCGCCTTAAGCTAAACGTCGTTTCGCGCATTGCCGGATCCGACATTTAGCTTTTTCTGACTGGTTACCATGGCAGCCAGGACGCTAAAGTCCTGGTTACCATGGTAAAATGTAGCGAGGAGCGGCATACTTACATTCCGTGCGGCTCCCGGACGCTCCAGGATGACGTCAGGGCGCCCCAGTGCATAGATCACGTGATCGCATGGATCATGTGATCCATGCGCATGGGGCGCTCTGACGTCATTCTGGAGCGCCCCGGGAGCCGCACGGAATGTAAGTATGCCGCTCCCTGCTCCTACTATGGCAACCAGGCAGGAGCGGAGGGTGGACCTTCACCCCAACCCGCCTCACCCCCTCAAGTGGATGATGACGGGGATGAGGAGGAGGAAGAAGAAGAGGAGCTCATCACCACCCCCCACAAGGAGTGTAAGTATGTGCTGTGGCTGTTTTCACTCATTCACTGTTCACACACAAACACGTGTCAGTTTAGTCTTCACCATAGACATACTTTTTTGGAGCAAACAATAAGCATGTTAAAGCTTTACAAATAATCTTTCTTCAGCCCACACATATCGGAGAACATTTAGTCCCACACTTACAGTTCCGTACAAGCGGGATATCAAAAAAGAACTACAGTATCTCAACACGCTTTACAGTCTTCCAGAGGTCTGGTTCCCCTCTATGATTGTTCTGCGTTCCGATCGCCTATCCACCCTGTATTTTAACAGCCTATTTAACCACAATGTTATGTACACCCCAAGATGTCGTACGAGTGTGACCTGTCCCACCCAATGTCTCTGACTAATAAAACCCAGGCCCAAAATAATTTCTAAAGAAAACCTCCCTGAAACCTATAGTTACAGGCGTACTGATTCACCGAGGTATACATTCCCACTGAAACAGCTGTGATACACAATAATATTTGTCCGCGTACACACCGGAGAGAGCGGCGGTAACCTAAAGGAACGGGCTCTGTCCCTTCCGTATGTATTAAAAAATAAAAGAGATGGTACCGCGCTAGAAAGGAACAGCAATCCACAGCAATCAAATTCCTTGTCTCAGAGTGGTCCTAGAGACGAAGTTCACATTCAATCTCTGGTCTCAGAATGATCATGGACACGACTTCTTATCCCGACATGGACCGCATGGGAGATCTCACACACCGTGCAGATTGTACGGCGTCCCGATTCAGCCAACAACATCCGGTTCCGGGTAGGGGTGCTGGACCTTAGATCAGGGAAAAAGACAAAACCACTGGTGCGGTATCTTTGATAGAATATAAAAGCGCAAGTTTATTTTACTTACAAAATCCACAATGAAATGAACATATATGTAAAAGGCCTTTTACATATATGTTCATTTCATTGTGGATTTTGTAAGTAAAATAAACTTGCGCTTTTATATTCGCCATGTCGGGATAAGAAGTCGTGTCCATGATCATTCTGAGACCAGAGATTGAATGTGAACTTCGTCTCTAGGACCACTCTGAGACAAGGAATTTGATTGCTGTGGATTGCTGTTCCTTTCTAGCGCGGTACCATCTCTTTTATTTTTTAATGCATTCCCACTGAGACATACCGAGCAGCCATGATTATTCCCCAAACTCGGACCAGATATTGTTGGTGTCAACCCGAATAAACGGGTATATTTGGGGGGGGGGGGGCACCCCAAAGTGGGCGGAGATATCATTGGCCAATGAAAATTTAGCAATTTTCTATACGCTACTCCTCCCACAGTTTTAGGAGTACAATTAACAAACTTTGCTTGTGCTTTGTTAACCGATCCCACCCTCCGGGCCCCTGGAGCGGCCCCCCGGAGACCCCATTTTGTCCCATCGACTTTGATAGGAAAACTATTAAGTTTTGTCACTCCTTCAGCTTTCAAGTTAAAGTCACCAAACTTGGGTCACTTAGTCATGGGGTCACCCTGAAAATTTAAATGGGAAAAAATCAAACTGCCGCTGCTCTTAGACTTTTATTGGCACAGTCTTCAAACTTTGCAAAGTTGGTCACTGGAGGACTGGGATTAAAATTCAAAAAAGTGGGTGGAGCCACCAACAGCCAATCAGATTTCAAGCCAACATCCTGTGGTTTCTTCTGAAACGACACCGTCTATTTTATTTATTTATTGTTTTTATTTTTTTACAGTATTGAAAGAAATGCAACAAAAAATTAAGGAGCTAGAGAGGGAGCACCAGACTGCGGTGAAAACCTTCCGGGAGCAGCATCTCCAGAAGCTGCGGGAGATGAAGCTCCAGTTCTCGAACGGCATGCGAGAAATCGAGGAGAGGCATGCCAAGGACGTAGGGGATCTTTAAAAAATTGTGAAAAATATGAGGGCATTGCCCTATTAAGATTTGTTCAATTTTTTTTAATTCTATTTGTAATTATATTGTTTATTTTTTAAATTAAAAAAACTGAAGTTTTCAGTATAATTGTTAAACATTTTTTTTAAGTAAAGGCCCCTAGAGTCCGTTCCCAAACTCATCAGTATCCTGACATACAGCATCCGCAGGTATATAGAAATAGGGTAGTATGAGGCCTACACATAACTCAAATGGATAACGATAGTAGTAGTCATTGGTAAGGGTTGTGTATTAAATATTAAGTACAAAGCAAAGCATTCTAATAGTCTAGAGTTACATTTAAAATAAACTTTTTGGTTAATTTTCCTAGTAACTAAATTATTTTATGTAGTAACATAAATTTCAAATTATCGTACATAATAAATGTATTTTTTCATCAAACAATTAACTATTAAAATACAAAAAAAAAACTTGAACACAGTAATAATAATTACAAAAAACCTTGTTTGATTTATCAAATTAGCAAAATTATAAACTTTTACTAATTCCAAAAATTTCTTTACAATCAAATCGATCAATCAAATCAATGTTATCAGAAATATAAAACAAAAAAAAGTAACAATGTTGGAACAATAAAATGGTAGGGGTAAGAACTAACCAGCATGGATCTTCGATAGCGTCCAATTTTTTAATACTTTGCATGTTGTAGCATTGCTTCCGCCATACAGATAGAAACATATGATTGATTACATGACTATGATTATATGAATTCTCTAACCGGTGACATGTCTCCAAGAACATCATTTAGTACACAGTTTATACTTAAAATCTTAAAGCAGTGGTTATATATAATTAGCATGTGCAAATCCTCATTACATAATTGCCAATAAGTAACATAAACAAGAAAAGTACCTATACATATTTACATGTTGCTACACGGCTCCATTCACAAAACCGGACTTCCACACGGATGAGTATAACGCCAGTCACACCCAACTATGTAGAGAGGTCAACACGGAAGTCAGCCATCCCTCCCAGAACGACAGACAACACCGTGTTGGATCCTAAATCCGTGTGACAACAAAAAAAAATAAAAAATATATAAATTTTCGTAGGTTCATCAATCAGTCCTGTACAATGCCAACTGCACAAGACCTTTAGACAAGGGAAGGCCACATGCGGTCCACACCGTGCTACAGCGTGAACCACAACATAGCCGCCCCAAACCACACTAATTTTAAATAAAAAATAATAAAATAAAGTAAAATCATTTCATTTTGTGAATGAAGCCGAACAACGCTAGATAAAATGTCTTTTTAAAAAGATTATTTAGATAAATATTTTTATGTCTAAATATTGACAATACATAAATAAGCTGAGCACATGCGAGAATACGAAACATACAAACCAGGTTAAGAGAATTCATAATTCTATACTTGTTAAAGTGCAAAAGATAAAATCAGGTCCATGATGGTTGTCTACACACGATCAGGACATACAGCATCTAGAGTTAACACAGTACTAGAATGCTGACTCATAAGTTTCCATTTGTAACTAGGCAGAATAACGGCAGGCACTGGCATGTAAGCACACTTCCAGTTTATAATAAAAAATAAAATAACCCAATCGAAATTTTACTTTAAAAAAGGTGTGAAGGTCTGGACTCTATGATTGTTCCCTGTGCGATCAAATGTAACTCAACATTTTCATGACATGCAGCAGCATCAACGGCAGGATTTAAGGAGTGGTGTATTATCAGGGCAACATGTAGCTTGGCCCAATTCGGCAGCACAGGCAGCAGCAGACGTTATGTTAAAAGGCTCAAATGTAACTCAAAATTTTCATGACATGCAGCAGCATCAACGGCAGTGTGGCGAAACCAACCTGGCCAATGGGTGCTGGAGAAGCCTTGGTGCCAGCTTCTTGCCCCAGGATTATGGCCCCTCTCATCAGCCCATGCTAAACTTAAACCCCATGGTGATTTGACTGTGTTTGTGGCATCTGAGCGCTGTTTGAATACATTGAGCGCTCAGATCCAAGCTATCTGGAGATATGTTAAATGTCTATATTTACTGTAATGGTTGGGACATTGTATATTTGAATAGTGATGTATGTCCTATTGTCCCCACGTGTGTATTGGCGATTTCCCTTTGTCCTGAGAGATAATTGAATGACTCCTCTGTTGTCTCCAGGACAGAAGACATTGTTTAAAACTATGTATTCTCCTACCTGTGATAATGACATCAACCCATTGTGTAAGGTAATTGTATCACAGGCAGCGGGGAGAATTTTGAATGGCAGTGTTCAAACTGTAAAGCTGTAAAGGATTGGCTGCTAGGTCAAGTCCTCAGTTCCCAACCAGGTTTTAAGAAGTGGTGTATTATCATGGCCACATGTAGCTTGGCCAAATTCAGCAGCACAGGCAGCAGCAGACATTATGTTTAAAGGCCCAAATGTAACTCAACATGTTCAAAACAAATTCATAATTAAAAAATTAAATTAATATATACATGATACAAACTTGACAATAAATATCAATCAAATAAATATCAATAAATAAATAATAAAAGTAATTCATATAAAGTTAAAAACAGAGGGAACAATTAAAAAACAACGGAGTTTGGGAGGGAAAGCAAAGGAGAGGGATGGACAAGGGACCCTTCAGCGCCCTGAACCGACAGCGGGGGCCATGAAGTCACTGCCGATCCAGGACTCATTCATCTTAATGAATGTGAGTCTGTCCACGGAGTCTGTGGACAGATGGGTCCGCTTGTCCGGATTTAAGGAGTGGTGTATTATCAGGGCAACATGTAGCTTGGCCCAATTCGGCAGCAGCATGGTAAGTATACTGCTCCCCCGCTCCCCACTACATTTTACCATGGCAACCAGGACTTTAGCGTCCTGGCTGCCATGGTAACAGTTGAGTAAAAGCTAAACGTCGGATCCGGCGATGCGCCGAAACGACGTTAGGCTTAAGGCCGGATCCGGATTAATGCACTTCAATGGGCATTAATTCCGGGTCCGGCATTACGGCATGTCTTCCGGATTTTTGGACGGAGACAAATCCGCAGCATGCTGCGCTTTTGTCAACGTCCAAAAAACGTTCACATACTGAACGGAAGACATGCTGATGCATCCTGAACGGATTGCTCTCCATTCAGGATGCATTAGGATAATCCTGATCAGTATCTTTCCGTCCTAGAGCTCCGAGGACGGAACTCTAGGACGGAAAGCAAAAAAGCTAGTGTGAAAGGGGCCTAACTGGACGGACACTAACTGACAGACAAAACAGACAGATATACCCTACACCAGGCATCCTCAAACTGCGGCCCTCCAGCTGTTGCAAAACTACAACTCCCAGCATGCCTGAACAGCCTACAGGTATCAGCCTACAGCAGGGCATGGTGGGAGTTGTAGTTTTACAACAGCTGGAGGGCCGCAGTTTGAGGATGCCTGCCCTACACTATACTATATCACTAACTAACCTAAACTACACACTGCCCTGAAAAATCTAAACTTTACTATTCCCTAACTGTAGCCCTAATACCTAACCTAAACTATCAAGCACTATCTATCTATCTATCTATCTATCTATCTATCTATCTATCTATCTATCTATCTTATATATTACAGCTACCTACCTAACTGGATGCCCTACACTTAACCCTGCACTGAACCCTATCTGCTACACTAGGCCCTAACACTAACTATATTTTTCTGCTAACTCTACTAAACTATCTCAAATTATTTCGACCCTATCAGCTATAAAACTACACTATTCCCTAATCACTACCTGAAACTAACTAACTAGAATATTATAAATTAAATCTAGATAATATAAATCGCACAGCAGACAAAATAGCATAGCTCCAAGCTCCAACAAATCCAACACCACAAAATGGCTGCTGGGTGATGTTGTCACTTATATAGTGAAGAGGTAGTCTAGTTTCCTATTGGTTGCTAGGGATGTTGCTAAGTTGTGACAAATAGAGCCGGCACTCTTAATCTGGATATATAGACACAATTTATTATATCAAAATTCAATGTAAGATCTATAAATGTAAGATCAACAAATAGTGTGTATGAACACAAGATCAAAGAATGTTTGACATGTGATTCTACAAGCGTAATCTATATAATTCAATGCCCATGTGGCAAACAATATGTTGGCAGGACTAAGAGAACATTGCGTAAAAGAATTTCAGAACATATAACGAAAATTAAAAACGGTTATGAAAATCACACACTTTCCCATCATTTTAAGGTTGCACACAATAGGGACCCATCTGATCTTATTTTCTGCGCCATTGAGAAGGTTGAACCACACTGGAGGGGCGGAGATCATATTGGGAGGATGTCGAGGTTGGAATCAAGATTGATTTATGATTTCAACTCGTTCATCCCACAAGGCCTAAATGCTGAATTAGAATTGTTTGGGTTTCTGTGAAGCTGGGTGGGGGTTCCCCGCCAGCGGGGGACCCGAGTGTGTAAAATTCGGGCCCCTCCCTGGCGTGAGACCCCCGCCAGCAAGATCGCAAACAGTATACGAAACTGTAATATGTAGAAACACGTCCCTATGTATGTATTCGGATGAAAACATGGAGACGTGGATATTTATGTGAACAACAGGATTTTGATATTCATCCCTATATTGAAACACCCAGATGTTAACATATTGAGTTGGTGATATAGATACAATGACTCTGCTAAATAATAATGGAACATACTAGGATTGCAATGGAAAAGAAGCTTTTAATTACCATTCTGAATAAGTGGGATGAAGGTAGGAGGATGCATGTTAAAATGGATGGATTCCAGTACCGGGTTTTGTGCCATACCTAATGACCGCAGGTATATAAGGATAACAATTAGAGGAGGCATTTTACCACTGAGGAAGGGACAAAGTAAAGTCCCGAAACGCGTATGGATGTATAAGTGCCTCTTGTTATAGAAGCTCCGGAGCTAACAATAGAAAGAAAGACGCCCTGTTTTTCAGAGTTCGCTGTGTATTCGCCTTGCGGTGGAACTGACCATCATCATCTCCATACGTCGCTGAAGACCGGCCCTCTGACCGTATAACATACAGAAGAGAGATCGCGCACATACCTATACTCTGCCGCGGACACCTCTCACCTCCAAAGACATTGCAGGAGACCGGCCCCTTCAACCGCACTGCATACTGAGGAGGGCTCGCTCGCGCCTGTTACCACGTGGGACGCCACGGCCGGCTAGCACTTGCGGACCCCTCAGCAACAAACAGTGAGTTACAATACGAAACATAAAGTAAATGTATGTATTAGATGGGCGAAGGTCTCTGAAACAAACTTGAGCAGAAGGTGATAGGAGGTGATAAAGACTGCAAATGACAAACTGCGGAGTTGGATATAATTTATGGTAAAACGCGACCACATCTATTAAACCTGCAATTAAAAATAGGTTGGCACACAGAGGAGAAAATCAGGACTCTGGACATTATTTCTAGAACCACTTATTGTATGCTGGAGAAGAAAGACCCCTTACAAACGGGATCTTCTCACAAAAACGCACCTTGAAAATACATTGTGTGAATAGTGCTGTAAGAGAAAAACATTTAATTAATTTTCTTACAACACATAAGAAGATTGATAATAGCAAGACACCTATACTGCAAACCTTAGGGCTTCTTTTTTATTTTACTCTATTTTTTTTTTTTTAATTTTTTTTTTTTTTTTTTAATTTTTAAAATTTTTTATGATATAAATTGAATTTTGATATAATAAATTGTGTCTATATATCCAGATTAAGAGTGCCGGCTCTATTTGTATATATAATTTGTTTTATAAGTGGGTGAAATTATAGGAACTGTGCACCTTATCCATATTATTGAGAGACGTGAGCCACCTACTACGTTTTCTGGTTAAGTTGTGACAAAGCCTTCTCATTGGCTATTCAAGCTAGGAGAAGGGAGGGAAAATGATAATGATGAGTCACCTCATGCACTGTAGAAAAAATAAAATAAAATTTTGCATGGATAATATATCACTATATTCTACAAAATCGAAAATTCTACCAAACAAAACCTGTATGAAAATAGCTTGATGCCCCTACGCGATTACAAAAATGCAAATATTGTATTCTAAATGATTCTAATTACTGAATACTGATGTATAATTTTCCTCTTTACTGTATTTTATATCATGCGAAAAATCGGCAATTACATATGCGCGTGAATCGGATCGCATAAGGGCAGTATACTATTAGGTTGGCTTGCTGGGTCGAATAGACGAAGATAAAGAAAATAGCGAATATAGTGCTATATTCGCAATATTCGTCTATACGAGTAGACCAACCAAGACAACCCATTGAATGAACACAATATCATACTGCCCTTATGCGGTGCGATTCACGCACATATGTAATTGCCGATTTTTCGCATGACGTAAAATACAGTTTCCTACATAAAGAGGCAAATTATACATCAGTAACAATTCTCTTTACTGATTTATAATTGTCCTTTGTATGTAAGATAGTTTGTGTCATGCGAAAAATCTGCAATTACATATGCGCGTGTGAATCGCACTGCATAAGGGCAATATACAATTAGGTTGGCTTGCTTGGTCGAATATAGAGAAAATAGCGAATATAGTGCTATATTCGCAATATTTGTCTATTCGAGTAGACCAAGATAACCCATTGAATGAACACAATATATCATACTCCCTTATGCGGTGCGATTGACGCGCATATGTAATTGCCGATTTTTCGCATTACATAAAATACCGTTTCCTACATAAAGAGGGTAATTATTAATTTATTATACATCACAGTAACAATTCTTATTACTGATTTATAATTCTCTGTATGTAAGATAGTTTATGTCATGCGAAAAATTGGCAATTACATATGCGCGTCAATCGCACCGCATAAGGGAAGTATACTATTAGGTTCATTCAATGGTTGTCTTGGTCGACTCGGTCATAAGATAGATAAGAAGCAAGCCAACCATTAGGAACTCACCTCTAAGTTGAATTCGCATTGCGATTAATATAACCTGTAATACTCGCATTGCGAATTCAACTTAGAGCTGGGTTCCTAAAGGTTGGCAATGGCTTGTTAGAATATTACGATTATAACGAATTCACGAATATAGCACTATATTCACAATCTTTGTTATATTCCAGCAAGTAGCAAGTTCAACCAACCATTAGGAGCTCAGCTCAAAGTTGAATTCGCGAGGCCTCGCAAATTCAACTTTGAGCTGAGCTCCTAATGGTTGCATTGCTATAATTGACGAAGATTGAGGATATAGCGCTATATTCTCAATCTTTATATTCTAGGCTAGCAACAACCATTAGGAACCCAGCTCTAAGTTTAATTTGCGATGCGAACATATACTCGCATTGAGAATTAACGTTAGAGTTGGGTTGATGGATTCCCATTGAAAATGAAAACATGATTCCTTCCTGCTTAAGTTGCTTGTGAGCCAATGACTCATTGACCCACAAGAAAGAAGCAGGGACAAGTCATGTTTTCGCCTTTCAGATATTGGAAAAATGGCGAATATTTGAATTAGCGAATATATATCATTATATTCTAAATATTCGCAAATTATCTAAGTTGCGATATTCGCGATAAAAATTCGCGCTCAACACTAGTCATTTTTTATTAGCCGGTGGTGACAGCGACATTACTTGCTTGCGCTATACCTCCTGTATAATGTTTGTGCATCCTAAATATCAGTGACATTTATTCAGTGTAATTTTTTATTAACCAGTGGTGAAAGCGACATTACTTGCCCTATACCTCCTGTATAACGTTTGTGCATCCTAAATATCAGTGACATTCATTCAGTGTAATTTTTTATTAGGCGGTGGTGACAGCGACATTATCTGTGCTACATTTCCTGTTTAACATGTGCATATCCTAAAAATATCTGTGACATTCTGTGTACTTTATTTGAGCATATACTTACAAAACCTGCACTACTGTATGTGTGACATACTTGCAAGCACATATAGACCATTTAATATGCGCAAGGCGAGCAGTAAGGGACGGGGAAGTGGCCATACTGCTGATGGTGCACGCAGGGGCCGTGGCCCGGAGCGCGGTGAAACTGTGCGTCCTGTCAGAGCACAAGAAACACACTCATCCACGATACCTAGCTTCATGTCCCAATTTGCAGGACCGCGCAGCACACCACTCTCGAAGTCAGACCAGTGTGACCAGGTGGTTGGTTGGACTAGAGCAGATAATGCTTTCAGTCGGTTAAACACCACCCTGTCTTCCACAAAGTCCAGTCTCTGTAGCCAAGAGTTTGGTCAACAGAATCCTCACCCTGATCCTCCTTCCACCCACCATCGAGAGTCTTGGAAAACAAGTGATCCCACACTCAGATATTCTGAGGAGCTCTTTTCATGACCATTCCTAAATTTGGACCTCTAGCCAAGACCGCTTGGACATGAGGAGATCTTGTGCCCTGATTCCCAAACTATTGAGCATCCACAGTCAGAAGAAGATGAGGTTGGGGAACGGCAATTAGTGTTTCACCAGGTGGATGATGATGATGAGACAGAGTTGACAATAAGTCAACCGCAATTATGGTCTCAAGAGGTTTATGATGAGGATGAGACAGTTGTCAATAACTGAGGTTGTTGTTAGGTCAACAAGTCAGGAGGATGACCAGAGTGAGGATATGGAAGAGGAGGTGGTGAAAGATGAAGTCACTGACTCAACCTGGGAAGGCGGCAAGCCGAGCGAGGACAGCATTACAGAGGGGGAGGGATCCGCAGCACCGCAACAGGCTGGAAGAGGCAGTGGGGTGGCAAAAGGGAGAAGGCGGGCCACACCAAACAGGCCCGCAACTGTTCCCTGGAGCACCCCATTGCGGAAATCTCCCTTTGCCAAGGGGTAGGTGTTCCACAGTCTGGCGCTTTTTTGAGGAAAGTGCGGACAATAAAAGAATTGTCATTTGCAACCTGTGCCGTACCAAAATAAGCAGGGCGTGAACATTAGCAACCTCACTACCCCCAGTATGATCCGCCACATGGCATCAGAGCACCCTAATAGGTGGGCCGAATGCCGCGGTCCACAATCAGTGTCTGCGGGTCACCCCACTGCCTCCTCTTCCTCTGTGTTACTTGCTGGCCAATCCCCTGTCCAAGATGCAGGCCTGGATGCCTCCCACCATGAACCTGGACCTTCACAAGCACCATCAAGTAGTACATCCACTTCTTTGTCCCAGCGCTGCGTACAGATGTCTATACCCCAGGCCTTTGAACGAAAGAGCAAATACCCAGCCACCCACCCACCCACAGGCCATAGCACTAAATGCGTCCTTTTTAAAATTGCTGGCCCTGGAAATGTTGCCATTTAGGATTAAGGACACTGAGGCTTTTCGCAGCCTGATAGTGATGGCCGTCCAGCATTACTCTGTCCCCAGCCGACAATATTTTTCACGATGTGCAGTCCGAGCCTTACACCAGCATTTGTCCCGTAACATCATCCGTATCCTGACCAACGTAGTTATTGGGAAGGTCCATTTAACGACTAACACATGGACAAGTGCTTTTGGCCAGGGACTCTACATTTCCCTCACGGCACACTGGGTGAACTTTGTGGAGGCCGGGAGCGAGTAGTACCCTCGGATGGCTCAGGTGCTAACAACGCCAAGGATTGCAAGCCCTACTTCCATCAGGGTTTCCGCCGCCACCTACGTTAGTGGCTGTAACCCCCCCTTCTCCTCCTCCGCCTCCACTTCCACCTCTGAATTATCATCTTGCAGCACTAGTCAGTCGTCAGTCAGTAGCTGGAAGCAGTGTAGCACTGCAGTGGGGAAGCGGCAACAGGCCGTGCTTAAACTGATCTGCTTAGGTGACAAACAGTCTAGTAAAAGTAAATCAGTCACGTAGTTCTCTTATTATCAGATACTTGCGCTGCAGTCCTTGTAGTGTTCTGGGTCAGTTCACACAAATTGTCAATGCGTTTAAGTGAAGAACCGTGCTGCTTAGTCAAGGAGTATTTCCAACCGTGCTGCAGGCCCACCAGACTGGTACAGGATAACAGTGCTTCCCAGCTCTGAAATAGCGTCCCCTGGGTTCCTTGGGGCCACCTGGTGGCGCTCTGTCCCATGTACCGCTCCCGTGCTTCCCCCTTCCAGCGCTCTGTAGATGCAGTAGCAGCCACCGGTACCGACCGCTAGGGCCAGCAGGTTTCTCGCCACTGTCACCCTCCCCTGAACTCAGAGCTGGGAAGCACTGTTATCCTGTACCAGTCTGGTGAGACTGCAGCACGTTTGGAAATACTCCTTGACTAAGCAGCGCGGTTCTTCACTTAAACGCATTGACAATTGGTGTGAACTGACCCACAACACTACAAGGACGTGCAGCAGGAACCCAGGGGATGCTATTTGGAACTCAGAGCTGGGAAGCACTGTTAAGTGACAAACAGCACACCGCCGCTGAGCTATGGTAGGGGATAAGGGACCAGACTGAGCTGTGGCTCTTGCCACTAAACCTACAACCAGGCATGGTTTTGTCTGATAACGGCCGTAACTTGGTGGCGGCTTTGGAGCTCGGCAAGCTTACACACATACCATGCCTAGCTCATGTGTTCAACCTAGTGGTTCAGCGGTTTCTCAAAACCTACCACAATTTACCTGAGCTTGCAATTGCCAGCTCACCGACTGTTTTGCGACGTGCGCAAGCACTGGAACTCGACGTTCCACATGTTGGCCAAGCTTTGTGAGCAGCAGAGGGCAGTAGTGGAATACCAGCTGCAACATGGTCGTTGCCTTTCCAGTCAGCTTCCTCTGTTCACAAGTGATGAGTGGGCATTGATGTCTGACCTCTGAGAGGTTTTACGCAACTTTGAGGAATCAACACAGATGGTGAGCGGCGATAACGCTATTATCAGCGTAATCATCCGACTTCTGTGTCTACTCAAACGCGCGCTGTTTACAATTAAGGCGGACGTTTTGCACGGGGAAGAGGTGGAAATGGGGGAAGACAGTACACAGGGTAATAGCCAGACTACCCTCAGTTCGTCTTCTCAGCGCAAATTGGATGATGAGAAGGAGGAGGGGCAGGAGATGGTTGCCTATGAGACAGAGGGTAGTACCCATGGAAGTTTTATTCCATCTGTTCAGCGTGGATGGGTAGAAGAGGATGCGGAGATTGAGAGTCATCCTCCGGATGAGGACAGCAAAGTCTTGTCAGTTGGGACTCTGTCACACATGGCTGACTTTATGTTAAGCTCCCTTTCCCGTGACCCTCGCATTGTACGCATTTATGGCCAACACCGATTACTGGTTATTCACCCTTCTCGACCTCCGCTACAAAGAGAACTTCTCATCTCTCATTCCTGTGGTGGAGAGGACGAGCAAAATGGTGCAATACCAGAAGGTCCTTGTGGAAAAATTGCTCTAAAAATTTCCAGCTGACAACGCTGGCTGCAGAGTTTGTAGATCCTTGGCCAACCAAGAAGGGGAGACGAGGGGAACACACAGCAGTTCCAACAGAGGCAAGGCAACACTCTCCAAGGCCTGGGACAGTTTTATGCAAAATAAATGTGGAGCCCCAGTATTGGGTCTACAACACAATGAAAGCCTTTGAGGGATATCTGGCTTTCATTGTGTTGTAGACCCAATACTGGGGCTCCACATTTATTTAGCAAATTACTGTTTCCCAGGGAGCTTTACACTTTGGATTGCTGTGTTGAGACTCTTAAATGAGGCTCCACAGTGTTCTCTGTAGCAGGTCTCCCTGAGATAAGCTATTATTTTGTTTGAGTAGTCTCCAAGGCATTGCTCCCGCTTAGCCAGAATCCTACTCCACACTGATGAGGGGGCAACACCCCGAAACCAGCTGTCTGTGGAATGAAAACTGGCTTAGGTTTTCCCCGTCACATCCTTAAAGCTTGTAAAAAAGCGGGATCGTGACATAGGGGCCTCCTAATATGGTGGATTTGGTGATCTCTGTATGTGGAGCCCCAGTATTGGGTCTACAACACAATGAAAGCCAGATATTCCTCAAAGGAAGGAAAACCAAGCAAAGGGGCCCTCACCCATAATGTTTTGCTTGGTTTTCCTTCCTTTGAGGAATATCTGGCTTTCATTGTGTTGTAGACCCAATACTGGGGCTCCACATTTATTTTCCATATTACTGTTTCCCAGGGAGCTTTGCACTTTGGATTGCTATGTTGAGACTCTTAAATGAGGCTCCACTGTGTTTTCTGTAGCTGGTCTCCCTGAGATAAGCTATTGTTTTGTTTGGGACAGTTTGATGACAGCCCGCCAGCACCCTCAACCTGATGCATGGCCTAGTGTCACAAGGAGGGAAACATTTTGGAAGATGGTGGAGTACGTAGCAGACCGTGTCAGCAATTCTCAGTGATCCCTCTATGCCTTACAACTATTGGGAGTCCAAGCTGGACACGTGGCATGAACTGGCGCTCTACGCCTTGGAGTTGCTGGCCAGCCCCATGTCAGAGCGTGTATTTAGTGCTGCTGGGGGCATGATAACTGATAAGCGCATCCGCCTGTCAACTGAAATTGCTGACCGGTGACTCTTATAAAAATGAACAAGACCTGGATTGCCCCTGACTTCTCTACTCCACCAGAGGAGAGCGGCTGAACATAAAGGCACTCTAAATGTGGCTTATATGGCGTATTAAAAACACTGTATTCCCATGCACCCCTTCCCCCACTAAAAAGGGTATATGGTTCAATCTCCCTTTTCTCGTCCTCCTCCATCATATTAACATGCTGATTAGGCTAATGTTTTAGATGGTCAGCTCAGCAGTGGGCCCTCATCCATAATGTTTTTGAGGGTCACCAGCAGGCCCTTGCCCATAATGTTTTTGAGGGACACCAGGAGGCCCTCACCCCTAAAGTTTTAGATGGTCAGATCAGCAGCAGGCACTCACCCCTAATGTTTCAGAGGGCCATCTCAGCAGCAAACCATCACCCCTAATTTTTTAGATGGTCAGATCAGCAGCAGGCACTCGCCCATAATGTTTTAGATGGCCAGATCAGCAGCAGGCACTCAACCCTAATGTTTTAGAGAGTCAGCTCAGCAGCAGATCCTCACCCCTAATGTTTTAGATGGTCAGCTCAGCAGCAGGCCCTCACCCATATTTTTTTTTCCATGGTCAGATCAGCAGCAGGCTCTCGTCCCTAATGTTTTAGGTGGTCAGCTCAGCAGCAGGCCCTCACCCCTAATGTTTTGGATGGTCAGCTCAGCAGCAGGCCCTCGCCCATGATGTTTTAGATGGTCAGATCAGCAGCAGGCACTAGCCCCTAATGTTTTAGAGAGTCAGCTAAGCAGCAGACAATCACCCCTAATGTTTTAGATGGTCAGATCAGCAGCAGGCCCTCGCCCCTAATGGTTTTGAGGGTCACAAGCAGGCCATCAATTATAATTTTTCAAGGGTGTGTATGATGCTCTCCTTTATTTGTAATAAAGGGTGTATTTGTGTGCCGGTTACTTGTAATATTTGGTAGCCCTTTCACTTAGTGCATAGGCTTTATGAGTGTAGTAGGAGTCCCACTACCTGAACAATTGTACCACAATGTGAATGAGGCCCTCCTTTATGAGATATACAAGTTGTATCAGAGTGCCTCTTCCTTGTAATTTTTGGCAGCACTTGCACTTTATATACAAGTAAATATACAAGAACAATTTTTCCTTTAAAATCGGTTTTATCTTCGGTTTTGTACGTGTTACTGTCCGTATGTAAAATTGGCGTACTACTCAGACATCATTCCCAGCAGCGACCTAGGAGTCCAAGATGAATCCAGATATCCTCCCCATGCTGTTCCTGAACCATTTTAGTGGTGTTTCCATCAATTTCTGACCATTCCATGTGAACTAGACACCCTCCCCTCTTCAGAGCAGGGGTTGCCTAGTTTAATGCTCGGGTTCTCCCATTGACTTACATTGTCCTCACGTGCTCGGTTGAGCACCCGAGGTGTTCTACTCGAGCAACCGAGCACTTAGGTGCTCGACCAATACTAGTTTCGACCATGAATGGGACCGTAATCACTGTAATTTTAAGAATTTTTCATTTAGTATGCTGCTATATTGGATATTATATATGGTTTACACTATATTTGGTTATTTGGTTAGTTGAAGAACAGTGGATATTTCACTTATATTTTATGTATAGTAATATTTATTATGATTTTTAACTATGGTATGGTTTTTTTATAACATTACAGTTGTGTTCAAAATTATTCAACGCCCAATGCTGTAAAGGGTTTTAGGGAATTTAGTGTACATTTTTAATTGTGTTCAGAATGAAATCTTACAAGGACTTTTTAAAGAACCAAATGAAACTAAAATGACATCAATTGTTTTTGTAATACAGTATTAAATGTTTTTTTCTGATTTCTTCATTGACACAATTTTTCAACCCCTTAAAGACTACCACTCTTAAGAACAGAGGTTCATTTAAGTGTTTTCAATCAGGTATTGAAACACCTGTGGATGTCAAGGAGCAGCAATCAAGCATAATAAGAACCAATTAGGCAGATTTAAAATGACTGTGATACTCAGCTCCTTCTAGCCATTTACTGGTGTGTTTACAAACATGGTGAAGTCAAGAGAATGGTCCAGGAAGACAAGAGAAGAGGTGATTTCTCTTCACAGGAAGGGCAATGGCTTTAAGAAGATTGCAAAGATGTTAAACATACCAAGAGACACCATAGGAAGCATCATTCGCAAATTCAAGGCAAAGGGCACTGTTGAAACGCTACCTGGTTGTGGCAGAAAGAAGATGCTGACTTCGACTGCTGTGCGCTACCTGAAGCGCAAAGTGGAGAAAAGTCCCCGTGTGACTGCTGAGGAACTGAAAAAAGATTTGTCAGATGCGGGTACTGAAGTTTCAGCTCAGACAATAAGGCGCACACTGCGTAATGAAGGCCTCCATGCCAGAACTCCCAGGCACACCCCCTTGCTGTCTCCAAAGAATAAGAAGAGTCGACTGCAGTATGCCAAAAGTCATGTGGACAAACCACAAAAGTTTTGGGATAGTGTACTGTGGACTGATGAAACAAAATTAGAACTGTTTGGGCACATGAATCAACGCTATGTTTGGAGGAGGAAGAACAAGGCCTATGAAGAAAAGAACACCTTGCCTACTGTGAAGCATGGTGGGGGGGTCAATCATGCTTTGCGGCTGTTTTGCTTCTACAGGTACAGGGAAGCTTCAGCGTGTGCAAGGTACCATGAATGCTCTTCAGTACCAGGAGATATTGGATGAAAATGTGATGCAGTCCGTCACAAACCTGAGGCTTGGGAGACGTTGGACCTTTCAACAGGACAATGATCCCAAGCATACCTCCAAGTCCACTAGAGCATGGTTGCAGATTAACCACTTAAGCCCCCCTAGCTTAAACACCCTTAATGACCAGGCCACTTTTTACAATTCCGCACTACACTACTTTCACCGTTTATTGCTCCGTCATGCAACTTACCACCCAAATGAATTTTACCTCCTTTTCTTCTCACTAATAGAGCTTTCATTTGGTGGTATTTCATTGTTGCTGACATTTTTACTTTTTTGCCATTAATACAAATTTAACGATATTTTTGCAAAAAATGACATTTTTCACTTTCTGTTGTAAAATTTTTCAAAAAAACTACATTTCTATATAAATTTTTCTCTAAATTTATTGTTCTACATGTCTTTGATAAAAAAAAGTCCAATAAGTGTATATTTATTGGTTTGGGTAAAAGTTATAGCGTTTACAAACTATGGTGCAAAAAGTGAATTTCGGCATTTTGAAGCAGCTCTGACATTCTGAGCGCCTGTCATGTTTCTTCAGGTGCTAGAATGTCAGGATAGTATAAATACCCCCCAAATCACACCATTTTAGAAAGAAGACACCCCAAAGTATTCATGGAGGGGCATGGTGAGTTCATGTATCATTTCATTTTTTTTCACAAGTTAGCGGAAAATGACACTTTCTGAGAAAAAAAAAAAAAAAGTTTCAATTTCTGCTAACTTCTGGCAAAAAAAAAAGAAATCTCAGACGGACTCACTATGCCCCTCAGTGAATACCTTGGGGTGTCTACTTTCCGAAAAGGGGTCATTTGTGGGGTGTGTTTACTGTTCTGGCGTTTTGGGCGGGGCTAAATTGTGAGCCGCCATGTAAAACCTAAAGGTACTCGTTGGAATTTGGGCCCCTTTGCGCACCCAGGCTGCAAAAAAGTGTCACTTATGTGGTATCGCCGTACTCAGGAGAAGTAGGGCAATGTGTTTTGGGGTGTATTTTTACATATACCCATGTTGGGTGAGAGAAATATCTCTGTAAACTGACAACTTTGTATAAAATTTTTTAAAAGTTGTCGTTTACAGAGATATTTTTCACACACAGTATAGGTATATATAAAAATACACCCCAAAGCACGTTGCCCTACTTCTCCTGAGTACGGCGATACCACATGTGTGACACTTTTTTGCAGCCTGGGTGCGCAAAGGGGCCCTAAAACCAATGAGTACCTTTAGGATTTCACAGGGCATTTTTACGCATTTGGATTCCAGACTTCTTCTCACGCTTTAGGGGCCCCTAAAATGCCAGGGCAGTATAAATACCTCACATGTGACCCCATTTTAGAAAGAAGACACCCCAAGGTATTCCGTGAGGGGTATGGTGAGTTCATGTAAAATTTTATTTTTGTCACAAGTTAGTGGAATATGAGACTTTGTAAAAACAAAATAAAAATAAAAAATATATCAATTTCCGCTAACTTGTGCCAAAAATAAAAATTCTGTGAACTCGCCATGCCCCTCACGGAATACCTTGGGGTGTCTTCTTTCCAAAATGGGGTCACATGTGGGTATTTATACTCACCTGGCATTTTAGGGCCCTAAAGCGTGAGAATCCAAATGCGTAAAAATGGCCTGTGAAATCTAGAGTACTCATTGGTTTTAGGGCCTTGCATCTTGGCTGCAAAAGTGTCACTCATGTGGTATCGCCGTACTCAGGAGAAGTAGGGCAATGTGTTTGGGGTGTATTTTTACATATACCCATGCTGCGTTTGAGAAATATTGCTGTAAACGACAACTTTTTACATTTTTTATTCAAAGTTGTCAATTTACAGAGATATTTCTCACACACAGTATGGGTATATGTAAAAATACACCCCAAACCATATTGCCCTACTTCTCCTGAGTACGGCGATACCACATGAGTGACACTTTTTGCAGCCAAGATGCAAAGGGGCCCTAAAACCAATGAGTACCTTTTAGGAGGGCATTTTTACGCATTTTCTTCTCACGCTTTAGGGCCCCTAAAATGCCAGGGCAGTATAAATACCCCACGTGTGACCCCATTTTGGAAAGAAGACACCCCAAGGTATTCTGTGAGGGGCATGGCGAGTTCATAGAAGATTTTTTTTGGCACAAGTTAGCGGAAATTGATTTTTTATTGTTTTTCTCATAAAGTCTACCTTTCTGCTAACTTTTGACAAAAAGTAAAATTTTTCATGGACTCACTATGCCCTCAGCGAATACCTTGGGGTGTCTTCTTTCCAAAATGGGGTCATTTGTGGGGTGTTTGTACTGTTCTGGCATTTTGGGCGGGCTAAATTGTGAGCAGCCATGTAAATCCTAAAGGTACTCGTTGGAATTTGGGCTCCTTTGCGCACTCCAGGCTGTAAAAGTGTCACTCATGTGGTATCGCTGCATCAGGAGAGTAGGGCAATGTGTTTTAGGGTGTATTTTTACATATACCCATGCTGGGTGAGAGAAATATCTCTGTAAATTGACAACTTTGAATAAAAAATTTAAAAAGTTGTCGTTTACAGTGATATTTCTCACACACAGTATGGGTATATGTAAAAATACACCCCAAAACACATTGCCCTACTTCTCCTGAGTTCGGCGATACCACATGAGTGACACTTTTTGCAGCCAAGATGCGCAAAGGGGCCCTAAAACCAATGTGTACCTTTAGGATTTCACAGGCCATTTTTACGCATTTGGATTCTCACACTTTAGGAACCCTAAAATGCCAGGGCAGTATAAATACCCCACATGTGACCCCATTGTGGAAAGAAGACACCCCAAGGTATTCCGTGAGGGGTATGGCGAGTTCACAGAAAAAAAAAATTTGGCACAAGTTAGCGGAAATTGATTTTTTTTTTTTTTTTACAGTCTCATATTCCACTAACTTGTGACAAAAATAATATTTTACATGAACTCCCCATACCCCTCACGGAATACCTTGGGGAGTCTTCTTTCTAAAATGGGGTCACATGTGGGGTATTTATACTGCCCTGGCATTTGAGGGTCTCCGCAATCATTACACGTATGGCCAGCATTAGGAGCTTCTGCGATTCTCCGTATATTGAGCATACGGGTAATGAGATTTTTTCCCGTTCAGCCTCTGGGCTGAAAAGAAAAAATGAACGGCACAGATTTTTTCATTCGCATCAATCAATGTGGATGAAAAAATCTCTGCCAAAAATGTGCAAAAACAAACGGCACAGATTTTTTCATTCGCATCGATCAATGTGGATGAATAAATCTCTGCCAAAAATGTGCAAAAAAAGTAGTAAGGCCCCATTCACACGTCCGCAAAAATTCTGCGGAATAGATGCCGACCCATTCAGTGTGAATGGGGCTGGCGGTGATGCGGAGAGCACGCTATGCGCCGCCGCATCAGCATTTGCGGAGCTGCGGCCGCAAACTTCCGGGTTTCGGCCCCCAAGCATCCGGCCGCAGCTCCGCAAAAGATAGAGCATGTCCTATTCTTGTCCGCACTGCGGACAAGAAAAGGCATTTTCTATATAGTTCTGGCAATGTGCGGATCCGCAAAATGCGGAAAGCACATTGTTGGTGTCCGTGTTTTGATGGATCCGTGGATCCATGGATCCGCAAAACACATACTGGACGTCTGAATGAGTCTTACAGGGGGTAATTAGTGTCAGGGGGTGACATGGGGTGATCGGGTTAATCAGGGGTTAATCAGTAACGGGGTGGGGGTGGGGTGGAGGGTGGGGTGGATGGGTGGGGGTCTGTGTGGTGTTTGGTGCACTTACAAAGTTTCTTTGGTGGTCCCAAGCAAAAGGGACCACCAAAGGAACGATCAGCAAGCATATCAGACGCTGTTAACAAAACAGCGCCTGATATGCCATTTTTTTGACTTCTACAGCCTGCCAGCGCACGATCAGCGCTGGCAGGCTGTAGCTTACCTTCTCCTCGACGTGATCCTGTGAACGCGCGCGCGCGCGTTCACAGGAAATCTCGCCTCTCGCGAGATGACGCGCGGGCGCGTCAACGAGGAACAGACCGACCGCCCGCAGGACGCAATCCTGCGTGAGGCGGTCGGCAAGAAGTTAAAGGCTGGAACATTTTGAAGTGGCCATCGCAGTCACCAGACTTAAATCCGATTGAGAACCTCTGGTGGGACTTAAAGAAAGCAGTTGCAGCGCGCAAGCCTAAGAATGTGACTGAACTGGAGGCTTTTGCCCATGAAGAATGGGCGTAGATACCCATAGATCGCTGCAAGACACTGGTGTCAAGCTATGCTTCACGTTTAAAAGCTGTTATAACCGGAAAAGGATGTTGTACTAAGTACTAAGATTGAATGTCACTTGGGGGTTGAATAAAACTGATAATGATGTGAGCACAGAAAAGACATTTGTGGTTATTTCATTATAAATGTTATGTTATATTTGTCTGACTTACATTGCAGTGGAGGACATGTCTTAAGCCCAAGCACCACGCCAAAGTTTCACAAGTAGCTCGGGACCTAACGCTCACCTACCTGTGCCATATGGGCAATACCAGGGGCCAGTGGGCAAAATTACAGGATTGTATTAGGCCGACTCGCAGCAGACTCCTCAGTTACCTCCAGCATGTAACCATGCCTGCAATGGGAGGAGGGAGAAGGCTGTGAGCCCCACCCAAGACTGGCTGATATGGCCCAGGCCTCACAGGTGCACCTAAATATAGCCTGTGGATGGAAAACAGGCTACATTTACATGGGAGTTTATACACCTCCAAACATTATATATACACAAACCAACTGAAAGGTGGCTTGAAGCAAGATGTGCTCAACCCAAAAATGCAGTTGTGCATATATATACAGGGGAGCAGATCCTGCACTTGTGGCCCGTTGCTAATGGCGATCCCCAGCTACTTGAGAAACCTTGGCGTGGTGTTCGGGCTTAAGACATGTCCTCCACTGCAGGACATGTTGACTAATCTCTCAATTTTAACATCAGTTTGAGGGCTTAGTAAGACCGCAGTGTGCACCTGTTTTGTCTTTTGTTATTGCTGTAAACCTTTAGGTGTTCCACAAGAGTTAATGCAAAATGGAGATAACATTTTAGAGTTTAGATTTTTTGGAAAATTTTCTATTATAATCAATTTTTTCCAGGAACAAAGCAAGGGTTAACTGCCAAACAAAACTCAATATGGGTTGCCCCGATTCTGTAATATGCGGTCCTAAACTACTGTTTGGTCAAATGGCAGGGCGCAGAAGGAGGGGAACGCCATACGGGTTTCGGAAGGCAGATTTTGATGGACTGGTTTATTTACACCATGTACCCTTTCAAGCCCCCTGATGCACCCCTAGAGTAGAAACTCCATAAAAGTGACCCCATCTTGGAAACTACGGGATGAGGTGGTAGTGTTTTTGGTACTATTTTAGGGTAAATATGATTTTTGGTTGCTCTATATTACACATTTTTGAGGCAAGGTAACAAAAAATTTAAATTCTAAAATTGTTTCTACATTCGCCATTAAGTTTTGTGAAACACCTAAAGGGTTAAAGTTTGTAAAGTAATTTTTGAATACCTTGAGGGGTGCAGCTTCTCAGATGGGGTCACTTTTTTGGAGTTTCTAGTCTAGGCTACATCGGAGGGGGTGGGGGGGGGGTTCTAATGGGACATGGTGCAAAGAAACCAGTCCTTTAAAATCTGCCTTCCAGAAACCATATAGCGTTCCATTTATTCTATGCCCTGCCGTGTGGCTGTATAGCCATTTACGACCACATATGGGGTGTTTCTGCAAACTACAGAATCAGGGAAATAAATGTTTAGTTTTGTTTGGCTGTTAACCCTTGCTTTGTTACCGGAAAAAATGGATTGAAATGGAAATTTTGCCAAAAAATAGATTTTTTGTACACAGTTTTAAAATTTTTTTTTAACGCTGTTCACCTGAGGGGTTGGGTCAAATGTTATTTTTATAGGGCAGATTGTTATGGATGCGGCGATACCTAATATGTCTTTTTTATATATTTTGTTTAGATTTTACACTATATTATCATTTTAGGAACAAAAATGAAATAATTTTACTATCTCCATAGCCTGGGAGCTACAGTTTTTTTTTGGGGTGACTGTCTAATCTAGGGGCTCATTTTTTGCGGGATGAGATGGCGGTTTTATTGGCACTATTTTGGGGGGCATATGACTTTTTGATCGTTCGCTATTACACTTTTTATGATCTAAGGTGACAGAAAATTGCTTATTTTACATTGTTTTTTTTTTTTGACGGCGTTTATCTGAGGGGTTATGTCAAATGTTATTTTTATAGAGTACATTGTTACGGACGTGGCAATACCTAATATGACTACTAAAAAAATAAGGTTTAGTGCCTCCACATTCTGGAAGCCATAGTTTTTTTTTTTGGGGCGACTGTCTTATCTAGGGGCTCATTTTTTGTGGGATGAGATGGCGGTTTAATTGGCACTATTTTGGGGGGCATTTGATTTTTTCATGACGTGCTATTACACTTTTTGGGATCTAAGGTCACAAAAAAATAATTTTTTTAACTAGTTTTAATTTTTTTTTAACCCCTATTTCACCCTAAGGACTCGGCCATTTTTTGCAAATCTGACCAGTGTCAGTTTATGTGGTCATTAAAATGGATTAAAATGGAAAATTTGCAAAAAAATAGCTGTTTTGGGACAGTTTTTATTTTTTTACATCGTAGAACTGACAGGTTAGATTGTGTGCTATTTCTATAGAGCAGGTTGTTACGGACGCGACAATACCAAATATGACTACTTTTGGTTTTTTTTGTTTCAGTTTTTCATGACAAAGCATTTTTGAAAAAAATAATTTTTTAGTGTCTCCACATTCTGAAAGCCATATTTTTAATTTTTAGGCGATTGTCTTATGTAGGGGCTCATTTTTTGCGGGATGAGATGACGGTTTGATTGGCACTATCTTGGGGTGCATATGAGATTTTGGTTGCTTGCTATTACACTTTTTGTGATGTAAGGTGACAAAGATGACTTTTTGACACCGTATTTATATAATTTTTTTTTCTGTGTTCACCTGGGGGGGTTAGTTCATTTGTTATTTTTATAGAGCAGGTTGTTACGGACGCTGTGATACGGAAAGCCATTTGTTTTATTTTATTTTATTGGGTGATTGTCTTATGTAGGGCATCATTTTTTGCGGGATGAGATGAGGGATTTATTGGCACTATTTTTGGGTGCATATAAATTTTTGATCGCTTGCTATTACAGTTTTTGAGATGTGAGGTAACAAATGTTTTTTTTTACATTGTTTTTTATTTTTTACGTTATTTACCTGAGGGGTTAGATCATGTGATATTATTATAGAGCAGATTCTTACGGTTGCAGCAATACCTAATATGTATACTTTTTTAAAATTTATTTTACTTTAACACTATAACAGCATTTTAGAAAAAAAAATGTTTTAGTGTCTCTATAGTCTGAGAGCCATATTGTTTTATTTTTTTGGGCGATTGTCCTACTGTATGTAGGGGCTCTTATTTTGGGATGAGATGTAGGTTTGATTTCTACTATTTTGAGAGGCATATACCTTTTTATTACACTTTTTGTGATGTAAGGTGACAAAAAACGGCTAATTTTACACCATCTTTTTTTTTACGGTATTTGCGTGAAGTGCTAGGTCATGTGATATTTTTATAGAGCAGGTTTAGAACATGGCGATACCCAATGTGTAGTGTATTTAATTTTTTTAATTTTTATTCAGTGATATGTGTTATTTTATTTTTACTCTTTTTTTCTCCCTTTTTTACATTTTTTTTTGACCCAGACCCACTTGGTTCTTGTAGATCCAGTGGATCTGGTGTCTATCTAATACAGTACAGTACACTATACAGTGTACTGTATTTTTTTTACTTTACATAGTCTAAGCAGACATAGTCTAAGCACAAGTCTGATTGGACTACCAGTACCATGGCAAGCAGGATGCCTCTGAAAGCGTCCTGCTGCCATGGTAACCATAACCCGCTGCCGTTAGCAGCGGGTGAAGAGGAGGGAGGGAGGCTTCCTCCCTCTGCGATCCCATCCTGTCGGGGGGCTGCAAAGTCACAGCAGCCCCCGATGGGAGAGGGAGGGAGCTCCCTCCCTGTTAGCCCCTTCCATATAGCGGTCTGTACGGACCGCGGCATGAAAGGGGTTAAAACTGCTGACATTTGCAGCACAGATGTCAGCATTTTTTTTTTTTTTAGCAAAGTGTCAGCAATGTGCTGACACTTCGATAAAACCACTAGACACCAGGGAAGAATACAGAGGCGGCGGGCGGGGGATCCCGCCTCCCGCAACAAAAAAAAAAAAAAAAATTAACACTTTGGTGGCATTAACTGCCTGATCCCCGTGGTCGGGTCAGAGATTGCACAAAGCGCTGCAAACCGCAGGTCTGAATTGACCTGCGGTTTGCAGCGATCGCCGATATGGGGAGGTCACAGGACCCCCCTGGGCATTGTAACAAGGTACCTGCTGAATGATTTCAGGAGTGATCAGAACTACTCATGACGTACTGGTACGTCATGAGTCCTTAAGGGGTTAGGTAATATTTTATTTTTATAGATCAGGTTATTACGGACGCGATGATGCCCAATATGTATGGCTCTCAGACTTTGGAGGCACTAAAACAACATTTTTTTAAAATTTAAATACAATAAAATCATTTTTTGAAAAAAAAAAAGTTATTTCCGTATCTCCAAAGTCTGAAAGCCATAATGTTATGCATTTTCTAGGGGATTGTCTGGGATTATAATAATTTAGTACTCCATGGAAGTGTGGTACTCCCTGAGGCAACCGTCAATGCAGAGGCCCGGATGATCGGGGCACGTGTCACACTGAGTGGTGGTGTATTTCTGTATCCCCCTCTTGCGACACACACTGCACTTTTTTTTGGGATCGTCCCTTCTTTCCAGTATGGGGGACCACACCTGGAAAGTGTTGGCCAGGGACTACCTGGGCGCCTCCAGTTCCTGAGGTACTCCGACCTGCTCTTTCCCGGTCAGAAAAGATCAGGTCCTTGAGGACTGCTTCATTGAATTGGAGGAAAGTCTCTGTGCTGCGAGTGCATCGGCATAGCACAAAAGCGTTGTACAAGGCAACATGTTTTGCGCATGGCATTATATGGTGTGAGGACTTGATCAGGTAAATCAACTCCACCCATATACCGATTGTAGTCGACGATACAATCGGGCGTGAGGACCGTTGTCGTGGTACCTCGCACAGAGACAGGGGTGATGCCGTTACCATGGATTGTGGTCAGCATAAGGAAATCCCTTGTCCTTATATCTGACCAGCAACAGGTTGTCACTGGTTTCGGGCACGTGTCTGACCCCTGGGGATAGGTACCTGGAGGGGGTGGGCATGGAGGCCACGTTGATTTTTCCGCACGGTCCCACAAACGAATGTGGATCTGGCGGTGAGGG
Source organism: Bufotes viridis (assembly GCA_033119425.1). Taxonomy (NCBI): domain Eukaryota; kingdom Metazoa; phylum Chordata; class Amphibia; order Anura; family Bufonidae; genus Bufotes; species Bufotes viridis. The sequence goes on from CM065590.1 coordinate 358,929,413, forward strand.
CCTGAAACAAGGGAATACTGGTATAAAAGTTATCCAGGTACAGGTGGTAACCCTTATCCAGAAGTGGGTGCAAAAGGTCCCACACGAGTTTCCCGCTAACACCCAGAGTGGGGGGACATTCTTGTGGTTCAATACAGGAATCTCGTCCCTCCTACACACGAAATTTGATTTGTAAGTGTACCCTGAGGTAGTTTCACAAATTTTGTACAGCTTCATGCCATACCTCGCCCGCTTAGAGGGAATGTACTCCCTTCCAGGTACGTAGGCCTCCACAAATTTGGCCCCAAAGTGATCAACTACCAGCCGTATCTTATACAGCCGGTCACAGGCAGGATCACCCTGGGGGACATGCTGCATTATATGCATAATGCAGGCATTTCCGGATAGCCTCAAATCTGGAACGTGTCATGACAGTACTGTACAGTGGGGTCTGGTAGAGGACGTCCCCACTCCAGTAATGCCTGACGCTTGGTTTTTTGACCAGGCCCATGTGCAGCACGAGGCCCCAAAAACGTCCTCATCTCGGCTGCACTGACCGGAGTCCAGCCACCGGGCCTGGCCAAAAATGAGCCTGGGTGCTGAGCAACGAACTGTTGGGCGTACAGATTCGTCTGCTCCACCATCAGATTCACAAGTGGGTTACTGAAAAAAAAAAAAAAAAGTCCATTTCAGTAAATCCCACTGTGGGAATCTGGATTCCTGGATTGCCAACAAATTCAGGAATCACAGGCTCGTATTCCCCTGGGGTGCACCAGACTCGCTAACCTGTAGGGGGCTCAGGTGCACTTCGCTGGTGGGCCGGTAAACTAGTACGAGCCCCAGGGCTGCTCGTACTAGTGCAGGCCACAGGGTCCCTAGCATGGGGTTCCCCTAGCTCCACCAGGCGGCAGAGATGGGGGCTCATCATCATCATATGATGATGAGGAGGATGAGAATGACAGGAGGAACGTGGGGTCATCCTTATCCTCACTTGCGGTCTCGGAGAGCATCTGGGCATATGCCTCCTCCACCGAGAACATCCTGCGGGCCATGGGAGTGCGTGTTGTGCGAGTGTGTGTGCGTGCGTGTAAAATAAACTTTATTGAAGTGTGTGGGGCCGGGTGTTCGCGCACTAAAATACCTAAACTAAAAATTAAAAAACGAACTAAAAAAAGGAAAAGTGTAAAAAAAACAAAAAAAAAACTTGCTGACTAGCAGTACTGGGGTGAGCGATGTGCTAACAGTGGCCGGACGCTAAGAGCTTGCCGCCCCCCAAAAAAAGTGGAGGGGGGGAGGGGGGGGCACTCCTGGGGGGTCTAGGGTCGCACAACTGAGTGCTGTGGACCCCAGACACCCAGGTACAAAAAAGAAAAGAAAAGTGCTTACCCGTGAGGTGCTGCAGTGCAGAGCTCCTGCTCCTTTTTTGACGCTGCAGGCTGTGGACGGGGAGGGAGAAGCTCCGGCAGTTTGCTTCTGCCGCCGCTAAACCCCCAACCAAGCCAATCAGGGATGAGACCTCAACAACGGTAAGGATGGCGATTGGTGGTGTATAACACCACTACCGATCACCATACTGTTCCGGGTCAACGGAGACCCGGAAACGCAGAAAACCGCAGATCTGAATTGACCTGCGGTTTTCTGCGATCGCCGACATGGGGACAGGTCACAGAACCCACCTGGGCATTGGCATTGTGCCAACTGATTGATTTCAGCAGGCATCTTGTTCCGATTACGGCCACGTGCGCAGCGGTAATCGGAAATTCGCAGGGTGTACATGTACGCCCTGCGTCCTTAAGTACCAGGACACAAGGGCGTACAAGTACACCCTGCGTCCTAAAGAGGTTAAAGGATCACTATTTTTCCATAACAGAAGTGTAAAAACAGTAATGCCTTTCTCCACTCATCATCCCTCCTCCTGCACTGATGATTTACTCTGAAATCACTAAGAATATCTAACAAGAAGTCTATACACAGGCTGCCCACAAATGGAGCCTGCTGTCATACAAATGACCAGAATTAGCTTATAAAATTCACCAGAAACAATGGGGAAGATTTATCAAAGTAGAACTGACTTGGTTGCCCATATCAACCAATCAGGAGCTGTGAAATATAAAAGGTGGAATCTGATCGGTTGCTATGGGCAACTAAGCCAGTTTTACTTATTAGTTTGATAAATCTCCCCAATATATATATATATATATATTTAATATGCAATAATGTTTCTGCAATATAGTCCTTGAACTGAGTGCAAAATGGATAGACTACTTTTGAATTACCCCTTGGTTAAATTTATAATTTCCAGAACAAAAATAAATGAAAAAACTCCACAACTAACACCAAAAACTGAACAATTAAATGATTGAACTCTATTTTATTCATACATACAGGTAAAGACAGCATTTCTTTGCTGAAAACAGTTCTTTAAGCTTGGTAAGGAGATAATCCAGACCTGACGCTACATGAATGTAATAGGTTTTTCTGATGCTATACATTCAAAGAATGAGCTTCAGTGTCTAGATCTGTTAACATACAAATACATACACAAATATATACAGCAATTAATAGAACAGTTAAATACATGAACTACAGAGAATATACCATCAGATTTCACAATACAAACTGCATAGCTTACTAAATACTTCTCTTAAACCTCATGGGGCTGGTGTACTTACTTTGAAAATCCATGTAAGAAGGGCTATAGAAATCCAAAAACTGAAAGTTTTCCCATCTGACATTAAAACAAATCATTTATGAGTACAGCCAGAGAGTGAGAGCCCATAAGTCCAGTGTATCTACATGCCTATCTAGTCCCAATGTTCCTTCTGCTGCTGAGAACACACACAACTCTGTAGAAGCTACACTAAAACAAGCTTCTCAGTTAGGCTAGACCTAGATAGTTAGTTTAGCTTGTGCATACACTGGACCACAGAGTCCACGCTCTCTAAGTGGACTCATAAAATGCTAATATTAAATAAACGCTCAACAGAGATGCTGACATGAATTTTCAAAGCAAAAAAACTATTCTTATATGGTTTAAAATGAATAATGTAGGCAGTTTGTATTATAACATCTGTCTGATCCTCCTTAAAAGATGACCTGTCAGCATGATCAACCCTATTAAGTCAGGAATAATGCCTGTTAGAACTGATAATGCTAATTTACGGGTTTTTCCGGTAATTAAGATTTAACAAGTGCTTGGAGCCTGCTCCCAAAACAGAAGATCAATAGTTACCTGCCCATGTCACTTCGGTTCTCCATGGTGCCGCCATAGTCTGGTCCTGGCAGTGGTGCATTGGCATGGTCATATACATACTGTAGCTCCAGCCAATCAGTGGCTTCAGTGGTAATATGGCCACAAGTGACATGTCACTGCTGAAGTGACATGCCCACGCACCTCCCCCAAATAACAGTGTGGGGACTGGAAGATGGACACAGAAGAGGCAGCGTGGAAGACGGGAGCAGTGCGGAGCAAATAACTGAATTTTTTGTTTAAAGGGGCAGGCCGTGGGGGAAAAAAACAAAAACAAATCTTAGTTACAGGAAAACCCCAAGAAACCTAGATGGTGAAAATCTGTTGAGCTGTTCCAGAGAAAATAGTTTTGCCAACTAGGGCTTCAGTGCACTGAGGTGTGGGGATGGACCTTGGAAAATGCAGGAAACCAGAGAAGCTGAGATGCACAGAAGGGCTACAGCCTGCCCCTCAGTACACTTAAGACCATTTGCATATTGAGTTTAACTGTTTTCTCTGTAGGGGTGCAATCCAGTTATTGGTTTGATCAACAGAATCAACCCTAGCAGACAGTATGTCTGGTTTAATAGGGTTGCATCTTTTGACCTCAAAGATCTCTTTAATGAACAGTTAAAGGAAAAGAAAAACTAGAACAATGAAACAAGGAAGTAGAGGTTCTCAGTTCTTTTTATGTACTTACTATTTAAAAGTTCTGAAGTAGTATCTTTAAAAAAAAAATTAAAAAGATGTACACATTTCAGACATAATATTTTACAAATTTTCATGTATTAAATTTAATAGCTCACATGCATTAAAGGGGTTGTCCTGCAGTTTATATTGATGACCTATCGTCAATATAGGTAATCAATATCTGATCTGCGGGGTTCTGACAAACAGGATCACAGATCAGCTGTTTGATGAGGAGGCCCTGATCATTATACTACGTCATCCTCTGGGCAGCAGTGCAGTGTAATTACATGAACTCTTTCCATTGACTTGAATGGAGCGTGCGCTCGTTATTACACTACACTCCGTCTTGGAACAGAAAGGGGCGCTCACATGGAGCGCCACCTCCTCTTCAAACTGCGGATCACGGGGATGCCGGATGTCGGACCCCCAAGATTAGATATTGATTACCTATCCGGACGATAGGTGATCAATTTAAACAGCTGGACAACCCACCAGTAAAAAGCTGTTTTTAGTATTGAATAAAATGAAACTGAAGAGTTTGTATTCTAAAATATGGTATTCTTTGGTTTTGGACAAATAAAGTAAAACTAATCACCATTAATATTTTTTTTTTAAGCATTCAAAGACCATAACTTACACAAATCAAATCTAACACATGTCTTGAGTTAATTTCAAGATAGGGCTCTCACACAGTGACTCCAGTATTCTGTTCCAGCATAGGATCAGAGTAACAAGTTCCAGATACGGCATATATAGGACACCGGCAACGCCCAACAGGTCTCAGGCATGAGTATCGGCATTTTTCTGGACAAGACATTGCTGTATGGGATCTGCCCGGCATGTAATTCTGGTATTCTGTTCCTATACCAGTACAGAATAATTTAATTTAAAACACTTTAGAAAGATGCAGCTATTTTTGTTATAGGATGAACACAAATTTAGCCACAAATATGTGGAAAAAAATAGTTAATAGTTTAAGCAGGCTAGCTATTTATACCCATTTTTAGAATTCTGTAATAAAACAATCTTGTGAAAGTGAAAATATATTATCCTATCTAATGCTCTTTTGTGATAGAACCATACTGCAAACCGTAACCCAGGAAATAAGATTTGTATCAAAGTCCAAAGCAGCAAATATATCTCCCTTACATTATCCTAATTCAGCCTCTTTATAAAATATAGGATCTATGTGTGGTTGAGATGTTGCTGATGTAAAATAACATATTATTGCTGCGGACATTGTGCTGAGGAGGAAGGTTTCGAAGACACATGCAGGACAGGTTCAGCTCTATGTCTTGATTTTCTCTCACACTTTCGCAAGTCTTTTTCGTCATCAGCTTTTGTTGGTTCATAGCTTGAATCTCCAGCAGATGACCTACAGGCAAACAGTCATTCTAATTTCAAAACTGTTATATTGAAAGAAGAAGCATGACAAGAGATTTAGGGAGAGAGCATCTGTTTGGACAGTATACAGTCTTGGTGGAAGCAGTTTGAGATTACCATTACTGGATTTTGACATAAAAGCTGCCTAATGGTGATATATAGAATAAAACAGAAACACAGTAATAGAAAAACCCAAACACTAACCGAATAAAATTTCTTACCAAAGTTCCTTAAGGGGGTTGTCTCCCCTCATAAAATGTCTCCCAGCACGTCCAAATTGTTAATACAAGCCACTTCATAATATATGTCCTTTAGCGAACCTTCCTCCTTTTAGCAATTTTATGAAATTTTCAATCCCTCTATTCACTGGTCATTGTTAGGGAATATGGCCTCCACTGCAATCTAGCAGTGGTGGCTACACTTGTGCACTGCCAGAAATGGCTCTGGCCTCTCTGGAATAGAAGTGGTGCTATTAATCCCGTCCTCGATATCAATAATAAATAAATGAAATAATAGAGGACCCAGCACTGAACCTTGGCGAACACCACTGGGCTTAAACTAGGCTGTTAAAAAAAAAGCATATTAAGCGCCTCTAATGGTTACAGCTAATTACAGCTTATTGGTGCATTTCAAAACAGAGAGATGCCTTAAAGGGAATCTGTCACCAGAATCATCACCATTATCAGCACTTACAACCTCCTTTCCAGATGTGCCCTTCTTTCGTTGCTGCTTGGTTTCACTTTATTCCTTATGCAAATTAGCTAGCAAGTTGCCCAGAGGGACGTTGTTTTTCTTCAAATGTGCCCAGGAACGCCCCTGTTGAGTGCCCTGGCCCGCCCTCCAGCAAAGCCTAAGCACGCCTCTCCTCGGCTCATAGTCTACACCCCCAGCAGCGCTGTTGTCCCCCCCCCCCACTATATCACTAACAGCAGATAACCCCGCCCACCCTTGGTTTCAGCGTCGCTGACAAATCTCGCTGCACTTCTTCTCTTTCAGCAGAGGATGAAAGCATCATTGGGCTCGGCGCATGCCCAGTAAAACATTTGAGACTGATGCCCTCAGTTGAACTGGAAGAGTGGAGGCGCAGGCAGTGTTCAAAACTGAGGGCATCAGCCTCAAATGTTTTACTGGGCATGCGCCGAGCCCAGTGATGCTTTCATCCTCTGCTGGAAGAGAAGAAGTGCAGCGAGATTTGTCAGCAACGCTGAAACCAAGGGTGGGCGGGGTTATCTGCTGTTAGTGATATAGTGGTGGTGGGGGGGGGCAACGGCGCTGCTGGGGGTGTAGACTATGAGCCGAGGAGAGGAGTGCTTAGGCTTAGCTGGAGGGCGGGCCAGGGCACTCAACGAGGGCATTCCTGGGCACATTTGAACAAAAACAACGCCCCTCTGGGCACCCTACTAGCTTATTTGCATAAGGAATAAAGTGGATATTTTCAAGATAGAAACCAAGCAGCAAGGAAAGAAGAGCACATCTGGAAAGGAGGTAGTAAGGGGTGCAAGACAATAGTTTTAGTTTAATGGTGATTATTTTGGTCACAGATTCCCTTTAATGCCAGAACATGCATTATACCTCAAGTACTTATAAAACTACATTTTTCACCTTAAGGACCACACCATTTTTTGCAAATCTGACATGAGTCACTTTATGTGGTGACAACTTAAAAAACGCTTTTACTTATCCAAGCCATTCTGAGATTGTTTTTTCGTCACATATTGTACTTCATGACACTGGTAAAATGGAGTCAAAAAAATTAATTTTTATTTATAAAAAAAATAACAAATTTACCAAACATTTGCAGAAATTAGCAAATTTCCAAGTGTCAATTTCTCTACTTCTCTAATACATAGTAATACCTACAAAAATAGTTATTACTTTACATTCCCCATATGTCTACTTCATGGTTGGATCATTTTGGGAATGTTACAAGGCTTAGAAGTTTAGAAGCAAATCTTAAAATTTTTCAGAAATTTCCAAAAACCCACTTTTAAAGAACCAGTTTAGGTCTGAAGTCACTTTGTGAGGCTTACAGAATAAAACCACCCAAAAATGACCCCATTCTAGAAACTACACCCCTCAAGGTATTCAAAACTGATTTTACAAAGTTTGTTAACCCTTTAGGTGTTCCACAAGAATTAATGGAAAATGGAGATGACATTTCACAATTTCACTTTTTTGGCAAACTTTCCATTTTAATAATTTTTTTACGCTAACAAAGCTAGGGTTAACAGCCAAACAAAACAATAATTATTGCCCTGATTCTGTAGTTTACAAAAACACCCCATATGTGGTCGTAAACTGCTTTACAAAGACACTGCAGGACGCAGAAGGAAAGGAACGCCATATGGTTTTTGGAGGGTAGATTTCACTGGGATCATTTTAAAGGGTTTCTGTCATCAAGTTTTGACATTATAAGCTGTCTGACATTAGCTATGTGCTAATGTCAGAGCAGCTTGATAATGTCTTTTTTATAAAAATCCGATGTATATTTAGGCTAAAAAACGTCTTTTTATAATATGTAAATTAGCCTCTAGGAGCAGGGGGGGCATTGCCCTGCTCCTAGCGGCAACCTGCTGGCAGGCCCCTTCTTTCTTTGATTGACAGTGCCGGGCAGCGATCCTCTCCTGCCTCTGGCACTGTCTCCCTGCTAAATCCTGCGCCGCCGCTCTGTATTTGGCACAGGCGCGGTGAGCTGAGGACGCTGGTGCCTGCTGTCCTGAGCTCACCGCGCCTGTGCTGAATACAGAGCGGCGGCGCAGGATTTAGCAGGGAGACAGTGCCGAAGGCAGGAGAGGATCGCTGCCCGGCACTGTCAATCAAAGAAAGAAGGGGCGTGCCAGCAGGTTGCCGCACGGAGCCGCTAGGAGCAGGGCAAGACCCCCCTGCTCCTAGAGGCTAATTTACATATTATAAAAAGACGTTTTTTAGCCTAAATATACATCGGATTTTTATAAAAAAGACATCAAGCTGCTCTGACATTAGCACATAGCTAATGTCAGACAGCTTATAATGTCAAAACTTGATGACAGAAACCCTTTAAGTTGCCATGTCACATTTGAAGACCCCCTGATGCACCCCTAGAGTAGAAACTCAAAAAAAAGACCCCATTTTGGAAGGTACAGGATAAGGTGGCAGTTTTGTTGGTACTATTTTAGGGTACATATGATTTTTGCTTGCTCTATATTAGGCTGCATTTACACGGGCGAGTTTTCTGCGCAAGCGCAAAGCGTGAGCTGGACGCATTGCACCCGCACTGAATCCGGACCCATTCATTTCTATGGGGCTGTGCACATGAGTGCTGATTTTCACGCATCACTTCTGCGTTGCATGAAAATCGCAGCATGCTCTATATTTTGCGTTTTTCACGCAACGCAGGCCCCATAGAAGTGAATGGGGCTGCTGGAAAATCGCAAGCATCCGCAAGCAAGTGCAGATGCAGTGCGATTTTCCCGCATGGTTGCTAAGCGACGGGACCCGATCTTTATTATTTTCCCTTATAACATGGTTATAAGGGAAAATAATAGCATTCTTATTAAAGAATGCTTAGTAAAATGTTGATTAAGTGGTTAAAAATAAAAAACTTAACTTACCTTAGCCACTTGATCGCGTAGTTGGCGATCTCTCTTCTCTCCAAGCTTCAGCTGTAGTCTAAAGGACCTGTGATGACGTCACATCACATGGTCCATCACGCACAATAATACTAGTTTTAAAGCAAAAAAAAATCATATTTTAGTGTCTTCACTGTCTGAGGGTGATAGTTTTTAAATTTTTTGACCTATTGTCTTAGGTAGGGTATAATTTTTTGCCGGATGAGATGGTGGTTTGATTGGCATTATAATGGGGGGCATACGCCTTTTTGATTGCTTTTTGTGATGTAAGGTGACAAAAAATGGCTTTTTTTACACCGTTTTTATTTTTTACGGTGTTCACCTGAGGGGTAAGGTCATGTGATATTTTTATAGAGCAGGTTCTTACGGACCCGGAAATACATAATATATATACTTTTTATTTTTCTTTAACACAATAAAAGCATTTTAGAAAAAAACAAAAACATTTTAGTGTCTCCATAGTCTGAGAGCCATATTTTTAAAAACATTTTGGGCGATTGTCTCATGTAGGGGCTCATTTTTTGCGGGATGAGGAGACTGTTTGATTGGTAACATTTTGGCGTACATTCGATTTTTTTTAATCACGTTTATTACTTATTTGGGGAATTGAGGTGGGCAAAATTTCAATTTCATCATATTTTTTTTTGTTTTTCGGCGTTCACCGTGCGTGGAAAGTAACTTGACCGTTTTATACATGAGGTCTTTACGGACGCGGTGATATCAAACATGTGTAGTGTATTTTATTGTTTGTTTTTTTTAAATGTGTGGCTATAAGAAGAAATTCATTTTTTTTTTTTTTACTTTTTTTCACTTTTTTTAACATTTTGTTTTTTATATAATTTGTACATTTTAGAAGGTTCTGATCCCCGCAGATCAGAATCTTTCAGCTAGCATTAGCATGCTCTGATTGGCTAGTCTGTACAGACTAGCCAATCAGAGCGATCACTCGCCCGGGACCGCCCCCATTGGTTCCGGGCTGGTTAGCTTAGATCCCTGGCTGTGCGAAACAGCCGGGGTCTCAGCACTGTCACCATGTCTGCAGACATGGTGACAGTTTAATGCCATGACGTGTATACTCGTCATGGAGCGCTAAATAGCAGTGCTCCATGACGGGTATACACGTCATAGGTCGGGAAGGGGTTAAAGGTGCAAAAACACACAAAAAAACAAAACACTGATGTAATCAAACATACCAAAACCATTTTGGACAGCAGCAGAAATTCCATTAAGGCTACATGCACAAGAACGTATTTTGTTTCCGTGTCCATTCCGTTTTTTTTTGCGGATAGGATGTGGACACATTCATTTCAATGGGTCCGCAAAAAATGCTGACAGCACACCGTATAGTATCCGCATCCGTATGTCCGTTCCGTAGCCCCGCAAAAAAATAGAGCAAGTCCTATTCTTGTCCGTTTTGCGGAGAAGGATAGGTATTATTACAATGGCATCCGTATATTTTTTTTTTTCTTTTGCGGATCCATCATTTTTTCGGATCCGCAATTTGCGGACCGCAAATCACATAAGTTCGTGTGCATGTAGCCTTAACCTGTCTCACTACAAACTAGCTGCTCGGAAAGTGATGATAATGATGAAGGGACCAGAAACATGGATGACATGAGAGAGTATATCAAAGCATTACCAACAGAAAAGTGTATAAAAGAACACTCTAAAGAATTTACATTATCAATAAAAGAGGAGCTCACAGAAATCAGAACTGATGTAAGGCAAATTGCCGGGAGAATCAGTACAATGTAAGAAATTATGACACACGTGATAAAACACGCTGAACAGATGTAAAAAACCCTTATGTGTCAGCAGAGGGAGCTATACAATAGGAGAATGCACAATGATGATCTGGAACATAGACCCAGAAGGAATAATCTCTGAATAAAAGGCATGCCTGAATCGGTCTCAAACAAAGAAATCAGACAAAGGGACATCTATTGTCCTCTAGGAGTTATCAGGCACACCCTCCTGCGGTGCTTGCATGGTCATGTGAAATGTACCCTGAGGTGACAACAGCTGCCTTATACCTAAATAATTTATTCAGAGTACAAGGACACCACCCGAAGCAAAGTCAAGGTCACTGCGATAAGAATCTATAAGTGACCGATATCGTGTTACCAGATAGCCGATTGGAGAGACCATCGTAAAGAAGGCCAGGGTATCCCAGAGTAAGGAGTGGACCTGTGGGATGTCCAAGTGTGGATGTGGCTCTAGCTCATATGTATACAAGGGCCAGTGCTGCATAGAATAGTTGTGGACTAGATAAGAATAGTTGTAGATTAGAAGTGTATGTTAATATATATATTATTCAGGGGTGTGGAAATTAAAAAAAAAAACTACTTGTCGAAGGACTAAAGTGGGGGCTCAATCTACTTGTCCTTCATGACCATCTACTTGTCCTAAACTTATACTAACGTTATACTGTATGGGGGCGGGGGCCAGAAGGAGATGTTATACTGTATGGGGCGGGGGCCACAAGGAGACGTTATGCTGTATGGGGCAGGGGCCACAAGGAGACGTTATGCTGTATGGGGGCGGGGGCCACAGGGAGATGTTATACTGTATGGGGGCGGGGGCCACAGGGAGACGTTATACTGTATGGGGGCGGGGGCCACAGGGAGACGTTATACTGTATGGGGGCGGGGGCCACAGGGTGACGTTATACTGTATGGGGGCGGGGGCCACAGGGTGACGTTATACTGTATGGGGGCAGGGGCCACAGGGTGACGTTATACTGTGCGGGGGAAGCCGCTTGGTGACGTTATACTGTATGGGGCACTAGGGCAGCCCCAAGGTGACGTTATACTGTATGGGAGCACAAGGTGACGTTATACTGTATGGGGGCACAAGGTGACGTTATACTGTATGGGGGCAGCCCCAAGGTGATGTTATACTGTATGGGGGCACAAGGAGACGTTATACTGTATGTGGGCAGCTCCAAGGTGATGTTATACTGTATGGGGGCAAGAGGGAGACGTTATACTGTATGGGGGCCACAAGGAGACGTTATACTGTATGGGGGCACAAGGTGACGTTATACTGTATGGGGGCACAAGGTGACGTTATACTGTATGTGGGCAGTCCCAAGGTGATGTTATACCGTATGGGGGCAAGAGGGAGACGTTATACTGTATGGGGGCAAGAGGGAGACATTATAGTTTATCAAGTGCCACGTGCAGTGTAGATTGCAGGCAGGGCCAGAGCCTCAGAAGACAGACAGCACAACCTTTATTTCTGACACCCGGGCTCTTAGGCCCCTTGCAGATGAGCGTTCCTCCCGGAGCCTGTCCACATCGCAGCTCCCGGCCTGACCTGCAAGCATTGACTGGGGTCACATAGCATTATACTGATTTATGATGCTATGTAACCCTTACAGTTCTGGAATGTATTGGATAACACTGACATAATGCTGTCAGTGTTATGCAACACATTCCAGAACTGTAAGGGTTACATAGCATCATAAATCAGTATAATGCTATGTGACCCCAGTAAGCGCTTGCAGGTCAGGCCGGGAGCTGCGATGTGGACAGGCTCCGGGAGGAACGCTCATCTGCAGGGGGCCGTGGGGTCTCTCACTTCTCTTCTCCCATCTTGTCTCTGGAGACAGTGTGCTGTTACTGTGCGCTCCTGTGCTGGCAGGTGGGCGGAGGCTTCGATACAGGAGCCGGGAGGAGCGGGGGCCGCCTGCAGGAAGTGATATGTACGGTACTCATATGCACGATGCAGGGGCAGGCTGACATAGATGTAGGAGCGGTCAGCTCGCAGCTCGCATATGACCGCTCCTATTACTGCCCAACTGACATGTCCCTGCAACTTGCCCGCACAGGGCTAAACAACTGTTCAAACTACTTGCCCGGCGCCCGGAACTGCATGTCCCGGGCGTCGGGCGCTAGGAATTCCACACCCCTGATTATTGAATGTTTTATATTGACTAATGCCAGTATTTACTCAAAGATAGGATATTGAGGGGAGATTATATCATTCATTTTGTTTATTTATTTTGTTAACCCTTTATTTTGTTCTTTAAATTAAACAAAACATTTGCTTTCAAGTTTGGACTTCTGATCCTTTAAAGGGATTCCAGGTTAGGTGAAGTAGCAGAGACACAGATTCTACAGCGAGAATGGCAAAAACAAACAAAAAAACATGAAAGAAGGAAACAAGATAAACATATTTCAAGATATCTCCCGTTATACACTCAGCCTAAGGCCCCTTTCACATGGGCGAGTTTTCCGCACGGGTGCAATGCATGAGGTGAATGCATTCCACCCGCACTGAATCCGGACCCATTAACTTCAATGGGGCTGTGTACATGACCAGTGATTTTCACGCATCACTTGTGCGTTGCGTGAAAACGCAGCAAGCTCTATACTGTGCGTTTTTCACGCAACGCAGGCCCCATAGAAGTGAATGGGGCTGCGTGAAAATCACAAGCATCCGCAAGCAAGTGCGGATGCAGTGCGATTTTCACGCATGGTTGCTAGGAAACGATCGGGATGGGGACCCGATCTTTATTATTTTCCCTTATAACATGGTTATGAGGGAAAAATATTAGCATTTTTTAATACAGAATGCTTAGTAAAATAGTGATGGAGGGGTTAAAAAAAAAAAGCAAAAAAAATAAATAAAAACTCTCCTTATCCACTTGATCACGCAGCCCGGCTTGTCTTCTGAATGAAGTGAGTTTATCTATTTTTTTTTTTTTTACCCCTCTATCACTGTTTTACTTACAATTCTGTATTAGGAATGCTATTTTCCCTTATAACCATGTTACTGTATAAGGGAAAATAATAAAATCTACAGAATACCAAACCCAAACTTCTGTGAAGAAGTCCGGGTTCGGGTACCAAACATACCGATTTTTCTCACACGCATGCAAAACGCATTAAACGCTTTGCACTCGCGCGGAAAAATTGTGTGAAAGAGGCATAAGAAACAACTTGCAGCCAATCACTAAGGTTTTGAGAGACAGGACTATCAAGTATAGATGGCAGTTTCCATTTGGACTGCTCTTCTCATACCAAAATAAAGTTCACACTATCAGAGTTCCAGAGGACATTCCAGCAATACTATGCAAATTGGACTTGCAAAGCACAACTATAACAGACTGGACACTACCACAGGAGGAAACCATTACATTCACTAAACTCCCACACCAGGAATGCTGGCAACAAGTAACTCCCATGAATTCTAAAAAGTAAAGAACCAGTGAACTGTTGCTCCCCAAGACACCACATAAAGGATACAGAGCTACTGCAGGGGAATGACAGTAGCACAAAGAGCCCTCTTGCTATAGTATGTATATCAAAAGGATGAATCTGAGGTGTTTTTTCATGTCTTTTTTTTTTCTTGATTACTGTTCTCCGTGTGTTTTTAGAGGTTCCAAATTGGTGCAGAGTGCCTTTTCATGATCAGTTCTACTGAGTCACTCCTGAATCGCTATCCATCTTCGTACTATATTAACGAGTGCCTCTTATCGCCCCCAAGCTACTCTCTCCTAGCTACTTAGTAATCTGGCAATGAGAGGGCTCCAGGGCTTGCCCAACAGTAGCCAGCTGCTAGAAATTTACAGACGGTACAATAAAGGGGTTGTCTCATCGTGGACAATGAGGGCATATCACTAGGACCCGCACCTATATTGAGAACGGAGCCCCGCAAGTGAAGGAGGGCGCACTGCGCATGCGCAGCCGCCCTCCATTTGTTTTTATGAGGCCACCGAAAATAGCCGAACGCTGGCTCGGCTATTTCCGTCAGCCCCATAGAAATAAATGGGAGCGGGGGCCTGCATGCGCAGTACACTCCCATTCACTTCTATGGGGAGCCGGCTTGGTGGTGGCCGGACTGGAGTCCTCCAGCCAATATAGACACCACAAAAGGAAGTTCTACCATAGCCTATAGTAAGTTGAGACTGATCAGGAAGATGCTGCAGAATAGATAAGTAACAAATGCAGGGAGATTTGTGAACCCAAAGGAAAAGGACAACTCACACTTCTCTACAATATACAATCAGTACTCAAGGTTAGACAAATCTACAGTATGTTCAACAAAAATGTTTAAACTTGGTCATAAAGGCAAATTTTGATACAATAGTCTTCACAGACCATGCACCATTATTTGTGTATTTTACATTGCAAGACTCCAGCCCCAGAAAGTACAGGAGAATGCTATGTGAATCGCTGCTAAAATTAGACAAGGATATTGAGCATATAGCAGAGCAGATCAAACTTTTTTTTGAAGAAAACCAAACAGAGGGAATTAGCAATTCAGCTCTATGGGAGGCACATAAGACAGTGGTAAGATGAAAACTTATAAAACAACAACAAGTGGAGAAAAAAAAGGGAAAAGCGTCAGAAAATCAACCAACTTTTCAGTAAGATTCTAAAGTTAAAAGCAGAGCATAAGATGACATACTCAAGACCAACTGAAAAGCAGCTGATGGTATTGAGAGTTGAATTAAAAGAGGCCATAAATGAAGAAATGAAAAGATGAAAAGATTTCTCTATAATATATGGCTAATGTGGGGAGTTGCTCTGGTAGACAGCGGTGCGGGTGCAGTATAGAGGCAAAGAGAGTCCAGGTAGTGCAGCAAACAGTGTTTTATTTCACACTTGCACAAACAAAAAGTTCAAAACAGTCACTTAGTGTTACTTCACACACATAGCAAAAACTTGAGGCAAAACAAAAGTCCAAGACTGAATCAAATTCACCTGTGTGGTTTACGTGCGTGTTCACACCCGGCTGTCAGCCCAGCCGCAGGAAAGTCCAACCTCAGGCTTCCAGGCAGACTGCACGCCTCTTTGTAAGCTCTTGCTTCCAGGCCCTGAGAGCTCCACAGTAACGCCGGCAGCTTCCAGGTAAATCACTTGAAATCCTAGGTGTCAGTTTTTCAGCCCAGCACAAGGCTCAGATCTCCAACACAGTGAGACCCACTTGCATGAAGCTAGCTGTCTTAAGTGCAGCTAGGTAATCAACCAAAAAACCCGGACCGGCACCAAAAATCCGGTCCAGTATTTGCCCTCACCTGGCTGCAATCAACCCAGCAGCACAGGCTGAGAGGAAAATACCTTTTTTTTTTTTTTATACCACAAAACCTCTCACTGTGTCACACTAAGTACAAGAGATATATAGGAGCCAATAAATGTGGAAGGGACCTAGCAAGATTAGTACAAAAACAACGTAGTAAAAACAATATGGACTAAGATCAAGGGGAGGGGGGACCAGCGTAGCAGAGGCTTTCAGCAGCTTTTATGCCAAGTTGTATAACCTAGAGAAAAATATTAAAGATTCAAAGACATAGGAGAACAAGATTAAGGAACACTTACAGGGGATTAACATGCCAAGAGTGACTCATTTACAAAAAGTAGCCCTGCAAAACCCAAAGGTGAGGCAGAACCAGGGCTGTGGAGTCGGAGTCGGAGTCGAGGAGTCGGAGTCGGAGGCAATTTTGGGTACCTGGAGTCGGAGTCGGAGTCGGCAAAAAATGGACCGACTCCGACTCCTACTAGATTTAAATTGGAATAAAAAAAAATTGAAATAAAAAAAAAGCAAGTTTAAATGTCCTAATTCAGATAAAGTTATAATTAATTACTTCTCTACTGTAAGAATAAAGGCCAATGCATGCAGTGCGTCACTTTACCGCTAAACAAAGACGTTAAGTGACCGTGAAGAAGCATGCTTTTCATATGCTTTACTATGCAGTTAAAGGGACACTGACAGGCTGATATATCTGCTGGTATTCATCAGAGGATTAGGAATACAACTAGACGACTGTTACCCCCAGTTGAGGTTTACTTGTGTTTAAAAACATTTTAATCAATATGCAAATTCTCTACCTTTGTGCCCAAGGGGCAGGCGCACATGTAGAGTACTGGCAGCACTAGACAGGACTAGGTAGGAATTCAGCGTTCGGCTAGCCTGAAAAAACAGGCCAGTGCAGTGAATAATAACGAGGGGAACAGCGCTGGGAAGCTGTACTCGGGCGCGGCTGGGCACAAAGCCGCGAGGAGACGCTGCCCCATTGGGCACAAGATAGTGAATTTGCATACAGATTAAAATGTTTCTTAAACACAAGTACAGCTTAACTGGGGGTAACATTAGTATAGTTTTATTCCTAATTCTCTGATGAATACCAGTATATATATATATCTTTAGCTGGAAAATCAGCCTGTCAGTGTCCCTTTAAGGAGCGGCAATACTTACACTTTCCATCGTCTTGTGGTCTGCTGTTACAGGAAACCCATGGTTATCCTAGCCTCTCACTGATAACTGATTAAGGACTGGAGACACTTGTATAAGTGAAGGGAATGGATAGTCAATAGTTCAAGACTGAAGCTGTAAACCATTTGAAAAACTGCTATCATTCAGCTAAGGCTATAAAACATGTAAACTCAGATTGTTAGCTTAAATTTTAAACATGACTATGGGATTCTACTAGGAAAATCATGTTTTAAAATAAATGCCCCTTCCCCTGCCCCTTCCTGGATCCTCCCACTGCTCTATCTTCAGCAGAAGATTAGCACACAAAGGAGAAGGCAGCAGCTTCTGCTAAACTACCTCTGTGCTAGAGAAGATTAGAAGAACTTGGTGGAACAGCTTCGTATTTGCATATTAAATACAGAGGAGTCGGAGTCGAGGAGTCGGAAGTTTCAAAATCTGAGGAGTCGGAGTCGGACAATTTATCTACCGACTCCACAGCCCTGGGCAGAACAAATGAACTCAGGGCCTAGCCACCAAAACAAAAGAACACAATGCCTCTGCTTATGTGGATGATATCCAATTTGTGATTTCAAATCCCATAAACTCAATACCAGTGCTTTTTGAGGAACTAGAAGAGTACGGAAAAGTTTCAGACCTCAAAGTGAACCTGACCAAATCCGTTATATTCAACGTTAACATAGACCCAATCAGATGGTCAAGGGTCAAGTTTTAAAGTGAACTTAAGCCATTATCCACATATTTCAAATACCTGGGAATCAATATTTCCACCTCAACTATATAAGGCTAGTTTCACACTAGCCGCAAGGGACTCCGGCAGGCTGTTCCAGCGAGTGAACAGCCTGTCGGATCTGTGCTGACACGACTGACACAATGACTATGGGGCCGGAGCGGTAGTCCGGGGGCACGCGTGCACTAGTGCCAGCACAGATCCGACAGGCTGTTCACCCGCCGAAACAGCCTGCCGGAGTTCCTTGCCGCTAGTGTGAAAGTACCCTTAATTTCACCCACTTGATTCAGACAGACAATTAAAAAAGATCTTGCAGAATAGGGGGAGCTCCATTTGTCATGGTTCAGTGTTAATCTAATAAAAATGATGACCCTCCCCAGGGCATTATATGTATTGCAGTGCTTGCCAATAGAGATTCCACAACACTTCTTTACTGCACTCAAGAGATTGGCTTTCACTTTTGTTTGGAACAAGGGGCAAAACAGACTCGCTTACCAAACGTTAACCAGAACAAGAAAAGAAGGTGGGCTTGGCCTCCCTGACTTTGAAATATATAGATGCCTTTAATGCCTTTAAAATAACAAGAGTAATGGAATGGTGCACTAAACCCAAAAGGAAACTCTGGGTAGATCTGGAAGAAGGATGTGTTCCTTTTCTTCTAAATCGTGTAGTTTGGAAAACGAGATACAATCAATCCTTGTTTGAGGAAGTAGGGAACTGTTACAAAGCATACCTTTAAAATATGGTTTAAAGCTTTGAGAAAACACAACCTGTAAATACCAGACAAAGGAGATCTAACCCTATTTATTAATATACCGAAGGAATAAACATTTCTGAGAAAGAAGATTATGCGAAATCCAGAAACACATATGATACCGCTTAAAGAAATATTAAAAGATAATAAAATGGTCACACTGAGTGCATTAAAGGGGTATTCCAGGAAAGTAACTTAATTTTTGAAAAACTGCATTACAGGGAACCTGTCATCAACTTTATGCTGACCTCACTGAGGGCAGCATAAAATAGTGACAGAAATGATGATTTCAGTGGTGTGTCACTCATGAGCTAAAAGTAAGTGGTTGCCGAGAACCAGAATCATAATTATTGCAGCCCAGGCCTTGAAAAGAGTCAAATCTACCTGAGAAGAGTCATGGTTATACATAATCTCCTGCTCGTCCCACCCATCTGCTACTGATTGGCAGTTCTTTCCTAGAGAGAAAGGGGGAAAACTAGGTAGAAGACTGTCATCAGCAGGTGGGCAGGAATTTAGGAATAACCATGACTCTTCTCAGGTAGCCGTGACTGTTTTCCAGGCCCAGTCTGCAAAGATTGTGATGTTGGTTCTCGGGCTCGGCAACAACTTACTCTTAACTATTAAATGGCAGACCGATGAAATCAACTCACCTGTCTCTACTTTATACTGCTGTTAGTATGGGCAGCATAAAGTTGATGACAGGTTCTTTTTAAGGCTGCAAGCTGTGACTCAACCAGAACCAAAACAGAAAAAAGTTTTAAAGCCATCTTGGTCTATGTATCAATGTTTATATTTTTCACATTTGCATAAAAAAAAAATTACAAAAATGTTGGATTGCTGCAAAACAGCAGATACACATATTTCCCGAGCACATAAGTAAATTATTAGGGTACTTTCACACTTGCAGCAGAGTGATCCGGCAAGCAGTTCCTTCCTCGGAACTGCCTGCTGGATCCGTTGATCTGGATGTAAACTGAATGCATTTGTGGACGGATCCGTCTTGTATTTTTTTTTACAGTTTCAAAGGTCTGCGCATGCGCAGACTGGAGGGACGAATCCGTCCTTCAGTTATTTCTAATGCCGGATCCATACATTTCAATGTAAATTAATGCCGGATCAGGTGTTCCGTTAATTTTCCCTACCATTGAACTTTCCATTTCCGGTTCTGACATAGCCGCACAGGAAGTGACGTTTGCAGGTGTGGAAGGAGGTGTGTCACGCCGATTGCTTACTGAGCGGCTGAGTTGGAGCGCAGCTGACTGTGAACGCGCCTAGGGTAGGGAATATTCATGGCCAATTCTGCATGCGCCCAGAGTAGTGAAATCTTACAGCCCAGTGCATACGCGCGGCTAACGCTTGCTGGATCTTGTCTAGTCTAGTGCCTAGGGTAGGGAAAAATCACAGCCAATTGCGCATGCGCCGAGGGTAGTGAAAACTTACAGCCCAGTGATTTTTCCCTACCGTAGGCGAGTTCAGTTAGTCGCGCTCGCCTGCGCTGACTCCTACTCAGCCACTCAGTAAGCGAGCAGCGTGACACACCTCCTTCCACACCCACAAACATCACTTCCGATGCAGCTGCGTCCGAACCGGAAATGACGAGGGCATGGAAAGTTCACGCGTAGGGAAAAATAACAGAACACCGGCATTCCGGCAACTGATCTGGCATTTTGGACGGAGATAATACCGCAGCATGATGCGGAATTATCTTCGTCCAAAACGCCGTTCAATGACTGAACTAAAGACATCCTGAATGGATTTCTCTCCATTCAGAATGCATTAGGATATAACTGATCAGTTCTTTTCCGGTATTGAGCCCCTTTGACGGAACTTAATGCCAGAAAATAAAAACGCTAGTGTGAAAGTACCCTTTCAGGTGTAGTCTACCCCCCCCCCACCCCCAGTCTCTGGCTGGACCATTTGCAGGTACATAGCAGATGGAAATTCTGTGTCACTTCACCGATTACGTGCATTATTTCAAAATGATTCTGTAGCAGTAAGGTCATGCAGACAAATACAGCATTACAAATCAGTATAATGCTGTGCACTTCTGGGCAACGAGCAGTGTCCATAATGGGGAATCAAGCTCACACACACAGGACACGCGCGTCTGAACAAGCGCTTAGTAGTGATACTTGGGACACCAACAGCTTAATCTGTGCAGGACTTCCTGCAGCCATATGTATTTTCTCTAATGGCAAGTCTTCAAACTGGTATTTTTAAGGGTAATAATTAGTGTTGATCACAAATACTCAAATCGCGATTTTTATTGCGAATATTGGCACTTCGAGAATTCGCGAAAATCTAGAATATGGTGCTATATATTCGTAATTGCGAATATTCTAGTTTTTTTTTTTCATCAGTACTACTGCTTCTTGCTTGTGGGCCAATGAGAAGGCTGCAATATCTTTGTCACATCCCTAGTCACCAATAGGAAAGTTGCCTACCCCTTTACTATATATAAAACTCCCCAGCAGCCCTTTTCTGCAGTTTTTTTTGCAGTTCTGAGAGAGACAGCAGTGTCATTGCTATGCTCTGTCACATTACATTAGATAGTTAATTAGCTATACAGTTGTGTTCAAAATTATTCAACCCCCACTGAAATTGAGTGTTTTGGCCAGTTTGAAATTGATTTTGATCATTTCAGTCATCTTGTTAAATCAAAGAGGCACTTGTAAGTCAGACAAATATAACATAACATTTATAATGAAATAACCACAAATGTCTTTTCTGTGCTCACATCATTATCAGTTTTATTCAACCCCCAAATGACATTCAATCTTAGTACTTAGTACAACTTCCTTTTCCGGTTATAACAGCTTTTAAACGTGAAGCATAGCTTGACACAAGTGTCTTGCAGCGATCTACGGGTATCTTCGCCCATTCTTCATGGGCAAAAGCCTCCAGTTCAGTCACATTCTTAGGCTTGCACGCTGCAACTGCTTTCTTTAAGTCCCACCAGAGGTTCTCAATCTGATTTAAGTCTGGTGACTGCGATGGCCACTTCAAAATGTTCCAGCCTTTAATCTGCAACCATGCTCTAGTGGACTTGGAGGTATGCTTGGGATCATTGTCCTGTTGAAAGGTCCAACGTCTCCCAAGCCTCAGGTTTGTGATGGACTGCATCACATTTTCATCCAATATCTCCTGGTACTGAAGAGAATTCATGGTACCTTGCACACGCTGAAGCTTCCCTGTACCTGTAGAAGCAAAACAGCCGCAAAGCATGATTGACCCCCCCGCTTCACAGTAGGCAAGGTGTTCTTTTCTTCATAGGCCGTGTTCTTCCTCCTCCAAACATAGCGTTGATCCATGGGCCCAAGCAGTTCTAATTTTGTTTCATCAGTCCACAGAACACTATCCCAAAACTTTTGTGGTTTGTCCACATGACTTTTGGCATACTGCAGTTGACTCTTCTTATTCTTTGGAGACAGCAAGGGGGTGCTCCTGGGAGTCCTGGCATGGAGGCCTTCATTACACAGTGTGCGCCTTATTGTCTGAGCTGAAACTTCAGTACCCGCATCTGACAAATCTTTTTTCAGTTCCTCAGCAGTCACACGGGGACTTTTCTCCACTTTGCGCTTCAGGTAGCGCACAGCAGTCGAAGTCAGCATCTTCTTTCTGCCACGACCAGGTAGCGTTTCAACAGTGCCCTTTGCCTTGAATTTGCGAATGATGCTTCCTATGGTGTCTCTTGGTATGTTTAACATCTTTGCAATCTTCTTATAGCCATTGCCCTTCCTGTGAAGAGAAATCGCCTCTTCTCTTGTCTTCCTGGACCATTCTCTTGACTTCACCATGTTTGTAAAAACGCCAGTAAATGTCTAGAAGGAGCTGAGTATCACAGTCATTTTAAATCTGCCTAATTGGTGCTTATTATGCTTGATTGCTGCTCCTTGACATCCACGGGTGTTTTCAATACCTGATCGAAAATACTTGAATGAACCTCTGTTCTTAAGAGTGGTCGTCTTTAAGGGGTTGAATAATTGTGTCAATGAAGAAATCACAAAAAAAAAACATTTAATACTGTATTACAAAAACAATTGATGTCATTTTAGTTGCATTTGGTTCTTTAAAAAGTCCTTGTAAGATTTCATTCTGAACACAATTACAAATGTACACTAAATTCCCTAAAACCCTTTACAGCATTGGGGGTTGAATAATTTTGAACACAACTGTATATATATTACAGATAGTTAGTGGAAGATAGTCAGTGTAGGTTAGATTGTGATATAGTGTAGCTGTGGTTGCAGTGCAGGTTGTTAGGTAGTGTGATAGGAATTACTGTGCTGTGATAGGGATTAGTCTCTCTGTTAGGGTTCGTTCACACAAACAATTTTGGTGTTCCGAATACGGGCCAGTTTTTGTGTTCAGTATACCGTCCATAAATGGAACCATTCATTTCAATGGGTCCGCAAAAAAAACGGAATGTACTCCATTTGCATTCCGTTCCCGTATTTCCATTCCGCTACATTTTGAGTCATGTCGTATTATTGCCTGCAAATCACGTTCCTTGGCTCCATTCAAGTCAATGGGGCTGTAAAAAAACCAGAATGGATATGTATTTCTTCTGTATCAGTTCCGTTTTTGCGGAAGCATCTATTGAAAATGTTATGCCCAGCCCAATTTTTCAATGTACTTACTGTTAAAACATTATTATATGCTTCCGTTTCCGATCCGCAAAAAACAGATCACAAATGGAAACCATACAGAAACGGAATGGAAACACTACTAAAACAAAAAAAAGAAAAAGATTAGTTAAAAACGGGCCTGAAAAACCATACGATCGTGTGAACGAGCCCTTAGACACAGTGCTGTGATGTCACAACAATAATTAGTGCACCAATCAGTAACATCTACTCAGACCTGACAAAATGTGAAGTTGCACGTATTGTGCAAAAAAAATGCGCATCATTAGTGCCGATTTGCGCAATCGCGAAAATAATGACTAGAGATCGTGAATTCTAGAATTTGTAAATTTATTGCGAATATTATGCGAAAAATTCACAAAATATTGCGAAAGCGAATATTGCCTATGCCGCTCATCACTAGTAATAATGCCTGCCCACTTGTAGCAAGAGTTTTCCCAGGAATGTTTCCGCCATATTAGAACTCTTCCTTGGCCCGCCAGCCTCGGCAACCTACAGTGTGCAAGATCTACAGGCCCTGCTGTAACATACATTGGCAAATGTGCCGCCGGATACCATACGGAACCTGTATGCCTTCATGCCCAACCATATGTCATCTTGTATCGAGGCTACAGGAACGTCAACAAGGTACTAGAGCTCAATTATATTTCCCAGGAAAAAACGTCAGGGCAGAATATACCTTATTCAACCTTGACATCATACCTATGGAGACACACATGGGACTGTATCATCCTTTGCTTCCTTTCCTGGCTGGATTCCCTTTTTCCTCACATTATACACTGCTTGTTTCCATGATTATGACCACTATGCAATCCAGGAGCAGGGAGCGGTGGCTGTGCTTACACACTATAGGAAAAAGCACAAGCCTATATATGCTGCAGTCCCGGCCAGCGCTTTTTTCTATAGTGTGCAAGTACAACCATTGCTGCTGGATTGAAGGGAGGTCGTAACCATGGAAACAGCCACGTATAAGGCCACATGCACACGACAGTTGTTTTTTGCTGTCCACAAATCGGGATCCACAAAAAAAACTGGTCCATCGTTTTTTTCTTTGAGGATTCCTTTGTTTTCACAGATCCCTTGGAATAAATGCCTATCCTCGTCCGCAAATGAGAAAAAAGTAGGACATGCACTACTTTTTTTGCTGAAGGAAAACACGGACAACGGATGCAGAACACAAATGAATGAACTGTCAGCGTTTTTTTGCTGACCCATTGAAATGAATGGGTTCCTGTCATATCCGCAAAAAAAAAAAAAAAAACTGAAACGGAAGCAGAGAAAAACAACTGTTGTGTGCATGTAGCCTAAGGCCCCTTTCACATCTGCGTTGTGAGGATCCGGCGTGCACTTCCGTCGCCAGAAATGCCCGATGGATACGTCACAACGCAAGACAACTGAAAGCATTTGAAGACTGATCAGTCTTCAATATGCTTTTAGGTTACCATGGCAGCCAGGTTGCTACTAAAGTCCGGCCTGCCGTGGAAAAGAATCGGGGAGCCAGGGGAAAAGCTACTTACCTTCCGTGCAGCGGCCGGGGCGCTCCTCGATGACGTCACCTACATCATAGCTATTTGAACCATGCGACGCAGGGACCCAGTGATGTCATCGAGGAGCGCCGCGGCCGCCACACGGAAGCTTCTCTCCCGGTTCCCCGCTGCTTTCCCATGCATCTGATGTGCTGAGAACTGTAGAGGCTCTGGGGTGAAATCATAAATGGAACCCCCAAGAAGTGACCACATTTTGAACCTACAACCCTCAAAGTATTTATTAAAAGGTGCAGTTTTGAAAAAATTAAAAGGGGTTGTCTCGCTTCAATAAATGGCATTTATCGTGTAGAGAAAGTTAATACAAGGCACTTACTAATGTATTGTAATGGCCCAAATTGCTTCCTTTGCTGGCTGGATTCATTTTTCCATTACATTATACACTGCTTGTATTCAGGGGTTACAACCAACCTGCAATCCAGTAGCAGTGGAGTGCTTGCATGTCTACGCATACTCCCGCAGTCCCACAGTGTGTAAGCACGGACACTGCTGCTGGATTGCAGAATGGTTGTGACCCTTGGATATAAGCAGGAGAGGTACTAAAAATGGCTGTTCTAGCATAGTTTTTAGTTTTTTTTTACGCGTTCACCAGACGAGTTTTTTTTAACCCCTTCTACCTGAGTTTTTTTTTTTTACTGTGCGTTTTCGTTTTATACTCCCTGCCTTAACAGAGCCATAACTTTTTTATTTTTCCGTTTACATAGTTGTATGTGAGTTCTTACTTTTTGCGGGACAAGTTGTACTTTCCAACACCACCATTGAATATTGCATAGAATGTAGTGGGAATTATTTTTTCCAAAAGTAGTGGAATTGGAAGGAAAAAAATGAAATTTTTGCAGTTTTATGGGATTTTTATTATGGCGTTCATTATGCGGTAAAACTGACTTGTGATCTTCATTCTCCAGGTCAGTACGAATCTGATGATACCACATATGTATACTTTTCCTTGCATTTTGATGCTGGAAAAAAAAAACAAAAAAAAAAACAATAAACTTGAAAAAACATTTTCTGACTCCAATGACTTTTTTGGAGTCATGTGTGCGGAGATGTATGAGGGATCCTTTTTGCCAGGGATATCTGTACTTTTCATGGATACCATGGTGTGGCGCGTTTACAGCTTTTTGATCACTTTTTATTAAATTTTTTGTAGGAGGAGAAGCAACCAAAAAATGACAAATTGGCATTTTGACCTTTTTTCTGTTTCACCTTTTTCCGTATGGGATTAATTTATATTTTAATAGTATGGGCGTTTAATTTTTTTCTTATTTTGAGGAAAGGGGGGTGATTTGAACTTTTACTTTTTTATTTTATTTAGTAGCAAAAACTTAATTTTTTTCCCATAGGGAACTATAACAATAATTTTATTAGCATTGGAGTCTATGATGATTTTACTACTTTCCTATGGAGCCCTTGTCTGTAATAGGGCTCCATAGGAAAGACTGTGCAGCAGCCTCCTGTCAGACTATGACAGGGGCTGCCGCACACAAGCTCCGGCTCCACACGGGCGAGACGCAGCATAACGGGAAGCACGGCATCTGAGGGGTTAAATGTCCGCGATCGGCATTACCGCCGGTCGCGGACATTAGCAGTGGGTGTCTGCTGTAGGAAACAGCAGACATCCGGATGCTAAAGACTCGACGTGACGTACTATTACATCACGTCGGGAAAGGGTTAATAGAGCAAGTAGTTATGGATGCAGCGATACAAAATATGTCTATTTTTATAGTTTTACACAATAAAAGCATTTTTGAAAATAAAAAAATGTCACTTTTGTGAAAGCTATATATATTATTTATATATATATATATATATATATATATATATAATTTCTCGTGTGTGGTCTTGAGTGATGGATCTTTTTTTGAGAGATAAGGTGATGTTTGGATTCCTGTATTTTTCAGCCTTTAGGACACACTGGACTATAAGACACAGGATTTGGAAGTAGAAAATAAGAATTTTTTTTATTTCTATCAGACCTTAGCAGAACCCCAAATCAGATCCCTATTCTTCATCAGACCACCAATTCTCATTAGACTCCCAAATCAGACCCCCAGCCTCCATCAAGGCTGAGATCAGACCTCCCAATCTCCATTTAGCCACTCACCCGCCCCAGTCTCAGACCATGCCCCCCAGACTCCCAATCAACCTCAGATCGGACTTCCCCCCAAAACCCATCACCCTCAGATCAGACCCTCCAGCCTCAATTAGCCATAGATGGGACCCCCAAGACCTCATCAGAGCCCCCGACCCCCATCAGATTAAGATCAGACTCCAAATCAGCTTCAGATCAGACCCAATCAGCTTCAGATCGGACCCCCAGCCCCAATCAGCTTCAGATTGGACCCCCAGCCCGAAATCGGATCCTCAAGCCCCCATCAGCCTCAGATCATAGCCCCATTAGACCTCAGATCTGACATTACAAAAATAATTAAACTTACTTTTCTTGCTCAGGATGGTGCTGCAGATTCAGGAGACACAGATCCATCGCTTTTTCCAGGTCCCGCTATTTATTGTGACCTGATGGCGCACAGCATCAGGTTATAGTTTGTGTCTACGTCCTGATGCTGCACAGTCAGGACACAGCGGGGCCCGGAAGACAACCAGGGAAGGAAAGTACAGCCAGCACAGCGTTGCCCTCACATCCCCTTGCCTCCCGCACGCTAATGACCGCTTCCATAAACCCCCATATCAGCGCTCAGATCAAACCTTAAAAAAATTAATTAATTTACCTCTCCTGCTCCGCCACTACTCTGCAGGTCTGGTGGTCTCTCCTCTAATCGCGCTCACTGATCATCTCTGGGCCCACGCTGCACTGTTACCTGATGGCATGCTGCATCAGGTCATGGAGCTTGCACCACGTTGTGATGCTGTACACAGTCAGGACAGTGCAGCGCAGCCCCAGGAAGGAAGACCAGAGAGGGTGAGTACTGGCAGCGCCTCATACTCCGCTCCCTGCACCTACTGCATACTAGTGAGCTCCTAAGTAATGGACACGCCAACTAGTATTCGCTTTATAAGACATACTGACACTTCCCCCCACTTTAGGGAAAAAAGGGCGTCTTATAAAGAAAAAATGTGGTATAAATAATAGGCCCCATCCCCAGTAGTGCTGGTGATAAAAATAAAATACTCAGCTTAACTAAGTGCATGTGTGGGGACACTTGCTCTTCACTGGAGGCAGCAGTACACGACACTTCCAGCATGATCACGTGAGGTCATTACACTAGGAGCGCAGGTCCTGGTGCATTCAGTAATAAGTTGTGAGTGCAAGCAGTTGAGGGGACTATTTAATAATAAATATTTTTTTTTTTTTGTAAACCCTGAAAGGCCATTTTTTCCCTAGTGTACCCGTTTTTTTTACAGCTGTTATACAGGTGCACTCCTGTCTGAAAGGCTGCTGAATACAGTCAATGGGGTGCTATTAAAAAAAAAAAAAAAAAAATGTGCCTCATTAATAGCTCCATTGACTTCTATTGGTTCTAAAAAATGGCTGTGTGATGGCCGTTACAATGACTGGTGTTACACGCCCATTTTTCACATTAATTTAACTGTAGCCTAAGGCTACGTTCACACGACGACAATTGTCGCGCGACAAATAGGGCACAACTTCACTGCAACATTTGTCGCGCGACAATTGTCGTCGTGTGAACGTAGCCTAAAGGAGTGAGAAGAAAAGCAGTCTCAAAGCAAATCAGCCTAATTAAGGAAACTCAGACTATTTTACTAGCATCTGGATTGGTTATAGGTGTCTTCAGCTGATGATTATGTGAAGGTATGTTCATACAGGCACATTTGACCATTTATTTTTAGGTGTGGTGTAGTGAAAGGGGTTGTGTCACTTTAGCAAATAGCATTTATTATGTAGAGAACGTTAATACAAGCCACTTACTAATGTATTGTTCTCATCTATATTGCCTCCTTAGATGTCTGGATTCCATCACATTATACACTGCTCGTTTCCATCATTACAAGCACCTTGCAATCCAGCAGCGGTGGCTGTACTTGTACACTACAGAAAAAAGCACCAGCGTATGTGCAGTCCCACGGTCCTGTCCACCAGAGAGGCCGGCACTTTTTCCCTATAGTGTGCAAGCATGACCACCACTGATGGATTGGAAAAAGATTTTATTAATACCCTAAAACGCTTTAAAATAAAACACGATTACAAATCTTTGTCTACGGAGACGTTCTGCTGGCCTCCAGCCTGGCTCTTCTGCCAGTGTTTGTTTACACACCACACTGGTGATATGCAAATCACTGTCCTCATTGGTCTTGTATAATTTCAAGGACAGTGATCGGCTGCAGCGGTCATGTATCCTATACCTGCACGTCACTGCTGCAGCCGTGTCATAGAATGGTGTCATAGAAAGAAGTAATATTTTTTTTTTAAGCATTCAGAGTTGCTTACATTTCTAATTCATCTCAGACAACCACTTTAAGCCCTATTCATTCAACTATCTGCCAGCCAAAAGTTAAAAAAAATCTGAAATAACATTTTTCTTCCATTTCCTTTAAGAATTATTTTCTAAATTCTAAAAAACATTTTCCTGTTTTACATAAATAATGGTTAATTACTATATTAATGAAAAGTTACGTAGCTTTCTAATAACCTTCATGTTTCAATTCCTCATCATTCCGAAAAATTTTCGGAGGTCAGAAAACTTGTTTACATACAGAGGATCATCTATCTACAGTTGCAAGAAAAAGTATGTGAACCCTTTGGAATGATATGGATTTCTGCACAAATTGGTCATAAAATGTGATCTGATCTTCATCTAAGTCACAACAAAAGACAATCACAGTCTGCTTAAACTAATAACACACAAAGAATTAAATGTTACCATGTTTTTATTGCACACACCGTAAACATTCACAGTGCAGGTGGAAAAAGTATGTGAACCCCTAGACTAATGACATCTCCAAGAGCTAATTGGAGTGAGGTGTCAGCAAACTGGAGTCCAATCAATGAGATGAGATTGGAGGTGTTGGTTACAGCTGCCCTGCCCTATAAAAAATACACAACAGTTCTGGGTTTGCTTTTCCCAAGAAGCATTGCCTGATGTGAATGATGCCTCGCACAAAAGAGCTCTCAGAAGACCTACGATTAAAAATTGTTGACTTGCATAAAGCTGGAAAGGGTTATAAAAGTATCTCTAAAAGCCTTGCTGTTCATCGGTCCACAGTAAGACAAATTGTCTATAAAGGGAGAAAGTTCAGCACTGCTGCTACTCTCCCTAGGAGTGGCCGTCCTGTAAAGATGTCTGCAAGAGCACAGTGCAGACTGCTCAATGAAGTGAAGAAGGACCTGGAGTGTCAGCTAAAGACTTACAAAAGTCTCTGGCATATGCCAACATCCCTGTTAGCGAATCTACAATACGTAAAATACTAAACAAGAATGGATTTTATGGGAGGATACCACAGAGGAAGCCACTGCTCGCCAAAAAAAACAAAACATTGCTGCACGTTTAGTTTGCACAAGAGCACCTGGATGTTCCACAGCAGTACTGGCAAAATATTCTGTGGACAGATGAAACCAAACTTGAGTTGTTTGGAAGAAACACACAACACTATGTGAGGAGAAAAAGAGGCACAGCACACCAACATCAAAACCTCATCCCAACTGTGAAGTATGGTGGTGGGGGCATCATGGTTTGGGGCTGCTTTGCTGTGCAGGGCCTGGACGGACTGCTATCATCGAAGTTAAAATGAATTCCCGAGTTTATCAAGACATTTTGCAGGAGAACTTAAGGCCATCTGTCCACCAGCTGAAGCTCAACAGAAGATGGGTGTTGAAAAAGGACAACAACCCAAAGCATAAAAGTAAATCAACAACAGAATGGCTTAAACAGAAGGAAATACGCCTTCTGGAGTGGGCCAGTCAGAGTCCAGACCTCAACCCAATTGTGATGCTGTGGCATGACCTCAAGAAAGCGATTCACACCAGACATCTCAAGAATATTGCTGAACTGACACAGTTCTGTAAAGAGGAATGGTCAAGAATTACTCCTGACTGTTGTGCACGTCTGATCTGCAACTACAGCAGGAAACGTTTGGTTGAAGTTATTGCTGCCAAAGGAGGTTCAGCCAGTTATTAAATCCAAGGGTTCACATACCACCTGCACTGTGAATGTTTACATGGTGTGTTCAATAAAAACATGGTAACATTTATTTCTGTGTGTGTTATTAGTTTAAGCAGACTGTGATTGTCTATTGTTTTGACTTATATGAAGACCAGATCACAATTTATGACCAATTTGTGCAGAAATACATATAGTTCCAAAGGGTTCACATACTTTTTCTTGCAACTGTATATCTATCTTTCTATCTCTCTCTCTCTCCAGTCCCGCTCTCAGCTGAGAAGCGGGTACAAGTGTATAAAGTCTAGGCAACGTTCTGCAAGCTCAACATACATCAGCTGTGTAGGTTTAGCTCACATAGCATATTTTTTTTTTTTTGCAACACCCGTGAATATAGGAAGAGCCACCAGGGAGGGAAAAACCAGGGTGCTGTCATGGGCTCTGTAAAATCAAATTACCGGTAAGTAATAATATTTTTTCCTATCGCCCATGACAGCACCACCGGAGACTTACTAGAGGAGCCTCTCAGGGTGGGAAGTAGAGAGGAGAACCCCTTCACCAAAGGAAGAATCCACCGAAAGGTTTAAGTCCAGTCTATAATGCTTGAAGAAATTAAAAGGTGAAGACCAGGTCGCAGCTTTACAAATTTTCTCAATAGGGACTGAGGACCTTTCTGCCCAAGATGTAGCCACTGCCCTGGTCGAGTGAGCCCTCAGACCAACAGGAGGAGACAGACCAGAAAATAGATAACACAGGGAAATAGCAGAAACTATCCATCTGGCGATGGAACTTTTAGAGGCAGCTGAACCCCTGTTTGTCCCCTGAAACTGTAGAAAAAGGGAAGAGGACTTTTGCCATTCGTTGGTAACAGAGGTATTCCAGAAGGGACCTCTTAACATCCAGACAATACAGAGCTTTTTCCCCTTCAGTAGAAGGGTTCTGGAATAGAGAAGGGAGAATAATTTCCTGGGAACGGTGGAACCTGGTAGCGACTTTAGGTAAAAAGGTCGAATCGGGACGAATAATGACTTTATCGTCCAGAATCACCATGTATGGAGGATTTATTGAGATAGCCTGGATCTCCCCAATTCTCCGGGTGGAGGTCAAGGCTATCAGGATAGCCAGTTTAAATGTTTTATAGAGATCATTCCCCCTGAGCAGGGCCGGTGCAAGGATTTTTGCCGCCCTAGGCAAAAGAAAAGTTTGCCCCCCCCCCCCCCATGTGACATCACAATGCCCCACCCATATGATCTGCCATATTAAAGGGGTTCTGCAGTTTATTTAAACTGATCGGCAGGAGTCCGACACCCGGGACCCCCACCGATCAGCTGTTCGAGAAGGCAGTGGCGCTGGCAGTAGTGCCTCAGCCTTCTCGCAGTGACCTAACGATTAGCATCATTGGCCTGGGTGGGGCTAAGCTTCATTCAAGTGAACAGATATTAACCCCACCCAGGCCAGTGATACTAGTCGTGACGTCACTGCGCCTGCGGTAAACAGCGAGAAGGCCGAGGCGCTCCTGCAGCGCCGCTGCCTTCTCAAACAGCTGATCGGCGGGGATCCCGGGTGTCGGACCCCTGCCGATCAGTTGCTGATGATCTATCCAGAGGATAGATCATCAGTTGTAACAAACTGCAGAACCCCTTTAACTAACGCCAGTTCTCTCCCCCCCCCCCTTGTCATTCTCTCCCCCCTCTTGTCATTCTTCACACTCCCCCCACTTGTCATTCTTCCTCCCCCCACTTATCATTCTCTCCCCTCTTGTCATTCTTCACACTCCCCCTTGTCATCATTCTCTCTCCCTCTTGTCATTCTCCCCCCCCCCCCCACTTATCATTCTCTCCCCCTCTTGTCATTCTTCACACTCCCCCCTCCACATTCTCTTTCTAACCCCCCTTACCTCTAGTGTAGCGCGGCCGAGCTCTTTATGCTCCACGAGTACAGGAGCTTTCGGTTCCTGTACCCGAGGGGACTGACATGAAGCGCACACTGTGTGCGCACTCCATGTCAGTCCGGCCGGGTACAGGAGACAGATGCTCCTGTACCCGCGGACCTTAAAGAGCTCGGCCACGCTACAATGGAGTGACAGGAGGGAGTGCTGAGTGCTTCCCTCCTGTCAGCTCCTTTCCTCTTGCTGTGCCCGGGCGGTTCGCCCTCATGGACGCGCCAGCCCGGGCAGTGCTGCAGCCGCCTGAGGCTCAATTCAGAGCGCTAGGGCGGCTGCAGCATGAGGCGGGGCCGGCGCTCCTAGCAGCGCCCCTTCCCAAGGGGCGCTCTACGCGGCTGCCTATTCCACTTATAGGACGCGCCGGCCCTGCCCCTGAGATAGAATATGGCCGCTCAGGAAGTCTGCCTGTCTGTTCTCCACTCCCCTGATGTGAACCGCTGAGATTGAATTTCACTCTCTTTCTGCCATGACATAGGCTTCCGTCATAAGGGACCTGCACTTTGTCCCTCCTTGTCTGTTCAAATATGACACTACAGTCCTGTTGTCTGAAAGGACCCTTAGGTCCTTCCCTTGTATTTTGGGGAGTGAAGCTTGCATAGCACAGCCGACCGCCATTAACTCTTTTAGGTTCAATGACCCTACTCTCTGAAGGGAGTCCCACCTGCCCTGGAAGGAGGATCCCTGAATGTGAGCGCCCCACCCCCAGGGAATTGCGTCCGTGGTGAGACAGACAAGCTTGCCTGTCCTCCATGGTAAACCCTTGGACAGATTTTCTATCTTCAACCACCAGGACAACTCCTGCAGGGTCTGTGGTGAAACCTTCATTTTTGCGTCCAATTACTTGTTCATTTTCCAATTGGACAATATCTCCCACTGCAATGGTCTGGAGTGTAGTTGCGCCCACCTTACTGCTGGGATGCAAGATGTAAGGGTTCCTAGAACAGACATTGCTTTTCTTATAGAAGTGATAGGTCTTCTTATCAACGCTTTGATTTTGTTCTGTACAACCTGTTTCTTCTCTGTTGGTAAAAAACACTTCTGGAGGGAAGAGTCCAAGATTAGACCTAGAAAGACTTGTCTCTTTACTGGGTCTGGTTTTGATTTTTCCTCGTTTACTATCCAGCCCAACCTGTTCAAGATAGAACGTACTTCCCTGACTGCTACACTGCAGGCTACCTCTGATTGACCCACTATTAAAAAGTCGTCTAGGTAGGGAATGAAGAGGATATCTATTTCCCTTACATGAGCCGCCATTTCTGCAACCAGTTTGGTAAATATTCTTGGGACCATGGAAAGGCCAAAAGGAAGAGCTTGATACTGAAAATGCTGGAGCTGACCCTGCAAGAAAACTGCCACTCTTAGGAACTTCTGATGTTCCACTGTGATGGGGACGTGATAATATGCGTCTTTTAAGTCTAGAACCGACACTGGGGGTAAAGCTGGTTGATAGCCGACCGAATTGTCTCCATTTTGAACTTCTTTGGATGGAGGTAGAGGTTTAGCTTTTTTAGATTTATGATGGTTTGGAAGGTACCGTCTGGTTTTTTGACCAGGAACAGCGGCGAATAGAAACCTTCGCCTGCTTCTTCTGTCTTTACTAGGATCAGGACTGATTTTAATAAAAGTTTTTCCAATTCTTCCTCTATAACAGATCTTTCTAATCTTGTGGAAGGATCTACAGTGGGAAGAAATCTGGTAGGAGGAGACCGAAGAAATTCCAACTTTAGACCCTTGGCTATGGTGTCTAAAATCCAAGAACTGGAGGAAATTTTCCTCCATTCTGACAGGAAAAACGTTAGTCTGCCTCCTACCGGAAATCTGGCGTCATTGCTGGTCAGGTTTTCTCTTGTCTGAAGAGGGCTGGTTAAAGAAATAGTTTTTGTTCTTCTTCTGACTTCTGAATCTGTCACCTCTGGACCTTCTGTCCTGGTCCTGATTACTTCTAAAGGGACGAAAGGACTTAGAAGATCTACCCCTTTTTCTTTTTGTCTGCTGCCTTCTCAAGGAGATAATCTAGGCTAGGGCCAAACAGATACTCCCCTTCGCATGGGACCCCACACAGTTTAGTTTTGGAAGCTATGTCACCTCTCCAATTCTTAATCCAAAGTGCTCTACGAGCCGAGTTTGACAAGGCTGCTTATTTAGCAGCCAGCCTGACAGAGTCGGCCGAAGCGTCTGCCAAAAGGTCAGCCGCTTTTTTAATAGTGGGAAGGGAGGCTAAAATATCCTCACGGGGACACCTATTCTTTAACTGAGCTTCTAACTCTGCTAACCAGACTATCAACGACCGGGCTGTGCAAGTGGAGGCAATACTAGGTCTGAAAGATGAAGATGAGGCTTCCCATGATCCCTTAAGGAAGGCATCCGCCTTTTTGTCCATGGGGTCTTTTAGAATCCCTGAATCCTCAAACGGGAGGGCAGTTTTTCTAGATACTTTAGAGATAGCCACGTCAATACGTGGTGCCTTATCCCAAGAAGCAATATAAGACAGAGTTCAGACTAAGCACATATATTTCTACACTCAGAAGTGCATGACCATAAGGCAAATAAAGTTGGTTAAAAGATGGCCGCACAATACATCACAAACTAACAGAAAAACAAAAAAGGGGCTCATTCCAGAAATAGGAATGAAGGAAGCTCTTTGCGCACATTTTTGATCAAAAGTATGTCGGGCCCTTTTTTGTTTTTCTGTTAGTTTGTGATGTATTGTGCGGCCATCTTTTAACCAACTTTATCCCAAGAAGCAGTCGTCATCCTTAAAGGGATATTTACGCTTGAGGTTCTTTGATATGAACACTTTTCTATTGGGTTTCTTCCCCTCTCCATTTATAAGAGCTGCCACATTTTTGTGTACTGGAAAAGTACCATGGTGTCTGGACTCTAAACCCCCAAACATGATGTCCTGAATAGAACGGGGCTCACGGGTCTCCTCTATACCCATAGTTGAGCGAATAGCTTTCAGCAGTTTTTCAGTATCTTCTGTGGGAAAACAAGGGGCGTGGCTACAAAAGGGGCATGGCAAAGAGGGTGGGGGAAGGAGACAGGGATTCTCTTACGTTTAACATATTGATTTAATAAAAGTAAAAAAAATACAAATATTTAAATATGTCACACAATAAAATAGAATCATAAAGAGTAAAACGAGAAGTCTTCTGGATTTATCAACTTGACACCCTAACGCCCAATGGTCTAATTGAGATGAATGAAAATTATATAATCGCCACCAGTATAAAACATCTACATATATATGACAAAGAATGCCTCCCACTGGGCAATGAGTCCCACCTACCCCCTTTATACTCTGAAGATGAGGATATACGAATGCATGTACTTGCATACATAGACTGACATGGATGGATGCATGTCAGCCATTAGGGATGTCCCGATACCAGTATTAGTATCGAGACCGATACCGGACATTTGCCGAGTACTTGTACTCGTGCAAATGTCCCCGATACCGCTGCCGATACCGGAAGGCAGTGCAGCGGCTCCGGCACTCTCAGCCGATGAGCGTGGGGACGGCAGCATGTCCCAGCTAATCGGCGTGGGGGCGGGTCCTCGTCCGGCCACGACCCAGCGCTCATGCTGGAAACCGTCCAGATCACATTATAAATCAATGGACTGTCAGTAAATGCAGTGGTGAACTACGGCAGGCTGTTTCTCTGCCAGAACAGCCTGCCAGATACCCTACAGCACTGTGATACTAGCCTTCGCATATCCTTTAAATGGGAGTGTTTACATTTTTAATAAACAAAAGTATCATGTTTCTTTGGGGGGACGTGAGTTTAAAAAAAAAACTGACAGCAATAAAGCAGAAGACAAAACGGATGCTCTTGTTTGACATTACATTCTACAGGTCCACTGAGAGATATATTTTTATAACAGTTTAGTTTATGAAAACGTATCTGCTGGGTGAACAGGGAAATGTGATGTTAAAGTGGTTTTAAAGTGATTTAGGTTAATGACCTATCCTGACGTTCGACAGCCCTACCAATCAGCTGTTTGAAGAGGCTGCAGGACTCAACACAGTGTTCTTTTTGCAGATTTCCAACCACAGCACTGCCCATAGGACAGCGGTTGTGCTTGGTATCGCAGCTCAGCTCTATTCACTGAGCTGCGCCTAAGCAATGTGACGTCACTGGTCTAAGGTAAGCTTCCAGGAGCACCACGGCCTCTTCAAGCAGCTGATGAGCACACAAGTCAAAATCACTGATCAGCGCTGGGGCTTCCATGAAGAGATGAACGAATGATATTCAGGACAAATGAAAGGAGAGTGTCTTTTTTTTCATACAGTCCCTTGTTCTGTAGCAAAAAAAGAAAAGTCGAATATAAATTGAGTTCATTGAACTGATTTCTTTTGATAGGACCATGAAATGGATCACAATGAGGCTTCCATCCGCTTTCCTGTAGGAGGTGAGACTAATTAACCCCTTAAGGACATAGGACGTATGGATACGCCCTAATGTCCGCGTCCTTAAGGACAGAGGGCATACCCATATGTCCTAAAAAAAAAATCAAAAAAAAAAAAACAAATGTATTTAAAAAAAAAAAAAAAAACACGATTTCATTAGTTTCTGATGCCCGCGGGATTTTTTTTTTGTAACCCCCCCCCCCCCCCTGGCGGGCGCACGATCCTCTGCCCACCCCCCGATAATTTTCAAGATGACCGAGCGTTTTAGCAGAGTGTCAGCACATTGCTGACACTCTACTTGAAACGGCAGTCCGCAGGGACCGCTATATGAAAGGGGTTAAGAGGGAGGGAGCAGCTGTGGGGGGGCTGCTGTGCCTGTTGCAGCCCCCCTAGCTCCAGTCGCCAGCTTCCCTCCCTCCCCATCCTCCGCTGCTCTGTTATAGAAACGGAGGATGATAACAATGGTAACAGGACGCCTTCAGGCGTCCTGCTTGCCATGGTAACAGAAGTCTGATTAGACTAAGTGTAAAGTAAAAAAAATACAGTACATTATATAATGTACTGTACTGTATTATACGGACACCAGATCCACTGGATCTTCACGAACCAAGTGGGTCTGGGTAAAAAAAATGTAAAGTTAAAAAAAGTAAAAAAAAAATCAAATCACACAATCATCACTAATAAAAATTAAAAAAATAAAATACACTACACATGTTATATACCACCACGTCCGTAACAACCAGATCTATGAAATGGGTTTGTTGCTTTCCCCGTACAATGAACGTCATAAAAAAAAAAAAAACTATGCTAAAATTGAAATTTTGCACACCTCACTTCCCAAAAAAGGTAATAAAAGTGATTAAAAAAGTTGTATCTACACCCAAATGGTACTAATCAAACAGTCACCTCAACCCGCAAAAATGATATCTTGCCTAAGAAAATCGCCCAAAAAGTAAAAAAAATTATGGCTCTCAGACTCAGATATTATTGTGTAAAATAAAAATATAAAAAAGTGGACATATTGGATATCGCCGCGTCCGTAAGAAACTGAACTATAAAAATAACACATGACCTAACCACTCCGGTAGACACCGCAAAAAAACACTGTAAAAAGTAGTTTTTTCTCACTTAATATCACAAAAAGTGTAATAGCTAGCGATCAAAAAGTAATATGCACCCCAAAATAGTGCCAATAAAAAAACGCCATCTCATCCCACAAAAAATGAGCCCCTACCTAAGAAAAAAAAAAAAAACTGACTCTTAGACAATGAAGATACTAAAATGTTTTTTTGTTTGTTTAAAAAAAGAAAATTATAGCGTAAAACCATAATACCATAATAAAATAAAGAGTAGACATATTAGGTATTGCCGCGTTTGTAAGAATCTGCTCTATGAAAGTAACACGTAACCTAACCTCTCATATGAACACAGTCGAAAAAATAAAATAAAAACTGTCCCAAAACAGATATTTTTTCAAATTTTCCATTTAAATCTATTTTTTCCGGTAACAAAGCAAGGTTTAACGGTCAAACAAAACTATATTTATTGCACTGATTCTGTAGTTTACAGAAACACCCCATATGTGGTCATAAACTGCTGTATGGCCAAACAGTAGGGCACACAAGAAAAGGAACGCCATATGGTTTTTGGAGGGCAGGTTTTGCTGGACTGGTTTTTTGAAACTATGTACCATTTGAAGCCCCCTGATGATCCACTAGAGTAGAAACTCCATAAAAGTGACCCCATATAAGAAACTGCACCCCTCAATGTATTTAAAACAGATTTTACAAACTTTGTTAACCCTTTAGGTGTTCCTCAAGAGGTTATGGCAAATGAAGATTACATTTCTGAATTTTTATTTTTTGTTACCTTGCCTCACAAAAATGTAATATAGAGCAACAAAAAAATCATATGTACCCTAACCATAGTACCAACAAAACTGCCACCTTATCCAGTAGTTTCCAAAACGGGGTCACTTTTTTGGAGTTTCTACTCTAGGGGTGCATCAGGGAGGCTTCAATTGGGACATGGTTTTAAAAAAAACAGTCCGGGGGGCGTGGCTAGCCGACCATGTGAGCGGCCGCAGGTCCGTTGAGCTCCCGCATACCCTCGGGCTTTTTATCCTGATACACCAATATACATATCCTACCTGAACCCCCTCAAGTTGCCCTAAGGTGTACTGAACCCTCCGGTATCAAGATCCTGAGGAGCGGCGCAAAAATGGCCAGCCAGAGAGGAGCTAAAGGGCCGACAGGGAACCCAAAATAGCGCCGGATCTGACACGCCCAGACTCCGGGAAAGTGCTGGGGAGGTTCAGCGTGAAGTTGCCGCCAAGCTGGGCAGGTATGCCCGTACCACCACCTCTTCCCCAGCACAAAAGACTCCAACGGCAAGCGCTATAATCCTCCTGCAGATGATGGCCCTGACTCAGAAGGGGAAGGTGCTGCTCTAGACGCTGCAGTTGAGCATAACACTACTAAAAGTAATCCCCTGCTGCCCTGTAAGATCAGAGGTGAGCTGGATGCCCTGGATTCAGAGCCTGAGGAACCCACTCTTAAAGATGTCCTGCAAGCCAT
Source organism: Bufotes viridis (assembly GCA_033119425.1). Lineage (NCBI taxonomy): Eukaryota > Metazoa > Chordata > Amphibia > Anura > Bufonidae > Bufotes > Bufotes viridis. Next base: position 358,969,205 of record CM065590.1, read on the forward strand.
TGCTAAATGCAGTAAGTCCTTAACTGCTCTCACAATGCAAGTGGGTACTATTAAAGAGGACATGTCCATAGTGCGCCACGACTTTAAAAAGTTGGCGGAACGCACCACTGCTCTGAAAGGCCGCATGGGGTATTTGGAGGACGCCATACCACCTCTCAGACGAGAAACAAGTGAACATGCACGTAAGCTGGATGCTATTGTGGCTAAACAGGACAATTTGGAGAACCGTCTGCGTAGAAACAATGTGCGGATTGTGGGAGTGCAATACAATTGTTAAAACTTAATAAAAAATTATTTGATTAAAAAAAAAAAAAAACAGTCCGGCAAAGTCTGCCTTCTAAAAACCATATGGCGTTCCCTTCATTCTATGCCCTGCTGTTTGGCGATACAGCAGTTTACGACCACATATGGGGTGTTTCTGCAAACTACAGAATCAGGGCAATAAATATTGGGTTATGTTTGGCTGTTAACCCTTGCTTTGTTCCTGGGAAAAATTGATTCAAATGGAAAATTTGCTAAAAAAAAAATCTAAATTCCCCAATTTTTCCTCCATTTGCCATTAACTCTTGTGGAACACCTAAAGGGTTAACTAAGTTTGTAAACCCAGTTTTGAATACCTTGAGGGGTGTACTTTCTTAGATGGAGTCATATTTTTGGAATTTCTATTCTAGGGGTGCAAAGGGGGGCTTGAAATGGGACATGGTAAAAATAAACCAGTCCATCAAAATCTGCCTTCCAAAAACCATATGGCGTTCCCCTTCTTCTATGCCCTGCGGTTTGGCCATACAGCAGTTTACGACCACATATGGGGTGTTTCTGCAAACTACAGTATCAGGGCAATAAATGTTGGGTTATGTTTGGCTGTTAACCCTTGCTTCGTTCCTGGAAAAAATGGATTCAAATGGAAAAATTGCCCAAAAAAAAAAAATAAAAAATCGAAATTCTGAAATTTTATGTCCATTTGCAATGAACTCTTGTGGAACACCTAAAGGGTTAACAAAGTTTGTAATATCAGTTTTGAATACCTTGGGGAGTGTAGTTTCTAGAATGGGGTCGTTTGGGTGGTTTCTATTATGCAAGCTTTACAAAGTGACTTCAGACCTGAACTGGTCCTTAACTTCTTACCGACCGCCTAACGCAGGATTGCGTCCTGCAGGCGGTCGGTCTGTTCCTCTCTGACGCGCGGGCGCGTCATCTCGCGAGAGGCGAGATTTCCTGTGAACAGGATCGCGTCGGGTAGAAGGTAAACTACAGCCTGCCAGCGCTGATCGTGCGCTGGCAGGCTGTAGAAGTTTAAAAAAATGGCATATCAGACGCTGTTTTGTTAACAGCGTCTGATATGCTTGCTGATCGTTCCTTTGGTGGTCCCATTTGCTTGGGACCACCAAAGGAGACTTATGTAAGTGCACCAATCACCACACAGACCCCCCCCCCCCCCATCCATCCCCCCCACCCCCGTCACTGATTAACCCCCGATCACCCCATGTCACCCCCCTGACACTAATTACCCCCCTGTAAGGCTCATTCAGACGTCCGTATGTGTTTTGCGGATCCATGGATCCGCAAAACAAGGACACCGGCAATGTGCTTTCCGCATTTTGCGGATCCGCACATTGCCAGAACTATATAGAAAATGCCTTTTCTTGTCCGCAATTGCGGACAAGAATAGGACATGCTCTATCTTTTGCGGAGCTGCACACATAGTGTGCTCTCAGCATCACCTCCAGCCCCATTCACACTGAATGGGTCCACATTTTTGCGGACGTGTGAATGGGGCCTTACTACTTTTTTTTTTGCACATTTTTTGGCAGAGATTTATTCATCCACATTGATCGATGCGAATGAGGAAATCTGTGCCGTTTTTTTTTTTTTTTTCACATTTTTGGGCAGAGATTTTTTCATCCACATTGATCGATGCGAATGAGGAAATCTGTGCCGTTCATTTTTTTTCTTTTTTCAGCCCAGAGGCTGAACGGGAAAAAAAATCTCATTACCAGTATGCTCAATATAAGGAGAATCGCAGAAACTCCTAATGCTGGCCATACGTGTAATGATTGCTGAGACCCTCAAATGCCAGGGCAGTATAAATACCCCACATGTGACCCCATTTTAGAAAGAAGCCACCCCAAGGTATTCCGTGAGGGGTATGGTGAGTTTATGCAAAATTTTATTTTTTGTCACAAATTAGTGGAATATGAGACTGGCACAAGTTTGCGGAAATTTATTATTTTTTTTTTTTTTTTACAAATTTTTTTTTTTCTGTGAACTCGCCATAGAGAACAGGAATACCTTGGGGTGTCTTCTTTCCAAAATGGGGTCACTTGTGGGGTTTTTATACTGTCCTGGCATTTTAGGGGCCCTAAAGCATGAGAATACAAATGCGTAAAAATGCCCTGTGAAATCCTAAAGGTACTCATTGGTTTTAGGGCCCCTTTGCGCATCTTGGCTGCAAAAAAGTGTCACTCATGTGGTATCGCCGTACTCAGGAGAAATAGGGCAATGTGTTTTGGGGTGTATTTTTACATATACCCATACTGTGTGTGAGAAATCACTGTAAACGACAACTTTTTAAATTTTTTTATTCAAAGTTGTCAATTTACAGAGATATTTCTCTCACCCAGCATGGGTATATGTAAAAATACACCCCCAAAACACATTGCCCTACTTCTCCTGAGTACGGCGATACCACATGAGTGACACTTTTTTGCAGCCTGGGTGCGCAAAGGGGCCCTAAAGCCAATGAGTACCTTTAGGATTTCACAGGCCATTTTTACGCATTTGGATTCTCACGCTTTAGGGGCCCTAAAATGCCAGGGCAGTATAAATACCCCACAAGTGGCCCCATTGTGGAAAGAAGACACCCCAAGGTATTCCGTGAGGGGCATGGTGAGTCCACAGAATTTTTATTTTTTGGCACAAGTTAGCAGAAATTGATTTTTTTTTTTTATTTAGTTTTTTTACAAAGTCTCATATTCCACTAACTTTTGACAAAAAAAAAAATCTTCTATGAACTCGGCATACCCCTAACGGAATACCTTGGGGTGTCTTCTTTCCAAAATGGGGTCACATGTGGGGTATTTATACTGACCTGGCATTTTAGGGGCCCCTAAAGTGTGAGAAGAAGTCTGGAATCCAAATGCGTAAAAATGCCCTGTGAAATCCTAAAGGTACTCATTGGTTTTAGGACCCCTTTGCGCACCCAGGCTGCAAAAAAGTGGCACACATGTGGTATCGCCGTACTCAGGAGAAGTAGGGCAATGTGTTTTGGGGTGTATTTTTATATATACCCATACTTTGTGTGAAAAATATCTCTGTAAACGACAACTTTTAAAATTTTTATACAAAGTTGACAATTTACAGAGATATTTCTCTCACCCAACATGGGTATATGTAAAAATACACCCCAAAACACATTGCCCTACTTCTCCTGAGTACGGCGATACCACATAAGTGACACTTTTTGCAGCCTGAGTGCGCAAAGGCCCAAATTCAACGAGTACCTTTAGGTTTTACATGGCGACTCACAATTTAGCCCGCCCAAAATGCCAGAACAGTAAACACACCCCACAAATGACCCCATTTCGGAAAGTAGACACCCCGAGGTATTCACTGAGGGGCATAGTGAGTCCGTGACTGAGATTTTTTTTTTTTTTGCCAGAAGTTAGCAGAAATTGAAACTTTTTTTTTTTTTTTTCCTCAGAAAGTGTCATTTTCCGCTAACTTGTGAAAAAAAATGAAATGATACATGAACTCACCATGCCCCTCCGCGAATACTTTGGGGTGTCTTCTTTCTAAAATGGTGTCATTTGGGGAGTATTTATACTTTCCTGGCATTCTAGCACCTGAAGAATCATGACAGGCGCTCAGAAAGTCAGAGCTGCTTCAAAATGCCGAAATTCACTTTTTTGCACCATAGTTTGTAAACGCTATAACTTTTACCCAAACCAATAAATATACACTTATTGGACTTTTTTTTTATCAAAGACATGTAGAACAATAAAGTTAGAGAAAAATTTATATAGAAATGTAGTTTTTTTAAAAAAAATTTACAACAGAAAGTGAAAAATGTCATTTTTTTGCAAAAATTTCGGTCATTTTTGATTAATATCAAAAAAAGTAAAAATGTCAGCAGCAATGAAATACCACCAAATAAAAGCTCTATTAGTGTGAAGAAAAGGAGGTAAAATTCATTTGGGTGGTAAGTTGTATGACGGAGCAATAAACGGTGAAAGTAGTGTAGTGCAGAATTGTAAAAAGTGGCCTGGTCATTAAGGGTGTTTAAGCTAGGGGGGCTGAAGTGGTTAAAAAGTGGGTTTTTAAAATTTTCAGAAAATTTTCAAGATTTGCTTCTAAACTTCTAAGCCTTGTAACGTCCCCAAAAAATAAAATGACATTACAAAAATGATCCGAACATGAAATAGACATACAGGAAATGTAAAGTAATAACTATTTTTGGAGGTATTACTATGTATTCTAGAATTGGAGAAATTGAAACTTTTTTTGGGTAAATTTGGTATTTTTTTATACAAAAAAAATGAACTTTTTTGACAAAATTTTAGCAGGGTACAATATGTGACGTAAAAACAATCTCAGAATAGTCTGTATAAGTAAAAGCGTTTTAAAGTTATCACCACAAAATGACACTGGTCAGATTTGCAAAAAATGGCCAGGTCCTTAAGGTGAAATAGGGCTGTATTCCTTAAGGGGTTAAATAACATTTCATAACAAAAAAAAAAAAGCTCAAAATTACTTCCCTTTCAAAACAGTCCATGGGCAGTTTTGTGTTGTTACACAATTACACCTACAAGGGTGAACCTCTTGACATTAACACAACTTAAGTGCATACATAAAAAAGTGCATACATAAAATAAATGTTTTAACTTTGTGAATTTTGCTAAGGGTACTTTCACACTTGTGTTATTCTTTTCCGGGATAGAATTCCGTCAAAAGGGCTCTATGCCGGAAAAGAACTGATCAGGTATATTCCCATGCAATCTGAATGGATAGAAATCTGATCAGTTTGGATCAGTATGCCTTCCGTTCAGTCACTGTCAGGCGTTTTGGCCGGACATAATATCGCAAGCATGCTGCGATATTATGTCTGTCCAAAATGCCTGATCAGTCGCCGGAATGCCGGATCCGGCATTAATTTACATTGACTTGTATTAGTGCCGGATCTGACATTGCAAAACAACTGAAGGATAGATCAGTCCTTCCGGTCTGCGCATGCACAGACCGGGAAAACTGTGAAAAAGAGTGCAGGACGGACTCGTCCATCCGCATGACAAGCAGAGGGACGGATCTGTTCTTGCAATGCATTTGTAGACGGATCCGCATCCGGATCAGTCTACAAATGCTGTCAGTTGTGACACTAAACGGCGAATCCGGCAGGCAGCTCCGACGACAGAACTGCTTGCCGGATACAAGTGCCTCAAGTGTGAAAGTAGCCTAAGGGTAAGCGTATTGAGTGTACAACTGGTGGCTGAAATGAGGGTAAAAATCATTCCAACATTCAGTTCAGGGGGTTTTCAAACTGTTACTGGGAGCTTCCTTTTGCAAGAAAAACTTCCATTTACATGTAACATTGTGTGTTCATTAAAGAGGAACTTTCATCAGGGAAAAAAATATGAACTAAGTATGCTGACATGGAGGGTGGCGTCCAGGGATCTCCCTGCACTTACTATTTTCCCTGGGCGCCGCTCCGTTCTCCGGGTATTGGCTCCGGTATCTTCGCTCACTTGATTCTACTAGGCGGAGCCTGCCTGACTTGGTTCTACTAGGCAGAGCCTGCCCTTGTTCTTCTGGGCGTCTCCATCTCCCAGGCTGTAGCGCTGGCCAATCGCAGCGCAGAGCTCACAACCAAGGGCAGTCTCCACCTAGTAGAACCAAGTGAGCGAAGAAACCGGAGCCAATACCGGGAGAACGGAGCAGCGCCCAGGGATAATAGTAAGTGCAGGAAGATCCCTGAGCGCCGGTCTCTATGTCAGCATACTTAGTTCATATTTTTTCCCTGATGAAAGGTCCTCTTTAATGGCGGAAAATTGTTTCCGCTAAGCAGCAGCTTTAGACATTAAATTACATGACAATTATCAATTTGAGAACCGGGCAAACTGCAAGATGGTGTGTCTTGCTGCCCATGAAATGCTACTTAAAGGGGTTGTATCAGCTGAGACTTTTATGGCATACCGCTAGGGTATGCTATTAAAGTCCGACAGCTACAGGTCTCACCTTCAAGACCCACAGGACTCCAAAAGCACGCTCGGCTATATTCACAAGTTCCATAGAAATTAATGGAGAGTGCATTGCGCCAGCGCTGCCACAGCTCCATTCACTTCTATTGCACTGCCAGATATAGCCACGCCTGTGCTGTGCTATTTTCAGAACTCCCATATCAACTAATTAACAGTGCCACTCATGTGCAGCTGCTCTATGTTCACTTTGGGGGAGGGGGAAGTTATGGAGAAAGGTGCGGGTCCCAGAGGTGGAACCTGCATTGATCTGACATTGGTGGCATACCCTAGAGATATGCCACCAATGTCTTATAAGAGACAACGCCTTTAAGTCTGTACACTAAGAATAAAAAAATAAAAAAGTTTCAATAAATAGTAGTAATACTGAAATTCCAGTGCTGAATTCACATATTTACGTTTGAGTACATACTGGTTCACAATCATATTTAAAAAGGGAAAATACTCCATTTTCTTATAAAAGATGCAACAATTATGATTTCCTGAAAGGACTAAAAATTTTAAGCCGATTAAGCCGAAAGATAGGAAGGAGAGACCATGCAAAGCTTAAGAAAAACAGGAAGAGACGGATGGTGTAGCTCACAAAGCGATAGATAAAAGATCTAGGTTTTTCTTGGATGCTGTGTTCAAGAACTGGAGGTGGCACTGACCTGGAGGAGGTAGATGAAAGGGTGCAGTCCTTTTTAGTTAATGTCTGGGTATCATTTAAATCTTCTGCTATTCTTACTCTCTTCCGCTCTTTCACAGTTTGGTGACTGCTTGGTTTATCTTGGATCACAGGTACACTTGCCACATCTTGTTCGGCAGATGATGCAGGTTCATCTTCAGAAGATAAGTTATTATCTGACAAGGCTACATTTTCTTTTCCTTCAAGATTATTTTTGAGAACAGGATCAATGCTACTAACAGGCAGATCTTTACCGTTAGATACTTCTTCAGCTGGACAGTCAAGTGGAAGTTGTTCTCGTGTACGTCTCTGAGTTCGTAATTTGATAATTTCTAAAATAATTAAAAGAATTAAAGTATTAAAGGGAGTCTGGCACCTCCAAAATCAATTTCAAGGTAGGCATACTACCGTGTAGAGTATGCCCTCCCGAAACATAACTATACCTTTCTTGTGCAAATCCTGTCCTCTATTTCTGATTAAAGTATAACTGTCAATTATTATTTTTTTTTTACTATTGGATTTTAGTTATTAATATCACCTTGTTGGCCCTGTTTTAATTTCTGATTGTTTAATAAATAACCCCTAAAAGCCACCTAAAAGTCCCCAGTATTGGCTATTGTTACCTGAGATTAAAATCAGGTTGCTATGCTCCTTCCGTCTACCAGATAGAGGACGGAGCACGCTGCGTGCACTGGGAACTGATAGTGAGTCAACATTGTAAGGGAATGTATAAAAAGCCAGGTTCTTCCTGACAGGAGATAACAGTGCTGGGCTGTGTGTGTGAACTTCTCCACATGCCTGTGCTTGGCAGACACTCCCTTAGCAGTGCAGGACAATGTGGCTGCTCAGTGTATTAATGAAAGCCTTATCTGATAAGAGGAGAGCTTGTAGAAGGACTACAGGCTTCAGCCAGACCTGGGAACTTCACTGCAAGACCCCCCTATACAGAGCTGGTCTTCACTAACTTCACTGCAGGTGTCCTATGGATTAGCCTCAGGGCTGAGGGCGGCCATCTTAACAGAATAGTGAAATTGCAGTTTTGTGCAGACTGGTTGCTAAGGGCTGAAGGGGTTAAGTAAGTCTAATAGTTATTGATTTAGGAATATTATCATATTGGTAACTACATATATGAAAACTGAAATTAGGGTCTAAATGTGACAGTTATCCTTTAATGCTTCTTTTTAATTGTATACAAATAAGTTTTTTGCTGCCAGGTGGGCGGGATTCTCTATTTGGTTCACCATCACTCAGAGCAACCACCTATGCCTCCCCCTCTTGCTTGATTGACAGTCCCTGATATTTCAGAACTGGTAGCAATGACACAAGTAAAGCCATGTGCACCCAAAACTTTACTGGCATAAAAACAAGCATTTCTAAGGATTAGAAGCAACTACCCTACATTGGATATGCGTACTTTAAAACTGATTTTGGAGGTGAATGTCTCCTTTCAAATCACAAGGTACAAAAAGTTAATCCCCAACTCCAATCTAAAACACATACCATTCAATTAGTAACAATCACACTAAAATGTTGTTAGAGACACTGCTTTCCATTCCATTCCATAAGCAGTGTCTCTAACTACATTATTGCCTCACTAACCTTGGAATAGAGAAATACAATGAGTGTGTCCCAATATAATAGAATTTAATAGTTGTAATCCCTTCCTATGAACTGCCAAACAAAAAATAGAAAGTAACGATAAATGGCTCAGTTCACATCATGTTTTAAAAAGGTTCGATGGTTTTACACAAAGTTACAGCTGCGGTGATGCCCATGTTTATATTTTTTGCTATCGATGAATTTTTATTTATTTTTTTAAGGAAAGGGAGGTGATTTAATAATTTTTTCAGTTTTCATTTACTTTTTTATGGTATTGTAGCTCATGTTTGAGGCTACAAAACACTTTTTTAAATTCTGTATTATCATGGTTCTTATAGATCCATGATAAGAGCAGAATTGCTCAATTCTTAAGTTTATTAAGTTTTTTCTTATGTCATATTTCATATGGCACCTTCTGGCCAAAAAAGAATTGCAGCTTTAATACCCTGGGTCTCTTCAGAGAGACCCAGCATTTTCAAACCAATTAAAAGCATCTTGATTGGCTGCAGAAGATGGCGGTAAGCAGCGCTTCCAGGTTTTTCACCCTTTTATCACATTTGATCACGGCATCTAAAAGTTTTAATGAGCGCAATCGGCAATTTTTGCCGGTCACGGTCATTAGCTGCGGGTCTCTGCTGTTTGAAACAGTGAAGAACCGCCGCCTATGGTAACCGCTTCACGCACGAGCATGTTTACCCATCGCTCGCTGGTAGCCGAAGTACCACACTGACTGATCCTGGTTTCCAGCAATAACAATGTTCCATACTTTCAACAGGATGGTGCACCTTCACACTTTTCTGCAGCTGTACTCAGATGGATGGATTTACAATTACCTGGGCACTGGACTGGGCATAGAGGTCCAACAGAATCACCCCCAAGGTCACTGGACTTAATGCATTTGGACTTTTACCTCTGGGGTCATTTAAAGTCCTTTGTGTATGCAGAAAAAATACTGAATTTAGCTTTCCTGATCTGGAAAGTCATACGGTGCTGTGAAGTATAACTTGTGGTTCTTCAGCGTTTTCATGCAGATTGTATTAAAATTATCATCATGTGCATCTAGCGGGATAGTGGACGCAAACACATTATATATAGCACTTTAGGAAAGTTTGACGTTGCATAACTCCAAAACAGGCAATGACAGGTCAAAACTGACACTTTCAGGGTGTTTCTGAGTGAATTCTAGCCAGGATTCATATTTCACATGACTCCTTTCCCATTTGAAAATATAATATGGCAGATTTCAAAATAGCACCCAAATACATTTCCTCCACCAAATAATGAAGTCTCTATTAATTTTTTCACACATTGAAAGCCAATTTTCTATAAATGATATTATTTAAACAGTGTGTCTAGACTTTCCCTTCATCCTGCATGTGTATCTATCTATCTATCTATCTATCTATCTATCTATCTATCTATCTATCTATCTATCTATCTATCTATCTATCTCCCTCCCTCTCCACATCATGTTATAGTTGGCCAAATTGAAGTACTTTTATTGATCCAAGAAAGAACCTTAAATCTCTTAATTTAGCACATTTACAATCTGCCTTAAAAACTATTTTTAACCTCTTAGGGACAGGTACGCCCTGATGTCCCGGTACTAACATACACAGGACGTACATGTACGCCCTTTGTAGTTCCGGTCACTGTCTGTGCGGGGTGATCGGAACAGAGTGCCTGCCAAAATCATTCGGCAGGCACTCTGGGACAATGCCGAGGGGGGGGGGGGGGGGGTCCTGTGACCCCCCTGTATCTGTGATCGCAGCAAACCGCAGGTCAATTCAGACCTGCGGTTTGCTGCGTTTCCGGGTTATTCAGGTCTCTGGTGACCCGATAACCCGGTACAGGATGATGATCGGTGGTGTGATAATACACCACCAATCACCATACTTCGATCCTGTGAGGTGATAGTGAAATCACTTCACAGGATCGCATGCTCTTGGCAGCACGGGCGGGCGGGGGTTAAACTCCCCCTGCTTTCCTCTCCTCCTCCATTCTGTGTCCTGAGCGAGAGCAGCCTGCATCTTCTGCGCCCAGCAGCCCAGACCCCTCCTGTGACCCTCTAAAGTGCGATCTGGTACTATCAGGAAAGTTAGGGAAAGCTTAGAGAAAGGTTTAGGTCAGGCAGGGAGACTTAGGGACAGTTTAGAGTAATTTTTTTTATTTTTTTAAGCTGTTGCATCACCCTTTGGGCACTGATGTGTGATCCTAGACCCCCACAGGGGTGCTGCAGCTTGCCCCCCCCCCCTTTTTGGGGGGGGGGCAAGCGTAATTTTTTTTTTTTTTGCGTACGCTGACCGTCACTTTTTAGCGTCTGGCCACTGTTAGCGCATCGCCCATCCCACCGCTGATCAGCGAGTTTGATGGCTCTCTTTCTTTTTAGTTATTTTTTTTCCTGTTAGGTTTAGGGAAAAGTCCGGGAACACCCATGCTCCCACACACAATGAATAAAGGTTTGCAATCACAAACACAACACACACACACACACACACACTCCCCTATGGGCCGCCAGACGTTTTCGGCCGAGGAGGCATACGCCCAGCTTGCCTCCGAGTCCGAGAGCCCCAGTGAGGACAAGGATGACGCCACGTTCCTTTTGTCATCCGCGTCCTCATCATCTAGTGATGATGATGAGCCCCCAAGGCGGCAGTGACGCCACCAGGCGGAGCAAGGGGACCGCCATGGTAGGGACCCTGTGGCCCAACCTAGTACGAGGAGCTCTAGGGCTCATACTAGTTTTCCGGCCCACCAGATAAGTTCACCTGAACCCCTACCGGTGAACTTGCTGGTGTACCCCAAATGATTTTCAGCCCGTGATTCATGATTTTGTTCGTCAACCAGGAATCCAGATTCCCATAGTGGGCTTCATTAAATACAACAATTTTAGTCTTTTTTTCAGTGACCACTTTGTGAATCTGATGGTGGAGCAAACTAATCTGTACGCCCAACAGTTCATTGCTCAACACCCGGGCTCTTTTTTGGCTAGGGCCAGTGCATCTGAGATGAGGACGTTTTGGGGCCTCGTGCTGCACATGGGCCTAGTCAAAAAACCCAGTGTCAGGCATTACTGGAGTGGGGACGTCCTCTACCAGACCCCACTTCACAGTTCGTCCATGACACGCTCACGGTTTGAGGACACGCGGTAATGCCTGCATTATGCAGATAATGCAGCATGTCTCCGCCCCCCCCCCTCCCCCAGCCAAATTTTTGGAGGCCTATGTACCTGGAAGGGAGGTCGGGGTTGATGAGTCTCTCATTGTTTTTAAGGGGAGACTCGTTTTCCACCAGTATGTTCCCACAAAGCAGGCGAGGTATGGGGTGGAGCTGTACAAACTTTGTGAAAGTGCCTCTGGGTACACTTACAAGCCTCGTGTGTACGAGGGGCGAGATTCCCGTATTCAACCCCCAGAATGTCCCCCCACTCTGGGTGTTCGCAGGAAACTTGTGTGGGACCTTATGCACCCACTGCTAGATAAGGGTCACCACCTGTACTTGGATAACTTTTATACTAGTATCCCCTTGTTCCAGTCCCTCGCCGCCAGATCCACGTCCGCTTGTGGGACCGTGCAGAGAAATCAATGCGGCCTCCCTACCTACCTCCTCAGGTACCTATCCCCCAGGGGTGAGACCGGTGCACTTACCAGTGGAAACCTGTTGCTGGTAAGATATAAGGACAAGAGGGATGTCCTTGTGCTGACCACAATTCACGGTAACGGCATAACCCCTGTCCCTATGCAAGATACCGCGGCAACGGTCCTCAAGACCGATTGTATCGTTGACTACAATCGGTATATGGGAGGAGTTGATCTCTCTGATCAAGTCCTCAAGCCATATAACTCCATGCGCAAAACCCGGACATGGTACAAAAAAGTTGCGGTCTACTTGGTGCAGGTTGCCATGTACAACTCTTCTGTACTGTTCCAGTGCGTTGGAAGCACAGGGAAATTCCTTCAGTTCTATGAGGCAGTACTCAAGGACCTGATCTTTTCTGACCGGGAAAGAGCAGGGCGGAGTACCTCGGGAAATGGAGGCGTCCGGATCGTCCCTGGCCAAGACTGGCGCCCCATACTGGAAAGAAGGGACAGTCCCCCAAAAAAATAAATAAAGAGTGTGTAACAGGAGGGGGATACGGAAGGACACCACCACTCAGCGTGACATGTTCCCCGTTCATCCGGGCCTCTGCATTGACGGTTGCTTCAGGGAGTACCACACTTCCATGGAGTACTAAATTTATAATCCCCTTTTCCATTTAGCCACTGACAATCGCATAAAAACTATGGTTCTCAGACTTGGGACACCCAAATTATTATTTTTTTTTAAATTATAGTTTGTAAATCTAAAATAATAAAAAAATGAGTAGACACGTAGATTAGTAGACAAATTAGGTATCGCCGCATCAGTAATAATCTGCTCTATAAAAATAGCCCATGACCTAACCCCTTAGATTAAAGGGGTTGTCCGGGATTGGGGACCTTTGTCTAATAGTCGTGTACTGACACACACATTATTAACATGCAGGTCTTACCCATTTTCACCAGTAAATGCTGGGTCGGAAGTGAAAGTTTCCTTGTACTCAGTGACGTACCGGGTCCCTTGCAGAGGAGAAAAGCCTCCTCTTCCGCTGCTCATGAAGCGTCTCTGGCAGCATAGATAACTATGCAGAGAGGTTGGAAACTTGGCCGGCCGAGATTGCGATAAGCCCCGCCCCTCTGGTCCGGTGACGTCACCGGGCATGGAGCTTCAGAATGAATGGAGGCAGATCACTATGCCAGTTAGCATAGAAAACTCTTCCCATGTAACAGTAAAAGACTTGCTAATGGAGCAGAAGGCTGGATAAAGCAGCCATTACTTTGACCACATCACGTTTCACAGGATTAGGGAGCATTCACCCGACCGTGTGCGTTCCTCATTTTGTGGACCGCACATGGCCGGCGTTATATATAGAGAATGCCTATTATTGTCCGTGGTTGCGGACAAGAATAGGACATGCTCTATATTTTATGCGGGGCCGCGAAATGGAACAACAGATGCGGACAGCACACAGCATGCTGTCCGCATCTTTTGCAGCCCCATTAAAATGAATGGGTCCACATCCATTCCGCACGTGGAACAGACGCCGAAGAAAAATACGTTCGTGTCAATGCTCCCTTAGGCCTCATGCACACAAGCATGTGTTTTGAGGATCCACAAAAACGAGATTTTTGTATAACTTGCCAGTAAAATCTCTTTCTCACTCTTCCTTGGGGGACACAGGAGACCTTGGGTATAGCTCAGCTCCATAGGAGGCGTGACACTAAGTGAAAACTGTTAAGCCCCTCCTCCAGCAGCTATACCCTCAGCCTGGAGTGAGAGACTGCCAGTTGCGAGTCCAAGTAGTGAGAAAAGGCAATGTCCAACAAGTGGAACCACCTGCCAACTACCCAACGGGGTAAACAAAGTCTGTAAGTGTAGAAAACCAAATGAATGGGTGGGTGCCGTGTCCCCCAAGGAAGAGCGAGACAGAGATTTTACTGGTAAGTTATAGAAAAATCTCGATTTCTCGCCCATTTTCCTTGGGGGACACAGGAGACCTTGGGACGTCCAAGAAGGGAGGGACCACAGCACCAAGACAAAGCAGCCGTAGGCAGCAAGGAACTACCGCCTGCACAACAGGCGGCCCAAGGCAACAGCCTTCGATGCATGAAAATGCACCCGTAGAACCTGGCAAGGACATGCAAGAAGACCGGTGGCCGCAATGCACAATATTCAGCCAAGCCCGATGGCTCTAAACCCAAGAGGCCCCGACCGCTCTGGAGGAACGAGCGGTGACACCAAAAAGTGGAACCTTGCCCCAAAAGGAGAGTCCTAGCGCCGAAGGAGCTGGTGATCTCCAAGGAAATCATCAAGGCCCGAACAACGTTTCAGCCGATGAAGGTCTGAAATGGGATGGATAGCGCCGACACTTGACCGTTCAGGGAAAGAGTCTCAGGACCAGAAGGCGGAGTGGGGGAAAACAGCTTCCCACAGAACCGCAAGTAAGATCTCCAAGTCCGAGAATAAATCCAGGACGAAGCACGGCTGGGAGCAGAAACCAGCACGATCAGACGCAGACCAGCAGCACAGGCGGAAGAGTCCAGCAGGCTGGTCCCATCGGCCCACGGGCAACTGCATCCCATAGCCACCCGTAATGGGGGAGCAGAAGAGCGGCCGCTACTCACAGTACAACCGGAACATAGTAGTTGCGGAGCCAATGACAGTTAAGGTAGAGAATAACGAACCTCGAGGTGGATGAGGTAAGCGAGGACACAATCCTTACCTCAGACCCGAGGGAACGGATTACCAGCACGGGGAGTAAGAGGTTATGACCTACAAGTCAATGGCCAACATGGGAAGGAAAGGAAAGGCAAGTGCTGGAAGAACTTCGGTTGCCGACCGTAGAGACCCAGATCCAAGGAGGGTCAACTGACTGAGAAGGCAAGGTACAGTAGGACAGCCACCTACGACGGAAAATGCAAACTGCCACCCGAGCGGGAGGACAGACACGGTAGGCACAGTAAGTGGCATACAACTAGTACAGCTAGTGTGAATGAAGGAGACGTTCTGAGGTCACAACAGGACCCCCGGAAACATCCGAGTTAACAACCATCCTCTCCCGAGGAGAGGGCAGGAAAGAATAGCCTCTGAAGCCTGGCCAGGGCAGAAACCAATCAGAGGGATATACCCTGAGCGGGAGCTAAAACAGAGTCGGCGAGAAGAAGCCGATGAGACAGACTCCAGCATAACCACTCCAGCCGAAGTGACACTGGTCAGATTTGCAAAAAATGGCCTAGTCCTTAAGGTGAAAATTAGCCCGGTCCTTAAGGGGTTAAAAAAAATCCAGAAAACCTCTTTAAAAAGGGTGTGAACAGAGCCAAACATTGCCGAGTACTACTATCTACTTCACTAACCAAATCTGAAAAGAAACCCCTACTTCTTCAATGTAGTATGTGGAAACCCCATAACTGAAAGTTTTACAAAGTTTGAAAAATTTATGTTTACTTCCAAAATGTAAAAGCATATTTCGTGTAAGTAACTATTACAATCTAAGGGCTCTTTCACACTAGCGATTTTGTTTTCCCGACGACGGATCTCTATGCCGGAAAAATCCTGATCAGGATTATCCCAATGCATTCTGAATGGAGAGAAATCCGTTCAGGACCGGAACGTTGTTTGGCCGGAGAAAATACTGCAGCATGCTGACCTTTTTGCTCCGGCAAAAAATCCTGAACACTTGCCGCAAGGCCGGATCCGGAATTAATGCCCATTGAAAGGCATTAATCCGGATCCGGCCTTAAGCTAAACGTCGTTTCGGCGCATCGCCGGATCCGACGTTTAGCTTTTTCTCAATGGTCACCATGGCAGCCAGGACGCTAAAGTCCTGGTTGCCATGGTAAAGTGTAGTGGGAGTGGGGAGCAGTATACTTACAGTCGTGCGCTCCGGGCGCCCAGAGTGACGTCAGGGCGCCCTACACGCATGGATCACGTGATCACATGGAAGCTCTGACGTCATTCTGGAGCGCCCCGGGAGCCGCACGGACTGTAAGTATACCGCTCCACCGCTCCTCACTACTACTATGGCAACCAGGACTTCAATAGCATCCTGGCTGCCATAGTAACCTCAAAGCATTTCGAAGACTGATCAGAATCCTGATCAGTCTTCTAATGCTTTCAGGCGGCATGCGTTCTGACGGATCCGGCGGGACGGAAGTGCCTGCCGGATCCTCAGAACACAAGTGTGAAAGAGGCCTAATCTCTGCAAGAAAACAATGCAGTGAGCTTAAAATATTTAGGAGGCACCAATTGCAAAAAAGTAAAATTACTAAAATCCAGCAAACCAATGCTAAAAAAGTAACCCTTTCCTGCCGCGACAATTTTCCTTTTTCGCTCCCTGCCTTCCCAGAGCTATAACTTTTTTATTTTGGTTTTTAGTTCACATAGCCATATGAAGGCTTGTTTTTGTGGGACACGTTGTACTTTATAATGCCACTATAGGATGTAGTGAGAAGCAGGAAACAAAATTCCAAATGAGGTGGAAATGGGGGGGAATGACATAACTATTTTACAGTCATGTCTACGGAGATGTGTGGGGGTAAATTTTATTTTTTTTGCAGGACGATCTGTAGTTTTTGATAATTTTGAGGGGTGTATGACCGTTTGATCACTTTTTATTCAATTTTTTGAGCTATTAAGTGATGAAAAAAAAAATTGCGAATCTCCCATTTTTTCCTGTTACTCCATTCACTGTATGGGTTAACCATCTGCTGGTCTGAACTGGGATATATTAATAAAGAGCCTGGAAGCCTAGTACAGGCTCTGGCTCATTATTAGAACAGGACACTTTCCCTGATCTCTGCCTGGGGAAAGGGCGTCCAAGCCTTCTCAGACGCTGTGGTCACATTAGACCGGGGTACCTGAGGAGTTAAATGTCCGCGGTCGGCATTACCACAGCTCACTGACATTAGCTGCGGGTGCCTGCTGTATGAAACAGCAAGCACCCGACCGCTATTGTGCTGGCTCTTTAAAGACCTGACATCTGCCGCACGCGCACTGCAGATGTCAGGAAGCTACTCTTTTTTATATTTTATTGCATCTAGAAAAAAGTGGATCTAGACAAAAATCTAGTATGTTCATCAGCACTCATGTCATTTACATGTTGCAATTATTGTTGGTATAGGGACAAAACAATTATTAAAAGGGTTTTCCAAGATTTTTATTCTAATGACCTATCTGGATAGGTAATCAGTATACGAGTCTCTGAAAACCCCTTTAATTCTATCTTCGTCGCCATTGGTCTCCAATTAAATGGGTTATCCAAACCGGGAAAACCCACCCACAATGCCCGGGCCCCTCATACAGAGAATACTTACCCTGGTCCTCGACACCTGTGTTCTTCTGGATACCTGCTCGGCCATCGCTGTATTTCCCCGACGTGCAGATCACACCATCTGTTGAAGGGGGTGCAGCCAATAGCAGGCCGCGCCATTGATCTACATGACGCAAGGAGGCAGGTCACCGTCACAGGCGGCTACTGGCTGCACCCCACCCCCAGTGACAGCCTTGGGGGGATCCAGGAGAAGATATGGACTGGGGACCACGTAAGTATTCACTGTATGAGGGGCCTAGGCACTGTGGGAGGTTTTGTTTTTTGCAGCCAAAAGATCCAATCACCTATTTGTTTTGTCAGCTGACCACTGCCCTTTTGCAATGGCCAATGATGGGAAATCAGCCTTCTTATGAGCCTGAAAAGGAACCTGTCACCATGAAAATGCAGGCGCATGCTATAGGGCAGATATATACACATATACACACACACATATGTAGTTTCGTGGGAAATACCCAAACTAATTTATTCATTTAAATAGCTCTCGCTCTGAGCTTAGTAGCGATGTGGGCCATTTTATAAGTTATTAACAGCTATATACACTAGATGGACAAAAGTATTGGGAGACTATTCTTAATCCTTGAATCATAGAATATCAGAATATCACAAGACAGTTTGTGAAATTAATTCCCTCATAGATATTTTATTATCAAAACTCAAGCATTTTGGATTCACAGCACTAATGCTATGGCAGACCATGTAATTTTAAAGGGAGGAGTCGCCCAGTGCTGACGTTCATATTGCATGGAAATCACAAATGCCCTGCTGACTCAATAACCAGCAAATCTTTGCTGGCATTAACAGCAGCAGAAACAACTGTGCCCCATTAGTTTCATACCAAATTTCTTTACAAACAGTCCTAAAAACCCAAAAGTGCCCTATTTCTTTCAGATGCCAATTATTAAGACAAAACCTTTAATATATGCATGTTTAAAAGTTTCCCAAAACAAACAAAAATTATTAAAACTATCAGCTGTTACATGATTTGTATTTGTTTTGTATATAATATATTTGCTCAGATACCTCCAGCCATTGAGATGGGGGCTGGTACCTGCACGCTCACTACCTGCTCCCTACTGGCTAGTCCTACTCTGTATTGTTAGATGAGTCTCATTAAGTATTGCCATACACATACAGTACATGTGCACACTGTGCTTAAAAACTACTCAAACACTGCCCCCCAACATGTTTCACCAGATAAACTGGCGTCATCGGTGGATTGAGGCGAAGTGCATTTGAAAGGGGCGGGGATGGCACTACGAACTCTCGGCTGATGACATCAATAAACTCCCTGGTAAATCGCTGCTCTCCTTCTTGCCTTATGGATTGTATAGCTTCAGCATTATGGGCTCCGATTCATCCTGTTAAAGCAGGCATGTCCAAACACTGGCCCTCCAGGTGTTGCAGAACTACAACTCCCATCGTGCTCTTCTGTAGGTTGTCCAGGAATGATGGGAGTTGTAGTTTTGCAACATCTGGAGGGCCGGAGTTTGGACATGCCTGTGTTAAAGAAATCCCCTCTCCTCCTCTTACCTATCTCTGACGCGTGCACGAGTTTATGGACGCCCCTTTCAAACACACTTTGCCCGAAGCCTTACATCACCAAGCACAATACTAAGTGCCAGATAGAGTGGGATACAACAGGTCACCAGTGGACTTTGGAGCAGTGAAAATGTGTTCTGAGGGACGAATCACGTTTCTGTATCTGGAAGCCTCATAGACAAGTCTGATTTGGTAAATACCAGAACGTTACCTGCCTGACTGAAGAGTGATAATGATATGGGGTTGTTTTTCAGTGGTTAGACAAGGCCCCTTAGATTCAGCGTAGAAAAATCTTAAAGCTTCAGCAACATTTTGGACAACTGTATGTTTCTTACTTTGTGAGAAAAGTTTGGAGAAGGCAGTTTCTGCTCCAGCCTGAAAGAGCCACAGTGCACGAAGTAGAGGTCCATAAACACATAGTTGGAAGATCTTAAATAGCCCACAAAATATTTTAATATCACTGATGCTCACCCCTATCGAACATAAATTAGGATAAACTGGGATTTTGAGCTAGTCCCTCTCCTCCAACATCAATGTCTAACCTCACAAATGCTCTACTGGATGATAGGGCAAAAATTTCTACAGACGCTACAAAATGTTACAGAAAGTCTACTGAGAAGAGTTGAAGCTGCTTTAGATGCAAAGGTGGGACCAATTCCTATTAACTTGTAAAGTCACAGTGCCGTACATGTATGGCACTGCGGACAGCGACAAATCCCAGTGCTGTACATGTACGGTGTGCTGATTGGGCAGGCGCTGGGGCTACACTTGCTCCATCAGCAGCTGGGCCCCTGCTATTTCCGGCAGCATTGCTAAGGTCTGGGGACTTATGCAAGCCTCAGCGCCTGCCAGCTACAGAAGCTTATAAGCTTATTTGTCTGCTCTGAGCATGGGGGTTTCAGCTGAGGTCTGATTAGGGGTCTTATTAACATTGGTGCTCTGAGCGGAGGTCTGGGTTTGAGTCCCTTGTTCACTGGAAGTCGCACCTTGTTGCTGCATAATTTGCTGAGTCCTTCTGTGACTGTGACCACCCCATCTAATTCGGCGGCGTTTCTTTGCTGTATTGTTGTTCCATTGTCTAAAAAAACCTTTTCTTCCGGTAGCAATGTCTGTACCTTTTTCTTCCTTTTCTTAGTGTCCTTTTGTTGGCGATTAATGTTTTTCTCCGTTTGCCAAACATAAATATTGCCACTTCTATAGACCTCAGTGTCTCTATTACATTTGATACGTTTATTTTCCTCAGACTCCGTCTGGAATTTATGTAGCTAGACAGATAAGTTGTCCTTATATTTACCCAAGTCCTCAGCTGGAAAGATTGATTGAAGACATTTTTCAATATCCTGTAAATCCTTATCCAAAATAATAAGTTCATGTTGCAGTTATTTAACATTAAGTAAGATAAAGTCCAATGACACTAAGAAAAGGAAGAAAAAGGTACAGACATTGCTACCAGAAGAAAAGGTTTTTTAGACCATGGAACAACGATACAGCAAAAAGACGCCGCCAAATTAGACGGGGTGGTCACAGACACAGAAGGACCCAGCAAATTACGCAGCAACAAGGTGCGACTTCCAGTGAACAAGGGACTGACATAAAAAAAAAAAAGTGACTGTTGTTAATTTATCCTCCAAACAGCTAACTCCTTCACAAGTGAGTGTTTTGTCTAAAGGTTTTTCTTTTTGTCCAAGTTCTCATTTGAATTGGTTTGATTTAGAATTTGATATGCAGTCTTTTTTTCGCCAGATTAAATTGAAAATTCTGCAGCTCTGCACAAATAAAATTCGCCATATTCTCGGCAAATCACGCTGAAAACCAGCGAAACCCACATATTCTGAAATCGGAAGACCCACTGAGTTGATAGGTACCAAGATTATATTAACCTGATAACTTTTTAATTCGAGGTCTACTTGCGGCACTGAGGTGCCGGACTAAATTTGCTACCGAAGGGAGAAAGAGCAGCCGCGCGGACACCCAGAGCTCTGATAGCAGCTTCATCAAAGGCACAGGAGGCCTCCAACCTCCTAAACCGACCCAAACCCTCCAAAAGAGGACTACCCAGCACCAGAGGGAATAAAGAGCAGTCCAGGCTGAGACCCATGCACCGTGCTCAAGTCCGGCTGAGACCTGGTGCGCCAGCAGAAATCTACAAGCTGCCAGAAACAGCGATCCAGACAAGAATTCCTTGGCTGTCACAACATTAGATAGACCCAGTACCGTGATACAAAAGGCTCAGAGACTTAACCAGTACGGTAGGACACTGAGATTTATGTGATTATGAAAACGCCATATTGAAACGGTACTGGCGCAGGAGGTAATACTAGGCGCCAAAACGCCACATAAGGGTCTAACTTTATATATCAGATAAAACATCCTGTACTCTTAACATTATCACCTACAAAAGGGGGTTTGTGGGAGAATTCCCAGACAACAGCAGCAGGGTCTACATCAAAACATCCCAGACCCCCTGAGATGTATACCCTCAGTCAAGGGACTTTCAACTAAAGATGAATCTTATATAAAATTACCAGGGTCACCTACTCCTCATAGCTATATTTTCTTCAGCATAAAGAGCTACATATAGTCCATGCGGAACATGTGGAAAAATGTATACTCACTCACCGTAGAGAACTTTATAACATGAGAATTCATCTGGATGACCTGGAAAACAGGTCACGCAGAAATATCAGAATCAAAGGTCTTCCTGAAACCATTTTGGTCAAAGATATAAGGGCCGTCCTAACTCAACTATTCAATGAGCTGCTCCAACAGGACGAACATACAGAGTCACACATTGAAAGATCCCACAGAGTCTATAGACTTAAACATATTCAAACCAACGCACCTAGGGATGTCCTCTGTTACCTACAAAGTTTTACTACAAAGGAAAGTATCCTCCAGAAGGCTAGAACAGCTAAAAGGTTAGAATGGGAGGATAGTGAGATCACTCTATATCAAGACATCTCCAGGTTTACTCTTCAGTTTAGAAGTCGCTTACAACCTCTAACAAAGGAACTGAGGAATAAAAATATTAACTTGTTGCCGACCGCCTCACGCAGGATTGCGTCCTGCGGGCGGTCGGTTTGTTCCTCCTTGACGCGCGGGATCTCGCGAGAGGCGAGATTTATCACGTCGGGGACAAGGTAAACTACAGCCTGCCAGCGCTGATCGTTTTGTTTTGTTAACAGCGTCTGATATGCTTGCTGATCGTTCCTTTGGTGGTCCCTTTTGCTTGGGACCACCAAAGAAACTTTTATAAGTGCACCAAATCACCACACAGACCCCCCCCCCCACCCACCCCCGTCACTGATTAACCCCCGATCACCCCATGTCACCCCCCTGACACTAATTACCCCCCTGTAAGGCTCATTCAGACGTCCAGTATGTGTTTTGCGGATCCATGGATCCGCAAAACACGGACACCAGCAATGTGCTTTCCGCATTTTGCGGATCCGCACATTGCCAGAACTATATAGAAAATGCCTTTTCTTGTCCGCAATTGCGGACAAGAATAGGACATGCTCTATCTTTTGCGGAGCTGCGGCCGGATGTTTGGGGGCCGAAACCCGGAAGTTTGCGGCCGCAGCTCCGCAAATGCTGATGCGGCGAGCGCATAGTGTGCTCTCCGCATCACCGCCAGCCCCATTCACACTGAATGGGTCCGCATCTATTCCGCAGAATTGCAGAATAGATGCGGACATTTTTGCGGACGTGTGAATGGGGCCTTACTACTTTTTTTTTGCACATTTTTTGGCAGAGATTTTTTCATCCACATTGATCGATGCGAATGAGGAAATCTGTGCCGTTTTTTTTTTTTTGCACATTTTTGGGCAGAGATTTTTTCAATAACTCACAATGGCATAAAATGCACAAAAATGTGTCTGTTCAGGACCCCGAATCTAAACCAAAAAATAACAATAGGGTGCCTAAAATATAACTTAATAATTAAGGTATAAAAATTGCCCAATAGATATAAAAGTTTCACTTATAAACACGGTTACCGCCTCCGTTAACCACATTAATCAAATACTGCATGATGTGATGTGCATGGAGATGAAAAAAAAGGATAGGATAGAGGTAAGGTAGCTGGGTCTCTGACCCTAGTAAACCCTATCCTAACCCAATGAGGACATTAACCCTATATTCTCCCCTTTAGGACAGGACAGTGACTGCCCAGCTTCGTCAAGCAAAAAAAGGAAAGGGAGAAATAAATAGGAATAACATAAATGAAAAAGACCGCCCAACGCGTTTCTTTGGCCAGCGCCAATTCATCAGGGGACTAATAGATTGGACAAATAGTCCTCAATGGTCAATGGTTACAAATAGTCAGAGTAAACCGCAGGGGTACTTGTTAAACATACATATTCCCCTCAGCAGCAAACATAACATCACATAGAGAAACAAACAGATGCTCAACTACTTAGCTTAGTTCTCCGCTAGTGGAGCATGATGATCGCGGGTGTGCAGTTCTCCGCATATGGCAGTGGCAAAAGCCGGCCGGCGTCTGGCATTTAAATAGCCCGCCGTATGAACCGCACTTCCGCCCTCACCGCTCCACGTGACTTGTCACGTGAGCGTGTCTAAGGGAGGCACTGAGTCCGCCAATACCTTACCTATGGTCTGTCATTCCACTACGTCAGCCAGTGGTGGGAGGATCACTGATATCTGGTCCGCCCACAGTGACGCAGTGAGGACGTCCGTACATATAGAGGGTGTTGCTAGGCAAAAAGACAACACCTATTGAGCGCTACAGTAGCGCAATGTTAGGAGGCGCATACACAACTATATTAGGTAGAGGCGCCTGTAGAGGAGTTTATAGCAAAAGCAGGTAACCTATAATCATTCCTGGAAATAAAACTACAATGGAGGGGGGGGGGGGGAGTGACATAAATTCAAAGATGTAAATTGTGATTTATGACAGTCTCATATATCTGATATAGGAATCAGTAAAATGTAGCGATCTCACACATCAGAGATAGTATTCAACCTTAGTTCAGGTATCATAAATCAGATGTGTGGACCCGCTAGATGTTAAATATAAGGCGTGTATATGAAAGAGAAAGAGGATACCTGCCCATAATGGATATATTATACAAAAGGTGTCCATTACTGCACGGGGCTCCAATCATGCCACGAATGTCCACCCTTATATGGTGTTGCAACTTCACTAGGGCCAATGTATCCAATTATACAATGTTTACTCATTATTCCAGTGTGTCCACTTACACAGTGAGGGTTCATTGATCCAGTCACACAATTCTCAAATACGATGTTAACATGTTATCAAATAAAACAGCCAAACCATAGCTGTTCATTTAATCCACCTGGATAGGAGGTTTTTAACTCATAAATCCACCATGTCTCACGTTGCAATAATTTCTTATTCCAATCGCCCCCCCTCTTGGGTGGTCTTACCAGTTCAATAGCCATGAAGCGGACCTTGGAAAAGTCGCCTCCATGTGCTATTTCTACATGTTTAGCCAAGGGAGTATCCTTTTTATGTCGGAGATCACTCAGATGCTCACCGACTCGTCTCCTTAATTCTCTTGAGGTCTTTCCAACATATTCAATTCCACAGGGGCATGTGACTTTATAAATCACCCCTCTGGAACGACAGTTGATGAAATCTCTAATACTATACTCCTTACCAGTAACGCCACTTTTAAAGCTACGTGATTGTAAGATATGGATTCCGAGGGATTCCGGTAGGCCAGTACCTACGGATGAGGAGAAATTGCTCCACATTCCGTGACTTTAAGACTCAGGCAGATGATTTACAGAGACGCTTCCAGGAGAGGGGGTATCCTGACAGCTGTCTTAAGAAGGCTTTTAAAAGGGCCAAGATGGCAGATAGAACATCACTCTTATATTCTACCCCTAAGAGAGATGAAGAAAAGATAATCCGACTTGTTGGCACGTATGATACAGGAGCCCATGAGGTTAGAAACATTCTGGAGATATATTGGGACATTTTGCGTCTAGATTCGGACATTGGAAAGGTCATCTCTGAAAAACCTACTATCACTTACCGTAAGGGACGAAGCTTACGTGATCGTTTGGTCCACAGCCACTTTGAAGAGAGTGCAAATGCAAATAGTGGCACCTGGTTGAAACCTATAACAGGGTGCTACCATTGCAGTGGGTGTGTGGCCTGTCCTTATATCTTACAATCACGTAGCTTTAAAAGTGGCGTTACTGGTAAGGAGTATAGTATTAGAGATTTCATCAACTGTCGTTCCAGAGGGGTGATTTATAAAGTCACATGCCCCTGTGGAATTGAATATGTTGGAAAGACCTCAAGAGAATTAAGGAGACGAGTCGGTGAGCATCTGAGTGATCTCCGACATAAAAAGGATACTCCCTTGGCTAAACATGTAGAAATAGCACATGGAGGTGACTTTTCCAAGGTCCGCTTCATGGCTATTGAACTGGTAAGACCACCCAAGAGGGGGGGCGATTGGAATAAGAAATTATTGCAACGTGAGACATGGTGGATTTATGAGTTAAAAACCTCCTATCCAGGTGGATTAAATGAACAGCTATGGTTTGGCTGTTTTATTTGATAACATGTTAACATCGTATTTGAGAATTGTGTGACTGGATCAATGAACCCTCACTGTGTAAGTGGACACACTGGAATAATGAGTAAACATTGTATAATTGGATACATTGGCCCTAGTGAAGTTGCAACACCATATAAGGGTGGACATTCGTGGCATGATTGGAGCCCGTGCAGTAATGGACACCTTTTGTATAATATATCCATTATGGGCAGGTATCCTCTTTCTCTTTCATATACACGCCTTATATTTAACATCTAGCGGGTCCACACATCTGATTTATGATACCTGAACTAAGGTTGAATACTATCTCTGATGTGTGAGATCGCTACATTTTACTGATTCCTATATCAGATATATGAGACTGTCATAAATCACAATTTACATCTTTGAATTTATGTCACCTCCCTCCATTGTAGTTTTATTTCCAGGAATGATTATAGGTTACCTGCTTTTGCTATAAACTCCTCTACAGGCGCCTCTACCTAATATAGTTGTGTATGCGCCTTTCTAACATTGCGCTACTGTAGCGCTCAATAGGTGTTGTCTTTTTGCCTAGCAACACCCTCTATATGTACGGACGCCCTCACTGCGTCACTGTGGGCGGACCAGATATCAGTGATCCTCCCACCACTGGCTGACGTAGTGGAATGACAGACCATAGGTAAGGCATTGGCGGACTCAGTGCCTCCTTAGACACGCTCACGTGACAAGTCACGTGGAGCGGTGAGGGCGGAAGTGCGGTTCATACGGCGGGCTATTTAAATGCCAGACGCCGGCCGGCTTTTGCCACTGCCATATGCGGAGAACTGCACACCCGCGATCATCATGCTCCACTAGCGGAGAACTAAGCTAAGTAGTTGAGCATCTGTTTGTTTCTCTATGTGATGTTATGTTTGCTGCTGAGGGGAATATGTATGTTTAACAAGTACCCCTGCGGTTTACTTCTGACTATTTGTAACCATTGACCATTGAGGACTATTTGTCCAATCTATTAGTCCCCTGATGAATTGGCGCTGGCCAAAGAAACGCGTTGGGCGGTCTTTTTCATTTATGTTATTCCTATTTATTTCTCCCTTTCCTTTTTTTGCTTGACGAAGCTGGGCAGTCACTGTCCTGTCCTAAAGGGGAGAATATAGGGTTAATGTCCTCATTGGGTTAGGATAGGGTTTACTAGGGTCAGAGACCCAGCTACCTTACCTCTATCCTATCCTTTTTTTTCATCTCCATGCACATCACATCATGCAGTATTTGATTAATGTGGTTAACGGAGGCGTTAACCGAGTTTATAAGTGAAACTTTTATATCTATTGGGCAATTTTTATACCTTAATTATTAAAAGTTATATTTTAGGCACCCTATTGTTATTTTTCAGAGATTTTTTCATCCACAATGATCGATGCGAATGAAGAAATCTGTGCCGTTCATTTTTTTTCGTTTCAGCCCAGAGGCTGAACGGGAAAAAAAAATCTCATTACCCGTATGCTCAATATAAGGAGAATCGCAGAAACTCCTAATGCTGGCCATACGTGTAATGATTGCGGAGACCCTAAAATGCCAGAGCAGTACAAAAACCTCACATGTGACCCCATTTTAGAAAGAAGACACGCCAAGGTATTCCGTGAGGGGTATGGTGAGTTCATGCAAAATTTTATTTTCTGTCACAAGTTAGTGGAATATGAGACTGTAAAAAAAAAAAAAAATCAATTTCCGCTAACTTGTGCCAAATTTTTTTTTTTCTGTGAACTCGCCATACCCCTCACGGATTACCTTGGGGTGTCTTCTTTCCACAATGGGGTCACTTGTGGGGTTTTATACTGTCCTGGCATTTTAGGAGTCCTAAATGTGAGAATCCAAATGCGTAAAAATGGCCTGTGAAATCCTAAAGGTACTCATTGGTTTTAGGGCCCCTTTGCGCATCTTGGCTGCAAAAAGTGTCACTCATGGGTATCGCCGAACTCAGGAGAGTAGGGCAATGTGTTTTGGGGTGTATTTTTACATATACCCATACTGTGTGTGAGAAATATCACTGTAAACGACAACTTTTTAAATTTTTTTATTCAAAGTTGTCAATTTACAGAGATATTTCTCACACAAAGTATGGGTATATGTAAAAATACACCCCAAAACACATTGCCCTACTTCTCCAGAGTACGGCGATACCACATGAGTGACACTTTTTTGCAGCCTGGGTGCGCAAAGGGGCCCAAATTCCAACGAGTACCTTTAGGTTTTATATGGCTGCTCACAATTTAGCCCCACCAAAATGCCAGAACAGTACAAACACCCCATAAATGACCCCATTTTGGAAAGAAAACACCCCAAGGTATTCGCTGAGGGGCATATTGAGTCCATGAAAAATTTAACTTTTTGTCAAAAGTTAGCAGAAAGGTAGACTTTATGAGAAAAAACAATAAATAATCAATTTCCGCTAACTTGTGCCAAAAAAAAAATCTTCTATGAACTCGCCATGCCCCTCACAGAATACCTTGGGGTGTCTTCTTTCCAAAATGGGGTCACATGTGGGGTATTTATACTGCCCTGGCAATTTAGGGGCCCCTAAAGCGTGAGAAGAAGTCTGGAATCCAAATGCGTAAAAATGCCCTCGAAATCTAAAGGTACTCATTGGTTTTAGGGCCTTTGCGCACTTAGGCTGCAAAAGTGGCACACATGTAGATCGCCGTACTCAGGAGAAGTAGGGCAATGTGTTTTGGGGTGTATTTTATATATACCTATACTGTGTGTGAGAAATATCTCTGTAAATCGACAACTTTTAAAAAATTTTATACAAAGTTGACAATTTACAGAGATATTTCTCTCACCCAACATGGGTATATGTAAAAATACACCCCAAAACACATTGCCCTACTTCTCCTGAGTACGGCGATACCACATAAGTGACACTTTTTTGCAGCCTGGATGCAAAGGCCCAAATTCCAACGAGTACCTTTAGGTTTTACATAGCGGCTCACAATTTAGCCCCGCCCAAAATGCCAGAACAGTAAACACACCCCACAAATGACCCCTTTTCGGAAAGTAGACACCCCGAGATATTCACTGAGGGGCATAGTGAGTCCGTCTGAGATTTATTTTTTTTTTGCCAGAAGTTAGCAGAAATTGAAACTTTTTTTTTTTCTCAGAAAGTGTCATTTTCCGCTAACTTGTGAAAAAAAATGAAATGATACATGAACTCACCATGCCCCTCCGCGAATACTTTGGGGTGTCTTCTTTCTAAAATGGTGTGATTTGGGGGGTATTTATACTATCCTGACATTCTAGCACCTGAAGAAACATGACAGGTGCTCAGAAAGTCAGAGCTGCTTCAAAATGCCGAAATTCACTTTTTTGCACCACAGTTTGTAAACGCTATAACTTTTACCCAAACCAATAAATATACACTTATTGGACTTTTTTTAATCAAAGACTTGTAGAACAATAAATTTAGAGAAAAATTTATATAGAAATGTAGTTTTTTTTGAAAAATGTTACAACAGAAAGTGAAAAATGTCATTTTTTTGTAAAAATTTCGGTCATTTTTGATTAATAGCAAAAAAAGTAAAAATGTCAGCAGCAATGAAATACCACCAAATGAAAGCTCTATTAGTGAGAAGAAAAGGAGGTAAAATTCATTTGTGTGGTAAGTTGCATGACGGAGCAATAAACGGTGAAAGTAGTGTAGTGCAGAATTGTAAAAAGTGGCCTGGTCATTAAGGGTGTTTAAGTTAGGGGGGCTTAAGTGGTTAAATATCGATGGCTATTTCCTGTTTGCCTCCTAATCACCAATCAAGGCAGATCTTACATGATATGGACACCAGAAGACCTCACACCAATCTACAACAAGCTGGATATCACAGACATTCAACTGAAAATGTGGACGATTCTGGAAGAAGGCGACCTCCCATTCCCAGCTCTACCACTCCGAGACTCTTGGAACACGGTGACTCCGACACACCCAAAAAGACAAAAAGCAACAGAGAAAGCCTTCCCCAAGACTCCAGTCAAAAAATGATGTCTGGGGACTGACAACAATAAGTATACTCATACGTATATCTTGGTCTCTATTGTCTGATCTATTGTTTAATGTTAATGCGTTATCTTAATGCTATGTTGTACTCTGCAAATGCTAAACTGTTTTTGACATTGCCTATTACATACCTTAAACAGTGCTGAAATAACAAGCGCTGGGGACTCATTGTCCTCCTGCTACCTAACTGTTTTACAATTTATTAAAACCAAGTTTGGCCCCTCTGCCCTCGATAGGATAATCTTCGGTCGACTGCACAGGGCCTATTATACTTAGCAATTGAGGGGCCAGTCCTCTTCCCTTCCCGAGGATCCCCTCCTCACAATTCCATATTTAAACCCAGCTTCCATTAGGCTTTAAGCGCTAGCCCACGTGTTGCTGGTGACTTTTAATTGAATCATTGCTGTACCTTAACCGCTTCAGCCCCTCTAGCTTAAACACCCTTAATGACCAGGCTACTTTTTACAATTCCGCACTACACTACTTTCACCGTTTATTGCTCCGTCATACAACTTACCACCCAAATGAATTTTACCTCCTTTTCTTCTCACTAATAGAGCTTTCATTTGGTGGTATTTCATTGTTGCTGACGTTTTTACTTTTTTTGCCATTAATACAAATTTAACGACATTTTTGCAAAAAAATGACATTTTTCACTTTCTGTTGTAAAATAAAAAAATAAAAATACATTTCTATATAAATTTTTCTCTAAATTTATTGTTCTACATGTCTTTGATAAAAAAAAGTCCAATAAGTGTATATTTATTGGTTTGGGTAAAAGTTATAGCGTTTACAAACTATGGTGCAAAAAAGTGAATTTCGGCATTTTGAAGCAGCTCTGACTTTCTGAGCACCTGTCATGTTTCTTCAGGTGCTAGAATGCCAGGATAGTATAAATACCCCCAAATGACACCATTTTAGAAGAAGACACCTCAAAGTATTCGCGGAGGGGCATGGTGAGTTCATGTATCATTTCATTTTTTTCACAAGTTAGCGGAAAATGACACTTTCTGAGAAAAAAAAAAAAAGTTTCAATTTCTGCTAACTTCAAGCAAAAAAAAAAAATCTCAGACGGACTCACTATGCCCCTCAGTGAATACCTCAGGTGTCTACTTTCCGAAATGGGGTCATTTGTGGGGTGTGTTTACTGTTCTGGCATTTTGGGCGGGGCTAAATTGTGAGCCGCCATGTATAACCTAAAGGTACTCGTTGGAATTTGGGCCCCTTTGCGCACCCAGGCTGCAAAAAAGTGTCACTTATGTGGTATCGCCGTACTCAGGAGAAGTAG
Source organism: Bufotes viridis (assembly GCA_033119425.1). Lineage (NCBI taxonomy): Eukaryota > Metazoa > Chordata > Amphibia > Anura > Bufonidae > Bufotes > Bufotes viridis. Next base: position 359,000,035 of record CM065590.1, read on the forward strand.
GGCAATGTGTTTTGGGGTGTATTTTTACATATACCCATGTTGGGTGAGTGAAATATCGCTGTAAACGACAACTTTTTACATTTTTTTTATTCAAAGTTGTCAATCTACAGAGATATTTCTCTCACCCAGCATGGGTATATGTAAAAAATACACCCCAAAACACATTTTTACGCATTTGGATTCTCACACTTTAGGACCCCTAAAATGCCAGGACAGTATAAAAACCCCACAAGTGACCCCATTGTGGAAAGAAGACACCCCAAGGTATTCCGTGAGGGGCATGGCGAGTTCACAGAAAAAAAAAAAAATTTGGCACAAGTTTTTTTTTTCTTTTTACAGTCTCATATTCCACTAACTTGTGACAAAAAATAAAATTTTGCATGAACTCGCCATACCCCTCACGGAATACCTTGGGGTGTCTTCTTTCTAAAATGGGGTCACATGTGGGGTATTTGTACTGCCCTGGCATTTGAAGGTCTCATAATCATTACACGTATGGCCAGCATTAGGAGTATCTGCGATTCTCCTTATATTGAGCATACGGGTAATGAGATTTTTTTTTTCTGTTCAGCCTCTGCGCTGAAAAAAAAAAAAAAATGAACGGCACAGATTTTTTCATTCGCATCGATCAATGTGGATGAAAAAATCTCTGACAAAATCAGTGACTGCGGTGCGGTGGGCTGGGCGCTAGCTACCTAACAAGTAGCTAACTAACTGGCGGTGATAGGGGACCCTTATGCCCCATTCACACGTCCGAAATTCTGTTTGCGGAACGGAATTGTGGACCCATTAATTTCTATGGGGACAGACTTTGTCCCGCTCGGATCCGGAATTACGGATCCGCGCTTCCGGGTCTGCACTTCCGTTCCGCAAAAATATAGAACATGTCCTATTCTTGTCCGCAATTGCGGACAAGAAAAAGCATTTTCTATATAGTTCTTGCAATGTGCGGATCTGCAAAATGCGGGAAGCACATTGCCGGTGTCCGTGTTTTGAGGATCTGCGGATCCACGGATCCGCAAAACACATATGGACGTCTGAATGGAGCCTTACAAGGGGTGTGATCAATGACAGGGGGGTGATCAGGGGGTCTAGATGGGGTGATCAAGGGGTTAACAGGTGAGGGGGGGTGGGGGTTAGTGTAGTGTTTGGTGCAACTTTACATAGTTACCTGGTCCTCTGGTGGTCGATCCCAGCAAATGGGACCACCAGAGGACAAGGTAGCAGCTATATCAGATGCTGTCCACAAAACAGCGTCTGATATAGCTCTTTGATGAGATTTAATTCGCATCTACAGCCTGCCAGCGATGGATCATCGCTGGCAGGCTGTAGCCGAACTCCTGAGACGTGCTTCACTGTGAACGCTCGCGCGCGCGTTCACAGGAAGTCTCGGCTCTCACTAGATGACGCGCCGATGCGTCGTCTCAGAGCTACAGGACCGCCCGCAGGGCGCATCCCTTCGTTAGACGGTCCTGTAGCGGTTAAAGCTCGTTTTCACGAGATGTACAGCCTCAATCAAAACCTTGTTATATTCCCATTGTTACGGTTTTATTGGTTGACTTAATGTTTTACGTCATATGCTCACATTATGTATCTTTACTAGGTTCTCTACCATGCAAGACCTGTTAATCGCATCTTATAACGTTAATGGTATGAACGTACCTCAGAAAAGGAACCAGATCCTGGGCTACTTAAGAAAGGAAAAGGTGGGAATCGCACTCATACAAGAAACCCATTTTAAAAAAAACATATACCCCTCAACTTAAAAAAAAATGCTTACGCACACTGGTATAATTCTACCACTCCCCTCAGAAGGATAAAAGGTGTAGCTATCCTGATCCATAAAAATCTAAATTTCACAGAAACGGATAAAATCAACGATGAAGAAGGGAGGTACCTCCTCATCAAAGGCCATCTTGACGGCAGACCTATTACAATTGCTAACTTACATGCTCCCAAAGCCAATCAAGTAGGTTTTCTTAAACACGTTTTCAATATAATAGACTCATTCAAGGAAGGTTTGCTCATTCTCAGGGGGGATTTTAACATTTCCCTAGAGATCACTATAGATACTCCTAGAGGTAAGACCTTTCTTCCATATAAGAGGATTAAGATAATTAAAAACATGCTCCACGAAAGACAACTCATAGATGTTTGGAGGTATGATAACCCTGGAGAGAGGGATTACTCCCATTTCTCCTCTACCCGAACCTATATTCAAGAATTGATCATATCTACTTACAACAAAATAACCTAGCATTTGTCCGAAAAGCACATTATAACTTGTTCTTACATTCAGATCATGCCCCTCTAATAGTAAAACTTAATATATCCAAGAAACCCCATAGGAAGTTTACATGGCGACTAAACGACTCACTTCTGAAATTAGATGCATATATAAACTAGGCCTGCACAATATATCGCAAAAACAATCACAATTAATCGCCATATTGCAATCGCAATTTGCCGACCCAAAAATGCTGCAATTATATTACAGTATTTTTCGCGTTATAAGACACTTTTTCCCCCAAAAAAGTGAGTGGCTGGGGGGGAATGGCAGTGCGTCTTATAAAGCGATGGTTGACTTTCTACGTGACACTGACACTGTATCTCCAGTCGCTATGCTGCACAGCGCGGCCAGGAATACATCAGTTACAGTGCGGGGAGGGAGGAGGGGATGGAGGGAAGTCGTTATTTTAATGAACACATGTTCTTATATCTATTTTATTTATCTGTTCTGGGCAGTGCTATTAAGAAAATGGCAAGTTTTGTATCTTGTACTTTTGCAGTAATGCAAATATGTATTTTATCTTAAAAAACACTGTGCATTTCAGTTCTTGAGTTCAGCATAACTACATTTCACATTATCAGTCATCTGTGTGTGCTTTTACCTTGAAAATCCAAGCAGATAGACCTCTAGCACAATTCCCTTAAAATATCGCATTGCATATAGTTATCGCAATTTTTAGGGCCCTAATCGCAATCGCACAAAATTCCCATATCGTGCAGCCCTAATATAAACCATATTGCTTCCCAAATCAAACATTTCTTGGAAGAAAACAAACCTACAGAGGTAAATTGGTCAACGGTATTGGAAACCCACAAAACGGTTATTAGAGGATAGCTCATTCAATAAGGCTCCAGGAAAAAGAAAGAAAAAGGACTCAAAATAGAAGAGTTGATATCCAAAATACGTACACTTGAAAAGTCACAAACTGCAATGCTCAAGGAAAATAGAAAAAGAACTGATAATGCTCAGAATTGAACTAAAAAAAAACTCTGAATAAAGACTCAGAAAAATACCTTTTCTTCCACAAATATAGGCACTTTATAAGTGCAAACAAATGCGGCAGGGAACTTGCAAGATTAGTCCACAAGCAAAGGCAAAAAACAATAGTCCAGAAAATCAAGAACGACTCTGGTAAACTTGAGTTAACACCAAATAAGATAGCGAACACATTCTGCAATTATGAAAAATTATATAATCTTGACGGCAACCATTCAGTAAACACTCCTTCCACCTGAGAAATTAATAATTACCTTGATAAAATAGAATTGCCTAGACTGAATAATATACAGAAGCTTTCACTCTCTGCTCCCATTGATCAGAAAGAAATAGAATATGTTATAAATAACCTCCCTGATGGCAAATGCCTCGGACCGGATGGTTTCAGTCTGGCCTATTATAAACAATACAAAAAGATTCTTGCGCCCCATTTAGCTAAATACTTTAACCACATTGGACATGATCTAGACTTGTTTCTGCAAACATCACCATCATACCCAAAGAAGAAAAGGATCCCACGTTATGCCCAAATTACTGGCCGATTTCTTTACTAAACAATGACAAAGATTTTTACAAAAGTTCTAGCAAATAGACTCCAAAATTTTTTACCGGATATTATCCACTTAGAACAGGTGGGTTTCACCCCCGGCAGAGAAGCCAAAGATAATATTATAAAGACCCTATTTGCTATAGAGTACAGCAAGAAAAAGTGCATTCCAACCGCTCTGATTTCAACAGACGCGGAAAAATCGTTTGATGGCTTAAATTGGAATTTTCTTTTGGCTTCTCTGGCTAGGTTCGGACTACCTGAGGATTTTATCAAAAAGGTCAAAGCACTTTACACTAATTCCTCAGCATCAGTGATAGTTAATGGTAGGGATGTCCCAATACCATTTTTTTTAATACCGAGTACCGATACTTATATTTAAGTTCTCACCGATACCAATTATAACATAGGGCAGATTTATCAAACCTTGTATAAAGAAACAGCGGCGCAGTTGCTGATAGCAATGAAAAAAATTAAAGCTGGACTTTGGTTGCTATGGACAACGGCTTTACTTTTCCTTTGTACAAGGGTTAATAAATTAATAAATGGGCTTATAACAGTGTTTCCCAACCAATGTGCCTGCAGGGTGATCTGTGGGTGACGCTGCTATAGGGTGATCTGTTGGTGACGCTGCTATGGGGTGATCTGTGGGTGACGCTACTATGGGGTGAGCTGTGGGTGACCCTGTTATGGGGGATCTGTGGATGAAACACCCACAGATACCCCATGACAGGGTCACCCACAGATCCCCCCATGACAGGGTCACCCACAGATTCGCCCATGACAGGGTCACCCACAGATCCCCCCATGACAGGCACTCCATAATCAAGGCAAGACAGCACCACTTACTTCGCATAACGCTGAAACATGTATCCAATTGTGGCGGTGCAGGCAGTGTAGGGTCCCAACCTTCTGACCCCATTCTCGGTTCAAACGGACAATACGATCCACCGCAGCACTCAAATTAGTAGCAAAATTCTTCTTTTATTAGCACCAAAGAGTAGCAGCAACGTTTCAGCCTTTCGGTCTTTGTCAAGCTCCAAGCTTGACAAAGACCGAAAGGTTGAAACGTTGCTGCTACACTTTGGTGCTAATAAAAGAAGAATTTTGCTACTAATTTGAGTGCTGCGGTGGATCGTATTCCCCCCATGACAGGGTCACCCACTGATCCCCCCATGACAGGGTCATCATCAAGTGTCCGAGAGTGGGGGCCGCGGCGGCCTCTAATACACCGGCCCCGCAGCTCCTATACAGTATTTATGTAAACCTAATCTATGTAAAAGTAGCCCGAACTTACGAACTATTGCGGCGCAGTCTCCCTTAGTCCCTCCATGCGCCTCCTGCTCCACCCACTTTATGAATGAAGGTTGCAGCGGGGGCAGGAGGCGCATGGAGGGACCGAGGGAGACTGCGCCACAATAGTTAGTAAATTCGGGCTACTTTTACATAGATTAGGTTTACATAAATACTGTATAGGAGCAAACAAGTACTCGTGCAAACGCCGGTATTGGTCCCGATACCGGTATTGCTATCGGGACATCCCTAGTTAATGGCACCTCTTAAAAGTCCTTTAACATTCATAATGGTACTAGACAGGGCTGTCCATTATCGCCCCAACTCTTCATCATCTTGTTAGAACCCCTCCTGTCTAAGATCAGACAAAATAAAAACATTCATGGTCTAGTAACTCCCCAAAGGTCCCACAAGATAGCAGCTTACGCGGACAACCTTCTTTTCTGTCACAGATCCGTTAACCTCAATTCCCAATATCCTTAAAGAACTGGAGTCGTATGGTAATTTATCCTACTTTAAAGTAAACCTCAATAAATCCACCATTTCCAACGTAAATATTGAGGAGCAATCTTGGAACATCATAAAGACACTAAGCAGTCTTAAGCCCTCCTGTTCTTTTTTCAAATATCTAGGTGTTAAAGGCATTCTGTCACCACTTTTCAGCCCTGTGAGCTAAACATATGCTCATGTTCAGGGTCTCATTATGATTCCTAATGTGGCCTTATAAACGAGATCTGTGGCTTAATTTTGCAAAAAAACAGGTTTTACTAACCTGTCAATCATAGAAATAAGTTGCCTAAGGGGAGGTCCGTTTGTGCCCAGCGCCGCCTTCAAAGGGTTCTGCGCCGCCTCTCCCTCCCTCCTGCTGTGAGATGGCGCGCGTGCGCACAGGCTCAGCCTAATGCGCCCGTACGGACTGCTTGGATCGGCTTCTTCTAGCGAAGTGCCAGAGCATGCGCACTACGCTAGAAGAAGCCGTTGCCAGCAGTGCCCACACAGAGAAGGCACCTACCAATACACCACCAGTACAGGCCCCTGACGCACGTTTCGCGTCAGCTTTATCAAAGGGGTGACCCTTTAAGAACGCTAACGCGAAACACGCGTCAGGGGCCTGTACTGGTGGTGTATTGGTAGGCGCCTTCTCTGTGTGGTTAGTACGCATTTTTTGGATCAATAATGTTGTAATTCCTCTTATAGCTTGTAGCACTGGATGCCGGGTCTTTTTCTTTTAATAGAACGGTTTCCTTTGCAATGCTGTTTTGAAAAACTTAGGTATTAGGCATGCTAACCCTTGTTACATTATATTTGAATAGTTTGCACTTGCACTTTAATTACTTATATTTGCTTTTGCGTTCTCCCTACATCACCAGTCCAGTATTTCTTTCAAATGCTTTTAACCACTACAGGAACGCGTAACGCACGGATGCGTCCGGTGGGCGGTCCTGTAGTTCTGGATAGACGCATCGGCGCGCCATCTCGCGAGATGCGAGATTTCGCGCTGATGCCGCCGCGCGGCGGTGAAAAGTTAAAGGACAAGTTCAAGAATAGGTCATCAGCCTGCCAGCCAATGATCATCAATGGCAGGCTGATGATTTAAAAAAAAAAAAAACGAATCGCAAGCCATCTAGCACATTATATTTATAAATATAATGGGTCTTTTTCGTCGGTTGGACTCAGGAGAGAGCACACCTCTACTGTAAGTACACCAAGCACCACACTTCAGGCCCTGATCACCCCCCCCATCACTCCAATTAACCCCTTGATCACCCCTTTCAATCACACTAGTGAAAGGGAAAATAGTGATAAGTGTAAACTGTCACTTTTTTTTCCACTAGTATTGACTGCTAGGTTTAGGTTAGTTTAGGTCCCTTTGGTAGGTAGTTAGCTTCCGTTAGCGCCCAGCCCACCGCACCGCAGTCACCGATTCGCTGATTAGCGTAGCGGTAATCAGCATTTGTACTTTTATAGTATCTGTAAGTGATCAGAACTGATCACGGTCAGATCTATAATAGTATTAGTGTCACCTTAGTTCGCCCCCCACCCAAAACGCAGTGTTTGCCCGATCAGGCCTGATCAGTCGCCCACACGTGCGTTCACCCACGCCCACCGCAGTGACAAAAATTTTTATTTTTTTTATCACTGCACAATCACTTCACAAGCTCTGCGGCGATAAAAAAAATTCAGTTTTGATCTTTTTTATCAATCGCAACGGCTTCCTGTACTTCGCTAGCCTCCCATTTGTAAGACAGGCTTGCTCTTTTTCTTGGGTAGTCTCAGGGAATACCCCCTAAATTTAGTCGCCCAAATGTCAAATAAGGGGTATTCTCCTGAAGAGGCCTACAGGATTCTGACCCAATCGGATGAGGAATGGGAACCCTCATCTGACGAATTTAGCGGGTCAGAATACGAACCTGTAGAAAGCAGTGGCAGTCTGACCCAAAGTTCGGACGAGGAGGTTGAGGTCCCTGATACCACCAGGCGTACCTGGCCCCGTGACGCTAGACCACAGGTAGCGCAGGATCCATTTCAAGGGCAGCAGAGTGGGGCTGGCACTGCCGGATTACGTGGTGAGGCATACACCAGCAGCGCAGCCCATCCTGGACCTTCTACCAGCACTGCCGTACAACATGGTGAAGTGGCGAGCACCAGAAGGGCAGTTGAAGCTGGTACGGTGGCACGTGCAGTAATTTCCCCGTCGCAGCCATCGCGCAGACAGGCCCGTAGAGCCCCTAAAGTCCCTGAGGTGCTGGCAAATCCTGATTGGCAGCCCCCATCTTCAGCTGCACCATTAGTTCCCCCTTTCAGCGCCCAGTCAGGAGTTCGGGTGGAGACAGCTCCGATCGGATCGGCGCTGGGGTTTTTTGAACTGTTCTTCACTGCGGAGCTCTATGACTTAGTCGTTGCAGAAACAAATCGGTATGCCACTCAATTTATAAACGCCAACCCGGGAAGCTCTTATGCCCAGCCTTTCCGGTGGAAACCAGTCCAAGTTTCCGAATTTAAAACTTTTCTGGGCCTTCTCCTCAACATGGGACTAACCAAAAAGCATGAATTGCGGTCATATTGGTTCACGAACCAAATTCATCACATGCCCATGTTCTCTGCTGCCATGTCCAGGACACTATTTGAGACCATCCTGCGTTTCCTGCACTTTAGCGACAACACCACCTCCCGTCCCAGAGACCACCCAGCTTTTGACCGGCTCCACAAAATTCGGCCCCTCATAGACCACTTCAACCAGAAATTTGCAGATTTGTATACCCCCGCACAAAACATCTGCATAGACGAGTCCCTAGTACATTTCAACGGGCACCTTGGCTTCAAACAGTACATCCCAAGGAAGCGTGCCCGGTATGGGGTCAAATTGTATAAGCTCTGTGAAAGGGCCACAGGCTATACCCACAAATTTCGTGTCTATGAGGGAAAAGATCACACCCTGGAGCCGGTCGGTTGCCCTGACTACCTGGGGAGCAGTGGGAAGATAGTCTGGGACTTGGTGTCACCCTTATTCGGCAAGGGGTAACATCTTTATGTGGACAATTTTTACACAAGTGTACCCCTCTTCAGGCATTTGTTCCTAAAACAGATTGGCTGCTGTGGCACAGTGCGACCTGGTCGCCGGGGCTTCCCCCAACGGCTCCTTAACACCCGTCTAGCAAGGGGGGAGAGGGCTGCCTTGTGTAACGAAGAACTGCTCTCGGTGAAATGGAGAGACAAGCGTGACGTTTACATGCTCTCCTCCATTCACGCAGACACGACAGTCCAAATTGAACGGGCAACCAGTGTCATTGAAAAGCCCCTCTCGGTCCACGACTATAATTTGTTCATGGAAGGGGTGGACTTCAATGACCAGATGTTGGCCCCATATTTGCTTTCCCGCAGGACCAGACGCTGGTATAAGAAGTTGTCTGTATATTTAATTCAATTGGCTATATATAATAGTTTTGTTCTCTACAGTAAGGCTGGGAGAGTAAGTAAGGCCAGGACATAGGAGCTGAAGTGGGTATGGATGTTCGGGCAGAGTCCCTATGTCCTGGCAATCGCCAGGCCCCTCTTTTTCTTCTTGCATATTTTTTGGCAGAGATTTTTTCATCCACATCGATCGATGCGAATGAGGAAATCTGTGCCGTTCATTTTTTCTTTCAGCCCAGAGGCTGAACGGAAAAAAAATCTCATTACCTGTATGCTCCATATAAGGAGAATAGCAGAAATTCCTAATGCTGGCCATACATGTAATGATTGTGGAGACCCTCAAATGCCATGGCAGTACAAACACATCACATGTGACCCCATTTTGGAAAGAAGACACCACAAGCTATTCGCTGAGGGGTATATTGAGTCCATGAAAGATTGAACTTTTTGTCACAAGTTAGCGGAAAGGGAGACTTTGTGAGAAAAAACTAAAAAAATCAAATTCCCCTAACTTGTGCCAAAAAAAAAAAAAATATATAACTTCTATGAACTCGCCATGCCCCTTTACAGAATACCTTGGGGTGTCTTCTTTCTAAAATGGGGTCACATTTGGGGTATTTTTACTGGTCTGGCATTTTAGGGGCACTAAAGCGTGAGAAGAAAAATGCGTAAAAATGCCATCCTAAAAGGTACTTATTGGAATTAGGGCCCCTTTGTGCATCTTGGCTGCAAAAAAGTGGCACAAATGTGGTATCGCCGTACTCGGGAGAGGTAGGGCAATGTGTTTTGGGGTGTATTTTTACATATACCCATGCTGGGTAAATTGACAGCTTTGCATAAAAAAATGGAAAAAATTGACATTTACAGAGATATTTTTCACACCCAGCATGGGTATATGTAAAAATACACCCCAAAACACATTGCCCTACTTCTCCCGAGTATGGCGATACCACATGTGTGCCACTTCTTTGCAGCCAAGATGCGCAAAGGGGCCCTAAATCCAATGAGTACCTTTAGGATTTCACAGGACATTTTTACGCATTTGGATTCCAAACTCCTTCTCACGCTTTAGGGGCCCCTAAAATGCCAGGGCAGTAAAAATACCACACAAGGGACCCCATTTAAGAAAGCAGACACCCCAAGGTATTCCGTGAGGGGCATGGTGAGTTGATGTAAAATTTTATTTTTTGTCACAAGTTAGTGGAATATGAGACTTTGTAAAAAAAAAAAAAAATTCAATTTCCGCTAACTTGTGACAAAAAATAAAAACTTCCATGTACTCACTATGCCCATCAGCGAATACCTTAGGGTGTCTACTTTCCGAAATTGAGTCACTTGTGTGGTATTTTTACTGTCCCGGCATTTTAGGGCCCCTAAAGCGTGAGAGTAGTTTGGAATCCAAATGCGTAAAATTGCCCTGTGAAATCCTAACGGTACTCATTGGAATTTGGCCTTGCGCATCTTAGCTGCAAAAAAGTGGCACACGTGTGGTATCGTCGTACTCAGCAGAAGTAGGGAAATGAGTTTTGGGGTGTATTTTTATATATACCCATACTTTGTGTGAGAAATATCGCTGTAAACAACTTTTTCCATTTTTTTTATACAAAGTTGTCAATTTACAGAGATATTTCTCTCACCCAACATGGGTATATGTAAAAATACACCCCAAAACACATTGCCCTACTTCTCCTGGGTACGGAGATACCACGTGTGCCACTTTTTTGCAGCCAAGATGCGCAAAGGGGCCCTAAATCCAATGAGTACCTTTAGGATTTCACAGGGCATTTTTACACATTTGGATTCTCACGCTTTAGGGGCCCCTAAAATGCCAGGGCAGGAAAAATACCCCACAAGTGACCCCATTCCAGAAAGTAGACACCCTAAGGTATTCGCTGATGGGCATAGTGAGTTCATGGAAGTTTTTATTTTTTGTCACAAGTTAGCGGAAAATGAAATTTTTGGAAAATAAAAATAAAAATCAATTTCCGCTAACTTGTGACAAAAAATAAAAACTTCCATGAACTCACTTTGCCCCTCAGTGAATACCTTAGGGTGTCTACTTTCTGAAATGGGGTTTCAGAATAGTTTTATTTGACAAATTGTCCAACAGAAAGTGAAAAATGTCATTTTTTTGCAAAAATTTCGTCAAAAAAAGCAAAATATGAAAAAAAGTAAAAATGTTAGCAACAATGAAATACCACCAGATGAAACCTCTATTAGTGAGAAAAAAAGGAGGTAAAATTCATTTGGGTGGTAAGTTGCATGACGGAGCAATAAATGGTGAAAGTAGTGTAGTGCAGAATTGTAAAAAGTGGCCTGGTCATTAAGGGGGTTTAAAATAGGGAGGCTGAAGTGGTTAATCATGTGTCCTGTGTCATGTCAATTATGTGTCCCATGTAATTTAATAAAGCCTCTGGTACTATCACAGATAACCCTTGTCTAGATTTATTGTTACGATATGACCCATACAGCTCTATTGGTTCTGATTGCATTTGCATGTGTGGGTTGCTTGAACTATTGGGACATTATATTGGTTTCTCATTCTGCCTTAAAATAAAGGCCGGAAAAATCCATTTGTGCCAGGCAGCCAGCAAGATTGGGGTTAATGTGACTCATTAACCCCAATCTTGAAACTGCTATGTTTTAAACATGATGCAGGGAAACTTCCCCAACAGATATTATGCTGCTATGTATTTCAGGGGAGATAGTGTGCCCAGAGGAAACTACATTTGTTTCCAGGATTGTGCAAACTGTTATTAATACCTGAGGGGGAAACATCTTCTGCCCCTTGCTTCTTTTTCTTCAGCCTGCCGACTGTTGAAAAGCTGCTATACGGGTGCCATTCCGCCATCTAGTGGACTGTTTCATCATTACTGCTCAAATCTCCTGTTAACGAATGGCTGCGCCAGCACCACCCAGTGGTTTAGTTTTATTATTACAAGTCCAATAGATAAAATGTAATTCTAAGAACCGAGTGCCCCTCTTTTATGATATTTCACTTTCACACTTGCAGTAGCCTTTTCTGGTGGGTGAACAGCCTGCCAGATAGGTGCTACTGCTGCTGACGTTAGCCCATTGTGCCTCCGGAAGTCCGCTCCAGACCCATTTACACAATGAGGTCTGGCTGCAGTGCGGCAAACTTCCATTCTCTGCCTCTGTCTGCAGTGTGCATTTACTGTACCAGTCACAGTGGAAGGCTTTGGAGGGACACGTGCTCAATTCTTACCAAGCTCTAATAGAAACTTCTAGCTGTAAAAATAGAGGAATAGCACGAAGTTAAGTTATTAAAACATTGAATAAATGCTCCAGAATTATTTGCCTAAAAAGGAGTCAGGGCAGGAGAGGTGAAGGCTCCCCATTAGCCTTGTTACATTGTCAAATTCAATATTAAACTCTGACAATCTGATATCTGGTGCAGGTATTTCCGTTTAATTCAATAAATGAACATTTTTGTGTTTTATTTTATTTTTGCGTGGTATCGAAAGGTATCAAGTATCACAATACTTTTTTATGGTATTGATACCGAATCAAAATTTTGGTACCGAAACAACTCTAGTTCTTACAGGACGGATATATTTTAAACAGTTGCATTAAATAAAATAAATCACAGTAGATATTACATGCTTTCTTTTACAGGTCCCTTCTTATGGACTTATTGAATCTTTGCTATATAATGGATCTTTAAATAGACCTCCATTCTGAACGGTCATAAAAGGAATTCTAGTATTAAGATGTAATAAAGATTAGATATCTTACAAATAAGTTCTTATATTGACCATGCTGATGTTTGGAAATTGTATTGTAACTTCACGGCTATACTTGTAAGACGATGACATATTGTTTGGAGTGAAGAACTCTGGTTGTACCTTTTGTATTTACATGATTAGGTTATACATTTACCTTTAAAAAAAAATTCAATAAAATTGAATTTACAGGAATTGAGGATCCCCAGCAATGTTTACAGCGATACTTCTCACACAAAGTACGGGTATATATAAAAAAAACACCCCAAAACACATTGTCCTACTTCTCCTGAGTACGGCGATACCACATGTGTGCCACTTTTTTGCAGCCAAGATGCGCAAAGGGGACCAAATTCCAATGAGTACCTTTAGGATTTCACAGGGCATTTTTACGCATTTGGATTCTCACGCTTTAGGGTCCCTAAAATGCCAGGGCAGTATAAATACCCCACAAGTGACCCCATTGTGGAAAGAAGACAACCCAAGGTATTCCGTGAGGGGCATGGTGAGTTCACAGAATTTTTATTTTTTTTTGGCTCAAGTTAACGGAAATTGATATATATATATATATATATATATATATATATATATATATATATATATTTTTTTTTTTTTTTTTTTACAAAGTCTCATATTCCACTAACTTGTGACAAAAAATAAAAATTGCGGACCCATTCATTTCTATGGGGACAGACTTTGTCCCGCTCGGATCCGGAATTGCGGATCCAAACTTTCGTTCACCAAAAATATAGAACATGTCCTATTCTTGTCCACAATTGCGGACAAGAAAAGGCATTTTCTATATAGTTCTGGCAATGTGCGGATCTGAAAAATGCGGAAAGCACATTGCCGGTGTCCGTGTTTTGCGGATCCGCAAAACACATATGGATGTCTGAATGGAGCCATACAGGGAGGTGATCAATGACAGGGGAGTGATCAAGGAGTCTATATGGGGTGATCAGGGGATAATAAGGGGTTAATAATGACCAGGGGGGGGGGTGTTGTGTGCTGCTTGGTGCTACTTTACAGAGCTACCTGGTCCTCAGGTGGTCGATCCTAGCAAATGGGACCACGTAGCAGGTATATCAGTCGCTGTTAACAAAACAGCGTCTGATATACCTGTTTGATGCGATTTATTGTACATCTACAGCCTGCCAGCGATTGATCGTCACTGGCAGGCTGTAGTATAACTGCCGAGCTGTGCGCCGCTATGAACGTGCATGCGCATTCACAGCAAATCTCGCCTATCGCGAGATGACGCGCAGATGAGTCCAGGAGGAACAAACCTGCCGCCTAGACGCAACCGTGCGTTAGGCGGTTGGCAGGTGGTTAAATTCCATTTGACATGTACATCAAGTTATGTGATCTATGTATTGTCCTGTCCGTGCAATGTGTTGTGCGTAGGGGAAACCTCTACGAAAACTGAAAACTCGCCTTAATAATCACAGATATACTATAAGGAAAAAAATGTGCAGATTTACCTGCGTTGAAACACTTTATGGAGACTGGACACATGGAACGGGGTCTAAAATGTTGGATTATTGACCATATACCTCCTCCTAGGAGAGGGGGTGATAGACAAACTATTAAAACGGGGAGAGTTACAATGGATATATACATTAGACTGTTTAAACCTAATGGTCTCAATGTTGAATTTAATCTTTTGGGGTAGCGCAGGGAGGGTTTTGGCTCGCCCCCTCTCCTGTGGTGTGTGCGCCTTTCTTTCTCCTCTTGGTTGTAGACAGAAGTTATAGAACCATTTGTGCTATATTATATTAATGCTATTTTTTATCTCTTTATAGTACACTATTGAAGAGAGAAGATCAAGGACTTTGGACCAACATAACAGTGGGGAATAAGTGACACTTTGATATATTTACCGAACCACCGCTTTATCCCTATCCAGATTGAACCATGCACAACTTTCTCTGCATATGCCTCTTTTTGCCAGATTTTGTCTATACAGTCATGTGAAAAAATTAGGACACCCTTTGAAAGCATGTGGTTTTTTGTAACATTTTTAATAAATGGTTATTTCATCTCCGTTTCAACAATACAGAGAGATTAAAGTAATCCAACTAAACAAAGAAAACTGAAGAAAAGTCTTTTCAAGATCTTCTGTAAATGTCATTCTACAAAAATGCCTATTCTAACTGAGGAAAAAGATAGGACACCCTCACATGTATTCCCTCTTAAATTGGCTCAGATCTCACACAGGTATATCACACCAGGTGCACATAATTAGTAGATCGTTACTCTGCATGTTGAATGAGGCTTGCCCTATTTAAACCTCAGACATTTAGTTTGGTGTGCTCCTGACTGTTGAAGTGAGAGTGAGCACCATGGTGAGAGCAAAAGAGCTGTCAGAGGACTTCAGAAAAAAGATTGTAGCAGCCTATGAGTCTGGGAAGGGATTTAAAAAGATCTCCAAAGATTTTGAAATCAGCCATTCCACTGTCCGGAAGATAGTCTACAAGTGGAGGGCTTTCAAAACAACTGCCAACATGCCCAGGACTGGTCGCCCCAGCAAGTTCACCCCAAGAGCAGACCGCAAGATGCTAAAAGAGGTCTCCAAAAACCCTAAAGTGTCATCTCGAGAACTACAGCAGGCTCTGGCTACTGTTGATGTAGAAGTACATGCCTCTACAATCAGAAAGAGACTGTACAAGTTTAACTTGCATGGGAGGTGTGCAAGGAGGAAACCTTTGCTTTCCAAGAGAAACATCGAGGCCAGACTGACATTTGCCAGAGATAAAGTTGACAAAGACCAGGACTTCTGGAATAATGTTCTTTGGACAGATGAGTCCAAAATTGAATTATTTGGACACAACAGCAGAGGACATGTTTGGCGTAAACCAAACACAGCATTCCAAGAAAAGAACCTCATACCAACTGTGAAGCATGGAGGTGGAAGTGTCATGGTTTGGGGCTGCTTTGCTGCAGCAGGACCTGGTCAGCTCACCATCATAGAATCCACGATGAATTCTACTGTGTATCAGAAGGTGCTTGAAGAACATGTGAGACCATCAGTTAGAAAATTAAAGCTGAAGCGGAACTGGACCATGCAACATGACAATGACCCAAAAACATACTAGTAAATCAACCAAAGATTGGCTGAAAAAGAAGAAATGGAGAGTCCTGGAATGGCCAAGTCAAAGTCCAGATTTGAATCCCATTGAGATGCTGTGGGGTGACTTGAAAAGGGCTGTACGTGCAAGAAACCCCTCAAACATCTCACAGCTGAAAAAGTTCTGCATTGAGGAGTGGGGTAAAATTTCCTCAGACCGATGTCGAAGACTGGTAGATGGCTACAAGAACCGTCTCACTGCAGTTATTTCAGCCAAAGGAGGTAAAACTCGCTATTAGGGGCAAGGGTGTCCTATCTTTTTCCTCAGTTAGAATAGGCATTTTTGTAGAATGACATTTACAGAAGATCTTGAAAAGACTTTTCTTCAGTTTTCTTTGTTTAGTTGGATTACTTTAATCTCTCTGTATTGTTGAAACGGAGATGAAATAACCATTTATTAAAAATGTTACAAAAAACCACATGCTTTCAAAGGGTGTCCTAATTTTTTCACATGACTGTATATCCCATCAGCCAGATAGAGAGGAGATCCCTCTTGGGCTATGTGATGTGATAACGGACCACTGGTTAGACCTGATGGCTGTCCGTATTGACATGCGGTATTCCACAGGTCATTTTCCGGTGGGGGAGGTGGATATACCTGTGCTAAAGACGATCCCCTTCCCACCGTACACACTTTGCCCTTGTTTAGTATAATGGCTGTGTATTTAGAGTGTCTGAAAAGAGGGCAAGACTGCCATGAAGGTAGATGGCGCCTGACACTCGATGATAACTACAGGCATGCGCTAACTGCCTGTCTGGTCTATTACCTGTTTAAAGATGGCTACAGCGGAGCTGGGTCCCAGTGCGCGTGTGCTGGGATTTAGTGCATGCGCAGTGGGTTCTGCAACCACGCAATCAATGGTGGCAACCTGAAGCAGGCGCAATGCGCTTTCGATAACGCTAAGAAGACTGTATGTGGATGTATATGTATATACATGATCGGTATTGTTTTGTCCATTCCCCCTGATCTCTTCTCCCGCATTACACATGATGTGCTACACCTGATCTAGGAACTTTGGAACAGGTTATAATCTATATCGCACTTGCACTTTATGTATTAACCCCTTAAGGACGAAGGGCGTACATGTACACCCTGCGAATATCCGATCACCGCTGCGCACGTGGCGGTGATCGGAACAAGATGCCTGCTGAAATCAATCAGCAGGCACCTTGGCACAATGCCCAGGGGGGTCCTGTGACCCCCCCATGTCAGCGATCGCAGCAAACCGCAGGTCAATTCAGACCTGCGGTTTGCTGCGCTATCTGTAGTCTCTAATCCCCGCGGTCAATCAGAGACTAAAATATGCCCCAAACGTGAAAATATTAACCCCCCCCCTGCACCCCGCCATTTTGTGTCTCCCCAGGCGGTGCAGGGGGTAGGATTGCAATTGCGATCCCCCGCCCGCCTACTTTCAAACGATTTCCCTGGTGTCTAGTGGGTATAGCAGGGGGTCAGCACATTACTGACCCCCTGCTATAAACTGCAGCGGTTTAACCCCTTCTATACCGCGGTCCGTACAGACCGCGGTATGGAAAGTGTTAACATGGAGGGAGCTCCCTCCCTCTCCCATCGGGGGGCTGCTGTACCTTTGCAGCCCCCGACGGGATAACATAGTAGACGGAGGGAGCTCCCCTCTCTTCCCATCACCCTCTGCTTTCTTATGGCAGCGGGTGATGGTTACCATGGCAGCAGGACACTTTCAGAAGCGTCCTGCTTGCCATGGTACTGAAACTCTGAATGGGCTTTTGCTAAAGGCAAAAGCCTATTCAGACTTTGTAAAGTAAAAAAATACAGCAAGTACACTATATAGTGTACTTACTGTATTATATAGACACCAGATCCACTGGATCTACAAGAACCAAGTGGGTCTGGGTCAAAAAAAATGTCAAAAAAAGTGAAAAAAAAAAGTAAAAATAAGAAAAATACATATCACTGAATAAAAAATAAAAAATAAAAATACACTACACATATTAGGTATCGCCGCGTCCGTAAAAATCTCCTCTATAAAAATATCACGTGACCTAACCCCTCACGCAAATACCGTAAAAAAAAACCACAAAAAAATGGAGTAAAAAAGCCATTTTTTGTCACCTTGCATCACAAAAAGTGTAATACAAAGTGATCAAAAAGGCGTATGCCTCCCACAATAGTACCAATAAAACCGCCATCTCATCCCGCAAAAAATGAGTCCTTATATAGGACAATCGCCCAAAAAAATAAAAAAATATGGCTCTCAGACTATGGAGACACTAAAACAATTTTTTTTTTTCTAAAATGCTATTATTGTGTTAAAGTAAAATAAATAAATAAAAAGTATACATATTATGTATCGCCGCGTCCGTAAAAACCTGATCTATAAAAATATCACATTATCTAACCCCTCAGGTAAATACTGTTAAAAAAAATAAAATAAAAACAATGTAAAAAAAAAAACATTTTTGTAACCTCACATCTCAAAAACTGTAATAGCAAGCGATCAAAAAGTTATATGCACCCAAAAATTGTGCCAATCAAACCGTCATCTCATCCCGCAAAAAATGATACCCCACATAGGACAATCACCCCCCCCCCAAAAAAAAATAGGGCTCTCAGACTATGGAGACACTAAAACATGATTTGTTTTGTTTTAAAAAATGATAATATTGTGTAAAACTTAAATAAATAAATAAAAGGTATACATATTTGGTATCGGCGCGTCCGTCGCAACCTGCTCTATAAAAATAACACATGACCAAAACCCTCAGGTGAACACAACAAAAAAAAAAATAATAAATACGGTGTCAAGAGCCATTTTTGTCACCTTACATCACAAAAAGTGTAATAGCAAGCGACCAAAATGTCATATGCACCCCAAGATAGTCCCAATCAAACCGCCATCTCATCCCGCAAAAAATGAGCCCCTACATAAGACAGTCGCCCAAAAAATAAAAAAAATATATGGCTTTCAGAATGTGAAGACACTAAAAAATCATTTTTTTCAAAAATGCTGTATTATGTAAAACTGAAACAAAACCCCCCAAAAAGTAGCCATATTTGGTATTGCCGCGTCCGTAGCACCCTGCTCTATAGAAATAGCACACAATCTAACCTGTCAGTTCAACGATGTAAATAACAAAAAATAAAAACGGTCCGAAAATAGCTATATTTTTGCAAATTTTCCATTTTAATCAATTTTTCCAGTAACAAAGCAAGGGTTAACAGCCAAACAAAACTCAATATATATTGCCCCGATTTTCTAGTTTGCAGAAACACCCCATATGTGGTCGTAAACAGCTGTATGGCCAAACGGCAGGGCGTAGAAGGAAGGGAACACCATATGGTTTTTGGAAGGCAGATTTTGCTGGACTGGTTATTTGACACCATGTCCCATTTGAAGCCCCCCTGATGCACCCCTACAGTAGAAACTCCAAAAAAGTGACCCCATTTTGGAAAGCACGGGATAAGGTGGCAGTTTTGATTGTATTATTTTAAGGTAAATATGATTTTTGGTTGCTCTATATTACACTTTTTTTGAGGCAAGGTAACAAAAATAGAAATTCCGAAATTTCATCTCCATTTGCCAATAACTCTTGTGGAACACCTAAAGGGTTAACAAAGTTTGCAAAATCAGTTTTAAATACCTTCAGGGGTGTAGTTTCTTAGATAGAGTCAATTTTTTGGGAGATTCTACTCTAGGGGTGCATCAGGGGGCTTCAAATGAGATAGTGTCAAAAATCCAGTCCAGCAAAATCCGCCTTCCAAAAACCATATGGCGTTCCCTTCCTTCTGTGCCCTGCCGTTTGGCCATACAGCAGTTTACGCCCACATATGGGGTGTTTCTGAAAACTACAGAATCGGGGCAATAAAAATTGAGTTTTGTTTGGCTGTTAACCCTTGCTTTGTTACTGGAAAAAATGGATTTAAACGGAAAATTTTCAAAAAAAACGAAATTCTGAAATTTTATCTGCATTTGCCATTAACTCTTGTGGAAAACCTAAAGGGTTAATGACGTTTGTAAAATCAGTTTTGAATACCTTGAGGGGTGTAGTTTCTAGAATGGGGTCATTTTTGGATGGTTCTATTATGTAAGCCTCACAAAATGACTTCAGACCTGAACTGGTCCCTAAATAGTGGGTTTTTGAAAATTTCAGAAAAATTTCAAGATTTGCTTCTAAACTTCTAAGCCTTTTAACTTCCCCAAAAAATAAAATGGCATTCCCAAAATGATCGATACATGAAGTAGACATATGGGGAATGTAAATCAATAACTTTTTTGGGCGGTATTACTATGTATTATAGAAGTAGAGAAATTGAAACTTGGAAAATTGCAAATTTTTCCAAATTTTTGGTAAATTTGATTTTTTTTATAAATAAAAATGAAATTTTTCGACTTAATTTTACCAGTGTCATGAAGTACAATATGTGACGAAAAAACAATCTCAGAATGGCCTGGATAAGAAAAAGCGTTTTAAAGTTACCACCACAAAGTGACACTGGTCAGATTTGCAAAAAATGGCCTGGTCCTAAGGTGAAAATGAGCCCGGTCCTTAAGGGGTTAATATAGTGACACTACATTGCTCTCTATAGGCGTACTTCAATACATTATGATGTCACTTGTATGAATCTATGCACTGATTGCTTTATATTTGAACACTATTATGGTTGTTTTTGTATCTAGGAATGATCTGTATCACATGATCCTGTAATTGAAATGACTTCACTTCCTGTTGGGTATATATACCTCACAGTATGCACTTGTTCTTTCCTTTTTTGTGGATCCCAGGAGTTCTGTTCGTTTATATATATATATATATATATATATATATATATATATCAGGGCTCCAGACAAAAAAAAATCCCTAGGAGCCATTGGCTCCTAAACTGAAAAATTTAGGAGCCAAATTAAAATTTTAGTCGCCAAATTTAAATACATACATAATTATGATATAAAAAAAAATAGCCTCATTCACACGTCCGTGTTTGGTCAGTGATTTCCATCAGTGATTGTGAGCCAAAGCCAGGCGTGTATGCTACACAGACATAAAGTATAAGGGAAAGATCTGCTCTTGATCTGTGTTTAAAGCTGCACCTGGTTTTGGCTAAAAATGACTGATGGAAATCACTGACCGAAGACTGACTGTGTGAATGAGGCATCAATGTTCGGTCAGTGATTTCCATCAGTGATTTTGAGCAAAAACCAGGTGCGGCTTTAAACACGGAACAGGAGCAGATCTTTCCCTTATACTTTGTCTGTGGAGGATCCAATCCTGGTTTTGGCTCACAATCACTGATAGAAATCACTGACCAAACACTGATGTGTTAATGAGAGCTGACTGTGACTGTGCTTATATGGCGTTCTAATTTGTGCTTCCATTCTGCATTTCCGTGATTGCGGACCCATTCAAGTGAATGGGTTCGCATCCGTGATGCAGAGTGCACGCGAGCTGCTGCCGGTGTATTGCGGAAGTGCTGTTTGTGGGCCGCAATACAGGCAGGGGCAGAACACTTTCTTGTGATAACTGGTGGTGACAGCAGCGCTGAGTGACAGTAGCTACTGACACCACCTACTAAGGATTTAGCATAGACAAGTATGACTTCTCAATGCTAAATCTTACAGCATGTCCTAATAAGTAAATGGACATTATGGTGCTGGCTGAGACTCACTGGCTAAATGAAGAGCTGAAGGGGTTAAACTTTAAACAACTGGGGGGGGGGGGGGGAAACCTTACTAGTCTGAACAAGGGGGGAAGGGAGGGCAGCAGGAGCCATACTGAGTGTCACAGAACTCACGTCAGGAGCCGGAGGACTGCAGGAGGCAATGATGCAGGGACTCGGCAGTCCTTCTGCAGGGGGGCAGAGGAGCCACACTGTCACAGGACTCACATGTACGGAGCTGGAGGGGGGTAGGCACTGACCCAGGCACCCGGCCGGCCGTCCTTCTGCAGGGGGGCAGGAGGAGCCACACTGTCACAGGACTCGCATGTCAGGAGCATGTCGCATGTCCAGACAGCACCCGGCTGTCCTTCTGCACGTCTCTGTCAGTGCTCCCAAGCGCGCTCACTTCCCGGGCTCTGTGAGGGGGCGGGGCCCAGGACGAGCCACTACAGGCTGGCAGAGCAGGCTGGATGTCGGGGCTGGGCTCAGCAGACGTGCCGAGCGTGGCGCGTCTGCTGAAGAGAGTTTTTTTTCTCCCTTAAAGCTGCCGCGCGGAGGTGGGACAAGTCGCAAATGGCGATAAGACTTAAAAGTCTTGTCGCCATTTGCAAAATCCTGGTCGCATTTGCGACCATTTTGGTCGCCATCTGGAGCGCTGTATATATATATATATATATATATATATATATAAACCCGACTTCGCACGGGTATATTTCATCTATTTTGTTTTATGTTTCCGTGTGTCGGAAAAAGATATCAACAGTATCCCCCATAACAGTGACCTCTACAACACCCCACTGTCTGCTGAGCTGTGTATCTAATCCTGTCCTGGGTGATACCATCTGCTGAGCTGTGTATCTAATATGTTGTATGATACTGTCTGCTGAACTGTGTATCCAATCCTATCCTGTGTGATACTGTCTGCTGAGCGTGTATCTAATATTCTATCCTGTGTGATACTGTCGGCTGAGCTGTGTATCTAATCATATACTGTCTGCTGAGCTGTGTATCTAATCCTATCCTGTGTGATACTGTCTGCTGAGCTGTTTATCTAATCCTATCTGATACTGCCTGCTGAGCTGTGTATTAGGGTTGTTTCGCGTATCGAAGTTTCGATACCCAATCGATACTTTTCTCTGGTATCGAGCTTGATACCAGGATTAGTATTTTATCGATACTGGACTGCACTACTGCACAGCCCAGTATCAGAGATCGTGGCTGCGCCGCTCTCAGCTCAGCCATGTTCTCCTCTGCAGCACAGGGAGAAGGAGGCGGTCTCTCCCTCCTCCTGTGCTGCAACCAATAGAGGGAGAGGGGCGGAGGAGGCGGGGTCACTGGCCACCAATGAGGAGTGTCTTTTACTATACAGAGGCAGGCAGAAGCAGCTCATTGCCGGCACCTGCCTGTGACCGGGCGCTGCGATCCGCGGCAATTAACCCCTCAGGAATGGCACCTGAGGGGTTAACTGCCGCGGATCGCAGCGCCCGGTCACAGGCAGGTGCCCCCACCCCCTCCTCAGTATTAAAGACATGGGTCAGTGCCCCCCTCCCTTTACACAGCATTAAGGGCGGATTTTATGTTGCAGCTCCCGAACAGCAATACAAGTGGTGGGAGATGCCGCATGTATATCTGAGCGTGTGCGTGCTGCTGCAGATTTCAGGCGGTATGAGGTGTAATCTGCAGCGCATCCGATGCCAAATCTGTGGGCAGCACAACCAGCTTTGCCATGGTCTTCCGCCAAATCCACGGTCTGAACTTAGTCTGAAGCTGCCCATACAGATTAGTTTAAAGGGATTTCCAGGATTAGAATACCTTCCTTCCCACAGCAGCGCCCCCGGCCAGTGCGCCCCCCCATCCCCCAGTATTAAAAGCATTGGTGGCAGTGGCCACAGGGTCCCCTCACCTCCTCCTCATTGGTGGCAGTGATCGGAGCCCCAGCAGTGTAATGCTGGGGCTCCGATCGGTTACCATGGCAACCAGGACGCTCCTGAAGTCCTGGCTGCCATAGTCTGCTCCCTGCTGCTGTGTGCACAGAGCACAGGGCAGCAGGGAGAGTGTGAGATCCTATTCACCCTAATAGAGCTGTATTAGGGTGAATAGGATGAAAAGATCCCAGGTTCTAGTCCCTAAGGGGGGAAAATGGTTAATAAATAAACTGTAAAAAAAAAAAATTTAAAAAGTACACCAAAATATTAAGTATAAATCACCCCTTTCCCAATTTTACATATAAAATATATAAACAATAAATAAAATATTACATATTGCTATGTCTCAAGTTGAAACTATTAAAAAAAATCCTCTTTTAAGCTGTGAACGCCCATAAAACAAAAAGAAAAAAAAAAAGAAAAACTGCACAATTCGCCATTTTATTTTAGTCGCCTTGTCCCCCCAAAAAATAGGATCGGACTGCTGTTGTATTATTGGCCGGACGTTCCATAAAATGAGAAATGCACGCAGCTTTTTTTGGCATTTTTTTTTGGGCATGGTATCGAATGGTATCGAGTATCGCAATACTTTTTTATGGTATCGATACCGAATCAAAATTTTGGTACCGAAACAACTCTAATGTGTATCTAATCCTAGCCTGTGTGATACTGTCTGCTGAGCTGTGCATCTAATCATATACTGTCTGCTGAGCTGTGTATCTAATCATCCTGTCTGCTGAGCTGTGTACCTAGTAGTTGATTTTTAACTTTATTTTTTCAATGCCTGTTGGCTGAGTGTGAGGGGGCATGGCCTAACTGGATTGGGGCGTGTCCTTTTGAACATCTCACTCTAAGACAGCAGCACTATCCTCTCTGAGTGTGAGCTGCCAAGAGAAAGTCACCGTCCCTCCTACCTCTGCAGCTGACAGAAGTTGATTTTTAACTTCATTTTGTCAATACTCATTGGCTGCGGGGGGGGGGGTGTCCTAAACATATCGGTGGTGTGGCTTAGCGGACCTAAAAGTTAATTTTTAACTATTTTTTAAATCCCTGTTCGCTTAGTGAGAGGGGGCATGTCCTAACAGGATTGGGGGTATGTCCTTTTAAAAAGCTGTCTCTAAAAACAGCAGCACTGTGCTGTCTGAATGTAAGCTGCAGGGAGAAAATCCCCGTCCCTCCCACCTCAGGAGGGGAGGGGGCTTGACCTAACCAAATCAGAGGTGTGGCTTATCTGGACCTGGGGGCGGGGTTTTAAGGGTGACTTCAATGGCCACCCTACTTTCCCCTGAACTGTGACCTCTATAGCACTCCGCTCCCTTATCAGTGTCATCCACAGCACCCTACCCTTTTAAAGCTGACCTGCTGCAGGGAAGCGAAATGGCTGAGTTGTTATGGAAACCTCAGGAAATA
Organism: Bufotes viridis; assembly: GCA_033119425.1. Classification (NCBI taxonomy): domain Eukaryota; kingdom Metazoa; phylum Chordata; class Amphibia; order Anura; family Bufonidae; genus Bufotes; species Bufotes viridis. The sequence goes on from CM065590.1 coordinate 359,024,913, forward strand.
AGGTACTAAGTGCTATTAGGCCCTGGCTTTACTTCTATAGTGATTATACTGGTGACAGATTTCCTTTACACGTCATCTAGAGCAGTGAAGAAACATGGCTGGGTTGTTATGGTTACCTGGAGTAAAACTGTGTGTGTGGAGACGAACTGCCAGCGAGCAGTAAATGACAGTTTGGATTTAAGTGAAAGGCTTGCAGGCATGTATTAGCTATAATGCAGGTCATATTTTGAGAAAATCTCAGGAACGGTACGTTAGACCCGGTCTAAAACCTTCCCGGACACCTGATGTACCCGTGTGCAAGATTTGGTGAAGATCGGTCCAGTCGTTTGGTCGCACATACAGAACATCTAGACAGAAACTCATTTTCATATATATACTAGCAGAAGGACCCGGCTTCGCGTGGGTATATTTCATCTATTTTGTTTCATGTTTCCGTGTGTCGTAAAAAGATATCAACAGTTTCCCCCATTACAGTGACCTCTACAACATCCCGCCCCACTGTCTGCTGAGCTGTGTATCTAATCCTATCTTGTGTGATACTGTCTGCTGAGCTGTGTATCTAATCCTATCTTGTGTGATACTGTCTGCTGAGCGGTGTATCTAATCCTAGCCTGCGTGATACTATCTGCTGAGCTGTGTATCTAATCCTAGCCTGCGTGATACTATCTGCTGAGCTGTGTATCTAATCTTATGTTGTATGATACTGTCTGCTAAACTGTGTATCTAATCCTATCCTCTGTGATACTGTCTGCTGAGCGCGTATCTAATATTCTATCCTGTGTGATACTATCTGCTGAGCTGTGTATCTAATATTTTATCTTGTGTGAAACTATCTGTTGAGCTGTGTATCTAATCATATCCTGTCTGCTGAGCTGTGTACCTAGTAGTTGATTATTAGCTATTTTTTCAAGCTCTCTCTAAGACAGCAGCAATGTTCTGTCTGAATGTGAGCTGCATGGAGAAAATCACCCTCCCTCCCACCTCAGGAGGGGAGGAGGCATGGCCTAACCGAATCAGAGACGTGGCCTTTAAACAGCTCACCCTAAGACAGCAGCACTATCTTCTCTGAGTGTGGGCTGCAGAGATAAAATCACCGTCCCTCTCATCTCTGCAGCTGACATAAGTTGATTTTTAACTTCATTTTTCACTGTTTGCTTAGTGGGAGGGGGCGTGGCCTAACAGGATCGGGGGCGTCCTTTTAAACAGTTTACTGTAAGACAGCAGCACTGTTCTGTCTGAATGTGAGCTGCAGGGAGAAAACCACTGTCCCACCTCAGGAGGGGAGGGTCATAGCCTAACTAAATCAGAGGTGTGGCTTATCTGAACCTAGGGGCGGGGTTTTAAGGATGACTTGAATGGCCACCCTACTTTCCACCTGAACTGTGACCTCCCTAGCACTCTGCCCCCTTAACAGTATCATCCACAGCGCTCTGCCCCTTTAAAGCTAACCTGCAGCAGTGAAGAGAAATGGCTGAGTTGTTATGGAAACCTCAGGAAATAAGGTATTAAGTGCTATTAGGCCATTGTTTTACTTCAATAGCGATTATCCTGGTGACAGATTTCCTTTAAACGTCATCTAGAGCAGTGATGAGACTTGGCTGAGTTGTTATGGTTACCTGGAGTAAAACCGTGTGTGTGGAGACGAACTGCCAGCGTGCAGTTAGTGACAGTTTGAATTCAAGTTAAAGGCTTTGCTGCCTTGTATTGTTTATAAGCAGGTCATATTTTGGGAATATCTCAGGAACGGTAAGTCCTAGAGAGCCGAGACCTGGTCTAAAACCTTCCCGGACACCTGATGTACCCGTGTGCCAAATTTGGTGAAGATCGGTCCAGTCGTTTGGTCACGCATAAAGAACGTCCGGACGTCTAGACAGACAGAAATTCATTTTTATATATATAAGAGATAAGAGATATATTATATTACTCTTTTTATGAGGCAAGGTAACCAAAAAATGGCTGTTCTGGCACAGCTTTTATTATTTGCTTTTTTACAATGTTCACCTGACAGAGTAGATAATGTGATAATTTTATAGAGCAGGCCGTAACGATGCGGCGATACCCAATAAGTCTATTTTTTTATTTTATTTTGGATCTACAAACTAAAAATCTACAAACTAAAAAATCATGTTTGTGTGTTTCCATTTTCTGAAAATTAATTTTTCAGAAAATGAATGCCATATTGTTGTTTTTTTTTTTATTGGGGGGGGGGGGGCAATTGTCTTAGGTAGGGTCTCATTTGTTGCAGGAAGAGATGATTGTTTGATTGGTAACATTTTGAGGTATATATACATTTTTGATCGCTTGGTATTACACTTTTTGTGATGTGAGGTAATAAAAAATGTTTTTTGGCACATTTTTTTTTTCTACGGCTTTCACCAGACGGGTTGGATCACATACTATTTTTATAGATCAGGTTGTTCCGGACACAGCGATGCCCAATAAGTGCATTTTTTTTATTTTATTTTACACAATAAAAGCATTTTTGAAAAAATAAAATCATGCTTTTGTGTTTCCATTTTCTGAAAGCCATATTTTTTTATTTTTTTGGGTGATTGTCTTAGGTAGGGTATTATTTTTTGCGGGATGAGATGACAGTTTGGTATCATCATGGAGCACATATGACTTTTGAATTGCTTGGTAATACACTTTTTGTGATGTAAGGTGAAAAAAAAATTGCTTTTTTAGCACATTTTTTTTTTTTATGGTGTTCACCAGATGGGTTAGATCACATTCTATTTTTATAGAGCAGGTCGTTACTGACATGACAAACGTAATATGTTCATTTTTTTAACTATTTTATTCGATAAAGGAATGTTTGAAAAAATTGTTTTTGTTACTCCATTTTCTGAAAGCCATATTTTTTTTAGATCTTTTGGACGATTGGCTTATGTAGGGGCTCACTTTTAGTGGGATGAGGTCACGGTTTAATTGATTAATTGCTAATTTTGAATACATATGACTTTTTTGATCACTTTTTATACTATTTTTTGGGAAGTGTGATGGGCAAATTTGCAATTCCATCATAGTTTCTTTTTTTTTTTTTAATGGTGTTCACATGCGGTAAAAGTAAAATAATCCTTTTATAGATCAGGTCCTTACGGACGCGGTGATAACAAACATGTTTAGTGTTTTTAATTTTTTTACTTTTTTAACCAATTATGTGTGGATATAGAAAGGTTTTTTTTTATTAATTTTTTTACTTTTTTCACTTTTTTTTTTTTTTTACATTTTTTGGACCCAAACCCACTTGGTTCTTGAAGATCCAGTCGGTCTGATGGCTTACAATACACTGCAGTACACTATATACATGGTAACCATTGGGATGCTGCCACAGCGCAGCGGCCCGATGGCGGAGGGAGCACTTCGCTCAACGATGCCGTTGACAGGATTCTGCATGAAGCCTAGTGCGCAGGCGCGGGATCTCGGCAGAGGGACGGGGAGGCATAAATTATTGCAGAGGCGGTGCTGGGCAGAGGAACATGGCGCTGAAGAGAGGAAGGCAGCGCTGGGCACCAGACAGCGAGGGGTGCGGCCGGGCACCCTGTATTAACAGACCTCCCCTTGGGTACCTTATGTGAGTGATTGACAGATTATAAAAATCATATTTATGTGGAAATAGAGCCACAGTGGAGTATAATAATGCCATCATAGGATTCAACTTATCAGTGTCATGGACATGGACATATATTTAGCTTATGGGGGTAAAATCTGCTGACAGAATCCCTTTACGTCTCTGCCCATAACTAATGTAAGTAGTCTCAGAACTGCACACTTTACTGCCATCAACTCTTTCATATTGGAGGAGGCCCACTACAGGCTCCACCTTCCATAGCCCCTGAAAAGACAGATCTTGAATGTTGGCACCCCAGCCCAAAGGGCTTGCATGGGTAATTAGGCAAACTAAGTCGTTCCTTATCCATGGAATTCCCTGGCTTAAATTGTCTGCATTTAACCACCATTTCAGGTTGAGCAAGGTCTGGGCTGAAATCTCTATTTTTAATTCTAAAGGTTGCCTCCCTTTTTGCCAAGCTGTCAATATCTCCCACTGAAGATCTATTGAGTGGAATTGGGCCCACATAACTGCCGGAATGCATGAAGTTTGGCTTCCCAGGATTGACATACCTTTTCTCAAGGAAATTTTTGGAAGATTGATCAAGGTTCGTATCTTTTCCTTTATGTTCCAAATTTTGTCCTCTGGCAAAAAAACACATCTGCCTCCTGGAATCTAGGATTAGAACTAGGAATTGCTGGCACTGAAGAGGGTTCAGTTTAGATTTTCCCTTGTTTAATATCCATCCCAAATTTTCCATGATCTGGATCACTTCCTGTACTACTCTGATGCAGGCATCCTTGGTCTCTGCTACAACCAGAAAATCGTCCAGGTATGGGATAAATAGTATATCCTTCTCTCAAATATGGGCTAACATTTCTGCCGCTACTTTGTTAAACACCCTGGGTGTCATTGATAACCCGAAGGGAAGAGCCTGGAACTGCATGTGATTGATGACTGCAAATCTTAAATATTTTTGATTTTCTTGATGGATAGGAACATGAAAGTAAGCGTCTTTCAAGTCTAGTACAGCCATGAAACAGCCCGTAAACAGTAGATTTATTACTGACTTTATTGTGTCCATTATGAACTTTTTTAGTAGTAAGAATCGATTTAACTTTTTTAAATTTATAATAGTTCTGAACGAACCATCAGTTTTTTTGACTAAAAAAAGTGTAGTGTAGAAACCCTCTCCTTCCTGACCGCTTGGCACTGGTACCAGAACTCTTTTTTCCATTAGGGATAGCACTTCTGATATTATAGCCTTTTCCTGTATTTGTGATGACCTTGTTACCATGAATCTTGGCGGGGGTTGGGAGCAAAACTCCAGTTTCAGGCCCTGACCCAATGTATCCAAGATCCAGAGACTCCTGGGAATTAATGCCCATGCAGGAAGAACATTTTTTTATAGTCTCCACCCACATGGCACCTGGTGTCATTGTTGATTTGTTTTTTTCTCCTCTCTACCAGATCTGTTAAAGAAGAAGCCTCTTTCCCCTTTTCTCTGGGATTTAAATTTAAAGTATTTGTTCCCTTTTTCTTCCTTTCTATTATTTCGAAAGGATCAAAAGGGGCGACTAAAGCTCCCTCTTGAAGAAAATAAATTTTGCACTGGAAACTTTTTCTTCTTGTCTGCCGCTTTCTCCAACAACTCATCCAGGGCTGACCCAAACAAGTATTCCCCTTTACAGGGCACCACGCAAACTCTTTTTTGACTGAAGATCTCCACACTTTTTCAACCATAAGGCTCTGCGATCTGAATTAGTTAGGCCAAAAGAACGAGCAGCTATTTGAATTGCCTCAGCCTTTTTAATGGTTGGAAGGCCCGCTAAAATCTCCTCCCTGGGGCATTTGTTTTTTAACTGATCTTGCAATACAGGTTGAGGCAATAGAAGGCCTAAAGGAAGAAGTTAAAACATCCCAAGCCCCCTTTAAAAAAACTGTCTGCTTTTTTATCCAAGGAGTATTTTAATGATCCCATATCATCAAAGGGTAAGGATGACTTTTTTGCTACTTTTGAGATAGCCACGTCTATTTTGGGAGCCTTATTCAGAAAAAGGGTACTTTCTTTTTAAATTTTTTTAAATATAGACCCTCTTGTTAGGCCTTCGCCGTTCCTCCTTAATCAATGCCGATACATTCTTATGAACCGGAAACTATCTCTAGTTAGTTTAGTTTCAATAAAATCGATACCATCAACGTAGATTCTGATTGTTACTTGGCCAGTGTTGACGTCGAGTCCCTTTACAGTTCAATTCCCCATGACAAAGGCATTTTGGCAGTCGATTACCATCTTAAGACCAGAGGGATACAGTATCGGGCACATAGCCAGTTGTAAAGGCACATAGTTCCATCAGTTTATGCACCAGGTGTATATTCTCTCTGTTGGAGTTCACTCTGACCCACAATTATTTCCTCTTTAACACCTGGTTCTACCACCAGCTCAGGCGGACGGCTATGAGGAGCTCATGCGCCCCTGCTTATGTCAATCTCTTCCTGGGCTGGTGGGAGGACCTGTGCGTCTTTCCAGACCACACTACCTGGTGGACAGAAAAGATTATTTTCTGGACACGTTATATCGACGATATCTTTGTGGTCTGGAAAGGTGGGTCAGAGGAATTCCGACACTTTGTCGGGGAATTGAACTGTACCCAGATAGGCCTCAAGTTTACATTTGAGATACATTCTACCTCGATAGCCTTTCTGGATGTCAGGGTCACAAGGGATGGAGATAGGCTTGTGGCTGACACTTTTCGCAAAGATACAGCAACGAATTCCCTGTTACATTGGGATAGCCAGCATCCTATGCTCCTGAAGCGGGGCATTCCCAGGGGGCAATACCACCGAGTTCGGAGGAACTGCACCAGGAAGGAGTCCTTCTTTAAGGAGGCAAGGAACCTTCAAAGGAGATTTATTAATAGGGGACCAGCCTTCCAACAGGCGTTACATCTTAATAGGGATCAACTCCTTTTCCCTAGAAATAGGGACATGGATACAGCACAACCAGCGAGGATTAACTACAATTTTGACTCTGCAAATAGGGAAGTTCTTAACATACTTAGGCGTTTTTGGCCGATTTTAATTGGGGTGATTGGGACAGTAGAATACTTCAACAGGAATGTAAGTGGATCTATCGATTCCGGTTCCAGGCACCCTGAGGTTTAAATAAGAGGCTGAGATTCACCTGTTTTCTTTAGAGGTGGATATCTCTCTGTCCCTCCCTCTGTGTATACTATACCTAAATGGACCCGGCGGTATGCGTGAAGCGTCTCTTTAATAATCTTCTTACGATGTGCTTATCCAATTGTTTGATGACAATATCATGGCACTGATTGTAAGTGATTTGACTAACAGATATGTGGGATGCCTGATCCTTTTTAGGGTATGTTTCCCTGATATATTTATGGTTATCTGTTTTCTCTAGGCATTGTGAATGACCACACTATCTGACAACGTGCTGGCCAGGGTTTTGGATACCACCCCTCCTGTCTGATCTAGGTGTAACCATACACTGGTCTACATTGGCGTTACCCTATTGGTGTTATTATACACCTGGTGCATAAACTGATGGAACTATGTGCCTTTACAACTTTTGAACCATCGGTGTCTATGATCACATATTTATGGTTTGAGCTTGGTATAAGGGCCTTATCTTGTGAATGACTATACCTTGTCTGTCCTAGTGACATCTAACGAGCTTAGCCTGCTGATGAACCCTCGGTATTTGAGAGAGAAACGCGTCGAGGTTTTTTTTTCTCAATACCATATGAGATGACTAAACAGGCTGCCACCACTTTGGGTGTGGATATTGTACTGTAAGATGTGCCATTAATTTAACCATCGATTTTTAAGTACCATCCGTCCCTGGAAAATACCCCATGCACCTGCGTGAGGTGCTTAGAGGCTTGTAGGCAGGGTGATTGTAGGACTTACCAGGAAGGTTCGAGGACAGGGAGTCTCCACCTTCAGGAGACGTCCCTGGGCTGAGGACTAGCCTAGGATCACAATAGGGATAAGCTTTGGTCCCCTGCCCAATCGATAACCCTCTTATTTACATTTTGCCCAGACACGGATAGCACCCCAATGCATACTTGGTGGCTCAGTGTGTGGGTATGGGCCTTGGAGAGATCATCATAATATATTTTTGTACTGAGAGTCCAAATTATAACGATCGGTGGGGGTTTTAATTTTCCCTCCGTTTTATCTTGAAATATTAACCTCTTAAGGACGAAGGGCGTACATGTACGCCCTTCGTCCGCACTTTAAAGATGGCGCCCGCTCCCGCACGGAGCGGGCGCCCGAGCTGCGGGTAAACGCTTGATTCATCAAGCTGACACCCGCAGCTCATGTCCGCGACCGGCAGCGATGCCGATCGCGGACATTTAACCCCTCAGATGCCGTGGTCAATCCTGACCACGGCATCTGATCAGCAAAAACCGAAAGTTTCACTTTCGGTTTTGCTCGGCTCCCTGATGGCCACAGGGGGAGCCGGGCATGCATGTAGTACCCTAGGTTTCTGTGAATGAAACCTAGGGTACTACACAGTATTCCTATGGAGCCTATGACTGTAATAGGCTCCATAGGAAATATGCGATTTTCTCATATATTCCAATGCTATTGCATTGGAATATATGAGAATAACAATCTGATGATTGCATCTTATAGTTCCCTATGGGAACTATAAAAAGTGGTAAAAAAAAAAAAAAGTTTAAAAAATAAAAATTAAATAAAAAAATATAAAAATTCAAATCACCCCCTTTCCCCAAAATGAAAATAAAATAAATAAAAAAATAAAAAAATTACACATAATGGGTGTCGCAATGTGCGAAACGCCCATACTATAATAATATTAAAAATATTCACCATACGGTAAACATAAAAACGGAAAGAAAGCGTCCAAATGGCTAATTCGCCATTTTTGGACGCTTCATTTCCTAAAAAAATGAATAAAAAGTGATCAAAACATCATACGCACCCCATAATGGTATCAATTAAAAGTTCAGATTGCCCCGCAAAAAATGAGCCCCTACACTGCTCCGTACGCATAATTACAAAAAAGTTATAGGGGTCAAAACATGGCGACAAAAAAATAAAATAAAAAAATTCCCACTTTTAATTTTTTTTTCACTATCAAAACGCAAGAAAAACTATACATATTAGGTATTGCCGGATTCGTACTGACCTGAAGAATAAAATTAACCAGTCAGTTTTATCGCAAATCGAACGTTGTAATTTAAAAACCCGTAAAACTGTGGTGAAATTGCTTTTTTTTGCAATTTCACCCCATTTGGAATTTTTTTCCCGTTTCCCACTACATCACATGCAAAAATAAATGGTAGCGTTAAAAAGTACAACTTGTCCCGCAAAAAATAAGCCGTCATATGGCTATGTGAGCGGAAATATAAAAATGTTATGGCTTTTGGAAGGCAGGGAGCGCAAAACAAAAACGCAAAAATCCCAAAACCCCGGTCCTTAAGGGGTTAAAGGTTATGTTTTAAGGGATTTATTTTGCTTCGCTGGAATTTGTTTATATTTGTTTATCCCTTCTATCATTGTATCAGGTTTGAGCTGAAAATTATGTTTAGTTTTAAGACAACGAAACATAGTATCTTGTACTGATTTCGGTTCCTTGGCATCTTCTATCCCCATAGTGGATTTAACTGCTTTAAAGTAATTTATCTATACCCTCAATCGGAAAAAAGGTTTCCCAATTTCACTTTCTTGATTTTCAGAGGTGCAAGATGAGACGTCCGAAACAAGATTCTCCACAGAATCGAAATCTTCCCCCTCTTCTGAACCTGAGAAAACCACATTACACAACGTTTGCTTTTTGTTAGGCTTCTGCTCTTTAGGCGCAATGAATTTTCTTGAGGCCAGAGGCGAGTCTATTTCAGATCTAACCAAAGATTGAAGGCATTTATAAAACAATAGTGACTCCTCTGCCACGGTTCTATCAATGCATGGATGACATAACTTTTTCTCATAGCCAGAAGCCAAGGCACATTTACATATGGCACACTCCTTATAACGCCTTTTAGTCAAAGCCTTCCTAGGCTTTCCCTGCAAAACATAGCTCATTTTCCGGGTTCCTGTGCATATTTAAGCACCTCCCCTCATCACGTGATCCTTTACCAAGCATACATGCGCTCCAAGCCTCTTTCTTTATCCGTAACTGCCTTCCACAGAGCGGAGCAGACGCTCCTCCCCCGGGCTTTCAAATTTCTTCACTGCCGCACACACGATGCTTGCTAGTGCTTTACAATCGCACTAAAGCATCATGCCCATAAGTGCTCAGGAACCCCAGCCATTGCGCGCCTCTGCCGGACCCACCGCGCACCACTGTGCCATGACTACTAACAGGGACCGCAGGTAACAAAGGGCAGCCACGGGGATAGAAGGATGTACCACAGGCTTCCAGTCCAAAGGTTTCCTGACTTTGGTGGTGGATCCTCTCTCACTCTCGTGGTGCTGTTGTGGGTGAGGGGAAAAATTAATTACTTGGGATAGGCCCATTGCTAAAACGGTTTTCCAGGGAGCCACTGTGCTCACTGGCATTATTAGTTATGAGTAGGGATGAGCGAACCCGAACTGGTTCGGGTTCGTGCCAAATTTTTGGGTGTGACATGGACCCGAACATTTACGTAAAAGTTTGGGTTCGGGTTAGTTGTTCCTGCGATTTCTTCCTGCATTCTGAAGGGCTGCACAGCTATGTTCCTATGGAGACCCTGCCTTTTGCATGGCTCCTTAGGAACATAGGGAATATCTCAAACTCTGATGTTAATTTATTGGAGTCTATGAAGGAAGCCATCTAGTGATCACATGTTCAAGTCCCTAGGGAAACTTTTTCAAAAAGTTAGGAAGTGTGGAAAAAAGATTTTTTAAATGTACAAAAAATGAAATACTTTAAAACATCATCAGCATCGCCGCGTCCCAAAATGCCCATACTATTAAAATAGTAAAAAAATGTGATGACGAGCGTAACAGGAAAATAGCCGATTCGTCATTTTTTCTTCTCCTCACCTCCCAAAATAATTGAATAAAAAGTGATCAAAAAGTCATACACAATAGAAAAAAAACAGTATCAACATAAAGTCCTGATTGGCCTGCAAAAAAGAGCCATCACACAGCTCCGTAGACATAACACTAAAGTTATGGGGGGAGGAGGTGGCTAGGGGAAAAAAAAAAAAAAATTAAAAAAAAAAAAAAATTAGGTATTAAAACACAATAAAAACTATACAAATGTGGTATTGCTACAATTGTACTGACTGAGAATGAAGGACACAGGTCAGTTTTACCCCATAGTGAACGCTGTAAAAACAGAACCCATGTTTTTGTTTGTTATTTTAAATTGTAACTTTTTTCAACTTCCCACAACATCATATGCAATGTTAAATTGTGCATTAGAAAGAATCGGAATTTGTCTCACAAAAAATAAGCCCTCATATCTACAGGAACAAAAAAAATAAAAAATAAATTATGCAAAAACCAGGGGCGTACATAGAAATCACTGGGCCCCATAGCAAGAATCTAAATTGGGCCCCCCACTGCATTTATTATACCTCGTACCTCATATTTCAGTACACTGCTGTATATACTGTGTAATAATTGGATTTTTTTGTACTCACCATAAAATCCTTTTCTCGTAGTATGCATTGGGGGACATAGCACCATGGGTATATTCCCAGCTGCCACTAGGAGGCTGACACTAGAAACAAAAAAGGTGTTGGCTCCACCTAGATGGGCTATACCCTCTGCACAGAGCAGAGACACACCAGTCGGTACAAAAGCAGTAGGAACACCACATCGAACCAAGAAAAAACTGAAAAGCTAACAAGTCTTCAATGGAGGAACCAACAACCGAACCCGGAGAAAAACCGGAACTGTAAAAAGGACTAATACAAATAGGGAGGGATCTGTGTCCCCCAATGCATACTACGAGAAAAGGATTTTACGGTGAGTACAAAAAATCCAATTTTCTCATGCATAGCATTGGGGGACACAGCACCATGGGACGCCCCAAAGAAGTCCCCTGAGAGAGGGAAAAAAGCCGCCATGTAAACAATCTAAAGCACAGCCGCTTGCAGAACCTTGCACCCCAGACTGGCATCGGCAGAGGCCAGCGAATGGATATGGTAGAATTTGGAGAAGGTGTGAACAAACGCCCAGGTGGCGGCCCGGCAGACCTGGGAAGCCGTGGCCTGATGACGTACTGCCCAAGAAGCCCCAACTGCCCTAGTCGAGTGGACTGTCAATCTGGAAGGAGGAGCAAGACCCTTCGCCACATAGGCCTCCTTGACGGCCGACTGAACCCAGCGCGAGATAGTGGCCTTGGAAGCAGGCAGACCCTTACGAGGGCCCACAGGAACCACAAAGAGAGCGTCTGAACGAGGCGAAGATAAAGGCGAAGGGCCCGGACAACGTCCAGGCGATGGAGAGACTTCTCCCTAGGGTAGGCAGGATTGGGACAGAACGAAGGAAGGACAATCTCCTTGTTAATATGAAAGGAGGAAACCACCTTCGGGAGGAAGGATGGAACGGGACGGAGGACCACCTTGTACTCATGAAACACCAGGAAGGGCGAACGGCAAGACAGGGCCGCAAGCTCGGAGACCCTGCGGATGGAGGTGATGGCCACGAGGAAGGCCACCTTGAACGACACAAAGGACAGAGAAATCTCCGCCAACGGCTCAAAGGGCGAAGTCTGAAGGGCGTCCAGGACGATATTGGGGTCCCACGGTTCTACGGGAGCACGGAAAGGAGGAACAAGCCCGGGTACCAGGGAAGAGGGCGGAGAATTGGGGCCTAGTAGGCGACCGAGAGAAAATGGGGTGGTGGATAGGCCCTAGGAAGCGACCCCCAGGGCAAGAAAAACGGAAGGCCTGACTGCTACAGGGGCCGAGAACCGGGCATCCAAAGAAGTAGGCCCGAAGTTGGGGCCTAGAGTGATCGGGCGGCCGGACGGACACCCGCGGGAGCGGGAGGGCTCCCTGGTCCGCAGAAGGGGACGGGAAGGGGCCGGATGGAAAAAGGGACGACCACCCCCATAAGAAGCGGGACGGAAGGTAAGAGGAGCCCATGTAGGCCCCAGGAAAGTGCCAGCAGACCAGGGCACAGGGGAGACATGGACAGAGGAGGGAACCCAGCCGCAGTAGGAGAGAGGGGCCGCAGTTGAGAAGGGGGTGGGGCAAGGAGAGGAGAAGGGTTCTCAGGTACATGAGGTAGCAGTCACTGTAACTGTCTGAAGTATTATAAATGAGTGAGCAATGAGTAAAACAGGGCACGGGGGGGGGGGGGGGGTTCAAATGAAGAGAAAAGTGGAGGACCTCCTCCTACCACTCCATTCTGTATGGATCAATGCAGAACTGATTGTGAACTTCTAATACTTGCTATTAGGGGTTGAAGGACCTGTGATGTCATCACAGGTCCTGGCAGATGTACCTTTCAAACCCGGGAACTACACCTTTTTTGGTGCAGTTTCTTTGCTAGATCCTGCAGGACCTGTAATGTTAAAGATGATATCACAGGTCCTGGCAGATGCACTGTTCTAACCAGGGAACTACACTTCACACTGTGCAGTTCCCTTACAGGACCTGAGATGACATCATCAAAATTCCTTTAGCTTTAGGAAGATAGACGGGAGTAATTAGGGGGCGGGGCCTCTCCTCCACTGCGGGCCCTCCTTCCTCAGGGGCCCCATAGCAGCTGAGTGGTCTGCCTATATGGTAGGTACGCCAGTGGTAAAATTGCTATGTCCTCAATGGGATGTCAAAAAAGCTCCTGGAGGTGTAATGTGTAGGTGTCCCAATCATTTTTGCACATACAGTGTGTATATATACGGACTAATACAGAGAAAGCCGTCAATCACTGATAGGACCACACACATGGCTACTGAGCTCAGAGAAATTTAAATGAATAAAATATAAATTATACTATTTTCCCATAAAATTACATATGAATCTGCAGCGCTTCTCCTGCTGCATAACATGCTGTCTACAGATTGCACTGCAATTTTATGGTGACATGTTCTCTTCAAGCCTTAAAGGGAACCTGTCAACTCTATTCTGACCTCACTCGGGGCAGCATAAAATAGTGACCGAAATGATGATTTCAGTGGTGTGTCACTCATGAGCTAAAAGTAAGTGGTTGCCGAGAACCAGAATCATAATCATTGCAGCCAAGGCCTTGAAAAGAGTCATATCTACCTGAGAAGAGTCTTGGTTATTCATAATCTCCTGCTCTTCTCACCCATCTGCTGATGATTGGCAGTTCTCTCCTAGAGAGAAAGGGAGAAAAATAGGTAGAAGCCTGTCTATCAGCAGCAGGTGGGCAGGGAGAGCAGGAATTCATGAATAACCATGACTCTTCTCAGGTGGCCATGACTCTTTTCAATGCCCAGTATGCAATGATTGTGATGTTATTTCTCAGCAACCACTTACTTTTAACTTATAAATGACAGACCGCTGAAATCAACTCACCTGTCACTACTTTGTTCTGCCGTTAGTGTGGGCAGCATAAAGTAGTGACAGGTTCTCTTTAACTGAACAATCCAATATAGTGTATAATTTCATTAGTACCATCAGGTTCATATTTCATTTTGAGTTCATCGAGGCTGACACGAAGTTTCATGTTTTCACTCTGCAAAAGTTTAAGATGCCTGTCCGTGGTAAAAAGCTTCCGTTCGAGCTCCAAGACCCGCTGACTTTCTGCTAAAGCTTTCATTCTTTGCAGAGATAATTCATCTTTAATCTTCTCCATTTCCTTACTGTAAAGAGATAGGAAAAACATAATAAAAGGACTATTTCAATATGTCAATCATAACTATTTAAGGGGTTGTTCTCCTTGGAGGGGCCTTTTGAGCAGCCAGCAGAGCCGAGTAGGGAAGCACAATTACCTGTTCACTACTGCTGGATTATGGCTTTTTTTGCTTCCCCATTGCCACCTTCTTCAACTCCATCCAGTCTCCGAGCATCAACTTCTGGTTTGCAGTGGGTTACGGGCCACTGTAATGACTTCATCATGTGACCCAGGCAGTCATTGGCTGCAGTGGCAGCATGACCCACTTCACACAGAAGGTTGATGCACAGAGTGGCAGTGTGGGAGAGAAGGAGCTAGAACCTAGCTGTGTGGAGCAGGAAAGTATGCGTCGCTCCACCAGCATATGCCAGAATGGCACCACCAGGGTGAAAAGTCAATTCTACTGCACTGCGGATCGTTGGTGTATGTGACTTTGTTCACCGTACTCTGATGCCTGCAAACGGCTCTGCGGGCAAGGCCATGTCTCCATTTTTTCTCCTCCCTTCTGGAGGGGTCTAGGTTGGGACAAGTGGGGCAGCTGCACATATTACAATTGCTAAGATGACCTGTAGTATCTTTTCTTTGCAGTTTAATATCTCCTATTAAAAGAAATTCCTCTCCTACAACAGTCAGACGGATGAAAGGGTGTTAATTGTAAAGAAAAACATTTTTTAATTAATGACCTTCACAGACACACTCCACAGAAGAATTTTCTCTCCCACATTAGTTGGATGGATGCAAAATGGGTCCAGGAAGTCGTTGGCGGACGTGGCGGTTCAGGTCACCAACCTTTTTAAAATTTTGCTTTTTATTTTTATTTCTTTAATTTATTTTTGGTGGAGTCCCCAAAACATTGGGAAATAGCAAAGAGAACACACAAACTGCGATGGAGTATAACAATGGTTGGGAGTGGCCATTCGCCAGTATACCTCTCTACTCTGGCCAAGGTACGGACAAGTCCTGTTGGATCCATGCCTGGTTCATTTAAATGAATGTGAGCTTGTCCACGTTGGCTGTGGACAGGAGGATGCGCTTGTCTGTGATCACCCCCCTGCCATTCTTAACACACTTTCGGACGATACACTTGCCACAGGACAGTCCAGCACCGCCAAGGCGTAAACAGAAAGCTCAGGCCATGTGCCCAATTTGGAGACCCAAAAGTGTGGGGTCTTTCCCCCAAACATACGAGTTTCAGAACAGCCTTCTTTTGTTTCCCCCTGGCTGTGCTGAAGTTGGTGGTGCAGGTGTTGCGCTGACATTATGAGGTGGTAAAGGAGGAGCTGGAGGAGGAGGCACCGAGAAACGTCCAGCAAACCTTGGTGACGGTAGGACATGCGCCAAACCACTGTCAGCCTCAGGCCCAGCCGCCACTAGATTTGCCCAGTGGGCAGTTAGGGATATACAACCTCCCTTACCATACTTACTGGTCTACATGTTGGCGTTTATGTGGACCTTGCCACTGATGGCGTTGCACAGCACACACCTGATTTTTCCCCACGGCTGGCTGGGAACAGCTGGCCTCATGACGTTTTTAAAACACTCCACCGGACGGAATGGCAGCATTTCAAAGACGAGCAATGTTAAAATGCTGGCATTCAGGTCCTGAGCTTGTGGGTGGGTAGGGGGGTACTCCCTCTTTCTCTCTAGTGTTTGGGGGGGAGAGGGCAGATGGACAGCTGAATGCTTCCATGGGAGTGTGGAGATGGTTACAGAGGTCATGGTGTTGCTGCCACATCCACTGTTTGCGGGATGGCAGGAGCCACTGTCGCTCGATCTTCCACCCACTCCTGACCCCTGCACTCCTGGCCAGTCTGCACAGTGCAGAAAGCTGCAGAAGATGACACCTGAGTTTCATCATCAGAGACTGCTGTATGACTCCGGGCTCAGACTGCTTGACTGATGTGCAAGGGGTTGAGGTGGAAGACGGATGCCCGTGGGCCGCCAGTGCCAACTCCGCGCCTTCAGCCGTGGACCTGGTGGAAAACAATGTGAAGGAACTTGAGGCACTCTCAGCCATCCAATCTACTACCGCCTCTACTTGCTCTGGCCTCACCATTCTTAGAGCGGTATTCGGGCCTACTAGATGATGCAGAATGTCCTGTCACCTGCGTGCACCAAAGGAAGGGGTTTCATTTGGGCACGTAGCTGGCACAGATTGACAATCTCCTCTCCCTGAAGCAGAAGCTCCACCAACACCAGGACCACTAGTTGATACTCTCCTCATTTTGTTATGGTCACCCAAAAAATTGGCTGACAGACGAACAATTGTATATCCGTGTCACAGATGCAAAAGAGGTGTTTAGTACAAAAATAAATAAAACCGGTATGTCTCGCCGCCCAAATTAGCAGAGATATTAACTTTTCATCCAGGGAGTTATCTTGATTGGAGTCGGGAAGAAATTTTTTCTCCCCTAAAGTGGGGAAAACTGGCTTCTACATCACATGGGTTCAACTTGCCGGATAACAGACTGAACTATTAAATTTCCCTGTGACGGTGGGAAGTACAGTTTTTTTCACAGCATACCCTGTGGATAAATCATAAATATATAAGATGGGAAAAGCCCTTAAACATTAGGTGGTTAACTAGATGTGCAACTATTTTGGTTTTTAGATATTTATATTTCTTAAGAGGGTTCTCGGGGCAGGGGTTAAAAAAAAAAAAAAAAAAAGAGTTAATTGTTTCCAGTGTTCAGTCCCAGTGCCAAGCATCTTTCTCCTTCGCTCCAAGGCCCTGGTGAGGCTGAAGAATGACGTGTATTCTACACACATCACTGCTGCTGGCCAATAAATGACTTCAGCGGTGAAGTGTGCAGTTACGGTACGTGACCACTGATGACACATATTAGCCAGCAACAGTGACGTGTTTGCAGGTCTCTGCGAACCTCTTTAGCCCTTTCACACCCGATGACGCATGTGTTTAAAGATGGCGCCCGCTGCGGGCGGCATAGCCACGGGTGGCCATCTGCTTGCTATAGCAGACACCCGCGGCTAATGTCCCCAACCGGCAATATTGCCGATTGCGGACATTTAACCCCTCAGAAGCCGTGGTCAATCCTGACCACGGCATCTGAACGCTCTGTGGCAATCGGAGGAGCCGGAGTGTGTATGCAGCAACCCCTGTCTTTGTGAATGACACAAGGCTGCTGCATAGTATTTCCTATGGAGCCTATGTCATAGGGCTCTATAGGAAAGTAGTGAAATCATTATAGATTCCAATGCAAGTGCATTGGAGTCTATGATAATAGCAATCAGATGATTGATTGCCATAGCTCCCTATAGGAACTATAAAAAAATAAAAGTGTAAAAAAAAATTTTAATTCGAAATCACCCCCCTTTTCCGCAAAATAAAAAGAACTAAAATTTTTTTAAAAAAAATACACATCATGGGTGTCGCAATGTGCGAAAACGCTCATAGTATAAAAATATATTCCCATACGGCAAACAGCAAAACATAAAAAAGCGTCCAAATGGCCTATTCGCTGTTTTTGGTAGCTTCATATATATCTTCTATAAAAAATGTAATAAAAAGTGATCAAAAAGTCACACACCGCAGAATGGTATTAATGTTCAGATTGCCCCGCAAAAAGTGAGCCCCCATAAAGTTCCGTACACATAAGTACAAAAAAGTTATCGGGGTCAAAATATAGGACAAAAAAAATAAAACAGATTTTTTCCACTTTTTAATTGTTTTATCAAAACGTAAGAAAAACTATACATATAAGGTATCGCCGGATTCATACTGACCTGTAGAATAAAAGTAACTGGTCGGTTTTATCACACATCGAACGCCGTAAATAAAAAAAGACCGTAAAACTGTGTTGGAATTGCTTTTTTTTTTTTTTTTTTTTTTTGGAACACCTCTGGGCTTGAAAGGGTTAACTTTAAAAATAGTAATTTTTAACATGCTGTCAACTTACAGATATAGGATTTAAACAAATCTTACAAACCTTGAATTCTCCAATTTCATTTTAAGTAAATCAACATAATAGGCTTCATCACCTTGTACCAAAGTGTCAGTATTTATCTTTGATGGGCCATTTTCATAGTTCTGCTCCAGGATTTAAAATAAAAAAGAAACAAAATTATGATGCTTGTCAATGTTATAGTCTACAGCATTTCAAGGTAAAGTCTAGAAATGACACCTTATTCTTAGCCAAAATTATGTATTTTTATGCATTTTTAGGGTACTTCCACACTAGCATTAAACTTTTCCGGCATTGAGTTCCGCCCTCGGGGCTCAATACCACAAAAAAACGCTTCAGTTATATCCCAATGCATTCTGAATGGAGAGAAAGATGTTGAGTATTCATCAGGATGTCTTCAGTTCAGTTACTGAACAGAGTTTTGGCCGGAGACAATACCGCAGCATGCTGCAGTATTATCTCCGTCCAAAATCCTGGAACACATGCCGAAATGCCGGATCCGGCATTAAAAAGACCGCAATGACGGATCCGGCATTCCGGTCTGCATATGTGCAGACCTTTAAAAATGTGAAAAAAATAAATACCAGATTTGTTTTGCCGGATGACACTGGAAAAACGGATCCGGTATTGCAATGCATTTTTCTGACTGATCAGGCAATTTTCAGACCTGATCAGTCTGAAAAATGCCTGATCAGTCAGAAAAAATGACATGCATTTGCATACAGTTTGTCTTATCAGGCAGGCAGTTCAGGCAACAGAACTGCCTGCCGGAATCTAACAACGCAAGTGTAAAAGTAGGGTTGTTTTAGGTATTGAAATTTCGATACCCAATCGATACTTTTATGCCACTATCGATTCGGTATTGGGACTTTCGTTTTTCTGTACCATAATGTGTTCCTTTAATCGTGTGTGCCACCGCTGCGCTCGGCAAACAGTGGAGAAGGAGGGAGGGAGAGAAGGAGGGAGGGAATCCCTCCCCCCTATGACGCTGCCACTGTGAGACCAATGAGGTGAGTGGGCTCTGAAGCTGCCCGCACCACTTCCACAGTTGCCCAATGAGTGTGTGCCTATTAATGAAAACAGAAGGAGGGACGGGGGAGGTACCGCTGCACTGGCTGAGGTAGTGAGCTTAGCGAACGGCAGCAGCGGCAGAATCCTCCTCCTGAGTGCACAGCTCACTGTCACTCCGAGCATCTGCCCCAGAGTCAGTGCCCAGCAGCCAGCATAGAAGGTACACCACAGTGACCCACACAGTGCAAGTCTAGAGTGATTAGCCTGCCTCAATATAAAGGCAGGCAAAAAACATTTTTATCAGGCAGCCAGCAAGATTGGGGTTAATGTGACTCATTAACCCCAATCTTGCCACTGCCAGCCATGTTTTAAACATGATGGGGGGTAACTTATTTTTAATTTCAGGCTGGGCACATGCTTTTGGACTGGACTCCATGTGCCTCACATTAATAGTAAGTGATCCCAAAAGTAGCATACCATCTCACATAATGGATAACATGACGGTAATGTGACTGAGTTACAGAATACAAGCCACTTAGGCTACTTTCACACTTGCGGTAGCTTTTTAAGGTGGGGAACAGCCTGCCAGATCAGTGCTAACTCTAGTCCGCTCCAGACCCATTTACTATAATGGGGAGGGGCTGGAGGTCCGGCCGCAGTACGGCAAACAGATCTAGAGGCGGCCGGACAAAAAGTACAGCATGATGCCGTTTTTGTCCGGCCGCCTCTCTGCCCGTTTTTGTGTGGTGTCGAATATCGCAATACTTTTTTATGGTATTGAAACCGAATAAAAATTTTGGTATCGATACAACTGTATGCGAAAGTCCTACGCTTTGATGCTCAGTTATATGATTTATTTTGACACCTGATTTTGAAATTGCCACCTTATACTCAATTAATGTATAAAGAAGCCAAGATGGCTGAACACCTAACTTGACCAAGAAATAACTCTCTCAATAAAACATAACTTTTAATTGTGTTACTAAAATAGCTAGGTGAGCCAAAAAAAAGGGGTTAAAAATAAACTGTGCCCTGCCTGTAATGCCTAATAGATGTGTGTTTCATTACTCTTTTCTCATGCCAGGATGTGCACTGGCCCTGCAATGATATCACATATACTCAATACATTTAACTAATTACCAGTTAATGCACTAGCAACTAATATCACAGTGATGATTCTGTGACCCTACAGATCACTGCTAACTGTACAGATGCTTAGGCAAACAGACACGCAACAGAAATCTAAAGCTTATAGACTGCCGCCCCCCCCCCCTGACATGTTTTAACAGCTAAACTGGCTTCATCAGGGGTATTGGGCAGCACTGAAGTGTGGATGCTGCAAACGAGGTATAAGTAACCTTCCAAAAAGATTGACACATGTATCATCTGGTCCAATACAGTGAAGGTACGTACTTACACTGGTAACTACTAATGCGTGCAATCCTACAATCAAGCTCGTGTGGTATCCGCCTACCCTGAGTGAATCCTCCAATCGTGTGATTGTGATGCGCCTCCTATCCCTGCACATGGACTTAGACCGGTCGCTGCTACATAACATCTACAGAGGATGCGCAGGGTTATAGGACGGTCTCACACAAATCCTGCGCTGACATTAACTGGTAATTAGTCAAGTGTATTGAGTATATGTGATATCATAGCAGGGATAGTGCATATCCCTGCATGAGAAAAGAGTAATGAAACACACATCTATTAGGCATTACAGGCAGGGCACAGTTTATTTTTAACCGCTTCTTTTTTGGCTCACCTAGCTATTTTAGTAACGCAATTAAAAGTTATGTTTTATTGAGAGAGTTATTTCTTGGTCAAGTTAGGTATTCAGCCATCTTGGCTTCTTTATACATTAATTGAGTATAAGGTATAAGGTGGCAATTTCAAAATAAATCAGGTGTCTGGGTGTCAGTTTAGAAATTTATATAAATGCTTTTTCGTTAAACTCATGAGCTGGAAAAAAATGCATCAGTTAGCAAAGTCTTTCTAAAAATCAAACAATGGGCAATGTACTTTACCATACCTGATATTTTTCTAATTGGCGCACTCTTACTAGCAGTTTCTCAACTTCACTGTTCTTCTGTGCAACCATTGACTGTAACCTTTCCAGCTGTTCAGGGTCAGTTTGGGAGCCTTTCAACTGCAACAGAGTTGCTATTTGAACCTGAAAATACGAATAAGCTTTATTTAAAAAAAAAAATGATACAAAAATAATCTAGAACAGGGGTGCAAAACCTTTTTTGGTCTGAGGGCTGCATTGTCACATCGTTCTATTTCAAGGGGACGCAAATAAAAAAAAATAATAATGATTGGCGCTCATTTGTATTGGCCTATTACCAATGCAATAGTCCAATGTAAAGTGATTGAGGAAGAGTGATCGCTATCATAGTCATTCCTCCTCTACTTAGGGTACTTTCACACTGGTGTTTTGGATTCCGTTTGTGAGATCCGTTTCAGGGCTCTCACAAACGGTCCAGAACGGATCAGTTAAGCCCCAATGCATTCTGAATAGATAAGGATCCGTTCTGAATGCATCAGTTAGGCTCCGTTCCGCCTCTATTCCGTTTTGGAGGCGGACACCAAAACGCAGCATGCAGCATTTTGATGTCCATCTGAAGAGGCGGAGCCTAACTGATACGTTTTTTTTTACAATGTAAGTCAATGGGGATGGATCCGTTTTCAATGACACAATATGGTGCATTTGAAAACTAATCTGTTCCCTACTGACTTTCAATGTAATTCAAAACAGATCCGTTTTGGACTTTGTCATTTTGCTTTAAACCTAATGCAAACGGATCCGTTCTGAACAGATACAAACGTTTGCATTATAGGTGCGGATCCGTCTGTGCAAATAAACAGACGTATCCGCACCAACGCAAGTGTGAAAGTACCCTTAGTTATATTGATAATCGGTACCACATCCCTGATTACAGAGAGTGATGTGCGGCACGATTATACAAGCCAGTTATCATGAATGAGCGTTCCTATTAAGACTTGGTCCCAGTAATTGACCTGAATATCTCACAGTGTATTAGGGGCTTAAAGGGATTTACCAGTAAAAATGAATTTCTAACAAGTTCCTGCAGCATGGCCACTGAAACCGAAGAGTTAAACTTACCTGCTCCCCGCCGATTCGGTCCTCCGAACTGCCCCTGCTGCCTCCATCTTCCGGTCCCCGTTTTTTTCACCTGGCAGTACATAGCCACGGTCACATGCATCTCTCCAGCCAATGAATGACTTCAGCGATGATGTGGCCACAAGCAGCATGACACCACTGAAGCCAGTCATTGACTGGAGCAGTATATGTGACCATGGCCATGCACTGTCAGGTGCAAACAAAGAGGAAACCGGAGGCAGAGGGGGCAGTGTGGAGAAGTTAAAGAGGACCCTTCATCACTTCTAAAGATATTAACTAACGATGCTCACATGTAGAGCGGCACCCAGGGATCTCCCTGCACTTACTATTATCCCTGGGCGCGGCATCCATTCTCCCGGTATAGGCTCCGGTATCGACGCTCACCAAGTTATAGTAGGCGGGGACTTAGTTATAGTAGGCAGAGCCTGCCCTTCATCTTCTTCTCCCAGGCTGTAGCGCTGGCCAATCGCAGCACAGAGCTCATAGCCTGGGAGAAAAAAAAACTCCCAGGCTCTGAGCTCTGCGCTGCGATTGGCCAGCGCTACAGCCTGGGAGAAGGGGATGAAAGGCAGGCTCTGCCTACTATAACCAAGTCCCCGTCTACTATAACTTTGTGAGCTCAGAGACCGGAGCCTATACCGGGAGAACGGAGCGGCGCCCAGGGATAAAAGTTTTTTTTTCCAACTATAGCTGCTTATTCTTTAAAAATGCAAACGGACACCAAAATAAATTATTATAATTAGTTCACTATTTTGTGTCAGTCGTTTTGTTACATAATATGTTTGTATTACGGGTGCTGTAGAGGTCACTGTTAAGGGGCGGGCCAATGTGGAGGTCACTGTCAAGGGAGTGGGGTGCTGTGGAACCTACTGTTACGCAACAAATAGAGCACAACTACACTGCAACATTTGTCGCGCAACATTTTGTTGCTTTAATGAAGCGCAACAAATTTTATAATGGTAGTCTATCGTGTCACATTGCAAGATGCTGCGACTGCGACACGACAGTCACAAAAAATCCATTCAAAATGGATTTTTCTGCGACTGTCGTGTCGCATTAGCAGCATGTTGCAATGCGACACCCCAGACTACCATTATAAAAATTGTCGCGCGACAAATGTCGTCGTGCGAACCTAGCCTTAGAAGGGGCAGGCTGCTGTGAAGGTCAAAGTTAAGGGGGTGGGCTGCTGTGGAGGTCCCATTTTAACCACTTCAGCCCCCCTAGCTTAAACACCCTTAATGACCAGGCCACTTTTTACAATTCTACACTACACTACTTTCACCGTTTATTGCTCGGCCATGCAACCTACTACCCAAATTAATTTTACCTCCATTTCTTCTAACTAATAGAGCTTTTATTTGGTGGTATTTCATTGCTGCTCATCAAAAATGACCGAAATTTTTGCAAAAAAAATGACATTTTTCACTTTCTGTTGTAAATTATTTTTTTTTTTAAAACTACATTTCTATATAAATTTTTCGCAAAATTTATTCTACAAGTCTTTGATAAAAAAAAAATCCAATAAGTGTATATTTATTGGTTTGGGTAAAAGTTATAGCGTTAACAAACTATGGTGCAAAAAAGTGAATTTCCGCATTTTGAAGCAGCTTTGACTTTCTGAGCACCTGTCATGTTTCTTTAGGTGCTAGAATGCCAGGATAGTATAAATACCCCCCAAATGACACCGTTTTAGAAAGAAGACACCCCAAAGTATTCGCGGAGGGGCATGGTGAGTTCATATATCATTTCATTTTTTTTCACAAGTTAGCGGAAAATGACACTTTCTGAAGAAAAAAAATAATAATAAAGTTCCCATTTCTGCTAACTTCTGGCAAAAAAAATAAATAAAATCCCACGGACTCACTATGCCCCTCAGTGAATACCTTGGGGTGTCTACTTTCCGAAATGGGGTCATTTGTGGGGTGTGTTTACTGTTCTGGCATTTTGGGCGGGGCTTAATTGTGAGCAGCCATGTAAAGCCTAAAGGTACTCATTGGAATTTGGGCCTCTTTGCGCACGCAGGCTGCAAAAAAGTGTTACTCATGTGGTATCACCGTACTCAGGAGAATTAGAGCAATGTGTTTTGGGGTGTATTTTTACATATACCCATGTTGGGTGAGAGCAATATCTCTGTAAATTGAAAACTTTGTATAAAAAAATTTAAAAAGTTGTCATTTACAGAGATATTTCTCACACCCAGCAGGGGTATATGTAAAAATACACCCCAAAACACATTGCCCTACTTTTCCTGAGTATGGCGATACCACATGTGTGACACTTTTTTGCAGCCTGGGTGCGCAAAGGGGCCCAAATTCCAATGAGTACCTTTAGGATTTCACATGGCATTTTTACGCATTTAGATTCCAGACTTCTCACGCTTTAGGGGCCCCTAAAATGCCAGGACAGTATAAATACCCCACATGTGACCCCATTTTAGAAAGAAGCCATCCCAAGGTATTCCGTGAGGGGTATGGTGAGTTCATGTAAAATTTTATTTTTTGTCACAAGTTAGTGAAATATGAGACTTTGTAAAAAACAAAAATAAAATATGAATTTCCGCTAACTTGTGCCAAAAAAAATAAAGTTTCTGTGAACTCGACATGCCCCTCACAGAATACCTTGGGGTGTCTTCTTTCCAAAATGGGGTCACTTGTGGGGTATTTATACTGCCCTGGCATTTTAGGGAACCTAAAGCGTGAGAATCCAAATGCGTAAAAATGCCCTGTGAAATTACTGTACTCATTGGAATTAGGGCCCCTTTGCGCATCTTGGCTGCAAAAAAGTGTCACACATGTGGTATCGCTGTACTCAGGAGAAGTAGGGCAATGTGTTTTGGGGTGTATTTTTATATATACCCATGCTGGGTGAGAGAAATATCTCTCGGATCCGCAAAACACATATGGACATGTGAATGGAGCCTTACAGGGGGGTGATCAGTGACAGGGGGGTGACCAGGGAGTCTATATGGGGTGATCAGGGGTTAACAAGGGGTTAATAAGTGACGGGGGGGGGGGGGTGTAGTGTGGTGCTTGGTGCTACTTTACATAGCTGCCTGGTCCTCTGGTGATCGATCCCAGCAAATGGGACCACCAGAGGACCAGGTAGCAGGTATATCAGACGCTGTAAACAAAACAGCGTCTGATATACCGGTTTGATGCAATTTAATTCGCATCTACAGCCTGCCAGCGATTGATCATTGCCGAGAATCACTGCCGAGCTGTGCACTGCTGTGAACGCGTGCGCGTGTTCACAGAAAATCTCGCCTCTTGCGAGATGACGCGCGGATGCGTCCAGGAGGAATAAACCTGCCGCCGCCTGGAAGCATCCGTGCCTTCAGCGGTCGTGACGTTGTTAAAGGGGTTGTCTCACTTCAGCAAATGACATTTATCATGTAGAGGAAGTTAATACAAGGCACTTACCAATGTATTGTTATTATCCATATTGCCTCCTTTGATGGCTGGATTCATTTTTCCATCACATTACACACTGCTTGTTTCCATGGTTACAGAACACCCTGCATCAGTGGTGGCGATGCTTGCACACTATAGGAAAAATAGTCAGCCTCTCTGGTGGCCGGGACCATGGTGGAGCACACATAGGCTACTGCTTTTTCCTACATTGTGCACGACCACCACTGATGGATTGCAGGGTGGTCTGTAAACATGGAAACAAGCAGTGTATAATGTAACAGAAAAATGAATCCAGATAGCAAAGGAAGCAATATGGATAATATATAGTAAGTGGCTTGTATTAATTTTCTCTACATGATAAATGCAACTTACTGAAGTGACACAGCCCCTTTAACCCCTTAAGGACTCAGCTTTATTTCACCTTAAGGACTCGGCCATTTTTTGCTGATCTGACATGTGTCACTTTATGAGGGTACTTTCACACTTGCGGCAGGACGGATCCGGCAGGCTGTTCAGCCTGCCGGATTCGTCCTGCCGCAAGTGCCCGTGCACTGCCGTGCTGCCTCTCCATCCCCATTGACTATAATTTGGGGAAGGGGGGGGGGGGAGCTACGGCGCCGAACGGTAGCGCACGGCAGGACTTTTAGTCCGGCGATCTCCGGCCGCCCACTGCCGTGCTGCACCGTGGCTCCGCCCCCCCACCCTTATTATAGTCAATGGGGACGGAGCGGCAGCACGGAAGTGCACAGGCACTTGCGGCAGGATGGATCCTGGCTCAAATGTGAAAGCACCCTTAGATTGTTTTTTCGTCACATATGGTACTTCATGACAGTGGTAAAATGGAGTAAAAAATTTCATTTTTTACTTATATAAAAATACAAATTTTTTAAAAAAGTTTGAAAAATTTGCAATTTTCCAAGTTTCAATTTCTCTATTTCTATAATACATATTAATACCGCCAGTTATTGATTTACATTTCCTATATGTTTACTTCATGTATCGATCATTTTGGGAATGCCATTTCATTTTTTGGGGACGTTACAAGGCTTAGAAATTTAGAAGCAAATCTTTTTCAGAAATTTTCAAAAACCCACTTTTTAGGGACCAGTTCAGGTCTGAAATCACTTTGTGAGGCCTACATAATAGAAACCAACCAAAAATGACCCCATTCTAGAAACTACACCCCTCAAGGTATTCAAAACTGATTTTACAAATATCGTTAACCCTTTAGGTTTTCCACAAGAGTTAATGGCAAATGGAGATAAAATTTCAGAATTTCGATTTTTTTGGTACATTTTCCATTTTAATTATTTTTTTCCAGTAACAAAGCAAGGGTTAACAGCCAAACAAAACTCAATATTTATTGCCCTGATTCTGTAGTTTTCAGAAACACCCCATATGTGGTCGTAAACTGCTGTATGGCCAAACGGCAGGGCACAGAAGGAAGAGAACGCAATATGGTTTGTGGAAGGCGGATTTTGCTGGACTGATTTTTTGACACCATGTCCCATTTGAAGCATCCCGATGCCCCCTAGAGTAAAAACTCATAAAAGGGACTCCATGTAAGAAACTACACCCCTGAAGGTATTCAAAACCGATTTTACAAACTTTGTTAAACCTTTAGGTGTTCCACAAGAGTTATTGGCAAATGGAGATGACATTTCAGAATTTCTATTTTTTGTTACCTTGTCTCAAAAAAAGTGTAATGTAGAGCAACCAAAGTCATATTTACCCTAAAATATTACAAACAAAAGAGCCACCTTATCCCATTGTTTCCAAAATAGGGTCACTTTTTTGGAGTTTTTACTGTAGAGGTGCATCAGAGGGGCTTCAAATGGGACATAGTGTCAAAAAACCAGTCCAGCAAAATCTGCCTTCCAAAAACCATCGCGTTCCCTTACTTCCATGCCCTGCCGTTTGGACATACAGCAGTTTACGACCACATATGGGGTTTTTCTGCAAACTGCAGAATCAGGGCAATAATTATTGAGTTTTGTTTGGCTGTTAACCCTTGCTTTGTTACTGGAAAAATAGCTGTTTTGGGAACGTTTTTATTTTTTGTTATTTACATCGTTGATCTGACTGGTTAGCTTGTATGCTATTTCTATAGAGCAGGTTGTTACGGACGCGACAATACCAAATATACCGTATTTTTCGCTTTATAAGACGCACCTGATGATAAGACGCATCTAGGTTTTAGAGGAGGAAAATAGGAAAAAAATATTTTGAACCAAAAAGTGTGCTCAAATATTTAATAAAATAACAATAGAAGTTTACACTGTTATGGGGGATCTACGGATGACACACTGTTATGAAGATATTTGGGAGATCTTTGGATGACGAACTGTTATGGGACTATAACCCCCCTCATGCTTTAGAATGCACCCATGTTCTGCAGTACATTGGTGTATTCTTAAAGATGAGGAGGGTTATAGTCACATTTAATATAAGCACTGTCCAAAGACTATAATGTAATTGGCCTATGTTTATAAAAAATACTATAACCTTTCTGATCCGTAAGAATGCATCTATTTATTGCAGTACATGGGTGTATTCTTAAGCATGAGGGGGGTTATAGTCCTATTTAATATTAAAACTGTCCAGGGACTGTTCTGTAATTGGCATGTGTCTAAATATGTTAAGTATTAAGCAAAGACCTTTGCTGTATTTGTGGGAGGGGAGGCTGATTACAAGGCTAGTTATATGCACCTGTGGGCCCAGGCTGGCTGGTTAGTAGGCTATTTATAGGCACCTGTGGGCCCAGGCTGACGCCGATTCAGCTGATTTCGGCCGATTCAGCTGATTTCACTACCTCTGGGTCAGCTCTAGGATACAGCAGCATGGTGTGGAGGCTCCTTACGGCTGGGCGATGGCAGAATGTCTCAGGAGGGCGCTGGTATTCATGGTAGGATCGGAGTGGTTTGCATGGGACCCACACTGCGGTCCGCAACATGTAGCGCTCTGGGATAAAGCAGAGTTTGGGCGCTAAAGGGCCGAGCGTTGGTTGTTAGTGGGCTCAAGCTATGCACGCTGTGTTTGTGTATCAATGGTTGTTTAAAAAAAAAAAAAAAAAAAACGCAGCAGCATCATGTGGAGGCTTGTTCACACCTGGGCATCGGCAAAAAGGGCCAGGCGAATGCTGGCACTCACTGTAGGATTGCACTTATTGGCACGGGACCCACAGTGCGGTATGCGATTCGCAGTTCTCTGGGTCAAAGCAGTGTTGGGTGTTAACAGTCAAATGACGGTTGTTAGTATTTTGTCTAGCTGTTTAGGGGCTTGTTAGGGGCTATTGCATATAGTTATTGGTGTAGCATGCGCCTAGAGTAGGTATGGTCGCATGTTTTCTGATATCGGTTTTATGAGAAAAAAAAAAAAGTGCATGGTTTTGTTACCTGTTTACATGTGGGGCGCATGTCCGCAGTTAAAGCCAGACATGCAAGGTGTTGGTAAATGTATATCAGTGGTCTGTATATGGGGACACAAGCAGATCGGTCAAGGCGCCGGTATTTGAGTACTGATGCTCTGGTAAGTGTGTTTAATCTATAAACTGTATGTTATGGGCACGCATGTGTCAGAGGTTCTGTGCTAGGTTTATAAGTGCACTATATGTCGATTAATTAGCGTTGCATCATGGGTTATATTCAAATACGTTTATATTTTCTTAGGTGGTGTTGTGGTGACCCATTTAAAAAAAAAAAAAACCTGCAGCATTATGTGGAGGTTCATTCGCGCCTGAGTAATGGAAGAAGGTGCCAGGCGAGTGCTGGCATTCACGGTAGGATCGGACTTGGTTACACGGTTAGTGACTTGTAGCGCTCTGGGGCGAAGGAGGTTGGGCGCTTATGGTCGAACGATCATGGTTAGGTTCGTTACCTTGAAAAGCTACGTCTATGTGTCTGCATTTACATTTTGTCCTATACTCCATTCACTACTAGAGCTGCCTTCATGCGTTTGCTGTTGCATCACATTAATACTCTGCTCGCTTCAGATTGCATTCATACAGCTGCGTTATACCTTGCTCTTCATGCTTAGAGCTGGGGCCATACCATGTTTTTAGGCACCACTCACATCCAGAGCTGCATTCACCCACCTGTTCTTACATCAGATGTTATATTCTGCTTCCACTTAAGGCTGCATTTTTCCTTTCATTGCTACATCATGGTTACTCAGTATTTTCACTAGGGCAGTCAGCACACCGCTCTGATACCGCTTTCTTTCAGGTTTACGTTTCTTTCCTCGCTGGTGGTTACATTCCATAGGCCTACTTTCTGTTTCACTTCGGTGAAAAAAAAAATAAAAAAAATTGGGTGCTGTTCTTTATTCCTGGTTCGCATTCACTCAGACTGGTCTCCGGCCCCAGCTCACCATACAGTCCCTCAGCGGTCAGTGGGCTAATAGGAGTAAGTTTCCTACTATGTTTCACAAGCTGTTCACTCGTTGTCACGATTAGGGTCTTCTCTTAGCGAACTGCAATGCCTCTGGCTCTTTTTTCTCCCATCGGTTCAATTTCACGGTTGGTTTAATGTTTTACTTAGGCACGGGTTCGGTTCACTATTGTCTATGCATATCCCATCAGGTCTGGCTCACATTTTAATTACTTATCGTCACTGTAATGTCATCTAGTTCAGTCTCGGCTTCGGGGGCCCGGGGTCTATGACCGTTCTTCATGTTATTCGTTAGGGGTACAATATGGTTGTAAGCTGGTTAGTGTCCTAGGTTACTGTCGAAGGGGGTCATGGTTATGCGAGTCCCCAAGTTATACTGGTGCTGCTTAAGTGGTTTAAAATAAAAATAATGAAAAAATGAAAAAAAAAAGAATTATTCAAAAAAAAAAAAAATAATTATTAAAAAATAAAATAAAAAAATAAATAATTTTTTTTTTTTTTTTAAATTGCCATAAGTTTCGCATTCATGGCTACGCCATTAGAGTCTCTCACGCATGGCACTGCCATTAGAGTCTCTCACGCATGGCTTCTCCAATTAGGTGTTACACATATGACTCCGCCATTAGAGTCTCTCACGCATGACACCGCCATTAGTCTCTCACGCATGGCCTCTCCGTTTTATGTTTTACACACATGACTCTGCCATTATAGTCTCTCAAGCAATGCTTCTCCGATTAAGTGTTACACATATGACTCCGCCATCAGTCTCTCACGCATGGCTTCTCTGATTAAGTGTCCGCCATTAGAGTCGCTCACGCATGGCTTCTCTGTTTTACACACATCACTTCGCCATTAGAGTCTCTCACGCATGGATTCTTCGTTTGTTTTACACACATGACTCCCCCATTAGAGTCTATCACGCATGGCTTCTCCGATTTAGTGTTACACATATGACTCCGCCATCAGAGTCTCTCACGCATGGCTTCTCCAATTAAATGTCCGCCATTAGAGTCTCTCACGCGTGGCACTGCCAGTAGAGAGTCTCTCACGCATGGCTTCTCCAATAAGTGTCCGCCATTAGAGTCTCTCACGCATGGCACCGCCATTAGAGTCTCTCACGCATGCTTCTCCATTTAAGTTGACACGCATGGCTCCACCATTAGTGTCTCTTACTCAGGGCTCTGCCGTTAGTGTCTCTCGCGCATGGCCCCGCCATTAGTGTCTCTCGCGCATGGCCCCGCCATTAGTGTCTCT
Organism: Bufotes viridis; assembly: GCA_033119425.1. Taxonomy (NCBI): domain Eukaryota; kingdom Metazoa; phylum Chordata; class Amphibia; order Anura; family Bufonidae; genus Bufotes; species Bufotes viridis. The sequence goes on from CM065590.1 coordinate 359,056,388, forward strand.
CGCGCATGGCCCCGCCATTAGTGTCTCTCGCGCATGGCCCCGCCATTAGTGTCTCTCGCGCATGGCCCCGCCATTAGTGTCTCTCGCGCATGGCCCCGCCATTAGTCTCTCTCGCGCTTGGCCCCGCCATTAGTCTCTCTCGCGCTTGGCCCCGCCATTAGTGTCTCTCGCGCATGGCCCCGCCATTAGTATCTCGCGCATGGCCCCGCCATTAGTGTCTCTCGCGCATGGCCCCGCCATTAGTGTCTCTCGCGCATGGCCCCGCCATTAGTGTCTCTCGCGCATGGCCCCGCCATTAGTGTCTCTCGCGCATGGCCCCGCCATTAGTGTCTCTCGCGCATGGCCCCGCCATTAGTGTCTCTCGCGCATGGCCCCGCCATTAGTCTCTCTCGCGCTTGGCCCCGCCATTAGTCTCTCTCGCGCTTGGCCCCGCCATTAGTCTCTCTCGCGCTTGGCCCCGCCATTAGTCTCTCTCACGCTTGGCCCCGCCATTAGTCTCTCTCACGCTTGGCCCCGCCATTAGTCTCTCTCACGCTTGGCCCCGCCATTAGTCTCTCTCACGCTTGGCCCCGCCATTAGTCTCTCTCACGCTTGGCCCCGCCATTAGTCTCTCTCACGCTTGGCCCCGCCATTAGTCTCTCTCACGCTTGGCCCCGCCATTAGTCTCTCTCACGCTTGGCCCCGCCATTAGTCTCTCTCACGCTTGGCCCCGCCATTAGTCTCTCTCACGCTTGGCCCCGCTATTAGTCTCTCTCACGCTTGGCCCCGCCATTAGTCTCTCTCACGCTTGGCCCCGCCATTAGTCTCTCTCACGCTTGGCCCCGCCATTAGTCTCTCTCACGCTTGGCCCCGCCATTAGTCTCTCTCACGCTTGGCCCCGCCATTAGTCTCTCTCACGCTTGGCCCCGCCATTAGTCTCTCTCACGCTTGGCCCCGCCATTAGTCTCTCTCACGCTTGGCCCCGCCATTAGTCTCTCTCACGCTTGGCTTCTCAGTTTACATTTTACACACACAACGCCGCCATTCGAGGTCGGCTGCGTGGTCCCACCACAGTAGGTTCCATGTCTATTTCTGCCTTCAGGCCCGCTTGCATGGCTGTGGCTCGCAATACAATTCTTCTTGTGAAGGCTCGCATGCATGGCTTTTGCCATTAGAATCTAACTCACATTATTGTTGTAGGTTGTTGGGTCTTCATTGTTTTCTTTTCAAGCAGTCATCTCAAGTCTTCCTTTTCAGACATCACCTTCTCCTGGGTTTGCATCTTTTCTCCCATTTACCCTCTCTAGGTTCTTGCTTTCCTCGCTCCCCGCTGTTACTTTTCTCTTGCCCGTCCTTGCATTATAGACCCATTCTCCCAGGAAGCTGACCTTGTGGTCTCATTTTTTTCAAGTTTCTCAAATTTCGGCTCTCAAAGGGTTGTTCAGAAAAAAAATAAAAAATACTATGGCATCAGTTTCGTCCACAGGGAGTCCTCTCACCACTACAGGTGATTTACTAAGTCTGTCACGACTACAGACTAATAAGTCCTGTCACGACTGCAGGCGATTTACGAAGTCTGTCACGTCTACAGACTAATAAATCCTGTCTCACCACTACAGGCGATTTACGAAGTCTGTCACGACTACAGACTAATAACTCCTGTCACGACTACAGGCGATTTACGAAGTCTGTCACGTCTACAGACTAATAAGTCCTGTCTCACCACTACAGGCGAATTACGAAGTCTGTCACGACTACAGACTAATAAGTCCTGTCACGACTACAGGCAATTTACGAAGTCTGTCACGTTTACTGACACGATAAATCCTAGCGCGACTACAGGCGCAGCATATGTAGTCTATCATGACCTTTAGCTTGTCCTGTCGTAGCGGCAGGCATTGGGTGTACATTATGTCTTTATTACAGACATGCTTACTTCATCGTCAAACTCGGGCTGAGGGTGTTGGTGTCGCACCTAGTTCCTGGGTAACGGTCCATCTTCCAGTAGTAGGTACAATAATAAGGCGCAATATACGTAGTCTGTCACGTCTATGGACTCAACATGTCCTATCACTACTGTAGGCGCAGCATACATGGTTTATCACGACCTTAAGCTTATTTCCTGTCACAACTGCTAGTATGGTGGTTATGTTTTCTGTCCTCATTACAGGCAACATTTGCTTGTTAATTGGAACAGCCATGTACTCGTGCTTATGGTTCCCCAGGCCTGGTGAGTCTACACATTTTACTTAATCCATTACTAGAGTTAGACGGCATCCGCCATCTTCTAATTTTTGGGTCCTTTATAAAAAATAATAATAATAATTTAAAGCGGTGGCCTGGGGAATAAGTATAGGTGAAGTATTTTGCTACTATTAACAGGGCCCTTGGCGAATGGTTGGACTTCATTTAGGCCCTTCCATCAGATTTACCATTGTTGTTTCAGTCTGCAGCTCTCAGGATTCAGACCGTCTCGTAATATGTTCATATGTTGGTCAACATAGGAGTAAATCGTTTCTGATTACCAACCACTCTTTCAAAAAGCATCAACATTAGCTACCTCCAAGAACGACGTGCCTGCGCACGTGACAAAGAGGTAAGGTACATAGAAGTCTCTGTGATATGTACGGTATATTCCGGACCTTCATCGTGTAGTCTTTGCGTTCAAAGTGGGTGTCGTAATGGTATGTATATGTTTTGCGCTAAACTAAGGTCTGCTCTTTTTGGCCCCTTTAGGCTGCCCTACTGCAGCAGTTATGGCACAATTCTACTGCTTCTTGTAGATAGGGTTAGATAGGTTAGGTACACCTTTCTGATAGCTGATCCGACCACAAGTATTAAGCAAAGACCTTTGCTGTATTTGTGGGAGGGGAGGCTGATTACAAGGCTAGTTATATGCACCTGTGGGCCCAGGCTGGCTGGTTAGTAGGCTATTTATAGGCACTTGTGGGCCCAGGCTGACGCCGATTCAGCTGATTTCACCCACCCACCCACACCATCTTACAGTCACTTCATATTAGGGTGGCCCCCTTTAGGCTGCCCTACCGCAGCAGTTATGGCACAATTCTACTGCTTGTTGTAGATAGGGTTAGATAGGTTAGGTACACCTTTCTGATAGCTGATCCGACCACAAATATGACTATAACTCCACTCATACAAAGGAATCCACCTATATACTGCAGTACATGGGTGCATTCCTATGGATGAGGGGGGTTATAGTCATATTTAATATAGACACATGCCAATTACAGAACAGTGTTTATTTTATATATGACTAAAAAAAAAAACACATCCATAGGAATGCACCCATATACTGCAGTACATGGATGCATTCCTATGGACAGGATACTGTATATTGACTCTTAGGCAGGAATCTATGGTACCAGAACAGGGGACAGCTCAGATGACAGGCAAAATATAAGGAGATGATTGGTGGAGGGGAAAGGAGAGGGGGGAGCAGGACGTGCTCACCAACAGTCAGCAGGATGGCCAGTACAGAGAAGGGGATCCTCCTGCTGTGGTGAGTGACAGCAGCAGTAGCGGCGCTGTTAGCAGAGCAGGAGCTTGTGCAGGGCTGAGGGAGCGGAGCACTGGGACTGGAGACACAATCCATCTGCTAGAGGGAGGGACACCAAGCCTCTGTGGAGATCCAGCATTTGCTGCAGACAGCGGGAGACGCCTGGGAACTGTGCCCCCCGCACTGCAGTCCGGAGATAACTTGGCTGGGTGGCGTGGGAGGGGGGGGGGGCCATAAACAGAGAAGATGAATAGAAGTTTCAGCAAGTTCCTGACGCTGCACTATGTGGCAAGCAGCGTCGGGCAGGTGATGATGATGATGTGTGGGCTGGCGGCAGTATAGCTCATACAGAGAAGCCGCCAGCCCGCCCAACGATAGTGAATGGAAGTGCGGGCTGCCGGCATCATTTAGCATTTAGTGAAGCCGCCAGCCCACGCATACATCTAAGGCACCTAAGCAGCACCTTGGGCGGGCTGGCGGCTTTGCTAAGTGCTTACTTCTGCTGCCACCTGCGCCCACTGTTTGATGGCAGCTCAGGAGCCGTTAGTGAGAGCTCCTGAGCTGCCACAGCCTGCACTTTTGGGGTCACCTTGCGTTTGTAAGACGCACTGACTTTTCCCCTCCACTTTGGAGGGAAAAAAAGTGCGTCTTATAAAGCGAAAAATACGGTAACTACTTTTTGGGGTTTTTTGTTTCAGTTTTTCATAAAGCATTTTTTAAAACAATTTTTTAATGTCTCCACATTCTGAAAGCCATATTTTTAATTTTTGGGTGACTGCCCTATGTAGGGGCTCATTATTAGCGGGATAAGATGACTGTTTGATTTGCACTATCCTGGGGTGCATATGACATTTTATTCGCTTGCTATTACACTTTTTGTGATGTAAGGTGACAAAAATGACTTGACACGGTATTTTGTTTTTCTGTGTTCACCTGAGGGGTTATGTCGTGTTATTTTTATAGAGCAGGTTGTTACGGACACGGCGATAGATAATATGTATACTTTTTAGTTATTTAAGCTGTACACAATAATATCATTTTTGAAACAAAAAAAAAAATCATCTTTTAATGTCTCCATAGTCTGAGAGCCATATTTTTTTATTTTTTGGGGCGATTGTCCTATGTGAGGTATCATTTTATGCGGGATGAGATGACTGATTTTTTTTACGGTATTTACCTGAGGGGTTAGATCATGTGATATTTTTATAGAGCAGGTTTTTACAGACGTGTCAATGCTTAATATGTATACTTTTTATTTATTTATTTTACTTTAACACAATAACAGCATTTTAGAAAAAAGAAATAATATTTTAGTGTCTCCATAGTCAGAGCCATATTTTTTTGGGCGATTGTCCTATGTAGGGGCTCATTTTTTGCGGGATGAGATGGCAGCTTTATTGGTACTATTTTGGGAGGCATACGCCTTTTTGATCACTTGGTATTACACTTTTTGTGATATAAGGTGAAAAAAAAAATTGGCTTTTTTTACACTTTTTTGTTTTGTTTTTACGTGAGGGGTTAGGTCATGTAATATTTTTATAGAGCAGATTTTTACGGACGCGGCGATACCTAATGTGTGTAGTATATTTTATTTTTTAAATTTTTATTCAGTGATATGTGTTGTTTTTTTAAATTTTACATTTCTTTTCACTTTTTTTACATTTTTTTTTGACCCAGACCCACTTGGTTCTTGAAGATCCAGTGGGTCTGGTGTCTATATAATACAGAACAGTACACTATATAGTGTACTTTATTTTCTACTTTAGACTTAGTCTGATCAGACTTTTGCCTTTAGCAGAAGTCTGATTAGACTTACATCACTATGGCAAGCAGGACGCCTCTGAAAGCGTCCTGCTGCCATGGTAACCATCATCTGCTGCTAGAACAGAGCAGCGGGTGATGGGGAGGGAGGGAGCCCCCTCCCTCTGCGATCCCATGAAGAATCGGTGGCTGAAAGGGCACAGCAGCCCCCTCCCTGTTAACCCTTTCCATACAGCCGTCTGTACAAAGTATAACTGTAGACAGTGTAATAATAATCTTCAAGTCTATTAACTGAAACTTACTAAAGTCTAAGTATCAGGCAGGAGGCGGAGGCAGGGCACTGGCAGCGTAACGCACTACGTCATACGTCCGCGCCGCCCACTTGAAGCAGGCGACGCGGGCACATGACGTAGTGAGTTACGCTGTCAGTGCCCGCCCGTCCGGCCTCCTGCCTGCTACTTAGACTTTAGTAAGTTTCAGTTAATAGACTTGAAGATTATTATTACACTGGCTACAGTTATACTTTGTATTAGTACAGTGAGCAGGGCCCGATGCAATAGAGTACAGTGACTGCAGCGGGCCCCGCTGCCATTAAAGAACTTTAGTAGATGCTGGCCCCCACTCACACTTAACAGGGACACTGTTGCATAAGATGCTATGTATCATCCACAAATCCCCCCTAGCAGTGTCATGCCAGCCACAGATCCACCACAGCAGTGTCATGCCAGCCACAGATCCACCACAGCAGTGTCATGCCAGCCACAGATCCACCACAGCAGTGTCATGCCAGCCACAGATCCACCACAGCAGTGTCATGCCAGCCACAGATCCACCACAGCAGTGTCATGCCAGCCACAGATCCACCACAGCAGTGTCATGCCAGCCACAGATCCACCACAGCAGTGTCATGCCAGCCACAGATCCACCACAGCAGTGTCATGCCAGCCACAGATCCACCACAGCAGTGTCATGCCAGCCACAGATCCACCACAGCAGTGTCATGCCAGCCACATATCCACCACAGCAGTGTCATGCCAGCCACAGATCCACCACAGCAGTGTCATGCCAGCCACAGATCCACCACAGCAGTGTCATGCCAGCCACAGATCCACCACAGCAGTGTCATGCCAGCCACAGATCCACCACAGCAGTGTCATGCCAGCCACAGATCCACCACAGCAGTGTCATGCCAGCCACAGATCCACCACAGCAGTGTCATGCCAGCCACAGATCCACCACAGCAGTGTCATGCCAGCCACAGATCCACCACAGCAGTGTCATGCCAGCCACAGATCCACCACAGCAGTGTCATGCCAGCCACAGATCCACCACAGCAGTGTCATGCCAGCCACAGATCCACCACAGCAGTGTCAGCCACAGATCCACCACAACAGTGTCAGCCACAGATCCACCACAACAGTGTCAGCCACAGATCCACCACAACAGTGTCAGCCACAGATCCACCACAACAGTGTCAGCCACAGATCCACCACAAAAGTGTCAGCCACAGATCCACCACAACAGTGTCAGCCACAGATCCACCATTAGGTCAAAACCCACCAAAAGCACACCTTTTGGTTAAAAATATTTTTTTTCTTATTTTTGTCCTCAAAAACCTAGGTTCGTCTTATAATCAGGTGAGTCTTAGAAAGCGAAAAATTACGGTACACACAGTATATATAAATATATATATTTATTAGTGGCCAAAAATATAAAATACTAATATTTATATTCATTAGTAGATAAAAATATTATTGGCAGCCATACCTTCATTCGGTGCATCTGTTGTCTGGAAAAAGCATGTTGCTTTTGAAGTGATTGATACTGGACTTTCATACTGATCAGCTGACGTTCCATTTCTGCTCTACGGTCTTCCACCTAAAAACACACAAAAGATTTCTCTCAGTGGAGGTTGGATGATAAAATCTGGTGCAGGATTAGACACTTATCTAAGTGTACCAACTTCTGGTTTGCTCACAGAGACATTTTGTGCCAAGTCTGAAACAAAACTGTACATCGAAGGACACACAGCTTTCCACTTGAAGACACACCTTATCTCTCCGCCCATCCCTTTCCAAGCAAGCCGGAATAAACTATAGCAATCTTTGCTGCACTAATTTGCGCCACTTTTTAGACATATTATAGCAGACATTTTAGAAAACCCCGCCAGTCTGACAGTGACCTTATTTAGTTCTGTTTTAACCTTCTAGATGGCATTTACACTCAACACAGGTTTCAGCATGCAGCTTTGAAAGCCAAGACCACAAGTGAATTCAAAAAAAGTCATATCTGTCCTTCATACTTTTTCTACTTTTATGATCCACTTCTGATTTTGGCTTCCTAACCACATGCAGAAACGTGACCACGTGGCTGTACCCTTAGGATTGGCAGACAATTTGAAGTTGAAATTAAGGTCAAGAATTTTCTGATAATGGGATGAAAATCAGGTGTGGATGACTCGTTTTATTAAAAGAACAGGTATCTATCAAAGTCTGATCTTTACAAAAAATCTGAGTGGCTAAAAATCAATGATTTTTTAAAAAAATCAAAAAATCGGATTTGATTTAAAATCAGATTTAAACCGGATTTTTTTTATTTAAATTGGATTTTTTATATAAAATGCTTTTTGAGGAAAATATATTACCATCCAAAAGTTATTCCATCATGAAATACATTAGTTTCTTAATTATGTAGAATAAGGCTGTATATATGTTTAATTTTTTTTTTGTAAATAAATTCCATTAATCCATTCACAATGTCATGCTCTTCCAGAGGTTTTTCTTAGATTATTGGGCAGTTTCTCTACCTACAAGATATTATCACAGATGCTTGGTTTACTTTTGCAGTTCTCAAAACTGAATTTGACTCAGCAGAGATCATATGCCTCTTCTTCACAGCAAATCTTCATCTACTTGCATATTATAAGTTATACCAGCTAGAATTAGTCTTAGGGCTACTCCATGGAAGTGTGATACTCTCTGAAGCAATTGATAACTCAGAGGCCCGGATGATCAGGGCAAGGGTCACGTTGAGTGGTGGTGTCCTTCCGTATCCCCCTCTTGTGACACACACTGCATCTTTTTTGGGTTCATCCCTTCTTTCCAGTATGGGGTACCACACCTGGAAAGTGTTGGCCAGGGACGATCTGGGCGCCTCCAATTCCCGAGGTACTCCGACCTGTTCTTTCCCGGTCCGAAAAGATCAGGTCCTTGAGGACTGCCTCATAGAATTGGAGGAATGTCCCTGTGCTGCCAGAGCTTCGGGATAGTACAAAAGCGTTGTACAAGGCAACCTGTAACAAGTAGAACGCAACTTTTTTGAACCATACCCGGGTTTTCGGCATGGCATTATAAGGTTTGAGGACTTGATCAGACAGATCAACTCCTCCCATATACCGATTGTAGTCGACAATGCTGGAATTAGTGATGTGTGAGGAGGACTATGACATAGTGGGAATAACTGAGACATGGCTGGATGATAGCTATGACTGGGCAGTTAATATAAAAGGTTACAATCTGTTTAGAAAGGATCGTCTAAACCGGAGATGTGGAGGGGTCTGCCTCTATGTGAAGTCGTGTCTAAATCCCGTAATTCGAGAATACATCTCTGAGGGACATGAATATGTGGAGTCACTGTGGGTAGAAATACATGGAGCAAAAAACAATAATAAAATACTAATAGGAGTGTATTATAAACCACCTAATATACCAGAGTCCACAGAAAATCTATTACTAAACGAGATAGACGAGGCAGCAAATCATAATGAAGTCGTTATCATGGGGGACTTCAACTACCCAGATATAGACTGGGAAACTGAAAGCTGTACATCCCAAAAAGGAAACAGGTTCTTGGCAATAGCCAAAGACAATTTCCTTTCCCAACTGGTTCAGGACCCCACTAGAGGGACGGCCATACTGGACTTAGTATTAACCAATAGACCTGATAGAACAACAGATGTGCAGGTTGGGGGACACCTGGGAAATAGTGACCATAAAGTTATAACCTTCCAATTATCATTCAAACGAGAGTTTCTAAAGGGAGGAACAAAAATACCATACTTCAAAAAAGCAAAATTTAGCCAACTAAGCGAGGCCATAGGCCTAACTAACTGGGACAAAGTCCTCAAAAATAAAAATACAACCATAAAATGGGAGATTTTTAAAAGCATTGTAACATCTAATTGTGAGAGGTACATACCTTATAGGAATAAAAGGCTAAGGAACAATAAGAAACCAATGTGGATAAATGGAACCGTAAAGAAGGCAATAATTGACAAAAAGAAAGCATATAAATCACTAAAACAGGAGAGGAGCAAGGAAGCACTAATAAACTATAAGGAAAAAAATTGAATATGTAAAAAAACTAAAAATTTGCCAAACTAGAGACCGAGAGATTAATTGCCAAAGAGAGTAAAACTAACCCTAAAATGTTCTTCAATTATATAAATAGTAAAAAATATAAATCTGAAGGAGTAGGCCCTCTACATAGCAATGAGGGGGGTGTTGCAGAGAGCGACGAGGATAAAGCAAAACTATTGAATATTTTTTTCTCCACTATATTCACTGAGGAAAATAAACTGTCAGATGAAATGCAGAATGTAAAAGAAAATCCCAGATTAAAAGTGCCCTGTCTGACCCAGGAAGAAGTACAACAGCGACTTAAAAAGATTAAAATAGACAAATCGCCAGGACCGGATGGCATACACCCCCGTATCCTAAGGGAATTAAGTGATGTCATAGCCAGACCATTATTTCTGATATTTACGGACTCTATACTGACAGGGAATGTTCCACAGAATTGGCGCATAGCAAATGTGGTGCCAATATTCAAAAAGGGTCCAAAAACAGAGCCTGGAAATTATAGGCCGGTAAGTTTAACATCTGTTGTGGGTAAACTGTTTGAAGGGTTTCTAAGAGATGCTATTTTGGAGTATCTCAATGAAAATAAGCAAATAACGCCATATCAGCATGGCTTCATGAGGGATTGGTCATGCCAAACGAATTTAATCAGCTTCTATGAGGAGGTAAGTGCTAGACTTGACAGCGGTGAATCAATGGATGTCGTATATCTGGACTTCTCCAAAGCATTTGACACTGTACCTCATAAAAGGTTAGTATATAAAATGAGGATGCTCGGACTGGGAGAAAATGTCTGTATGTGGGTAAGTAACTGGCTAAGTGACAGAAAACAGAGGGTGGTTATTAACAGTAGATACTCAGATTGGGTCACTAACTACTGGGGTACCTCAGGGGTCAGGATTGGGCCCTATTGTCTTCAATATATTTATTAATGATCTTGTAGAAGGCTTGCACAGTAAAATATCTATTTTTGCAGATGACACTAAACTGTGTAAAGTAATTAACACTGAAGAGGACAGTTTTCTGCTACAGAGGGATCTGGATAGATTGGGGGCTTGGGAAGAGAAATGGCAGATGAGGTTTAACACTGACAAATGTAAAGTTATGCACATGGGAAGGTATAATGCATGTCAACCGTACATATTAAATGGTAAAACACTCGGTAACACTGACATGGAAAAGGATATAGGAATTTTAATAAACAGCAAATAAATAGTAACATAGTATATAAGACCGAAAAAAGACATTTGTCTATCCAGTTCGGCCTGTTTCCTACAAGTTGATCCAGAGGAAGGCAAAAAACCCCTGTGAGGCAGAAGCCAATTTTCCCCACTTAAAGGGAAAAAAATTCCTTCCCGACTCCAATCAAGCAATCAGAATAACCTCCTCAGGCAGAGAGTTCTATAGTCTCACTGCTCTTACAGTGAAGAATCCTTTTCTATGTTTGTGTACAAACCTTCTTTCCTCCAGACGCAGAGGATGTCCCCTTGTCACAGTCACAGTCCTGGGGATAAATAGATGATGGGACAGATCTCTGTACTGACCCCTGATATATTTATACATAGTTATTAGATCTCCCCTCAGTCGTCTTTTTTCTAAAGTGAATAACCCTAATTTTGATAACCTTTCAGGGTACTGCAGATCCCTCATTCCAGTTATTACTTTAGTTGCCCTCCTCTGAACCCTCTCCAGCTCTGCTATGTCTGTCTTGTTCACAGGAGACCAGAACTGTACACAGTACTCCATGTGTGGTCTGACTAGTGATTTGTAAAGTGGTAGGACTATGTTCTCATCACGGGCGTCTATGCCCCTTTTGATGCAACCCATTTTCTTATTGGCCTTGGCAGTAGCTGCCTGACACTGGTTTTTGCAGCTTAATTTGCAGTTTATTAAAATTCCTAGATCCTTTTCCATGTCAGTGTTACCGAGTGTTTTACTATTTAATATGTACGGGTGACATGCATTATACCTTCCCATGTGTATAACTTGACATTTGTCAGTGTTAAACCTCATCTGCCATTTTTCTGCCCAAGCCTCCAATCTATCCAGATCCCTCTGTAGCAGAAAATTGTCCTCTTCAGTGCTAATTACTTTACACAGTTTAGTGTCATCTGCAAAAATAGATATTTTACTGTGCAGGCCTTCTACAAGATCATTAATAAATATATTGAAGAGAATAGGGCCCAATACTAACCCCTGAGGTACCCCACTATTGACAGTTGCCCAATCTGAGTATCTACCGTTAATAACCACCCTCTGTTTTCTGTCACTCAGCCAGTTACTTACCCACATACAAACATTTTCTCCCAGTCCGAGCATCCTCATTTTATATACTAACCTTTTATGAGGTACAGTGTCAAATGCTTTGGAGAAGTCCAGATATACGACATCCATTGATTCGCCGCTGTCAAGTCTAGAACTTACCTCCTCATAGAAGCTGATTAAATTCGTTTGGCATGACCAATCCCTCATGAAGCCATGCTGATATGGCGTTATTTGCTTATTTTCATTGAGATACTCCAAAATAGCATCTCTTAGAAACCCTTCAAACAGTTTACCAACAATAGGTGTTAAACTTACCGGCCTATAATTTCCAGGCTCTGTTTTTGGACCCTTTTGAATATTGGCACCACATTTGCTATGCGCCAATCCTGTGGAACATTCCCTGTTATTATAGAGTCCGTAAATATCAGAAATAATGGTCTGGCTATGACATCACTTAATTCCCTTAGGATACGGGGGTGTATGCCATCCGGTCCTGGCGATTTGTCTATTTTAATCTTTTTAAGTCACTGTAGTACTTCTTCCTGGGTCAGACAGGGCACTTTTAATGGGGGATTTACTTTTACATTCTGCATTTCATCTGACAGTTTATTTTCCTCAGTGAATATAGTGGAGAAAAAAATATTTAATAGTTTTGCTTTATCCTCGTCGCTCTCTGCAACACCCCCCCTCACTGCTATGTAGAGGGCCGACTATTTATGTAATTGAAGAACATTTTAGGGTTAGTTTTACTCTCTTTGGCAATTAATCTCTCGGTCTCTAGTTTGGCAATTTTTTTCCTTATAGTTTATCAGTGCTTCCTGGCTCCCCTCCTGTTTTAGTGCTTTCTTTTTGTCATTTATTGCCTTCTTTACGGTTCCATTTATCCACATTGGTTTCTTATTGTTCCTTAGCCTTTTATTCCTAGAGGTATGTACCTCTCACAATTAGATGTTACAATGCTTTTAAAAATCTCCCATTTTATGGTTGTATTTTTATTTTTGAGGACTTTGTCCCAGTTAGTTAGGCCTATGGCCTCGCTTAGTTGGCAAAATTTTGCTTTTTTGAAGTTCGGTATTTTTGTTCCTTCCTTTAGAAACTCTCGTTTGAAGGATAATTGGAAGGTTGTAACTTTATGGTCACTATTTCCCAGGTGTCCCCCAACCTGCACATCTGTTGTTCTATCAGGTCTATTGGTTAATACTAAGTCCAGTATGGCCGTCCCTCTAGTGGGATCCTGAACCAGTTGGGAAAGGAAATTGTCTTTGGCTATTGCCAAGAACCTGTTTCCTTTTTGGAATGTACAGCTTTCAGTTTCCCAGTCTATATCTGGGTAGTTGAAGTCCCCCATGATAACGACTTCATTATGATTTGCTGCCTCGTCTATCTCGTTTAGTAATAGATTTTCTGTGGACTCTGGTATATTAGGTGGTTTATAATACACTCCTATTAGTATTTTATTATTGTTTTTTGCTCCATGTATTTCTACCCACAGTGACTTCACATGTTCATGTCCCTCAGAGATGTATTCTCGAATTACGGGATTTAGACACGACTTCACATAGAGGAAGACCCCTCCACCTCTCCGGTTTAGACGATCCTTTCTAAACAGATTGTAACCTTTTATATTAACTGCCCAGTCATAGCTATCATCCAGCCATGTCTCAGTTATTCCCACTACGTCATAGTCCTCCTCACACATCACTAACTCCAGTTCACCAGTCTTGTTATTCAGGCTTCTGGCATTAGTATACATACATTTGACAGGTTTATGTGTATTTTTTACCCTACATCTTTCATTCTGAGCTGTTCTAGTCCCCCCTTCCATTCCTCCCTCAGTCACACTACCTCGCCCCTGGTCTCTATCTGCACTATCTTTCCCTCCTATAACGTAATTACCCTACCCCCCCAGTCCCTAGTTTAAACACTCCTCCAACCTTCTAGCCATCTTACTCCCCAACACAGCTGCCCCTTCCCCATTGAGGTGCAGCCCGTCCCTACGATAGAGCCTGTAGCCGTCAGAGAAGTCGGCCCAGTTCTCCAGGAACCCGAACCCCTCCTTCCTACACCAGTTCTTGAGCCACTTGTTAACCTCCCTAATCTCCCGCTGCCTTTCTTGTGTGGCTCGTGGTACAGGAAGTATTTCAGAAAATACTACTTTTGAGGTCCTTGCCCTAAGCTTTTGACCTAAATCCCTGAAATCATTTTTAAGGACTCTCCACCTTCCTCTAACTTTGTCATTGGTTCCGATATGGACCATGACAGCTGGATCTTCTCCAGCCCCTCCCAGTAATCTGTCAACCCGATCCGCGATGTGTCGAACTCTAGCGCCAGGAAGACAGCACACTGTTCGGCGATCACGATCTTTGTGACAGATCGCCCTATCTGTACCCCTAATAATTAAGTCTCCCACTACCAGCACCTGTCTGGCCTGCCCTGCTCTCCTGGTCCCCTGCTTACTGGAGCTGGCATTCCCTGACTGGCAGAGGAAGTGTCTGGCTGCAGCGGTGCCGTCCCTGAACTGTTATCTCCCTCATCTGCCAACCGTGCAAACTTGTTGGGGTGTGTCAGATCAGGGCTAGCCTCCCTAGCACTCTTCCCTCTACACCGCTTTCTTACTGTTACCCAGCTAACTACCTCACTCTCCTCAGCCTCCTCACAGTCACTCTCCCCCTTATCTGCTCCATAGAGTGCTTGCTCAGTGAGCAGCAAACTCTTTTCCAAATTGTCAGTGGCTTTCAGTGTTGCAACTCGCCTGTTTAGAGACTCGATGTGCGATTCCAAATTAAGCTGCAAAAACCAGTGTCAGGCAGCTACTGCCAAGGCCAATAAGATAATGGGTTGCATCAAAGGGGCATAGACGCCCGTGATGAGAACATAGTCCTACCACTTTACAAATCACTAGTCAGACCACACATGGAGTACTGTGTACAGTTCTGGGCTCCTGTGAACAAGACAGACATAGCAGAAAAGAAAAGGATTCTTCACTGTAAGAGCAGTGAGACTAAGGAACTCTCTGCCTGAGAGGAATTCAAGAGGGGACTGTATTTATTTCTGGAGTGTAATAATATTACAAGCTACAGCTACTAGAGAGGGGTCGTTGATCCAGGGAGTTATTCCGATTGCCTGATTGGAGTCGGGAAGGAATTTTTTTCCCCTTAAGTGGGGAAAATTGGCTTCTGCCTCACAGGGGTTTTTTGCCTTCCTCTGGATCAACTTGTAGGAAACAGGCCGAAATGGATGGACAAATGTCTTTTTTCGGTCTTATATACTATGTTACAATCGGGCGTGAGGACCGCTGCCGTGGTACCTCGCACAGAGACGGGGGTGGTGCCGTTACCATAAATTGTGGTCAGCATAAGGACATCCCTCTTGTCCTTATATCTGACCAGCAACAGGTTGTCACTGGTAAAAGGCACGGGTCTCACCCCTGGGGATAGGTACCTGGAGGGGGGAGGTCGCGCTGATTTTTCCGCACGGTCCCACAAGCGGACGTGGATCTGGCGGCAAGGGACCTGAACAAGGGAATGCTAGTATAAAAGTTATCCACGTACAAATGGTAACCCTTATTTAGCAGTGGGTGCATAAGGTCCCACACGAGTTTCCCGCTAACACCCAGAGTGGGGGGACATTCTACACACGAAATTTGTAAGTGTACCCTGAGGTACTCTCATAAATTTTGTACATTTTCACGCCATACCTCGACCGCTTAGTGAGAATGTATTGGCGGAAAATAAGTCTACCCTTGAAAGCAACGAGAGACTCATCAACAGCGACCTCCCTTCCAGGTACGTAGGCCTGAACAAATTTGGCACCAAAATGATTGATGACCGGCAGTATCTTATACAGACGGTCATAGGCAGGATCACCTTGGGGGGGAGGGGAAGGACATGCTGCATTATCTGCATAATGCAGGCATTTCCGGGTGGCCTCAAATCTGGGACGTCATGGCCATACTGTAGTGGGGTCTGGTAGAGGACGTCCCCACTCCAGTATTGCCTGACACTCTGTTTTTGCACTAGACCCATGTGCAGCACGAGGCCCCAAAACGTCCTCATCCCGGCTGCACTGACCGGCGTCCAGCCACCGGGTCTAGCCAAAAAGGAGCCCGGGAGCTGAGCAACGAACTGTTGGGCGTACAGATTCGTCTGCACCACCATCAGATTCACAAGTGGGTGACTGAAAAAAAAAACTAAAGAAGTCAAATTTCAGTGAAGCCCACTGTGGGAATCTGGATTCCTGGATTGCCAACAAGATCCGTAATCTCGGGCTCAAAATCCACTAAGGGACACCAGCTAAATTCACCAGTAGGGGGCTCTGTTGGCCTCATTTGGTGGGCCGCAGGGTCCCTAGCATGTGGGGCCCCTGGCTCCGCCGCCTTGGGGGCTCATCGTCATCAGATGATGATCAGGAGGATGCGGATGACAAGAGGAACATGGGGTCATCCTCATCCTCACTGGGGCTCTCGGAGTCGGCGAGCATATGGGCGCATGCCTCCTCCACAGAGAATGTCTGGCGGGCCATGGGTATATTGTATGTGCGTGTGTGTGGGGGCACGGGTGTTCACGTACTAAAAAGATAAAGTAAAAAAATAAATAAAAAAAATGGACAAGTGTTAGTAAAAGTTCAAACTTGGTGATCAGCGGTGGGGCAGGCGATGCACCAACAGTGGCCGGACGCCAAGAGTGCCAAACACAGCCAGCGCACGCAAAAAAATTAAAAAAATCCAAAAAAAGTGGTGGTGGAAGGGGGTCAAGTGGCAGCACCCCTGGGTGGGTCTAGGGTCTCACAGCTAAGTGCTGTGGACGCCAACCACCACAGACAGTGCTGAAATGTTAGTGTGTTTTTATTTTTTTTTCCTAAACCTAACTAACTCTCCCTCAAACTCTATCCCTGCCTAATGGTACCTCTCTCTCACTGACCCTAACCTACCTGATGCGTGCAAGAAGCCTAGGGCGAAACGCGCGTTGGGGCTTGCGATACCGCCTTCCACATGTTGGTAACTTTTATTGCATTGTTTGCTCAGTTTTTCATTTTATGTTTTTGGCTGTTAGTACTTGGCCCATGTGCTCTGCTGCCCGGCTATTGTAGCTTTATAATGGAGCTAAGTTAGCTCTGGCGGTCCGTGTTTGGACTGCGTTCATGTAGGGGCTTAGAGCACATGTTCCTGTTTTTCTATTTGTCCCTCATTTCCCAATTGTTAATGTAGGAGATACTCTTTTGGGGCACATTAATCTGGGCATTGAGGCTGGGTTACCATCTATTTATTGCATCTTGTCAGTATTGAGTACATGCTTTGTGTATACCTTTTATGTGGAGGCGGAGTTGCTTCCTTGCTGTCATATTGGATCCCATTTCTTACCGCTGTAATTTGCTGAGAATTATTATTGATTTTTAATATGAATATTTATTGCGATTCTAATAAAGATATTGTTATTTAATTGATACCGGGTTGTCATTTTTTGGTGGTTGTACTATGCGACATCCAGGTTTTTTTGTGAGGTGGTTTATAGGTTTGGTGGTGATGTACACGATGATGCCAACATAAAGACGACATATTGTGAATGTTAATTATTTTGTGAGGTTTCACCATCTGTCTTTAACCACTTCAGCCCCCCTAGCTTAAACACCCTTAATGACCAGGCCACTTTTTACAATTCTGCACTACACAAATTTCACCGTTTATTGCTCCGTCATACAACTTACCACCCAAATGAATTTTACCTCCTTTTCTTCTCACTAATAGAGCTTTCATTTGGTGGTATTTCATTGCTGCTGACATTTTTACTTTTTTTGCTATTAATCAAAAATTACCGAAATTTTTGCAAAAAAATGACATTTTTCACTTTCTGTTGTAAACTTTTTCAAAAAAAAACTACATTTCTATATAAATTTTTCTCTAAATTTATTGTTCTACATGTCTTTGATAAAAAAAAATCCAATAAGTGTATATTTATTGGTTTGGGTAAAAGTTATAGCGTTTACAAACTATGGTGCAAAAAGTGAATTTTGGCATTTTGAAGCAGCTCTGACTTTCTGAGCACCTGTCATGTTTCTTCAGGTGCTAGAATGCCAGGATAGTATAAATATCCCCCAAATTACACCATTTTAGAAAGAAGACACCCCAAAGTATTCGCGGAGGGGCATGGCGAGTTCATAGAATATTTTTTTTTTTGGCACAAGTTAGTGGAAATTGATTTTTTATTGTTTTTTCTCACAAAGTCTCCCTTTCCGCTAACTTTTGACAAAAAGTTTAATTTTTCATGAACTCATTATGCCCCTCAGCGAATACCTTGGGGTGTCTTCTTTCCAAAATGGGGTCACATGTGGGGTATTTATACTGCCCTGGCATTTAGGGCCCTAAAGCGTGAGAAGAAAATGCGTAAAAATACCCTCCTAAAAGGTACTCGTTGGAATTTGGGCCCTTTGCGCATCTTGGCTGCAAAAGTGTCACACATGTGGCATCGCCGTACTCAGGAGAAGTAGGGCGATGTGTTTTAGGTGTATTTTACATATACCCATGCTGGGTGAGAGAAATATCTCTGTATATTGACAACTTTGAATAAAAAATGTAAAAAGTTGTCGTTTACAGCGATATTTCTCACCCAGTATGGTATATGTAAAAATACACCCCAAAACACATTGCCCTACTTCTCCTGAGTACGGCGATACCACATGAGTGACACTTTTTGCAGCCAAGATGCGCAAAGGGCCCTAAAACCAATGAGTACCTTTAGGATTTCACAGGCCATTTTACGCATTTGGATTCTCACGCTTTAGGACCCCTAAAATGCCAGGGCAGTATAAATACCCACATGTGACCCCATTGTGGAAAGAAGACACCCCAAGGTATTCTGTGAGGGGCATGGCGAGTTCACAGAAAAAAAATTTGGCACAAGTTAGCGGAAATTTTTTTTTTTTTTTTTTTTTTTACAGTCTCATATTCCACTAACTTGTGACAAAAATAAAATTTTCCATGAACTCGCCATACCCCTCACGGAATACCTTGGGGTGTCTTCTTTCTAAAATGGGGTCACATGTGGGGTTTTTGTACTGCCCTGGCATTTGAGGGTCTCCGCAGTCATTACATGTATGGCCAGCATTAGGAGTTTCTGCGATTCTCCGTATATTGAGCATACGGGTAATGAGATTTTTTTTTTCCGTTCAGCCTCTACGCTGAAAAAAAAAAAAAAATGAACGACACAGATTTTTTCATTCGCAATGTGGATGAAAAAATCTCTGCCAAAATCAGTGACTGCGGTGCGGTGGGCTGGGCGCTAGCTACCCAACAAGTAGCTAACTAACTGGCGGTGATAGGGAACCCTTATGCCCCATTCACACGTCCGAAATTCTGTTTGCGGAACGGAATTGCGGACCCATTCATTTCTATGGGGACAGACTTTGTCCCGCTCGGATCGGAATTACGGATCCGCGCTTCGAGTCTGCACTTCCGTTCCGCAAAAATATAGAACATGTCCTATTCTTGTCCGCAATTGCGGACAAGAAAAAGCATTTTCTATATAGTTCTGGCAATGTGCGGATCTGCAAAATGCGGAAAGCACATTACCGGTGTCCGTGTTTTGAGGATCTGCGGATCGGATCCGCGGATCCGTGAATCCACGGATCCATAAAAACACATATGGACGTCTGAATGGAGCCTTACAAGGGTGTGATCAATGACAGGGGGTGATCAGGGGTCTAGATCGGGTGATCAAGGGGTTAATAGGTGAGGGGGGGGGGGGGTTAGTGTAGTGTTTGGTGCAACTTTTACTGAGTTACCTGGTCCTCTGGTGGTCGATCCCAGAAAATGGGACCACCAGAGGACCAGGTAGCAGCTATATCAGACGCTGTTCATAAAACAGCGTCTGATATAGCTGTTTGATGCGATTTATATCGCATCTACAGCCTGCCAGCGATTGATCATCGCTGGCAGGCTGTAGTCCAACTCTCGAGACGCGCTTCACTGTGAACGCGCGCGCGTGTGTCTCGCGTCTCGCGAGATGACGCCCCGGCGCGTCCAAACAGAAGATCCCGGCCGCCCGCAGGACGCAATCCTGCGTACGGCGGTCGGGGACTGGTTAAGGGAACCGGTCATCAACTTTATGCTGACCTCACTGAGGGCAGCATAAAGTAGTGACAGACACGCTGAGCTAAAAGTAAGTGGTTGCCTAGAACCAGCATCATAATCATTGCAGCACAGGCCTTGAAAAGAGTCAAATCTACCTGAGAAGAGACAGAGTTATTCATAATCTCCTGTTTTTCCCGTCCATCTGCTGATGATTGGCAGTTGTCTTCTAGGGAGAAAGGGAGAAAACTAGGTAGAAGACTGTCAGTCATCAGCAGGTGGGCAGGGAGAGCAAGAATTCATGAAAAACCATGACTCTTCTCAGGTGTCCGTGACTCTTTTTCCAGGCCTAGTCTGCAATGTTTGTAATGTTGGTTCTCAGCAACCACTTACTTTTAACTTATAAATGACAGCCTGCTGAAATCAACTCACTCTACTTTATTCTGTCATAAGTATGGGCAGCATAACGTTGATGACAGGTTCCATTTAAAAGCAGAGAAATTCAAATTTAGAAAGTTATTTTTCCAAACTCATTAAGACAGCCAACGACACTCACTTCCCCACCCACTTTTTAAAACCGGAATGAGTGGTGTAAAAATGCAAAAAGTTGCAAGATCTTTGTAAAAGTGACACCCAAAAGATACAAAAAGCAAGCAATCAAGCACCACTGAAGACAAGAAAAGACATAGGGCCAGATTTATCATTGCACTTACATCTTAGTCCACTTTTATATATGCCCAAAGTCACTTTTGGCGAGTCAGATTTATTAATGGTCCTTTAATACTGTGATAAATGTGGTTTGATGGCAGCAGTTTATCCTTCAGTAAGCGGCTTTACAAAAAAGTCGCATGTTCTATTAAAAAGTTGCATAAGATAAGCATGGTCCCCCTGGAGTGAAATTGCTAATTTTTTTGTGACTTTTTAAATGGTCGCAATAGTAAATATGACTAGAGCTTCATTTACATAAGACAACACGCCCACTTTCACAAAACTGGAGAGCTTAGTGTAGAGCTTGAAAAAGTCTTAAAAAAAAAAAAAAAAAAATCGCAATTTTACCGATTGCGCATTTTTTTGCAACTTTTTCACTCCATTAAAGTGACTTTAGCTAATGATAAATCTGGCCCATAAAATTCAGCACCAATGGTACTACTTGATAGGTTACGTACAGTCAGACACACTGGCTTACTGTAGTAATTAATTTCATATTTCTTTTCAAAGAATATGACACATATTGCAGGGCTCCAGATGACGACCAAAACGGTCGCCAATGCGCCTTAAAATTTGCAGATGGTGACAAGACTTTTTAGTCTTGTCGCCATTTGCGACTGGACCGCTGCGCTGCCCAGTATCGGTTAAAGAACATGGAACAGGCCGCTCTCAGCGCTCCTGTTCTCTTCTAGCACAGTGGAGAAGGAGGGAGTCCCTCCCGCCCCACTGTGACGCGGCAGCAGATGCCACCAGTGGGGAGATAGCAGGGAGGAGGAGGAGCTGTGGCCACTGCGCCACCAATGGATGTAAAACATAATAATACAAGTGTCGGCAGCGGTATCACGGACCCGGCCTCACTAGTAACAGACCATGCGATCCGCAGCAATTAACCCCTCAGATGTGGCACATCTGAGGGGTTAATTGCCGCAGATTGTATGTCCCGTTATTGAGGCTGGGTCCGTGATACCGCTGCCGACGTTTGTATTAATGCGTTAAAGAGGACCTAAGTATCAGGCTACATAGAGTGGCGCCCAGGGATCTAAGTGCACTTACTAATCTTCCTGGGCGCCGCTCCGCTCGCCCGCTGTGGCCCCCGGTATATTCAACATTGAGAGCAAGGAGGAGGAGACGCCAGTGTCTCTCCTTGTCCCTGACAGCAGCGCTGTCCAATCAGAGGCAGGGAGAAAAAAACACCTCCCTGGCTCTGAGCTCAGCGATTGCGAGCAGGGCAAACGCACAGGACAGGTGCAGACCTTTCCATTATACATTATCTCTATATAGTCACAAGAAATCTAGCAGGGTTTGAGCTCTTGTGACTGAAGTGTTCATGTGACTCGACTCATTATGCTGCAATGTTTGACCAATGTTCTGACCAATATAGCCATCTATGCCCAAGCCTGAGGCTTCTTCAGTACAGTGACTTTAAACCCATCAACTACCATATTACACACAACATAATGAGGACCACTTGAACCAATGGGCTATTCACAACCCCACTGCTTAACTGTATGCATCATGGAACAACAACTAGCAGATTACTTTAGGTTTAATAAAAACCAAAGGAGATTGTAATCTGACTACAATTTAAGAAAATGTGCGCATTTTATTCCTTTTTTTGTTAGCACGTTAAAAATACATAAATATGTCATTAATTATCCTGAAAACAGAACACATATGTTCACTTCATCTTTTCAACATTATTGATAATGAGACATACCTCTGCAAACAAGGAATTGCCTTTACTGTTGGGATCTTGGGCCTTCTGTAATGCACTGTCAAGCTGAATCTGCAAGTCCTGGTTTGCTTCACGCACCTTCTGCAATTCATTCCACAAGACACACATCAATCATTCAGAATATACTGTGCTTGTTTAAATGAGATTTACGTAAAATAAGTCAATTGTGTTCGTTAGGCTACATGCACACGACCGTATGTGTTTTGCGGATCCACTATAACAATGCCTAAAACGGACAAGAATAGGACATGTTCTATATTTTTTGCGGGGCTACGAAATGGACATACTGATGCGGACAGCACACTGTGTGCTGTCCGCACTTTTTTGCAGACCCATTGAAATGAATGGGTCCGTATTCTATACGCAAAAACTGAACGGACACGGAAACAAACAACGTTTGTGTGCATGTAGCCTTATTGACCGATTTCTGACAAAGCTTTGCCCTTACCACTTCTATCCTCTGGATAGATTATCAGCATCTGATCTGCAGGGATACGATAACCAGGCCCTTCTCCAAGTAAAAGGTAATGGAGTGGCACTACAACCCCTACTTTTATAGCAACCTTCACGGGTCGATCCCTCCACCATAGGGTTAACAGACAATGGTGTTGCTCATCCTCTTCAAACAGACTACCTCAATTCCATCCACAATCAAAGAAAGGTAAAGGCAGCACTCACTTGATGCCAAATCTTTTTTTTTCAGTGCAGATAACTTACATAATCATCGGGGGCAGAACTGCGTTACCCATGCGTCCGTGTCAGCGGCGACAGCAGTTTCGCGTGTTACCGCTTCCTCAGGCCACTGCATAATGATGCCTCCGCATCATTATTTAAGGCATCCGGTTACCAGTCCACCAAAAATGACATCATGGGTGAACGCATAATGCCATTAAAGACAGAGACAAACATTAATACAAACATTTAAATGCCAAAAAATGTCCACCCATTAGCGGAACACATAATAACAGACGACTATAAAGCAACTTATATTGCCGTGATGTCAATTATCCTGTGACAGCCGGAATGAGGCCATATACCATAAGGGTCCTTTCAAACTTGAGTTCTGAGGATCTGGCAGGCACTTCCGTCCCGCCGGATCCGTCAGAATGCAAGTCGCCTGAAGCATTAGAAGACTGATCAGGATCCTGATCAGTCTTCGAAATGCTTTCAGGTTACTATGGCAGCCAGGACGCTATTAAAAGTCCTGGTTGCCGTAGTAGTAGTGGGGAGCGGTATACTTAGTCCGTGCGGCTCCCGGGGCGCTCCAGAATGACGTCAAAGCCCTGATGTCACTCTGGAGCGCCCCGGGAGCCGCACGGATGGCAAGTATACTGCTCCCCCGCTCCCCTCTACATTTTACCATGGCAACCAGGACTTTAGCGTCCTGGCTGCCATGGTAACAATTGAGAAAAAGCCAAACGTCGGACCTGGCGAAGCGCCGAAACGACGTTTAGCTTAAGGCCGGATCCGGATTAATGCCTTTCAATGGGCATTAATTCCGGATCTGGCCTTGCGGCAAGTGTTCAGGATTTTTGGACAGAACAAAAAGCGCAGCATGCTGCGGTATTTGCTGCGTCCAAAAAACGTTCCGGTCCTGAACTGAAGACATCCTGATGCATCCTGAACGGATTTCTCTCCATTCAGAACGCATGGGGATGATCCTGATCAGGATTTTTCCGGCATAGAGCGCCGAGGACGGAACTCTATGCCGGAAAACAAAAACGCTAGTGTGAAAGGACCCTAAGACAGGATGTGGCTTAAAATAGTGACAGGGTGAGAAACTACAAGTATGCAAGGAGTAGGAAATAAGCAATTGCATTTTGCAATAGGGTCGTGGTGGTTCGGGATCGAATCAATAAATGCGCATATTTAAAAGGACGGTGATCACCAGGCTCTTTTTGAAGGGGGCGTAGGTATAGGATGTTCAAAGGAAAATCTATCCAAAATCCTATAAAAAAGTACCTAAATCATTCTCGTCATTGAGGCCCAAAGGTCCCATGGCATTAGTTTTTATTATCCATCTCGCTTCCCGTCTCAAGAGCTCTTTGTGTCTGTCACCTCCGCGCATATTCAAATTTACTATCTCGATTCTGGCAAACCGCAACACCCTTGCATTGCCAGCATGCTTTGTTCTGACATGATCTATCAGCCAGGGGCAACCTTTTCCTGACTTCAAAGAGTTCAGAAGTTCTCTAATTCTTTCATAAAGTTGCCTGATTGTCTTGCCTATATAAAATTAATGAAATTAAATGAAGATTTGACATCAAGTGATGAGTGCCGCCTTTACCTTTCTTTGATTGTGGATACGATAACCGGGCCACCGCCAATCAGATGTTTGAGAAAGCAGCGGCGGCACTGGCAGTAGAGCCACGGCCTTCTAGTTGTTTTCCGCAGGCCCAGTGAAATCACGATTAGGATCACTGGCCTGGGCAGGGCTCAGCTCGGTTCACTGCAATAGGGTTTAGCCGCACCCAGGCCAGAGATACTAGTCGTGACTGGGCCTGCGGGAAACAACGAGAAAGCTGCGGCACTACTGCCAGCGCTGCTGCCTTGTCAAACAGCTGATTGGCAGGGGTCCCAGATGTCAGACCCCTGCTGATCAGATGCTGATCTTTCCAGAGGATAGATCATCAGTAAGAAAATTCTGCAGAGCCCCTTTAAGGACAGCATTAACTAATGACAGATCTTTGTGTAGGGCCTAAGTGTTTGAGCACCTACAGCAGGGATCAGCAACCTCCAGCACGTCTACAACTCCCAGAAAGCTCTATACACTTCTAGTGGGAGGTAGAAACAGCCTAGCATGTTTGCATGCTGGGAGTTGTAGTTTCACAGCAGCTGGAGTGCCAAAGGCTAGAGCATTAGGATGACTTTTCAATGGGTCCTGTTTTGGGCAAGCGGCCTCCAGATAATGTAGTCTACCCAGGATTGTTACAACATGAAGGTGTTTTAAATAACACTGTTTGAAACAATAGATCTTACTGGAGTAACTGAAACATATAGTTACAATGTATTCTTATGATGTGATGTCTATGTACTATTTATCATGTATTGGAGGCCTGTTTTTAAAAGGGGTTATCCGAGACCAAAAAATGCTCCCACATATGCTGGGCCCCACACACTGATTCTACTTACCTGGCTCCCAGTGCCGCTCCTGGTCCCTGGTCTAATGGCAGGCGGTGATGGGGACGAGCCTCCCTAGCTTCACCTGCGATTCTAGAAGCGCTTGTCCCCGTCACCCCCTACCATTGGCTGTTCCCCCCCAACAACAGTTCGTGAACCAGGAGTGGCACAGGGAGCCAGTTAAGTAGAATCAGTGAGGGGAGCAGCATATCGGGGAGCATTTTTTAGTCTCAGATAACCCCTTTAAAGAGGACCTTTCACTGGTCCACAGTTTATGAGGCAAATATATATACATGCAGAGCGGCACCCAGGGATGACCCTGCACTTACTTGTATCCCTGGGTGCCACTCTGTTCATCCTCTCTAGCCCCCGGTACCGGCCAGTGCGCTTCTCCTATTTTTCCCTGGGGCGGAGACAACTTCTTTTGCCCTGGGCGTCTCCTTCTCCCAAGCTGGAGCGCTGGCCAATCGCGGCGCTCAGCTCATATCCTGGGAGGTTGCAGAATATGAGCTGAGCGCTGCTATTGGCCAGCGCTCCAGGCTTGGGAGAAGGAAACGCCCAGGACAAAATAAGATGTCTCCGCCCCAGGAAAAAATAGGAGAAGCAGACCAGCAAGTGCAATGCGAGAAACTTGCTGCGTGTGGCAGTGTGAGCTCCTTTTCTGACCTCTGCTACTGTAACAGAATTGCACAACATTACAATGATTTATAACGCTGTGTGACCCTGAGATACCTGGAATTGACAATCACACTGACATTAGGTCAGTGTAATTCAATAAATTCCAGGTCTAACAAGGACACTTCTATGGGGATGAGCTGTGCCAAAGCCACGTGACAGATGAACGTGCCGTCACTGGCCTAGGGAAAGCAGCAAGAAGGCCATGGTGCTACTGCAAACGATGGTGCCTTCTCAAACAGATAATAGGCAGGCGTCTCAAGACCCCATCAATCAGGTATTGATAATGTATCCAGAGGACAGGTCAGCAGTATTTAAGTCTAGGAAAAACCTTTTAAGTATGTTGTGTGTCTTCTTTTTCTGGAAGAAAACACACCTTAAACGCAGATATGATGTTGCAAATTTCACATGCAGTTTTTTGGTGCAACCTAAGGATTTGTACCTGCACAGAATAAAAAAACTGGACTAATTCTTAATAAACATTGGACTGTGAGCATACATCCTGCAATATTTTTGGGGGATTAAAACCTTTTAAAGTCCGCTATTAAACAATGGATCGCATAAGAGTATGGTTGCCTTTTCATTTGTATTTAGATGCTGTAAACACTTATACATTTCCAGCTCCCTTGGTGAACACACAATACCTCCAAAGCATTGAAATAACCAACAGCCTCTTTTTCTCGCTCTTCCTTTTCCATCTGAAGACGTTCCAGCTGTCGACTTTGGTTTCCATTAGTCAGAATAAGCTGCTGCTGGCGATATTGTAATTCATTCATTTCTTCTTCTAACTGTGCCTATATTGAAATAACATCAACTCATTAATTTTCATTATATAAAAGACAGCCAAGCAACTACATTGACTGAAGGTCAAATTACAGGTGCCCAATTGTTTGCAATTTAATATTATTACATAATAATGCAGTTGGCAGTACAGTAGTTTAACCCCTTAAGGACACGGCCCTATTTCACCTTAAGGACCAGGCCATTTTTTCAAAATCTGACCAGTGTCACTTTATGTGGTGATAACTTTAAAACGCTTTTTCTTATCCAGGCCATTCTGAGATTGTTTTTTCGTCACATATTGTACTTCATGACAGTGGTAAAATGAAGTCGAAAAATTTCATTTTTATTTATAAAAAAATACCAAAATTTACCAAAAATTTTAAAAAATTTGCAATTTTCCAAGTTTCAACTACTCTACTTCTATAATACATAGTAATACTGCCAAAAAAAGTTATTGATTTACATTCCCCATATGTCTACTTCATGTATCGATCATTTTGGGAATGCCATTTTATTTTTTGGGGACGTTACAAGGCTTAGAAGTTTAGAAGCAAATCTTGAAATTTTTCAGAAATTTTCAAAAACCCACTTTTTAGGGACCAGTTCAGGTCTGAAGTCACTTTGTGAGGCTTACATAATAGAAACCACCCAAAAATGACCCCATTCTAGAAACTACACCCCTCAAGGTATTCAAAACTGATTTTACAAACGTCATTAACCCTTTAGGTTTTCCACAAGAGTTAATGGCAAATGGAAATAACATTTCAGAATTTCGATTTTTTGAAAAATTTTCCCTTTGAATCCATTTTTTCCAGTAACAAAGCAAGGGTTAACAGCCAAACAAAACTCAATTTTTATTGCCCCGATTCTGTAGTTTTCAGAAACACCCCATATGTGGTCGTAAACTGCTGTATGGCCAAACTGCAGGGCGCAGAACGAAAGGCGCGCCATATGGTTTTTGGAAGGCAGATTTTGCTGGACTGGATTTTTGACACCATGTCCCATTTGAAGCGCCCCGATGCACCCCTAGAGTAGAAACTCCATAAAAGGTGACTCCATCTAAGAAACTACACCCCTCAAGGTATTCAAAACCAGTTTTACAAACTTTGTTAACCCTTTAGGTGTTCCACAAGAGTTATTGGCAAATGGAGATGAAATTTCCGAATTTCTATTTTTTGTTACATTGTCTCAAAAAAAGTGTAATATAGAGCAACCAAAAATCATGTTTACCCTAGAATAGTACCAACAAAACTGACACCTTATCCCGTAGTTTCCAAAATGGGGTCACTTTTTTGGAGTTTCTACTGTAGGGGTGCATCAGGGGGGCTTCAAATGGGACATAGTGTCAAAAAACCAGTCCAGCAAAATCTGCCTTCCAAAAACCATATGGCGTTCCCTTCCTTCTACACCCTGCCGTTTGGCCATACAGTAGTTTACGACCACAAATGGGGTGTTTGTGCAAACAAGAGAATCAGGGCAATAAATATTGAGTTTTGTTTGGCTGTTAACCCTTGCTTTGTTACTGGAAAAATGGAAAATTTGCAAAAAAAATAGCTGTTTTGTGACTGTTTATTTTTTGTTATTTACATAGTTGAACTGACAGGTTAGATTGTGTGCTATTTCTATAGAGCAGGTTGTTACGGACGCGACAATACCAAATATGACTACTTTTTGGGGTTTTTTGTTTCAGTTTTACATAATAAAGCATTTTTGAAAATATTTTTTCTTTAGTGTCTCCACATTCTGAAAGCCATAGTTTTATTTTATTTTTTTGGGCGACTGTCTTATGTAGGGGCTCATTTTTTGCGGGATGAGATGGCGGTTTGATTGGCACTATCTTGGGGTGCATATGGCATTTTGGTCGCTTGCTATCACACTTTTTGTGATGTAAGGTGACAAAAATGGCTTTTGACACCGTATTTTTTTTTTTTTTTTTTTGCTGTGTTCAGCTGAGGGGTTAGGTCATGTGTTATTTTTATAGATCAGGTTGTGACGGACGCGGCGATACTTAATATGTATACTTTTTATTTATATAAGTTTTACACAATAATATTTTTTTAAACAAAAAAAAAAATCATGTTTTAGTGTCTCCATAGTTTGAGAGCCATATATTTTTTTTTTTTTTTTTTGGGCGATTGTCCTATGTAGGGGCTCATTTTTTGCGGGATGAGATGGCGGTTCGAATGGTACTATCTTGGGGTGCATATGACTTTTTGATCGCTTACTATTACACTTTTTGTGATGTAAGGTGACAAAAAAAATGGCTTGTTTGACAACGTTTTTATTTTTTATGTTTACAGCGTTCATCTGAGGGGTTAGGTCATGTTATATTTTTATAGAGCAGGTCCTTACGGACGCGGCGATACAAATATGTATACTTTTTTTATTTATTTTGGTTTTACACAATAATATCCTTTTTGAATGAAAAAAAAACATGTTTTAGTCTCTCCATAGTCTGAGAGCCATATATTTTTCAGTTTTTAGGCAATTGTCTCAGGTTGGGTATCATTTTTGCGGGATGAGGTGATGGTTAGATTGGCACTATTTGGGGGGTCATATGACTTTTTGATCGCTTGCTATTACACTTTTTGCGATGTAAGGTGTAAAAAATGGCTTTTTGACAAAGTTTTTATTAATTTTTTTTTATAGTGTTTACTTGAGGGGTTAGGTCATGTGATATTTTTATAGAGCAGATTCTTACGGACGTGAAGATACCCAATATGTCTACTTTTTAATTTTTTTTTTACATTTAACACTAAAAAGCATTTTTGAAACAAAAAAAAAATCATGTTTTAGTCTGAGAGGCATAGTTTTTTTATTTTTTGGCCAATTGTTTTAGGTAGGGGCTCGTTTTTTTTGCGGGATGAGATGGCGGTTTGATTGGTACTATTTTGGGAGGCAAACGCCTTTTTGATCGCTTTGTATTACACTTTTAGTTTTGTAAGGTGCCAAAAAATGGCTTATTTACACCATTTTTGGGGTTTTTTTTTATGGCGTTCACCTGAGGAGTTCAGTCATGTGATATTTTTTATAGAGCAGGTTTTTACGGACGCGGCGATACATAATATGTGTAGTGTATTTTATTTTTTTTAATTTTTATTCAGTGATATGTGTTTTTTTTATTTTTACTTTTTTTTCACTTTTTTACATTTTTTTTTTTACCCAGACCCACTTGGTTCTGAAATATCCAGTGGATCTGGTGTCTGTATAATACAGTACAGTACACTATATAGTGCACTGTACTGTATTTTGTACTTTAGAAAGTCTGAATAGACCTTTAGCAGGTCTATTCAGACTTTCAGCACCATGGAGAGCAGGACGCTTCTGAAAGCATCATGTCTCCATGGCAACCATCACCCGCTGCCATAACTGAGCAGGGGGTGATGGGGAGGGAGTGGAGCTCCCTCCCTCTGTGATCCCATACTGTTGGGGGCTGCAAGGCACAGCAGCCCCCGATGGGAGAGGGAGGAGCTCCTCCGTTAACCCTTCCATACCGCGGTCCGCACGGACCGCGGTACGGAAGGGGTTAAACGGCTGGCATCTGATCAAGCACAGATGCCAGTCGTTTCTATCAGAGTGTCAGCAATGTGCTGACACTCTGATAGACCCACTGGACACCAGGGATAGATTACAGAGGAGGCGGGCGGGAGATCGCAATCGCGATCCCGCCCGCCTCCCGCAACCACTTAACTTAACTCTTAACTTAACTTAACTCTCTGTTCCCCAGATCGCACAGAATCGCTGCAAACCGCAGGTCTGAATTGACCTGCAGTTTGCAGCGATCGCCCATATGGGGGGGTCACAGGACCCCCCTGGGCATTGTAAAGGGGTACCTGCTGAATGATTTCAGCAGGTACCTTGTTCCGATCACTGCCAGCTGAGCAGCAGTGATCGGAACAACTCATGACGTACCGGTACGTCATGTGTCCTTAAGGACTCAGGAAACATGCCGTACCGGTACGTCATGTGTCCTAAAGGGGTTAAAAGGCACTTCGTGGCTAAGTGATTTTCTATTTTTTCTATTTCTGTCTGTCCGGAGCCATAACTTTTTTAAAATTTTTCCATTCACATTGTTGCATGAGGGCTTGTCCCACAAAAAAACAAGCTTAAACTTTCTAGACCATCTGTCACAATCAATTCATGCAGGTACCACTTGGAACCGAACCAGAGTTCGGGAAATGTTTTTTTACAGTACAAATGAATTTATGAAATTATTGCGCAAAGTCTCACGAGACTTCGCAAAGCAATAACTTCGGCTCATCGGAGCCAATACATTCTAATACTGTACGGAGCTCCTGCTCCGTACGGTATTAGAACAAAGTTTTATGCGAATTGACTTCAGATGTTTCATCCGAAGTCGATTCACTCATCCCTAGTTACAACCACTCTACAATCCAGCAACAATGGCCATGCTTGTACACTATTGGCTGACATGGAAAAAGACTTAAGAAATTTAGTGAACAGCAAACTAAGCTGTAGAAACCAGTGCTGCCAAAGCTAAAAAGATAATGGGTTGCATCAAAAGGGCATAGATGCCCGTGATGAGAACATAGTCCTACCACTTTACAAATCACTAGTCAGACCACACATGGAGTACTGTGTACAGTTCTGGGCTCCTGTGAACAAGGCAGACATAGCAGAGCTGGAGAGGGTTCAAAGGAGGGCAACTAAAGTAATAACTGGAATGGGGCAACTACAGTACCCTGAAAGGTTGTCAAAATTAGGATTATTCACTTTAGAAAAAAAGACGACTGAGGGGAGATCTAATAACTATGTATAAATATATCAGGGGTCAGTACAGAGATCTCTCCCATCATCTATTTATCCTCAGGACTGTGACTGTGATGAGGGGACATCCTCTGCGTCTGGAGGAAAGAAGGTTTGTACACAAACATAGAAGAGGATTCTTCACTGTAAGAGCAGCGAGACTATGGAACTCTCTGCCTGAGGAGGTGGTGATGGTGAGTACAATAAAGGAATTCAAGAGGGGCCTGGATGTATATCTGGAGTGTAATAATATTACAGGTTATAGCTACTAGAGAGGGGTTGTTGTTTGAGGGAGTTATTCTGAATTTTTTTCCCCTAAAGTGGGGAAAATTGGCTACTACCTCACAGTGATTATTTTTGCCTTCCTCTGGATCAACTTGCAGGATAACAGGCTGAACTGGATCAAGAGAGGTCTTTTTTCAGCCCTATAAACTATGTTACTATTGGAAAAAACGTCAGCCTCACTGGTTGCCATCACCACGGTAGCCGTAAGTGCCTGAATGTGCAGCAGCTCCTGTTCTGGCCACCTCATATTAACGCTGCAGCGGTGGTTGTAACCCCTGGATACAAGCAGTGTATAACGTGATGTAAAAATTTATAAAAACCAGCAAAGGAGGCAATATGGACAATAACAATACATTAGTAGGCGCCTTGTATTAACTTCCTCTACATGATGAATGCAGTTTGCTGAAGTAAGACAACCCCTTTAATATCTATTCTATACAGACTATTAAGGCCTGTGTCTTCTCTGGGTATACACCACATTGCAGAGTTAGACAAAAAACTTGAACTTTTCTTTCAGAGTTATAACTTGACAAATTCATTCTATATCGCACACAATAGCTCATGTAAAGTTGAGAGCAGTTTTAAGATCTTGACGTTACAGTACTCCTGTTTTCTGTACCATATCTGCCGGTCGATGATTGGCACAACGCTCCACATATGGTCAGAGTGACCCCTCACATTGCCCAGATGGGATGAGGTGCTTTCGTTATATGATAAACTATGCTCAATCAATAATGGTCTGGAACTGTTATTATATTCCCTACTGCTGGTCTTGTCATAGTCCTTCAGGAAAGATCTCCTACGCCATTTTATTACCGCCATGCAATTGCCTAAAACATGGTTGAGCTCTCCAGATCCTCCAACAAGATCACTTTGGTTGCCTTCCCTCCATGACATACACATGGAAGACCTGACTGCGTCTGAGTTCAATGCTCAAGGGCTTCTGTCACCAGAATCATTGTAGTGAATCAGGTTACCTACAACATGTGTGCAGGTCAGCACAAGCTGCCAGTCTTGGTCCGCTCCCCATCTGTGGCTTTATTTTTTGAGAAAATTTTCAAAATATGCAAATGAACCTCTAAGAGAAATAGGGGTGTTATCGTTACTCCTAGAGGCTCCATTCACTCTGCTGCGCCCCTGAACCTTGATTAATTATAATAGTAAAGGGCACATGGAAAAATGGTGCACACATTGGTGCACTTTATAATATACTAGACATTAAGCCCGTTACAATAACGGGCACTAGAACAGTAGTGAATAAACATAAGTAGGAACAGTCTATATTAAATGGCAAAGGAACTGACTGCTGGCTGTGGCTTGTGGCTGAGACTGCAGGCACCGAGTGCTGGCTATGGCTGAGACTGCAAGCACTGACTGGTGGGCGAGACTGGTGGCTAAGACTGCTGGCACTCAGCGTTGACTGCTGGCTGGTAGCTGAAACTGCTGGCATTGTGAGTGGTGGCAGAAACTGCTGGCACTGACTGGTGGCTGATACTGCTGGCACTGACTGGCACTGGTGTGGGCGGTGTCAGACTAAACTGTTCAATTATTGGCATACACGCACAGACACGCAGCCCTAAGCGCGCACACAGGGCTTTTATTACAAAGGATACTAACATCTAGTGGTATATTATAGTGTTTATATAATGACATCTAGTATAATAAAGTCTGCTGTGCCCACTTCATAGTAATAAAGACCTCTGCGCCCCCTCCATAGTGATAAAGTCAACTGTGTGGGCAGTGCAGGCCGCTTCTGATCGCCGTATCCAGCTTGTTTCCGTGCATGCCCAGTAGGGTTGTTTTGATACCAAAATTTTGATTCGGTTTCGATACCATAAAAAAGTATTACGATACTCAATGCCATTCGATACCACGCAAAAAAAATAAAAAAAAAACAAAAACACAGCAATAAAGCTGCGTGCATTCCGCATTTTATGGAGCTTTATTCCTCATAATAGAACAGTCCTATCCTAATTTTTTTTTTTTTTTTGGGGGGGTGGGGGGAACAATGTGACAAAAAATAAAATGGTGAATCACGCATTTAATTTTTTCTTGTACGGCGTTCACCACATAGGAAATATTTTATTATATTTTAATAGTTTGGACTTTTCCGACATAGCGATATGTAATATGTTTATTTATTGTTTATATATTTTATATGTAAAATTGGGAAAGGGGGTGATTTATACTTAATATGTTGGTTTTTTTTTTTTACTATTGGCCACCTTAGAGGGTGAATGGGACTTCACACTCTCCCTGCTGCCCTGTGCATATTACACACAGCAGCAGGGAGCTGACCATGGTAACTGATCGGAGCCCACGGGGGGGTTTGGGAGTGCGCACTACCCCACCAATGTTTTTAATACTGCCACCATTGATTGACCACAGGTAGCTGTGATCTACAGCAGTTAACCCCTCAGGTGTGGCAGGGGTCAACTGCCACGGGTCGCAGCCTTCTCTCAGAGGCCGGGTGTCGGCTATATGATTCTGCAGCCAGAAGCCGCCTCCTTTATTTCAATTAATGAATTCAATTATCTTTATTGGTGCCACAGTGGCCACAGCCCCACCCCTCCTCTTCCCCTCTGTGTTCTCAATGGTGGTAGCGGCACAGGGGGGAGGGAGAGACTGCTTCCTTCTCCCCTGTGCTGCTGAGCGAACATGGCGCCCGCCACTCATCTGTGTGCTGCTGGTAAGCGGAGAGAGGAGTGGACTGCGGCGGGGAAGCTGTGGCCTGCCTATAGGGGTTCGTTAATATCTATGAGTAGTCAGCGCTGCTGACAC
The DNA here is from genome assembly GCA_033119425.1 of Bufotes viridis. NCBI lineage: Eukaryota > Metazoa > Chordata > Amphibia > Anura > Bufonidae > Bufotes > Bufotes viridis. Next base: position 359,091,184 of record CM065590.1, read on the forward strand.
CCTGCAGGGGAACTACTCTGTATGCCAACACAGTTTGCTGTACAAAGGCCTGAATCGGTGTACTAAAAGTAAACCCCTTAAAATATTAATTTTTAGGTCATTACCCTTAATATGGGCATAGTATATATATATATATATAAAAAAAAAGCCTGCAAGTACTGTCCACTCAACCACTGTGTTTGCAGAAGTTATGTCCCAAAACTGTTCTGAAGTCCAAATGCGGTTTATGCATTTTTCTGACAATTCCCAAGTCCCAGTCCCCCCCCCCCCCCAAGGAGCTGACCCAGCCTTATGACTATCGAAATAAGTTGAGGCCCTTAATTACCATCCTTAAGAAATCATTCTTAAAATGATACACCACTGATAAAATATGTATGTTGACGAGTCCCTGTTAAGTTTTAAAGGCCGCCTTTTCTTCCGACAATTTATTCCCTTCAAGCGTGCCAGATATGGGGTAAAAGTATGCAAGGTGTGTCAGAGCAAAACAGGCAACACCTGCGGTCTGTCTGATTATGAGGGCAAAGACCACCAACTTAACTTCCCATAAATTATTGGGACATCAGGCAAAATTCCTACAGAAAAGGTACCCCACGTGTACAAAGATAATTTTTAAACAAGTGTTTAAAGATGATAAAAAAAAAAAAATATTCTACCATTTTCAAGCTAGCACCCGGATCTAAATTTTTGTGTTATTGCATTTAATTAAAATTTTAGCACAGCCACCAAGTTGATCAATAAAATTTGTATAATGTCAACGGCTGTTTGTTTGTTTTTTCTTATTTCTTTGTCATGTTTCATCCTTCAACTGCCTCCCATGTGTGAGGGATTGCACCTACATTTTGTATCCTGGGTTCCATTATGTAAGCTAGTTTTTTTTTTGAGGTTGGAATGTGAAATAACTGAACTGTGTACTTTAGAGAAACACAATTAATGTTGCCTGTTCTCAAGGATAGGAGATATCATGTTCTGGGAGTACAACTGTGTGTTCTGTGCTCTACTCAAAGTTGAAAGACTCAGGAGAAGATAAAACCTTTTTGTAATTAAACGTGCTTAATTTGCAAATACCAAAACTGCTTGGTGTAAAGTTGCAAATCATGTGGAAAATCAGCACTGGGTGTGCAGACATATTAGAGGTAATCGGTATTACAATACCAAGTCTGATCCTCAAAGGGAAAATAAGGGGGAGCATGGTTTTCCCTCTGCCCCTCCCGCTCCACCAACTGCTTATCCGATGATGTTGAACTTGTTGATTCAGGTGGGGAATCAACAAGTTCCCTTTCTAGTAGACATGGGAGCAGCCAAAACAGTGATAAATCCGGATTCTGTTAAACCACTGCAGATAAGTGCACAACGTGTATCCGCTTCTGGTTTCACGGGGGAAATTGCCTATGTTCCAGAAACATCGCCTATAAAGTTAAAGATCAAAGATAGCACGGTGGTAACACAGTTGTTGGTCAAAGTAAATATTCCTTTTAATCTGCTAGGCACTGATGTTTTGCAGTCACTGGGGGCACATATTTATTTTAATGAAGATGGTACCACACAGGGAGATATAGGGACCTCGGATGAGGTCCTCTGTCAGGTTATGGCCCTGTATCTAGAGCCCGAGTCAGGATGCCAGTTACATTACAAGGATTGTGAGGAACTTCAGGTGGTCCCCAGCAGGGCTGTGGAGTCGGTAGATAAATTATCCGACTCCGACTCCTCAGATTTTGAAACTTCCGACTCCTCGACTCCTCTGTATTTAATATGCAAATACGAAGCTGTTCCACCAAGTTCTTCTAATCTTCTCTAGCACAGAGGTAGTTGAGCAGAAGCTGCTGCCTTCTCCTTTGTGTGCTGATCTTCTGCTGAAGATAGAGCAGTGGGAGGATCCAGGAAGGGGCAGGGGAAGGGGCATTTATTTTAAAACATGATTTTCCTAGTAGAATCCCATAGTCATGTTTAAAATTTAAGCTAACAATCTGAGTTTACATGTTTTATAGCCTTAGCTGAATGATAGCAGTTTTTCCAATGGTTTACAGCTTTAGTCTTGAACTATTGACTATCCATTCCCTTCACTTATACAAGTGTCTCCAGTCCTTAATCAGTTATCAGTGAGAGGCGAGGATAACCATGGGTTCCCTGTAACAGCAGACCACAAGACAATGGAAAGTGTAAGTATTGCCGCTCATTAAAGGGACACTGACAGACTGATTTTCCAGCTAGAGATAGAGATATATATATATATATATATATATATATATATATATATATATATATATATATATATACACACTGGTATTCATCAGAGAATTAGGAATAAAACTATACTAATGTTACCCCCAGTTAAGCCGTACTTGTGTTTAAAAAACATTTTAATCTGTATGCAAATTCACTATCTTTGTGCCCAATGGGGCAGCGTCTCCTGCGGCTTTGTGCCCAGCCGCGCCCGAAGTACAGCTTCCCAGCGCTGTTCCCCTCGTTATTATTCACTACTGCACTGGCCTTTTTTTCAGGCTAGCCGAACGCTGAATTCCTGCGCAGGCGCACGTGTAGAGTGCTGGCAGCAGCCTCGTCTGGCTATGCTGAGGCTGTGCCAGCTTTCTCTCTTCCTCCTCGCTACCTAGTCCTGTCTAGTGCTGCCAGTACTCTACATGTGCGCCTGCCCCCTTGGGCACAAAGGTAGAGAATTTGCATATTGATTAAAACGTTTTTAAACACAAGTAAACCTCAACTGGGGGTAACAGTCGTCTAGTTGTATTTCTAATCCTCTGATGAATACCAGCAGATATATCTTTAGCCGGTAAATCAGCCTGTCAGTGTCCCTTTAACTGCATAGTAAAGCATATGAAAAGCGTGCTTCTTCACGGTCACTTAACGTCTTTGTTTAGCGGTAACGTGACGCACTGCATGCATTGGCATTTATTCTTACAGTAGAGAAGTAATTAATTATAACTTTATCTGAATTGGGACATTTAAACTTGCTTTTTTTTATTCCAAATTTTTTTTATTCCGATTTAAATCTAGTAGGAGTCAGTCCATTTTTTGCCGACTCCAGGTACCCAAAATTGCCTCCGACTCCTCGACTCCGACTCCACAGCCCTGGTCCCCAGTAAGTTGTGCGCATCTACAGAACTGGATATTGGTAAGCTCAATGTCACACCTTTTATGGTCCATCTTAAAACCGGTTGCCAACCGCCTCGAGTTAAACAGTACCCATTGAGTCATGCCCAGGAGCAATCAGTGGCCCTGCAGGTAAAACAGTGTGAGCAAATGGGGGTGTTAGTAAGAACCAACTCACCAGCAAACGTGCCCCTGTTCCCGGTGAAGAAGAAGCCCATAAAGGGTCAGCCAGTTACATATCAAATAGTTCATGATCTCAGAGAGTTAAAAAAGGTCACCATACTACAGACCCCCATTGTACCAAACCCACACACCTTGTTATCACAGGTACCACCAACTGCTACACACTTTACTGTGATAGACCTGACAAATGCTTTCTTCAGTGTTCCCGTACACCCCGACTGTCAATACATGTTCGTATGAACATTCAAAGGGAACCAATATACATGGACAGTATTGGCACAAAACTCAGCTACCATGTACACACAAGCTTTACAGTCAGTATTATCTGGATGGCAAATTCCGGATGACATTGTACTATTGCAATATGTTGATGATTTGCTTTTGTGCGCAGAAACTTGGAAAAGTTTCAGGGAAGCCACTCTGTCATTGCTGATCCTCCTTGCAGAAAGTGGTTGCAAAGTCTCCAGAGAAAAATTGCAGTATTGCCAAACAAGAGTAAAATTTTTGGGGCATTGTCTCTCAGATGGTGCAAGACACCTTACTGAAGAGAGAGAAAACAAGTGGTGAAGGACATGAAGCTTCCTCAGGGGCCAAAACCTCTAAGGATGTTTTTGGGTCTGGTCTCATACTGCAGACCATGGATAAGGCATGCATCTATGCTTATGCAGCCTTTGTACGATTCCCTTTCTTCAGATCTTTTTTGTCTGACAGAAAAGGCAATTGACTCCTTTTTCACTTTAAAATTGGCAATACTGTCTGCACCTGCTCTTGGCATTCCAAATTATGACCAGCCATTTAACCACATCAGCCCCCCTAGCTTAAACACCCTTAATGACCAGGCCACTTTTTACAATTCTGCACTACACTACTTTCACCGTTTATTGCTCCGTCATGCAACTTACCACCCAAATGAATTTTACCTCCTTTTCTTCTCACTAATAGAGCTTTCATATTTCATTGTTGCTGACATTTTTACTTTTTTTGCTATTAATAAAAATGTAACGACATTCTTGCAAAAAAATGACATTTTTCACTTTCTGTTGTAAAATTTTTCAAAAAAAACTACATTTCTATATAAATTTTTCTCTAAATTTATTGTTCTACATGTCTTTGATGAAAAAAAAAATCCAATAAGTGTATATTTATTGGTTTGGGTAAACGTTATAGCGTTTACAAACTATGGTGCAAAAAAGTGAATTTCCGCATTTTGAAGCAGCTCTGACTTTCTGAGCGCCTGTCATGTTTCTTCAGGTGCTAGAATGTCAGGAAAGTATAAATACCCCCCAAATGACACCATTTTAGAAAGAAGAAACCCCAAAGTATTCGCGGAGGGGCGTGGTGAGTTCATGTATAATTTCATTTTTTTTCACAAGTTAGCGGAAAATGACACTTTCTGAGGAAAAAAATAATAATAATAATAAAGTTTCCATTCCTGCTAACTTCTGGCAAAAAAAAATAAAAAATCTCCCACGGACTCACTATGCCCCTCAGTGAATACCTTGGGGTGTCTACTTTCCGAAATGGGGTCATTTGTGGGGTGTGTTTACTGTTCTGGCATTTTGGGCGGGCTAATTGTGAGCAGCCATGTAAAGCTAAAGGTACTCGTTGGAATTTGGGCCTCTTTGCGCACCCAGGCTGCAAAAAAGTGTCACTCATGTGGTATCGCCGTACTCAGGAGAAGTAGGGCAATGTGTTTTGGGGTGTATTTTTACATATACCCATGTTGGGTGAGAAATATCTCTGTAAACTGACAACTTTGTATAAAAAAATTTAAAAATTGTCGTTTACAGAGATATTTCTCACACACAGTATGGGTATATATAAAAATACACCCCAAAACACATTGCCCTACTTCTCCTGAGTACGGCGATACCACATGAGTGACACATTTTTGCAGCCTGGCTGTGCAAAGGGGCCCTAATTCCCAAGAGTACCTTTAGGATTTCACAGGGCATTTTTACGCATTTGGATTCCAGACTTCTTCTCACGCTTTAGGGCCCCCTAAAATGCCAGGACAGTATAAATACCCCACATGTGACCCCATTTTAGAAACACCACAAGCGAGTATTTCGTGAGGGGCATGGCGAGTTCACAGAATTATTTTTTTTTGGCACAAGTTAGCGTTTACAAAGTCTCATATTCCACTAACTTGTGACAAAAAATAAAATTTTACATGAACTCACCATACCCCTCACGGAATAACTTGGGGTGTCTTCTTTCTAAAATGGGGTCACATGTGAGGTGTTTGTACTGCCCTGGCATTTTAGGGGTCTCCGCAATCATAACACGTATGGCCAGCATTAGGAGTTTCTGCGATTCTCCTTATATTGAGCATACGGGTAATGAGATTTTTTTTTTCTGTTCAGCCTCTGGGCTGAAAAAAAAAAAAATAAAAATGAACGGCACAGATTTTTTCATTCGCATCAATCAATGTGGATGAAAAAATCTCTGCCAAAATCAGTGACTGCGGTGGGCTGGGCGCTAGCTACCTAACAAGTAGCTAACTAACTGGCGGGGATAAGGGACCCTTATGCCCCATTCACACGTCCGCAATTCTGTTTGCGGAACGGAATTGCGGACCCATTCATTTCTATGGGGACAGACTTTGTCCCGCTCGGATCCGGAATTACGGATCCGTGCTTCCGGGTCTGCACTTCCGTTCCGCAAAAATACAGAATATGTCCTATTCTTGTCCGCAATTGCGGACAAGAAAAGCATTTTCTATATAGTTCTGGCAATGTGCGGATCTGCAAAATGCGGAAAGCACATTGCCGGTGTCCGTGTTTTGAGGATCTGCGGATCCGCGGATCTGTGGATTAGTTCCGTGGATCCGTGAATCCACGGATCCGCAAAACACATATGGACGCCTGAATGGAGCCTTACAAGGGGTGTGATCAATGACGGGGGTGATCAGGGGTCTAGATGGGGTGATCAAGGGGTTAACAAGGGGTTAATAGGTGAGGGGGTTAGTGTAGTGTTTGGTGCAACTTTACATAGTTACCTGGTCCTCTGGTGGTCGATCCCAGCAAATGGGACCACCAGAGGACCAGGTAGCAGGTATACCAGACGCTGTTCACAAAACAGCGTCTGGTATACATGTTTGATGCGATTTATATCGCATCTACAGCCTGCCAGCGATTGATCATCGCTGGCAGGCTGTAGTTCAACTCTTGAGACGCGCGCCCCTGTGAACGCGCGCGCGTTCACAGGAACTCGCGGGTCTCGCGAGAGGACGCGCCGATGCGTCCACTCAGAAGATCCCGGCCGCCCGCAGGACGCAATCCTGCGTACGGCGGTCCGGGACTGGTTAACCTGTTTTGTTCAGAACTCCAGGGACACAGTACAGCAGAACGCACACAAAAACATGGTGATAGGCACAGACCAATTGCATTATTCACTGCCAGATTGGATCCTATGTCCAGGGGAGCTCCTTCATGTGTCAGAGCTGTGGCGGCTGTCCAGCTCATGGTGGAAAAAGCATCTGACATTGTTGTTGACTACCCTCTAGTGGTACAAACAACACATGACAGTCAAGGCATACTCGGTCAAGTACACCAAAACACATTTCTATGGCCAGGCAACTGAGGTTACAATGTTTCCTCCTCATGCCAGATAGCATTACCTTTAAGAGATGTACAACTCTGAATCCTGCTACCTTGTTACCAATCACAAATTCAGAAAAGGGGGAGGGAGGTACAGGTCCATTACTTGCAGAATTAATGGAAACAGAAGATCATGATTGTGAGCATTTGATGCAACAAGAGACCAGTGGATTTTCACATGTTCATGATCAGCCCCTTAAGAACCCTGATTTTGAGTTTTTTGTAGATGGAAGTAGGTTCATGGGAGAAGATGGCCGGTTCCACATTGGATATGCTATAGTCACACAACATGAGGTAGTGTTGGCTAAACCAATCCCTCCTCACATGTCAGTACAGAAGGCCGAGCTGAAGGCACTCTCTCAGGCGTGTATTATTAATTTATGGGAGGTGTAGACATCTAGACCAGGCAGTTCAACTCTACCTGGTGAAGCGAAAAAAACATGGCCTAGTATAAAACGGTAGCACTCTCATTCAGATTGCTACCTATAATGGTTTAGTTTTATTTAACCCATTCCTGACCGCCTTACGTATATATCTGTTGGAGGTCGGAAATTTAAATATGGCGCCCGCTCGCACATGCAGCGGGCAACATAGCCATCTGGTGCCTGCTGTTTTAAATAGCAGGCGCCCGGGCTAATATCCATGGCTTTTAACCCTTAATATGCCGTGGTCAAATGTGACTACAGCACCAGGAAGGCTACAAACTGGGACTGCACAGCTCTGTACACATAAAAATCAAAAAAAGTTATGGGGGCAAGAATATGCTGATGCCAAAAAAAAAAAGTTAAATTGTCCAGGGTTTAAAGGGTTAATAAGACAAGAAAGACTCAGCTTCCTTGACTTCCAGAAGGTGGTTTGAGTGTCTCCTGTTTGAGTCCCCTGCATCTGGACAAGCCTTCAAATCTGAGGCTGTTCGAAGGTTAATCAGAACGCCACTTCCTTCACGAGTCCCTGTCATCCAGAAATATCCTCAGAAACGATGTTGGTGTGCAGCAAGCAGGGAAGGAGGTGCGATTTTTACATTTAGGCCCTGCCGTGTGTCAAGACATCAGAAGTATCCCGATCAAGGCCCTAATCTTAAGACTGGAGAAATGGGGTGATACATTTTGGAGTGTACGCCTTCGTTTTGCGTGTTCTTTAAAATTATATTAGTCAAAAATGAAATTTATTTCACCTGTATAATATTTATTTATTTTTAATAAAAAAGGGAGTGGGGCAAAAAAACTCACTATCTCCCTAGATGAATACATTAAAGGGGTTGTCCAAGTTATATATATTTTTTGTTCTTTGTATGTAAGGAAATGTAAGGGGTCTACAATTCAATTCAACTGCAATGGCCCCTTTCTCATGTTTCACTAACTGTCATATGACCTGTGAGCTTTCTGTTTAACCTCTTCTACCATCAGCAGCACAGACTCAGGGTTGGAGGCTATGCTGAGCAGCTGCAGGGCTTCCTCTTCTCTAGAAGGTGAAGAGACAAATGATGTATTATATCAACATTCCCTCCAGTGAGCAGAGGCTATAAGTATAATTATTTAAGTTGATATATTGTGCCTGCTCTTGGCTCTTGGATTAGATCTAAAACTTAACTTTTAATAACTTCTTAACTATTAACTCTATGTTTAAAACTGAATGCTCGCTAGCCTGACTGGCTATCACTATCACTATAACTTGCGGAGTGCCACTCCACTACTGTTAAGGGGGAGAGGGTCGCGCGCACTATCTCCCCTTTTACTGGTTTAAGTGAATGCAGGTATAGCGATTATATGTTTAAAAACACTGCACACTATCCCACACTATAGGGGATAGTGTGCAGTGTTTTTAAACATATGATCGCTATACCTGCATTCACTTAAACCAGTAAAGGGAGATAAGGGGAGAGGGTCGCACGCACTATCTGCCCTTTACTGGTTTAAGTGAATGCAGGTATAGCGATCATATGTTTAAAACACTGCACACTATCCCCTATAGTGTGGGATAGTGTGCAGTGTTTTTAAACATATGATCGCTATACCTGCATTCACTTAAACCAGTAAAGGAGATAGGGGAGAGGGTCGCACGCACTATCTGCCCTTTACTGGTTTAAGTGAATGCAGGTATAGCGATCATATGTTTAAAACACTGCACACTATCCCCTATAGTGTGGGATAGTGTGCAGTGTTTTTAAACATATGATCGCTATACCTGCATTCACTTAAACCAGTAAAAGGGGAGATAGTGCGCGCGACCCTCTCCCCCTTAACAGTAGTGGAGTGGCACTCGGCAAGTTATAGTGATAGCCAGTCAGGCTAGCGAGCATTCAGTTTTAAACATAGAGTTAATAGTTAAGAAGTTATTAAAAGTTAAGTTTTAGATCTAATCCAGGAGCCAAGAGCAGGCACAATATATCAACTTAAATAATGAGACAAATGATGGGCACAGGATCTTCCCTCCATATGCCTCATTCACACATTAGTGTTTTGGTCAGTGATTTCCATCAGTGATTTTGAGCCAAAACCAGGTGCAGTTCTAAATACAGAACAGGTGCAGATCTTTCACTTATACCTTATGTCTGTGTGGCCTCTACACCTGGTTTTGGCTCACAACCACTGATGGAAATCACTGACCAAAACACTAACATGTGAATGAGGCATTACCCTGCAAACACAGAGCTGACAGAGTGGAGGAGTTCTGCAGAGCATTGCACAAGTACAGGTAGGGGGAAGATACTTTGTGTATCAGCAATTTTATTATACTGTACAGCTGTACACATACAACATGAGTATCCCAGCAGCCAGACAGTTCACCCAGGGCAGCAATTTTATTGACTCCCTTTGCAGAGCAGGGGGAAGTGCAGTCTTTTCTAAAGCCCACAAATATTTGTGAAGAAAACCTTAGAGATTGTCGCTACTGCATGTAAACAAAAGGGTCAGAAGAAAACCAGGAAAATGAGTAAATTTTTTTTGCCTAAAACTTGCTTAGCTTATGTATATATTGCTGACCATCAGATTTACAGTGCTGTATTTTTTTTTTACACAACTCGGACAACCACTTTAAGGGGTCTAGTTTTCAAAATGGGCGTCACTTCTGGGAAGGAGGTGGGTTCTTTTATTGTGGCAGTTCTATATTTTTGCGGAACGGAAGTGCAGACACGGAAGCGCAGATCCGTAATCCCGGACCCGAGCGGGACAAAGTCTGTCCCCATAGAAATGAATGGGTCCGCAAACAGAATTGCTGACGTGTGAATAGGGCATAAGGATCCCTTATCACCGCCAGTTAGTTGGCTACTTGTTAGGTAGCTAGCGTCCAGCCCACCGCACTGCAGCCACTGATTTTTGCTGAGATCCACGATGATCAATGCGAATGAAGAAATCTGTGCCATTCATTTTTTTTATTTTTACACATGTGGTATCGCCGTACTCAGGAGAAGTAGGGCAATGTGTTTTGGGGTGTATTTTTACATATACCCATGCTGGGTGAGAGAAATATCTCTGTAAATTGTAAACTTTGTATAAACCAATTTAAAAAGTTGTCGTTTACAGAGATATTTCTCACACAAAGTATGGGTATATATATGAAAAATACACCCCAAAACATATTGCCCTACTTCTCCTGATTACGGCGATACCACATGTGTGACACTTTTTTGCAGCCTGGGTGCGCAAAGGGGCCCTAAAACCAATGAGTACCTTTAGGATTTCACAGGGCATTTTTACGCATTTGGATTCTCACGCTTTAGGGCCCCTAAAATGCAAGGGCAGTATAAATACCCCACAAGTGACCCCATTTTGGAAAGAAGACACCCCAAGGTATTCCATGAGGGGCATGTCGAGTTTACAGAATTTTTTTTTTTTTTGGCACAAGTTAGCGGAAATTGATATATTTTTATTTTTTACAAAGTCTCATATTCCACTAACGTGTGACAAAAAATAAAATTTTACATGAATTCACCATACCCCTCATGGAATACCTTGGGGTGTCTTCTTTCTAAAATGGGGTCACATGTGGGGTATTTATACTGTCCTGGCATTTTAGGGGCCCCTAAAGCGTGAGAAGTCTGGAATCCAAATGCGTAAAAATGCCCTGTGAAATCCTAAAGGTACTCATTGGAATTTGGGCCCCTTTGCAAAAAAGTGTCACTCATGTGGTATCGTCGTACTCAGGAGAAGTAGGGCAATGTGTTTTGGGGTGTATTTTTATATATACCCATACTTTGTGTGAGAAATATCTCTGTAAATGGCAACTTTTTAAATTTGTTTATACAAAGTTGACAATTTACAGAGATATTTCTCTCACCCAACATGGGTATATGTAAAAATACACCCCAAAACACATTAGCCTACTTCTCCTGAGTACGGCGATACCACGAGTAACACTTTTTTCAGCCTGGGTGCTCAAAGGGGCCCAAATTCCAACAAATACCTTTAGGTTTTACATGGCTGCTCACAATTTAGCCCCGCCCAAAATGCCAGAACAGTAAACACACCCCACAAATGACCCCATTTCGGAAAGTAGACACCCCAAGGTATTCACTGAGGGGCATAGTGAGTCCGTCTGAGATTTTATTTTTTTTTGCCAGAAGTTAGCAGAAATGGAAACTTTATTTTTTTCCTCAGAAAGTGTCATTTTCCGCTAACTTGTGAAAATTTGGGGGGTATTTATACTATCCTGGCATTCTAGCACCTGAAGAAACATGACAGGCGCTCAGAAAGTCAGAGCTGCTTCAAAATGCGGAAATTCACTTTTTTGCACCATAGTTTGTAAACGCTATCACTTTTACCCAAACCAATAAATACACACTTATTGGATTTTTTTTTTTAATCAAAGACATGTAGAACAATAAATTTAGAGAAAAATTTATATAGAAAGTTTTTTTTTTTTTTAAATTTTACAACAGAAAGTGAAAATTGTCATTTTTTTGAGAGAATGTCGTTAAATTTTTATTAATAGCAAAAAAAGTAAAAATGTCAGCAACAATGAAATACCACCAAATGAAAGCTCTATTAGTGAGAAGAAAAGGAGGTAAAATTCATTTGGGTGGTAAGTTGCATGACGGAGCAATAAACGGTGAAAGTAGCGTAGTGCAGAATTGTAAAAAGTGGCCTGGTCATTAAGGGTGTTTAAGCTAGGGGGGCTGAGGTGTTTAAAAAAAAAAAAAAAAAAAAATCGGGGGAAAAAAATAATGAGAGGACATATTTTTATAGAGCCGGGCAATATCCAATATCACATGATCCACCCTGTCAGGTGAACGCCATAAAAAAAATAAAAACAATGCTAAAACAGACATTATCTGGTCACCTTGCCGGCACCGCACATCGGCGGCACTATAATAGAAAATGTATAATCTTGTCTGCAATTGTGGACAAGAATAGGGCAAGTTCTATTTTTTTTGCGGATGCGGAAGCACAGTGTGATGTCCGCATCTTTTACGTCCCCATTGGAAATGAATGGGTCCGCACTGATTCCGCAAAATTGCAGAACGGATGCGGACACATTTTGCAGACGTGTGAATGGAGCCTAAGGAATGAAATTCCTCCTCCTCCTTTGTGTTATTACAGAATGAAGGCAGCTCTATCTCATGGTTTCAATGGAAGTCAGAGACTACCTTTGGAAGGAATCCTGGATCTGGTTTCAATATCATCCTGTCATCCAAAATGGTTAAATGTGGATGTCTGATAGAGAGGGCCTGAATTTCCCCTACTCTCCCAGCCGATGTAATTGCCATAAGGAAGGATGTCTTGAGTGAGAGCATTTTGACTGAAGCATCCTCCAAAGGCTCAAAGGGGCTTTTTGTTAGACCTTGTAGGATAATGTTTAAGTCCCCGGTTGGGATTTTAGGTCTAATGAAGGGTCTTAACCGGCCAGCTGCTCTGAAGAACCTTTTTAACCACCTGTGCTCCGCTAAATCTGAGTAAAGAAAAATGCTTAAGGCCGCAAACTGCACCTCCAGGGTTGAAGGACGGAGACCCAAGTCTAGCCCTTGTTGTAGGAAGTCCAGAATTCTCTGTATATTTGGAGCCCACTGATTTATATCCTCTTGTCCGCATCCGGAGCAGAACTTCTTTCAGATTTTTAAATAAATCGCAAATGTAACTTTTTTCCTACAGGCCTTGAGTGTGGAGATGACCTTCTCTGACAACCCTTGGCTTTTTAAGATTTCCCACTCAGGATCCAGGCTGTCAGCCTGAACAATTCTGGACATGGGTGTAGTAATGGACTCCGAGTCAGGATGTCCGTCCTGAAAGGAAGTACCCAAGGATCCGATACCATCAGATTTTTGAGAATCGAAAAACAGCTTCGCTTTGGCCAGAATAGTGTTATCAGGATAAGATTTTCCCTGGATAATTTTCTGGATAACCTTTGGAATCAGTTGAAATGGAGGGAAAGCGTAAGCCAAAGTCCAACTCCAAGTCTGGAGAAGGCATATATAGCCAAAGGGTTGTCTCTTGGACTCAGGGAGCAGAATTACTTCACTTTTGCATTTACCCTTGAGGCAAAGAGATCTATAACTGAAGACACCCCATCTCTCTTCTATCAGGCTGAATGTCTCTGGATTTAGTGGTCAGTTGATCTGGTCCAGGGTTCTGCGGCTCAAAAAATCTTTCACTTGATTCTGGGAGCCTTTTAGATGCAACGTCTATACTGATTTTACATTTTCTTCGGCCCATGAAAATATTTTTCCTGACAGATACATTAGTTGTTTTGATCTTGTTCCCCCTTGTTGTCTCAAATAAGCCACCGTTGTCATAGTAACATAGTATATAAGGCCGAAAAAAGACATTTGTCCATCCAGTTCGACCTGTTTCCTGCAAGTTGATCCAGAGGAAGGCAAAAAACCCCTGTGAGGTAGAGCCAATTTTCCCCACTTAAGGGGAAAAAATTCCTTCCCGACTCCAATCAGGCAGTCAGAACAACTCCCTGGATCAACGATCTATCTCTAGTAGCTATAGCCTGAAATATTATTACGCTCCAGAAATACATCCAGGCCCCTCTTGAATTCCTTTATTGTACTCACCATCACCACCTCCTCAGGCAGAGAGTTCCATAGTCTCACTGCTCTTACCGTGAAGAACCCTTTTCTATGTTTGTGTACAAACCTTCTTTCCTATAGACGCAGAGGATGTCCCCTCGTCACAGTCACATTCCTGGGGATAAATAGATGATGGGACAGATCTCTGTACTGACCCCTGATATATTTATACATAGTTATTAGATCTCCCCTCGGTCGTCTTTTTTCTAAAGTGAATAACCCTAATTTTGATACCCTTTCAGGGTACTGTAGTTGCCCCATTCCAGTTATTACTTTAGTTGCCCTCCTCTGAACCCTCTCTAGCTCTGCTATGTCTGCCTTGTTCACAGGAGCCCAAAACTGTACACAGTACTCCATGTGTGGTCTGACTAGTGATTTATAAAGTGGTAAGACTATATTTTCATCACGGGCATCTATGCCCCTTTTGATGCAACCCATTATCTTATTGGCCTTAGCAGCAGCTGCCTGACACTGGTTTTTACAGCTTAGTTTGTTATTTATTAAAATTCCTAGATCCTTTTCCATGTCAGTGTTACTGAGTGTTTTACCATTTAGTATGTACGGGTGACTCGCATTATTCCTTCCCATGTGCATAACTTTACATTTGTCAGTGTTAAACCTCATCTGCCATTTCTCTGCCCAAGCCCCCAATCTATCCAGATCCCTCTGTAGCAGAAAACTGTCCTCTTCAGTGTTAATTACTTTACACAGTTTAGTGTCATCTGCAAAAATTGATATTTTACTGTGCAAGCCTTCTACAAGATCATTAATAAATATATTGAAGAGAATAGGGCCCAATACTGACCCCTGAGGTACCCCACTAGTGACAGTGACCCAATCTGAGTGTGTACCGTTAATAACCACTCTCTGTTTTCTATTACTGAGCCAGTTACTTACCCACATACAGATATTTTCTCCTAGTCCAAGTGTTCTCATTTTATATACTAACCTTTTGTGTGGTACAGTGTCAAATGCTTTGGAGAAGTCCAGATATATATGACATCCACTGATTCACCCCGGTCAAGTCTAGAACTTACCTCCTCATAGAAACTGATTAAATTAGTTTGACATGACCGATCCCTCATGAAGCCATGCTGATATGGTGTAATTTGCTTATTTTCATTGAGATACTCCAAGATAGCATCTCTTACAAAACCTTCAAACAGTTTACCCACAACAGATGTTAAACTTACCGGCCTATAATTTCCAGGCTCTGTTTTTGGACCCTTTTTGAATATTGGCACCATATTTGCTATACGCCAGTCTGGTGGAACATTCCCTGTCAGTATGGAGTCCGTGAATATCAAAAATAAGGGTCTGGCTAGGGCATCACTTAATTCCCTTAGGATACGGGGGTGTATGCCATCCGGTCCTGGCGATTTGTCTATTTTAATCTTTTTAAGTCGCTGCTGTACTTCTTCCTGGGTCAGACAGGGCACTTTTATAGGGGAATTTACTTTTACATTTTGCATTTCATCTGACAGTTTATTTTCCTCAGTGAAAACAGTGGAGAAGAAAATATTTAATAGCTTAGCTTTATCCTCGTCGCTTTCTGCAACTGCCCCCTCATTGCTATGTAGAGGGCCGACTCCTTCAGATTTATATTTTTTACCATTTATATAATTGAAAAACATTTTAGGGTTAGTTTTGCTCTCTTTGGCAATTAATCTCTCGGTCTCTAGTTTGGCAAATTTTATTAGTTTTTTACATATTCTATTTTTTTCCTTATAGTTTATCAGAGCTTCCTGGCTCCCCTCCTGTTTTAGTGATTTATATGCTTTCTTTTTGTCATTTATTGCTCTTTTTACGGTTCTATTTATCCACATTGGTTTCTTCTTATTTCTCAGCCTTTTATTTATATAAGGTATGCATCGATCACAATTAGATGTTACAATGCTTTTAAAAATCTCCCATTTTGTGGTTGTATTTTTATTTTTGAGGACTTTGTCCCAGTTAATTGGGCCTATGGCCTCTCTTAGTTGGCTAAATTTTGCTTTTTTGAAGTCCGGTATTCTTGTTCCTCCCTTTAGAAACTCTTGTTTGAAGGATAATTGGAAAGTTATTACTTTATGGTCCCAGGTGTCCCCCGACCTGCACGTCTGTTGTTCTATCAGGTCTATTGGTTAATGCTAAGTCCAGTATGGCCGTCCCTCTAGTTGGGTCCTGAACCATTTGGGAAAGGTAATTGTCTTTGGCTATTGCCAAGAACCTGTTTCCTTTATGGGATGCACAGGTTTCAGTTTCCCAGTCTATATCTGGGTAGTTGAAGTCCCCCATAATAACCACCTCATTATGGTTTGCCGCCTTGTTTATCTCGTTTAGTAATAGATTTTCTGCGGACTCTGGTATATTAGGTGGTTTATAGTAAACTCCTATTAGTAATTTATTATTGTTTTTGGCTCCATTTATCTCCACCCACAATGACTCCACATTTTCGTGTCCCTCACAGATGTCTTCCCGGAGTGTGCTTTAGACAGGACTTCATGTAAAGGCAGACACCTCCCCCTCTCCGGTTTTGACGATCCTTTCTGAACAGATTGTAACCTTGTACATTAACAGCCCAGTCATAGCTATCGTCCAGCCATTTCTCAGTTATTCCCACTATGTCATAGTCCTCCTCACACATCACTAATTCCAGTTCCCCAGTTTTATTAGTCAGGCTTCTGGCATTAGTATACATACATTTGAGAGGTTTATGCATATTTTTTGCCCTACACCTTTCCTTCTGAACTTTTCTAGTTTCTTCTTCCATTCCTCCCCCAGTCCCACTACCTTGCCCCCGGTCTCTATCTGCACTATCTTCCCCTCCTATAATGTAATTTCCCTCCCCCCCAGTCCCTAGTTTAAACACTCCTCCAACCTTCTAGCCATCTTTCTCCCCAACACGGCTGCCCCTTCCCCATTGAGGTGCAGCCCGTCCCTACAAAAGAGCCTGTAGCCGATAGCAAAGTCGGCCCAGTTCTCCATGAACCCAAAACCCTGCTTCCTACACCAGTTCTTGAGCCACTTGTTAACCTCTCTAATCTCCCTCTGCCTTTCTTGTGTGGCCCGTGGTACAGGCAGTATTTCGGAAAATACTACCTTTGAGGTCCTTGCCTTAAGCTTTTCACCTAAATCCCTGAAATCATTCTTAAGGACTCTCCACCTACCTCTAATTTTGTCGTATAGAATTTTTACGTGATGGCCTTTTTTTAAATCCGATGTGGCTTTTAGTTTCTCCCATACTGCCCTTAATTCTCTGTAGTTTGACCAGTGATCTGACATGGCTTCCGGCCAAAGACCCTGAAAAAAATGTGACGACTTTACATGCTGTGGTATAAGGACTTTTCAGTCTAGGGTCGCCTGTCCCAGCATCTCAGTAACCATAATTGAAGAGTTCTGAATGTCCCGACTGGTTTAGCCACTAAAAAAGAGAGTAGAGTAGAATCCCTTCCACTGAGAGAACACCCCCAGTCTTCCTCAAATCCTGGAGTCATTGCTTGTCACAGGTTTTATATTGAGGATTAAGGAGTGACCCCCTACCTCGACCGTCGTTTGGGTAGCTCCACCTCCCCGTCTGCCCTTTCTCCCTGTAGGGTCTCTCTCTACCTCCATAGGGGCGAAAGGAATAATTTCTCCTTTAAGGTTTTTCTTCGGGAAACCCTTATTTCTTATCCGTCGCTTTTTCCAGGATTTTGTTCAACACCGGACCACAGACATACTCTCCAGAAAACAGTTTCATTTTTGAAGCCTTGTCACCCCGACCATGACTTCATCCATAAAGCCCTCCTAGCAGTATTTAAGAGTGCTGAGTCTTTAGCGGAGAATCTAACTGTCTCCGCTGAATCATCGGCTAAGTGACTTTCGAGCTCATTGAGCCACAAGTATATTGATCTCACCACAGACGTCGCAGTTATGTTGGTTTTAACGCTGTACATGGCAGCTTCCCAGGACTTAACGCAGGAGACTATCTGCTTTCCGTTCCATGGGGTCTCGCAGCTGGTAGGGAGGGAGTTTTTTTTGTTTACCTTAGATACCTGCAAGTCTATCTTAGGTAGATTATCAAATAATTTGGATTCAGAGGGATCAAACAAGGGCCGATTTTTGCATTCTCTTGATATGCTGAGACGTTTTTCTCGATCAGACCACTCGTCAAGGATCAACTCTTATATTTTCATTTATGGGTAACACCTTTGACCTTTTAGTTCTTAAAGGGTTTCTGTCAACAGATTTAACCCTATTAAACTGGCTGACATTAGCGATGTGGGGCTCCTAGAAGCTCCGTTCGCTCACCTCAAGTCACGCCCTGCCGTCCATCATAGATGGTTGCTCCTCTCTCACAATACTTGAAATGCATTCTCTGCACAATTTTTTTTGTATATTATTCAGGAAGTTTTCTGAAGCAAGAGATGCAGTTATTGCTCTTTTTTGGCCTTTTTTGTGTCTCTTTAGAAACCTATTGACAAGAGAGGAACAATCAGCATATATCCCCTCTTTTTTTGGATAGAATGTATATACATAAATATCCCCCTGTCCATAATACACCAGCGCTATGTCACCAAGCTGTACAAGATAGGGTTCCCCTATGGGGGACTCACGATCACCGATGCAGGAGCATCCAGCTCTCTAGGCTGTTCAGGGGCCGACATGCTTGTGGATGTTATCATCGACCTCAGATCAGGATCCACCATGGATTCCTGCAGTTTTATACATGTGGTAATCCTCCACTGCACTTCCGGGACACTCACTGCGCCATCTCGCCGCTGGAAGTGACATCAGACGCCAACGCAACCACGTGGGGACTCCGGCTTTCACCTGCTTAGCCCACCAGGGGAAAGGAAGGTGCGCACGCGCCCGTAGCGCCGGCCACAGACATCCGATCCACAGATGTGAGGCCCACATTTTAGCCCTGCTCAGCCTTGGTAACATACCACCGGCGAGCAGGGGAGCCGTCACATGGGATTCCTAACTAAAGGGAGGCCCCAGCCCCCGATGAGCCTGCCCTGTCAGATAAAATAAACCAGTATCCATCTTCACCTCCTGACAAGAAACAAGGCCCTTTCTCTGTCCTGGCCACTATAGGGGTAGGAAAACAGTGAAGTGGGTGGGGGCAGGAGCAATTTAATCTGTCTCTGTTTTCCTGCCCCTACAGAAGTCAGGGGTAAATCTCCTATCTTGCTGTTATGGTGGTGAAATGGGAAAAGTGTAATAAGTGATCAAAAAGGCATATGTACCCCAAAATTGTAACAGTCATCTCATCCCGCAAAAAACTTAGCCTACCCAAGACAATCGCTCAAAAAAAACCAAAAAAAAAAAAAAAACACATATGGCTCTCAGAATATGGCAACACAAAAACAAGATTTTATGCTATGCAAAAATGCTTTCACTTAAAAATAAAAATTACACATTTATGTATCGCCGCGTCCGTAACATCTTGCTCTATAAAAATATGACATGATATACTCTGTCAGGTGAACGCTGTAAAAATAAATAAATATAAAAACTGTGCCAGAACAGTCATTTTGTCACCTCGACTTAGAAAATGCATAATATTGAGTGATCAAAAAGTCATATATACCCCAAAATAGTACCAATAATATCACCTCATCCTGCAAAAAATTAACCCCCACATAAGGCAATCACTCAAAAAAAAAAAACTTCAGTAGCGTCCTGGTAACCGATGGTAACCGATTAATTAATTCAAGTGTAGGCAGCAGGTGCCAGCAGCTCCTGAGGGGTTAATTTACACGGATCGCATGCCCTGTTATTGAGGCCGGGTGCCGGGTCTGTGATAACGCTGCCGGCACCTGCTGCCTACACTTGAATTAATTAATTACATTCATTGGTGGTGCAGGGGCCACAGCTGCTCCCCTCCTCCCTGCTAACTCCCCCTTGGTGGCAGTGGCAGCCACGTCAGTGTGGAGGGAAAACTAGCACACTGTGCTAGTGAAGACAACATAGCATACTAGGCTGCGCAGCGATACACGGTGCAACCCTAATTCAGCTACAGCGTGGCCGTCCATGGGGTCACTTTTTGAGGGTTTCCACTGATGGGGTACAGGGTCTCTTCAAATACAAAATGATGCCTAAAAACCATTCTAGCATGTCCATAGAGCAGTTTACCACCACATATGGGGTATTTCTGTAAAATGCAGAATCAGAGTAATGTAAATTGAGGTTTATTTTGCTGTTAATTTTTTCCTTGTAACACAGCAAGAGTTAATATAAAAAAAAAAAATCTACCAAACAAAATGAAATTTTGAAATTTCACCTCCATTTTCCTTTCATTCTTGTGGAACACCTCAAGGGCTAACTCAGTTTGTAACAACAGTTTTGAAGCATTTGAAGGGTGTAGTTTCTAAAGAAAAAGTCCCTCAAAATCACTTTATAACTGAAATGGTGCTTAACCACTTCCAGACCGGGCCATTTACCCCCTTCCTGACCAGGCCTAAAGCCCCTTTCACACGAGCGAGTTTTCCGCGCGGGTGCAATGCGTGACGTGAACGCATAGCACCTGCGCTGAATCTTGACCCATTCATTTCAATGGTTCTGTTTACCTGAGCGTTTTTTTCACGCATCACTTCTGCGTTGCGTGAAAATCGCAGCATGTTCTATATTCTGCGTTTTTCACACTGCTCTGGCCTCATAAAAGTGCGCAAGCAAGTGTGGGTGCGATGCGTTTTTCACTGATGGTTGCTAGGTGATATTGTTTGTAAACCTTCAGTTTTTTATCATGCGCATGAAAAACCTATTGCACCCGAGCGGAAAAACTGAACTGAACACAAACGCAGGCAAAACTGAATGGCTTTGCCTGCGAAATCGCACAGTTTTCACTGAACGCATCCGCAACACATCCGGAACTAATCCGGACACGCTCGTGTGAAAGAGGCCCAATTTTGCAAATCTGACATGTGTCACTTTATGTGGTAATAACTTTGAAATGCTTTTACTTATCCAATTAGATAAAGAAAAAAAAAGAGAGTTGAGTGGTTCCACCAAGGCCAGATGCCCTGGAGAAAAGGCGCCAAAAGGGTGGAAAGGGTTCTAGTAAAAGTGGAGTTGGATTTACTGGCACCGCAATCTAGATACCGTTCAGCAGAGATAAAGGGAAGGCAGCACAAGTGTTACAGGGAGATGAAGAAAATCTTATCATTCCCAGTGAGGGTCCAGAGACGAGGAGACACTGATTATTATTCACACTTTCTCTACATCCATTGGGAGTGGCGCCTGTATAGTGTTTTCTTTTGAACTAGGTCACGGTTGGATCCATTTTCCATGGTACCACCAGACCAAGTCCACCCATGTTCTTTACATATCCAAGCCATTCAAGAGACTGTTTTCTCGTGATGTATTGTATTTGATGTTAATGGTAAATTTGAGTCAATAGGTTTTACCTTTTATTTACACACAAAAAAAATAAAGTTAACGAAAATGTGAAACAATTCACTGTTTTCTAAAGTTGAATCTCTCTGCTTTTAAGGCTACATACACACGAACATATTTTGTTTCCGTTTCGGGATTTTTTTGCGGATAGGATGCGGACCCATTCATTTCATTGGGTCTGCAAAAAATGCTGACAGCACACCGTGTACTATCCACATCCGTATGTCCGTTCTGTAGCCCCACAAAAAATAGAGCATGTTCTATTCTTGACCGTTTTGCGGACAAGGATAGGCATTATTACAATGGATACGCGAAAAAAAAAAAATGCCATACGAAGGTCATCTGTTTTTTTTTTTTTTTTTTTGCGGACCGCAAAAACGAGATTTTTGTATAACTTACCAGTAAAATCTCTTTCTCGCTCTTCCTTGGGGGACACAGAAGACCTTGGGTATAGCTCAGCTCCCTAGGAGGGGTGACACTAAGTAGAAACTGTTAGGCCCCTCCTCCAGCAGCTATACCCTCAACCTGGAGAGAGAGACTGCCAGTTGGTGTCCAAGTAGTGAAAAAAGGCAATGTCCAACAAGTGGAACCACCTGCCAAATACCCAACTGGGGAAATCAAGTCTGTAACAGCGTATAAAAACAATGAATGGGTGGGTGCTGTGTCCCCCAAGGAAGAGCGAGAAAGAGATTTTACTGGTAAGTTATACCAAAAACCTTGTTTTCTCGCCCATTTTCCTTGGGGGACACAGAAGACCTTGGGATGTCCGAGAGCAGTCCAAGATGGGAGGGACCACAGCTCCCAGGCGAAGCCCCGAAGGAACTGCCGCCTGCAAAACCAGGCTGCCCAAGGCAGCAACCGCCAAAGCCCAAGTATGCACCTGTAGAACTTGGTAAGGCAGGCAAGGAAGACCGATGGCTGCCTTGCACAATTGTGCGACCGAAGCCCAATGTCTCCGGCCCAGGAGGCATTGACCGCTCTGGAGGAGTGAACTGTGACACCGAAGGCAGAACCCTGCCCTTGGTGAGTTAACCTCAGCCCTAGTCATTCTGATGAAGCAGGCGAAAGCCACCCTGGAGGCCGTTAAACCTTTGCACGGACCTCCTGGAAACACAAGGAGTCCGAGCGCCGAAAAAGAGCCGGTATCTCCCAGTAAAACTGCAAGGCCCCAACAACATCCAATCGGTGAAGTGCCCATTCCCAGGGGTGGGAAGGGGAGGACAATGGCCTCATTGAGATGAAAGGCAGAAACCACCGTCAGAAGGAAGGGACGGGATGGAGAACAGCCCTGTCCTGGGGAAGGACAGAAGGCTTGGAACAAGAAGGGCCGCAATTCAGACACCGTCTGAGAGACATGATGGCCACAAGAAACAACCGTACAGAACAGAAGGAGTAGAGAGAACTTCTGTAACGGCTCCAAGGAAAGCTTGGAGGCCCGAGACACAGTATGTAATGCCCAGGTCGGTACCGGGGAACAGACAGAGGAACCAATGAGCCACTCCATGGAAGAGTGTCTTGACAGACCCAAGAGGGGCCAGGGAACCCTGGAAGAGGATGGACAGCGCCGACACCTGATCCTTCAAGGAACAGAGTTCCAGTCCCAGGTCCAGGCAGGACTGAAGAAAGGCCAGAACCATGGGGAGAGAAAGGCAGAGTGGGGGAATGCCCAGCTTCCTACAGAACCCGAGGTAAGAAACTCTGTCCGATAATAGATCCTGGACGAAGCACGGCAAGCGGAAAAAACCCAACGTGATCAGGCACACGGGCAGAAGAGTCCTGCAAAACTGGTCCCGTCGGCCCCCAAGCAACGTCGCCCTCTAGCCACCCGGAGTGGAGGAGCAGAAGAGTAGACGGAAGGAACCAACGTGATCCGCCCAGCATCCGACAGATGCCAGGACAAGACAGGCTAAAGTCCATGTCGATGTTGCCACCAGAGGAAGATCCAAGGACAAGCTTGACCGAAGGACAGTCCTCAGGCAAGGACAACATCAGGAAGGGATGAAGGAAAAACATTGCTGTAGAACGCAATGTAGCTACTCCCAGTACAACAGGAAGGTGGGAGAATAACCAACCTCCTGATAAGGGCCAATATGGCAAGGAATAGAAGGCAAGTTTTGAAAGTACTACAGGTACCAACTGTAGAGACTCAGATCCGAGCCTGAGGGCCAAGTAACCGAGAAGGTAAGTCCACAGAAGGACCATCGCCTAGAATGGAAAACGCAATCTGCACCCAGTTGGAGGATAGAACGCGTTAGACTCGGTAAGTTGACGCACAGCAAGTGCAGCCAGTGTGGACGAGGGAGACGATATGAGGCCACAAGGAACACCAGAAACATCAAGTGAACAGCCATGCTCTCCCCGTGGGGAGGGCAATGAAA
This sequence comes from Bufotes viridis, assembly GCA_033119425.1. Taxonomy (NCBI): domain Eukaryota; kingdom Metazoa; phylum Chordata; class Amphibia; order Anura; family Bufonidae; genus Bufotes; species Bufotes viridis. The sequence goes on from CM065590.1 coordinate 359,114,823, forward strand.
AAACAGCCTCTGAACCTGGCCGGGCAGAAGCCACATCGGAGAGGTATGCCCCGAGCGGGAGCCAAAACAGATTCGGCGAGAAGAAGCAGTCAAGGCGTAAGCAGAGTAGGACAGCTCAAGGGCAGAACGCCGGTTACCCTGCGTGTTGCCTGGCTCACCGCCCCCCCGAACCAGGCAGCAAAGTGGCACTAAGTGTAGAGGGTGCCTATAAGAAGGACTCATGCCACACTACGTCTGAAGAGGAGGGATTGGAGGCAGGTGAGGGAACCGTAGGTCCGCTAGAGCCCACATAGAAGTTGAAGGGCGCTGCAGACAGCCCTCTCGTCCATGTGACCGCTGGCGCACCATGGGACCCGCAATGAAACACCACACCGCCCCTGGAAGGGCATGCATCCAGGAGCCACGAACGGCCCACACGTGGAGGACCAACGATATGGAGGGCACTGTAACAAACGGAAGCGCACTGCCTTCCGAAACAGGGAATGCGTATTGCCCAGCCCGGTTCAGGTGGCGACCAGCAGCCACATCTGGATCAGGTGGAAGCAGAGTTACCTCTTCAGAGAAGGATGGAAGCATGCGGCAAGCATCAATCCCAGAGGAATAAGAAGGTTACTGAAGTAAGGGGGGGCACACGTGAGCCATACCCGCACAGTGTGCCCATAAATCCAACATATTGGACATACGCCATGTGGGAGGGGCCAGGACAGAGCCCCGGGGGGTATGCCCAAAGCCAGTACAGTCTGCGAAAAGGAGGACACCATAGGTGGCCTCGCTGCTGCGAGATTGCAAAAAAACAACACCACAGAAGGGGTCAAGCCCGTGGCTAGTACCGTAACCCGCGAGAAGGCACTGCTCCACCTTGAAAAGGGACATGCATGTGACCAGCACTTGCGGGAAGTGCGAAACGCCACCTAAGAAAGAAAAGGGGGCATATACAAGGACAGCCCTATGGAAGGGGTAGGTGGTTATGCACACGCCAGTACTGCCCCCCAGTGAAAATGCAAGCACTCCGCCTATGGGGGGAGGTCATGCATATGGCGAAAAGCTGGCGAAAAGTAGCATCCGACTATAGTCAGTGAGAGCGCATATACGGCCCAAGGGAAGAGAGGGGCATGCACGTGGCCGGCCGTGAAACCAGGGAGTGTGCAATAGTCCGCCCATGGAAGGGGGCATGCACATGGCTGGCAGACAACGCAATGAGAGTGCAGTATTCTCCAAAGGAAGGGGGGTCATGCGCATGGCCGGCAATGACTCCAGTGAAAGTGCAGTACTCCCCACGGAAGGGTCATGCACATGGCTGGCAGTGAACCCAGTGAGAGCGCAGTATACCATGGAAGGGGGTCGTTCACATGGTCAGCAGCGACGCAAGTGAGAGTGCAATATTCCACCCATGGAAGGCGAACACAGTGAGTGCAATATTGCCCCATGGAAGAGGGGCATGTACGTGGTAGGCAACAGAGCCAGTGAGTGCAGTATTCCGCCTATGAAAAAGGGGGTCATGCACAGGACCAGTAGTGTATTGTTGTAAAGAGTGCAGTACACCGCCTATGTAAGGGGGTCATGCACATAGCCCGCACCGTATCGCGGTGAGAGTGCAGCATACCGCCCACGGAAGGGGGTCATGCACAGGGCCAGCACCGTGTCCAGTGAGAGTGCAGCATTCCGCCTATGGAGTCATGCACCTGGCCAGCACCATATCCAGTTAGAGTGCAGCATACCGCCTAAGGAAGGGGGTCATGCACAGGGCCAGCACAGAAACTAGTGAGAGTGCAAGTGCAGCATACCGCCTATGGAAGGGGGGTCATGCACGTGGCCAGCACCGTATCCAGTGAGAGTGCAGCATACCGCCTATGGAAGGCGGTCATGCACAGGGCCAGCACAGTAACTAGTGAGAGTGCAAGTGCAGCATACCGCCTATGGAAGGGGGTCATGCACGTGGCCAGCACCGTATCCAGTTAGAGTGCAGCATACCGCCTAAGGAAGGGGGTCATGCACAGGGCCAGCACAGTAACTAGTGAGAGTGCAAGTGCAGCATACCGCCTATGGAAGGGGGTCATTCACGCGGCCAGCACCATATCCAGTGAGAGTGCAGTATACCGCCTATGGAAGGGGGTCATGCACATGGCCAGCACCGCGTCCAGTGAGAGTGCAGTGTACCGCCTATGGAAGGGGGTCATGTACGCGGCCAGCACCGTATCCAGCGAGAGTGCAGTATACCGCCCATGGAAAGGGGTCATGCAAATGGCCAGAACCATCCTCAAGGAGGATGCAACATTCCGCATTGGAGGGGGGAGTAATGTGTCGCCTAGCAGGAGGGTCTCCCTGGAAAGGGGGGGGGGGGTGCACGTGGCCAGCCTGCTGATAGTGCTGGAGTACAAAAAAGCCCGGTACAGAAAAATCTATTTTTTTTTTTTTTTTTTTTTCTTTAATTATATGGCACAGCCTCAGAGAGACAGGAAGGGGCCCCCATAGAAGTCCAGAAGGAAGCCCCGGTTCTCATTGGGCTTCCCCAAGGGTGCAGGACCCAGAGGTGACTGGTAGCAAGGGGTTAAAGTTAACTCAGCCTGGGGGCAGAGTAGCGGTCCCCTGGGTGAGGAGGAACCTCCAGGCGGGAAGAACTCGCCCCTGGTGCACTGGCAGGATGTAGGGGAGCTAGTGCTGCCCAGATCTACCTTGCCTTCAGTGGGGGAGGCAGCAGTGCGGTTTACCGGCACTGGCGCAGCTCAACCCCGGGAGAAACAGAGAGGTCTAGTGCGTCTCTGTTGTCCCAGATCTTCTAGAAGAAAAACAAAACAAAAGTAAATCAAAAATAAAAGAAAAAGGAGAAAACAGCCCTGCAGAGCAGGGAGTGTCTTGCCTCCTTGGACACTAAGCAAAAACTCGGAGTCTCTCTCTCCAGGCTGAGGGTATAGCTGCTGGAGGAGGGGCTTAACAGTTTCTACTTAGTGTCACGCCTCCTAGGGAGCTGAGCTATACCCAAGGTCTTCTGTGTCCCCAAGGGAAAATGGGCGAGAAACACACGTTCGTGTACATGTAGCCTAAGACAGATAGTAATGCTTCAAAATATTCATTAACATTCCCAATATGTATACTTTATGTTGGCATCATTTTAGTAATGTCATTTAATTTTTTTAGGACATTAGAAGGTTTAGAATTTTAGAAGCAATTTTTGTAATTTTTAAGAAAATTTCCAAAGTCAGCTTTTTTAAGGACCAGTTCAGTTCTGCAGTCACTTTGAGGGGCTTATATGATAGAATTGGAATAAAGCTATATGTCAATTGATGACTTGATCACCTATATTTGAGTACAAAGGCAGAGTGGGAATGGTGATTCTTATTAAAACTCCCTAAAGGGTCCCTAAATATTCTTATTTGATAACAAAAAAGTGCACAATAACACAAAAGATAGTAAATAGTACGATGCACGGCGGCACCTTGCAATAACCGGTAGTCCTACCGTTCTTCTGGAGTCCTCCAGTTTTTGTAGATATTCAGTAGGTGTGAAGTTACTGAAAATAGAGCAGTTAGCGCCGGATGGGGGTATTGGTGGGTTCTAGATCCCTAGACAGCCCTAAATTATGGGTGCTAGCGTGACCCTAGCGTCCTATTCACGGAGCACCCGTTCTAATAAGAACGACCCCGTCCGGAACCTTGCCCTTTTGCTACTTAGCCCTATTGTGCCCTAGTGCAGCTAATCCCTACACGCATGTTTCGTGTCAAAACTCATCAGGGGAATGTTGAGCACATACACAGGGGCAATATAATAACGTATGGTGTGGGTATACGCAAGTCGGTGATCAACACACACAGTGATCAGGTGTGACAAGAGAGACACATTGATACATTACAGGTGGTAGCCCTAGTTCTAGGCTCCACACACATATCGGGGCTCAGTACGGACCTAAAGATGAGAAGGCAGTGTTAAAAAGGTGGCCTAGTGATAATAGGGTCCCTGTTCCTGAGCGCAGCGATATGTCCTGAGGCCATGATGTAGCCTAATTGAGGGGAATCGCCTGCTCGTATATAAACAAGTTCTGGCCTCAGAGCGAGGCTTGGAGTGCAGCGTGGTGACGTCAGCGGGGCAGTCGGCGTGACCGTGCATGCGCCGTTCGCGTTGAAGGTAGACAGAGCTTGTTGGATGCCTGATGACGCGATCAATTGCGAACGCGTCACTGCAGATGGCTGTGGGTTGTGTCATCAGCCCGGGACACATTGCACCCAGCGACCATTGTTTAATGGATGCCTAGTAACCGGGACAGTTTGTGGCAACCACCGTTAAAGCACAGTCTATAGCAAAAACGGTGCATATTATAATATTAAATTAAATATTAAATTAAATTATTCTGGTCAGTACAGTCTTTACACAGACACATGGCTCAGCATTGGCATATGCAGAGTATATTTCTCATTAGGATAAGTGAACCTGTCAGGTATAACAGACAGGGATAGATGTCCATCATTGTCTTTGCTGTGGTTGTCAGATGAAGCAACCACAGCAGAGTTATTTATTTAGCTCATGGAATAATTGTCTTTCGCTATGGTTATCAGATGAAGTAGCCAAAGCAAAGTTGTTCATTTAGACCATGGGGGGCTACAGTACACAGGGTATGGATCCAACAGGCTTCATGTTGTAGAAGCACACGGTCCCAGTCACCTCCCCGCAAAGGGGGGGGGGTTTACCACCTCAATACCCATGATCTTAATGCTCCGCGGGTCCCCATGATGGCAGTCCTGTACATGACGAGATACAGCTGTATTTCTTTTGTTGGTAATGTCTCCCAAGTGTTCCCCAATGCGTCTGAGCAGTTCTCCCTTTGTTTTGCCTATGTATTCCATAGGGCATTCGCATTTGATTCTGTAGATGACACCCTTAGTGCGACATAGGGTTGGGCGATATCAAAAATATTGCCACGATAACGATATTAAGAAATTTATCGCGATAACGATATATATCACGATAAATGCCCATTTAGAAGAAAAAAACACTGAGACGTTATACTGTATGGGGGCAGATGCAAGGAGACGTTATACTGTATGGGGGCAGATGCAAGGAGACGTTATACTGTATGGGGGCAGATGCAAGGAGACGTTATACTGTATGGGGGCAGATGCAAGGAGACGTTATACTGTATGGGGGCAGATGCAAGGAGACGTTATACTGTATGGGGGCAGATGCAAGGAGACGTTATACTGTATGGGGGCAGACGCAAGGAGACGTTATACTGTATGGGGGCAGACGCAAGGAGACGTTGTACTGTATGGGGCAGACACCAGGAGACGTTGTACTGTATGGGGGCAGATGCAAGGAGACGTTATACTGTATGGGGGCAGCCACAAGGAGACATTTTTACTGTATGGGGGCAGATGCAAGGAGACGTTATACTGTATGGGAGCGGCCACAAGGAGACGTTCTACTGTATGGGAGCCACAAGGAGACGTTATACTGTATGGGAGCAGCCACAAGGAAACGTTATACTGTATGGGGGCAGCCACAAGGAGACATTTTTACTGTATGGGGCAGATGCAAGGAGACGTTATACTGTATGGGGGCGACCACAAGGAGACGTTATACTGTATGGGGGCAGATGCAAGGAGACGTTCTACTGTATGGGGGCAGCCACAAGGAGACATTATACTGTATGGGGGTCACAAGGAGACGTTATACTGTATAGGGGCGACCACAAGGAGACGTTATACTGTATGGGGCCAGATGCATGAAGACGTTATACTGTATGAGGGCCACAAGGCGACATTATGACCCCTTTCCCAAATCTGTATAATGTTTCCTTGTCGCCCCATACAGTATACAGTAATGTCTCCTTATTGTTCCAGTATAGGGGCCACAGGGAGACATTATAGTGGGGGGCTTCTACTGCTGGACCTCCTGACAGGTATATTCCCCATCACCTTCTAGTGTGTAGAGAAGCCCTGTGCAGGGGCTACAGCTGGGGCCTAGGAGGAGAGGGCCACTATCTTTTACCTGCTTCTCCCTCCTTGGACAGTGGCAGGCCAGGATCTGGAGAACTCCCTGAGAGAGACCTGCATTGCCTCCCTCACTTGCTGCTGTCCCGACACTTCCTGCCTTTGGTGGTGGGCGGGGCTAGGAGCCAGGAGGCAGCGGCTGCTGCGGGGAACTTCATCTGCCGATCCCCAGGGTCTCCAGTCTCCAGTGCCCCCAGCTTTTTCAGGCCCTTCTATGGACTCCAGGATGCGGCCGCAGTACGTAAGGGGCCGCTCTGTGCCCGCAGGTCCCGGGCTTTGTGTCAGTTCAGGGGCGGAGTCATGGCAAAATAGAAGAAAGCAGGAGGCAGCCGCTGCGGGGACCAACACTTACTTTGTGCAGGTGCAGTACATGGACGTTTTAGGAGCGGTCGGCACATGTGCGACCGCTCCTATGACGTCATTAAATACCGCGGTTATTAGGAAACTGTGATATCGCCATATCGCAGTTTCTTAATTCCAGCGGTATATCGCAGACACCGGTATATTGCCCAACCCTAGTGCGACAGTTTACAAAGTCTTTGATTGTGTAAGATCTTTGAAGTTTGACACTAGTAAATGATTTTCCTGTTTGGATAGTATTGCATGCGATGCAGCCACTGCACCTGAAGCAGCCCAGAGGTCTTCAGTCGAGCCAGGAACCACCTTTGGTGGTTGGATTATGGTGACTGAGTACCAACAGATCCTTAAAGGATAACTGTCACATTTAGAACCAAATTTCAATGATCATATATGTAGTTACCAATAACATGATATTCCAGAATCAATAACCATTTGACTTACTCACCCCATATTTCATAAGATCCAGCCCTTAGCAACCAGTCTGCACAAAACTGCAGTTTCCTTATTCAGTTAAGATGGCTGCCGCTGCCCTCACCCTGAAGCTAATCCTGCCTGCCCTCACTACCAACAATGCATTGAGCTCCTTGTGCACTAGTTTCTGCACCTCAACCAATTGGTGCTCTCCACACTGAAACACACACCCCTCCTGCTATCACATACACTTTAGGAAGTGGTAGAACTGTGTGAAGATTCTCTGTTGCGTGGACAAAGAAAACTAATGGTAAGCTATTCTTTAAAATATAATAGCACTGCCTTACACTATATATATTCTTTATTATTCATGTTATATGCTTGTGGTGGTCAGGCATGGTTGTATCCCCTACATGCTCCAGCACCACACTTAGCCTTTGCTGCACACGCTCTGCTTTTACAGTGTTTCTATGTAAAAAGCATTACATGCAGCGTGAGTTCATTTCCAGTACAGCATGGGCAGCAGGGATGTGATCTGCTTGTAACTAACCATCTAAGGGCTCGTTTACATCACCGTTTCTCCTCAGTTAAGGAGCAGAACGGAAAGGACGGATTCTGGAGTTTGATTGAAAATCGGAAAGGGCCGAACAATTGCGGCGTACCCGAAGGTACTGGCCGCGAGGGATCCCCCTTTTCAACGGTATTGGGTGCCAGCTCTTCCAATGCAGGAGGCTGTTTGTTGCTGTCTTTTTGCGGAACAAACTAGTCTGTATGTGACCATCTGAGGATTTCGAAATCTGAAGGTCTAGGAATGTGATCTGAGTGGAACTTATCTCTGATGTAAAATGGAGGCCCAAACTGTTCACATTCAGTGCTTGCACGAATTCACTGAATTCAGATACAGTCCCCGTCCACAAGATCAAGACGTGGTCTATGAATCTTAACCACATGCTGACCCGAGACCATCTAATGTTTTCCTCACTAAAAACAACCGTCCTCTCCCACCAGCCCAGATAAAGGTTGGCATAGGAAGGGGCACAGGGACTCCCCATGGCCACACCTCTGAGCTGGTGGTAGAGGCGGCGGTTAAAGAGGAAAACATTATGCTTCAGGATGAAGTCAAGGAGGCTAATGACCAAATCATTATGGGGCTGATATTCTCTGCCACGCTCCAGAAGAAACTGTTGTACCGCCTTAAGGCCCTCCTCATGAGGGATGGAGCTATATGAGGCCTCTACATCAAGGCTGGCCAGAAAAGTATGCTCTTCCACTTGCAGGCCATCTAGCCTATTCACAACCTCCATAGAATCCCTCACGTAGGAGGGCAATGCGGCAACAAAAGGTTTGAGAATAATCTCAATGTAGTCACTGACGCCCTGTGTTAAACTGTTGTTCCCAGACACAATTGGCCTGCCTCTCAGGGGGGTCACCCCTTTATGAACTTTGGGAAGACTGTAGAAGCAGGTCAACTGTGGATGTTTGGGCAACAAAACAGAATGTTCATCCTTACTGATCAGGTGTGCCACCAAGGCCCCATCCAGGATGTGCTTGAGGTCACTGATAAACTGAGTAGACACTCATGTAAGGTGTCCTCATTTGTATGCCTTAATATTTGGCTTGTCTTCTATACATGTTCTGATGACCAATAGTTTCTATTGAGTGTGCGGAAGTTATCTTGTTTTTTGAGGCTAGGTGACTGTTCACACTACCAGATGTGATCTCTACAATCATTTATCATCTGTTAAATAGCCACAGAAATGTGGAATTTTATTTTCAGTAATTGTATCGGCATAATTAAAATTCTGCTGTATTTCAACGCTTTACTTCACTTCATCCCTTCTCAGACAGTCATTACCTGCGATTTTATCCCCCTTGAATAATGTCTGCTGATGCACCTGTATGTTTTGACATGTGACCGATTAGGGGTGGGGTGTCTACTTTTGAGTGGCACCGCATCCATCCAATAGTCGATCTGTACTTCCCAGGTGATGTCATAGGGGTGGTACTTTCCCTGCTATTTGAATTTGTGCACAGCGCAGCCGCGATGCGGCCATCATAGCGCCAATAAGACGCCATCACACCACACTAGGTGATAGCGCTGGACAGGCTTTCCTATCTCCCTACTTTCTTCTCCTGTGCTCCTGATGATTCTCACCAGATGAAACGTTGTTCAGCAGAAGCCGCCCAGCTAAGTGAATATTGATGAGCTGGGCGGCGCTTGAAAACGGTGGCTGGGCACAAGTGGAGCTGAAATGCCGCCCCTTCGGCACAAAGGAGAGCGATTCTATCAGGTTATTAAACATGATTTTACTGTATTTATAAGGTGGACAGGGGATGTACTTATATGTTTTTAATACACATTGGAAGACCTATGCCTGCATATATATAGCTCATAATGCTTATTAGGCCTGTCAGTGTCCCTTTAAACCCGTTACAATAACGGGCGCTAGAACAGGAGTGCATAAACATTAGTAGGAACAGTCTAGATCAGTGATGGTGAATTTTTTAGAGACCAAGTGCCCAAACTGCAACCCAAAACCCACTTAATTATTGCAAACACAGCAACTTACTCTGAACACTACAGTCCAATATAGTATATCTTCCAGTGTCCCGGCCAGTACAGGGTTAACCCCCCGATCTGCCAATCACCAGAACCCCTAAATTCCATTTCCCCCCCCCCCCCAATCACATGACAGGTTGCGCTTCTTCCCCTGCGGCCACCTGCTGCTGTCTCTCCGCTCATAGAAGCCCATGGTCTCCACCAGGCCCGCGGTGCTGCTCGCCGTCTTTCGCCCTCTGTCCGCCTCCTTGTCTTCTCCGCTGATAACCACCGCGTCCGCCATCCCCTGCCGTGGTGGCCAATAGCCACGAAATGAGTGTGTCTCCCCAAACAGCGGCCTGGCAGTGACAGGGCTGAGGGCAGTAGAGTCATGTAGGGACACTGGGGGAGTGGGCTCCATGATGAGGGAGGACAGAGAGGAGGGGGTCTCCGGGCTCCACACCCCTTTCCTCAGCAGCTGTCTCCCCCCTCACACGGCGCGTGTGGAGCGCCGTGTGCCGATTGGTGGGGGCTATGGTGTGGGCGGTGCAGGTGAACGGAAATAGCCCTCCGAAACGCTTGCTGGCGTAATGCTGTGGGCGATGCGGCCGCGCGTGGAGCGCTGTGTCCTGATTGGTTGCCCCGCGCATGCCAAGTGCAAAACTGGTTACACACAATGGAACTATGGTGAACAGATGATACTGTATGGCATTAGTCTGAGTCATCCGTTAAACGGATGGCAAAAACATGATGTGAACCCACCCAAAGTTTCACGTAATTGCTTTGCATTATGTTTAATAAAGAACATTATTTTGACGATAAAGGGGTTTTAACATGAATCATTTGTATACCAATAGGCCATAGTGGAAAGCTATTTCTATTAGCAGCTGCTGAGAGTATACCAGTTCACCAACACTCAGCTAATTAGATTGATGTGCACATTGTGGCACTTTATGAACACTGGGTGGCACCATAGCAAATAAGTGAAGGTCTTAACTCTTCGCTGGATCGTTTGAATAACACTATGCAAATGGCAAACCTTCCTAATTTCTATCATTTATACAATAAACCTACATGTAATGGTAGGACAAACCCTTTTAGTTTCTATCACCAGTACAAAGAAGTGTGAGAAGAATACCTCCAGCTCCACTACAAGATTAGTTACTCACCTTTGCACTTTCCAGATCACTTATTTCATTCTGGAGTGTCACCATTTCTGATGACATAGTTTCATGAGCACGCTCAGACATCATGCGAAGCTCCTCTGATTTGTTAGCTAGCAGCTCATTCTGGTGGTCAAGTTTGTGCTTTAGTTGTTTCTCACTTAATCTTGCTTCATCCAATTCAGCTTTCATCTTCTCTATCTGGGTGGAAAAAATCAAGACACAATGAAAAACTGAAACTACACATACACAAATGCACATATTGAAGGTCACTGTATTAGTGAGGGGTATAGTTTGCACAGGCATCTTAGCTAATTTTTATGTTTTTCTCCCTCTCTATGGCAGATACACAAAACTCCTGAAGCCACCTCATCTGTGCATGTGCCAGGGAGAGGAATGGTTTTTAGATCCATCGGCCACAGACATTACATCTCATCCATAGCCCAGGCCAGGAAACTGGTAAATGATACAAGGTTGGCTGAAGCAGGATTTTTCAGACGAGCAGCATCAAATGGCCCCGAGAGACCAACCCACGCAACCTAAGAACGTTAAGCATATCACAAACTTTCTCATGCAGGCGCATTAAGGAGGTTGTCTGCTTTTGTAATATTGATGACCTATCCTTGAGTATTCTGTACTCATGTACTAAGCCAGGATTAGCAGAGCAGAGTGGGCTCCTGCTTCTGCCTGCTCCACTAAGCTAGGAGAACTGCACGTCAGCTCTTAGCTTAGAGCAGTGTTTCTCAACTCCAGTCCTCAGGATCCACCAGCCGGTCATGTTTTCCAGATTTCTTTAGTATTGAGCAGGTGATATAATTGGTGTCCATGCATCAGGACTTACCACATGTATTCATTCTGTAAGATACTCTCAAATCATGACAGGTAGGTGGGTCCTGAGGACTGAAGTTGAGAACCACTGGCTTAGAGGAACAGGCAGAAGCAGGAGCCCGCTCCGCTAATCCAGGCTTAGTACAAGGCTAGAAAACCTCTGAGGAGTCCGTACTCACAGCGTTGCTGCAGCCCCATTCATAAATTTCACACTCCGTACACCGCTGAGCTGTCGGCGGCGTACGGAGAACTGAGTTTTAAGCGCACAGGGAATGTTGTACTTTAGGGGGGTAAGAGGCTAAGAAAATTACAAAATTGATTAGTAAAGTATATTAGAAATAGTTTTATTAGGGACATAATAAAAATTGTTACAAAGGTTTAGTTACTCCAACGTTGAACCTCCATGTGCCTCATATCAACAGTGACACCATAATTAACCACATGTTGTCCATTATATGAGGTACATGAGGGGTCACTGTTAATGTGAGACACATGAAGGTACTAAAGTAAGACCATGTGCCTCACATTATTACAGGCATACAGCATGAAGCACATACCTGTAAAACAGCAGGAAGCTTCTCCTGCAGCAAGACCCGTCTGAATGTTGTAGAATAAAGTACTTGTGATGAGGTCATCGCCATGTGAGCAGTAACAAGTGGATGTTATTGGTTACATTAAGATGACATCACCCAAGGTCCTATTTCCTATGAGCATACAGCATCACAAGGGCCACGGTGAGTATCTCTCCTCTGCTCTCCTAGTCTCCCCCTCCCTCCCTCAGGTCACTCGGTTATTATTATTATTATTATTATTTGTGGCAGTGGCCGGCAACATCCTAATTAGGAGGGATGTTCTCCCTCCTCCACTGTGTGGTTGATTATGAGAACATGGCATGCACTGCTCTTTGTGCAGCTTAATATAAAAATAAAAATACCAATCCCACCATTTAAAGGGATTCTGTCACCTCTGATAACACAAATTTAGCTTTTAAACCAGCCATGCTCCAGATTACCTTGAGTCAGCTTTGCTTTTCTGTAATGAAATCCGTCCAGTAGTTTTGCAGAAAAACGACTTTTATAAATATGCTAATTAATCGTGAAGGTCCCCAGAGGGGCATTATCTTCTACTTTGTGTGCCCAGTAACAGCCCCCTGCAGTGCCCAAAACCGGCTCCTTACTCAAAAAACGCCATCCTCCAGAATCCCTAACCGCCCACAGCGCCTCCTCCCTCTCCTCCCCCTCCCTGACGGCCGAGCAAAGTCTCGCACAGACGCAGTACCCACTGAGGGCTGCGCCAGTGCGACGAGTAGGAGACTAAGGGCAGGAGCTTCATCATAGTCACTGGGCATGCGCCGAGCCCAGTGACGTCCGATGCTCGCTCTTCCCTCTTCGCTGAGGGAACGCACAGAGAGAGAAGCTGATGTCTCCTCCCATGTGTTCCCACCATGTGACGGGGGCCAGAGCGGGCGAACGGAGCCCCACACAGATATAATAGTAAGTGCCCCACTGCCCCCTATGTGCTGCTACCTAATGAAAGGTCCTATAGGCCTATATGTGCCAGCCATATCCAATACCCGGCATCTATGACTGCCTGCTGCGATCTGCCGCAATTAACCCCTCAGAACCTGAGGGGTTAATTGCGGTGGATCGCAGAGTGCAGTCATAGAGGCCCAGTATGGTATATGGCCGGCACATGCAGGCTACGTTTCTATTCATTCATTGGTGGCACAGTGGCCACAGGATTCCACCCCCCCATCCCTTCGATCATTGGTGGCAGTTGTGATCGGAGCCCCAGCAGTGTAATGCTGGGGCTCCGATCAGTTACCATGGCAGCCAGGACGCTACTGATGTCCTGTCTGCTATGGTCAGCTCCCTGCTGCTGTGTGCACAGAGCAGCAGGGACAGTGTCAAGTCCTATTTACCCTGATATAGATCTATCAGGGTGAATAGGACAAGGGTTCTAGCCCCTAAGGATGCTAAATAGTTATTAAATAAAAAGTTGAAGGAAAAAAAAACAAAAAACTCCAATATAGAAAATATATATCGCGATATATATCGCATATCGCACATGCTTCATATTATATCGCAATATAAATTTTAGGCCATATCGCCCACCCCTAATGGTCAGAGGTCTGGTTTTAGACCAGAGAGTCCTCCGTCAGGTGCAGGGCCTAGACGGATACAGGGATGTCCGTTTGAACAGCTCACTCTCCGATAGCAGCACTGTGCTGTCTGAGCATTAGCTGCAGGGAGAAAGTCACCCTTCCTCCCACCCCTGCAGCTGACAGAACTTGATTTTTACCTTCATTTTTTCAATCTCTGTCGGCTGCGGAGTGGGAGGGGGCATGTCCTAACCGGGTCAGGGTTTTTAAGTCTACCTGCCCCCTTTACTGTGACCTCCACAGCACTCCCCTCCCTTAACAGTGTCATCCACAGCGCCCTGCCCCTTTAACCACCTATGGACCGCCGGACGCAGATACGCGTGATCGCGGCGGCCCAGTTATCCCTCGTTAACGCGCAGGGGCACAGAATATCGGGGAAGGCGCAGGACAAGTTCGTCACCAGCCTGCCAGCCAATGATCTGCGCTGGCAGGCTGGTGACTTTTAAAAAAACGAATCAAAAGCCATCTAACACATTATATTTATAAATATAATGCATTAAGTGGCTTCTGTGCTCTGTGCTGGGTCCTTTTCATCAGTTGGACCCAGCACAGAGCACATGTGACAGTGAGTACACCAAGCACCAGACACACAAGCCCAGATCACCCTCCATCACCCCAATTAACCCCTTGATCACCCCCTATCAATCACCTGTCAATCACTAGTGAAAGGAAAAAAAGTGATCAGTGTCACATTTTTTTCACCAGTATTGACTGCTAGGTTTAGGTTAGTTTAGGCCCCTTTGGTAGGTAGTTAGCTTCTGTTAGCACCCAGGCCACCGCACCACAGTCACTGATTCGCTGATTAGCGTAGCGCTAATCAACATTGGTACTTTATAGTATCTGTAAGTGATCAGAACTGATCACAGTCAGATCTATAATAGTATTAGTGTCACCTTAGTTCGCCCCCCACCCAAAACGCAGTGTTTGCCCGATCAGGCCTGATCGGTCGCCCACACGTGCGTTCACCCACGCCCGCCCCGTCGCACTGACAAAAGAAATTTTTTTTATTTTATCACTGCACAATCACTTCACAAGCTCTGCGGCGATAAAAAAATCAGTTTTGAAATTTTTTTTTCCATCGCAGCGGCTTTCTGTACTTTGCTAGCCTCCCATTTGTAAGACAGGCTTGCTTTTTTTCTTGGGTAGTCTCAGGGAATAACTCCTAAATTTAGTTGTCCAAATGTCAAATAAGGGGTATTCTCCTGAAGAGGCCTACAGGATTCTGACCCACTCGGATGAGGATTGGGAACCCTCATCTGACGAATCTAGCGGGTCAGAATATAAATCTGTAGAAAGCAGTGCAGTCTGACCCAAAGTTCGGACGAGGAGGTTGAGGTCCCCGATACCACCAGGCGTACCCGGCCCCGTGTCGCTAGACCACAGGTAGCGCAGGATCAGTTTCAAGGGCAGCAGAGTGGGGCTGGCGCTGTCGGATTACGTGGTGAGGCATACACCAGCAGCGCAGCCCATCCTGGACCTAGTACCAGCACTGCCGTAGAACATGGTGAAGTGAAGAGCACCAGAAGGGCAGTTGAAGCTGGTACGGTGGCACGTGCAGTAGTTCCCCCGTCGCAGCCACCGCACAGACTGGCCCGTAGAGCCCTTAGAGTCCCTGAGGTGCTGGCAAACCCTGATTGGCAGACCCCATCTTCAGCCGCACCATTAGTTCCCCTTTCACTGCCCAGTCAGGAGTTCGGGTGGAGACAGCTCAGATCGGATCGGCACTGGGGTTTTTTGAGCTGTTCTTCACTGCGGAGCTCTTTGACCTAGTCGTGGCAGAAACAAACCGGTATGCCACTCAATTTATAACCGCCAACCGAAGCTTCTATGCCCAGCCTTTCCGGTGTAAATCAGTCCGAATTTAAAACTTTTCTGGGCCTTCTCCTCAACATGGGCCTGACAAAAAAAACATGAATTGCGGTCATATTGGTCCACGAACCCAATTCATCACATGCCCATGTACTCTGCTACCATGTCCAGGACACGATTTGAGACCATCCTGCGTTTCCTGCACTTCAGTGACAACACCACATCTCGTCCCAGAGGCCACCCAGCTTTTGACCGGCTCCACAAAATTCGGCCCCTCATAGACCACAGATTTGTCTGCATAAAAACATCTGCATAGACGAGTCCCTTTTACATTTTACCGGGCGCCTTGGCTTCAAACAATACATCCCAAGCAAGCGCGCCCGGTATGGGGTCAAATTGTATAAGCTCTGTGAAAGGGCCACAGGCTATACACACAATTTTCGTGTCTATGAGGGTAAAGATCAGACCCTGGAGCCGGTCGGTTGCCCTGACTACCTGGGGAGCAGTGGGAAGACAGTCTGGGACTTGGTGTCACCCTTATTCGGCAAGGGGTATCATCTTTATGTGGACAATTTCTACACAAGTGTGCCCCTCTTCAGGCATTTGTTACTAGAACAGATTGTTACCCGAACGGCTTGTTACCACCCGACTTGCAAGGGGGGAGAGGACTGCCTTGTGTAACAAAGAACTGCTCGCGGTGAAATGGAGAGACAAGCGTGACGTTTACATGCTCTCCACCATTCACGCAGACACGACAATCCAAATTGAACGGGCAACCAGTGTCATTGAAAAGCACCTCTCGGTCCACGACTATAATTTGCTCATGGGAGGGGTGGACTTCAATGACCAGATGTTGGCCCCATATTTGCTTTCCCGAAAGACCAGACGCTGGTATAAGAAGGTGTCTGTATATCTAATTCAATTGGCTATGTACAATAGTTTTGTTCTCTACAGTAAGGCTGGGAGAACAGGATCCTTCCTCAAATTTCAGGAAGAGATGATCGAGAACCTCCTGTATCCAGGAGGTTCTGTGGCCCCAAACCCCAGTGTAGTGAGCCGTCTACACGAGCGACATTTCCCCAGTGTCGTTGCTGGTACCTCAACCCAACCGCCACCCCGAAAAAGATGTCATGTCTGTAGCAGGAGTGGAATAAGGCATGACACTCGCTATTTCTGTTCTGACTGTCCTGACCACCCTGCCCTATGCCTAGGGGAGTGTTTCCGGAAGTACCACACTCAGGTACACTTAGGGACCGCAGGACACAGGTAGTTTTTACACTCCGGATACTAGGTTTTGAAAGACCCTAACACATAGGGGTGCTGGTGTGCTACTGCAGCTATGTGAAACGGTAGAAACGTCTCCTTTCACTTGGGATAAAGTGCATAACGTACTTCGCACCATCTCTGTGCGATTTACACTTTACACATTATCCTATGGGAGAGGTTTCTGCAAGGAAAATAAAGAGTGAAAATAAAAAATAAAAAAATTAAACAGGTAGCAAGAAAAAGAAATCTTGAGTTAGTTTAGGTTTTAAAAGTTTTAATGATGTTCAGGTTTATAAAGTTTGTAACGTTCAAATTTATGAGCCTGCTGCTTGTTTTTTCTTTTTTTTTTTTTTTTTTTTTTACTAACCACCCTTTATTTTCCAGCTGGACCAACCGATGAAAACGCTGCAGCACTGATGTGCATTCTGAGAGAAGCATTGCGCTGCTGTCAGAAGACATGTGAAGTCGGTGTATGCGGCTCTGCAGGACGAGATTTCTTCTCCGCAGTACAGGTACGTTTGTCCAGGCATATGAGCTGAGGAGAGGTGTTGGAGTTCATATGCTTTGGCAAACACTTTGTATCATAAATCTGGCAAAGATGTCTTCCTCCAAAACGATTGATTGATCGATGTGAATGGAGAAATCACGTTTGCCAGGACATAGGAGCTGAAGTGGGTATGGATGTTTGGGCGGAGCCCCTATGTCCTGGCAATCGCCAGGCCCCTTTTTTTTTTTTTGCATATTTTCGATGCGAATGAGGAAATCTGTGCCGTTCATTTTTTCTTTCAGCCCAGAGGCTGAACGGAAAAAAAAAATATCATTACCCGTATGCTCAATATAAGGAGAATCGCAGAAACTCCTAATGCTGGCCATACGTGTAATGATTGCGGAGACCCCTAAAATGCCACGGCAGTACAAACACCTCACATGTGACCCCATTTTAGAAAGAAGACACCCCAAGGTATTCCGTGAGGGGTATGGTGAGTTCATGCAAAATTTTATTTTTTGTCACAAGTTAGTGGAATATGAGACTTTGTAAAAAATAAAAATCAATTTCCGCTAACTTGTGCCAAAAAAATAAATTTCTGTGAACTTGCCATGCCCCTCACGAAATACCTTGGGGTGTCTTCTTTCCACAATGGGGTCACTTGTGGGGTATTTATACTGTCCTGGCATTTTAAGGGCCCTAAAGCGTGAGAATCCAAATGCGTAAAAATGCCCTGTGAAATCCTAAAAGTACTCATTGGTTTTAGGGCCCCTTTGCGCATCTTGGCTGCAAAAAAGTGTCACACATGTGGTATCACCGTACTCAGGAGAAGTAGGGCAATGTGTTTTGGGGTGTATTTTTATATATACCCATACTGTGTGTGAGAAATATCTCTGTAAATGACAACTTTTTAAATTTTTTTATTCAAAGTTGTCAATTTACAGAGATATTTCTCTCACCCAGCATGGGTATATGTAAAAATACACCCAAAACACATTGCCCTACTTCTCTTGAGTACGGCGATACCACATGTGTGCCACTTTTTGCAGCCAAGATGCAAAGGAGCCCAAATTCCCATGAGTAACTTTTAGGAGGGCATTTTACGCATTTTCTTCTCACGCTTTAGGGCCCCTAAAATGCCAGGGCAGTATAAATACCCCACGTGACCCCATTTTGGAAAGAAGACACCCCAAGGTATTCGCTGAGGGGCATAGTGAGTCCATGAAAATTAAACTTTTGTCAAAAGTTAGCGGAAAGGGAGACTTTGTGAGAAAAACAATAAAAATCAATTTCCACTAACTTGTGCCAAACATTTTTTTTTCTATGAACTCGCCATGCCCCTCATGGAATACCTTGGGGTGTCTTCTTTCCAAAATGGGGTTACATGTGGGGTATTTATACTGCCCTGGCATTTTAGGGGCCCTAAAGCGTGAGAAGAAAAATGCGTAAAAATGCCCTCCTAAAAGGTACTCATGGGAATTTGGGCCCCTTTGCGCATCTTGGCTGCAAAAAAGTGGCACACATGTGGTATCGCCGTACTCAGGAGAAGTAGGGCAATGTGTTTTGGGGTGTATTTTTACATATACCCATGTTGGGTGAGAGAAATCTCTCTGTAAACTGACAACTTTGTATAAAAAAAAATTAAAATTTGTCGTTTACAGCGATATTTCTCACACACAGTATGGGTATATATAAAAATACACCCCAAAACACATTGCCCTACTTCTTCTGAGTACGGCGATACCACATGAGTGACACTTTTTTGCAGCCAAGATGCGCAAAGGGGCCCTAAAACCAATGAGTACCTTTAGGATTTCACAGGGCATTTTTACGCATTTGGATTCTTACGCTTTAGGTTCCCTAAAATGCCAGGGCAGTATAAATACCCCACAAGTGAACCCATTTTGGAAAGAAGACACCCCAAGGTATTCTGTGAGGGGCATGGCGAGTTCACAGAATTTTTTTTTTTTTGGCACAAGTTAGCGGAAATTGATATATTTTTATTTTTTTTATTTTGTTTTTTTACAAAGTCTCATATTCCACTAACTTGTGACAAAAAATAAAATTTTACATGAACTCACCATACCCCTCACAGAATACCTTGGGGTGTCTTCTTTCTAAAATGGGGTCACATGTGGGGTATTTATACTGTCCTGGCATTTTAGGGGCCCCTAAAGCGTGAGAAGTCTGGAATCCAAATGCGTAAAAATGCCCTGTGAAATTCTAAAGGTACTCATTGGAATTAGGGCCCTTTGCTCACCCAGGCTGCAAAAAGTGTCACTCATGTGGTATCGCCGTACTCAGGAGAGTAGGGCAATGTGTTTGGGGTGTATTTTTATATATACCCATACTTTGTGTGAGAAATATCTCTGTAAACGACAATTTTTAAATTTTTTATACAAAGTTGTCAGTTTACAGAGATATTTCTCTCACCCAACATGGGTATATGTAAAAATACACCCCAAAACACATTGCCCTACTTCTCCTGAGTACGGCGATACCACATGAGTGACACTTTTTTGCAGCCTGGGTGTGCAAAGGGGCCCAAATTCCAACGAGTACCTTTAGCTTTTACATGGCTGCTCACAATTTAGCCCCGCCCAAAATGCCAGAACAGTAAACACACCCCACAAATGACCCCATTTCGGAAAGTAGACACCCCAAGGTATTCACTGAGGTGCATAGTGAGTCCGTGGGAGATTTTTTTTTTTTTTTGCCAGAAGTTAGCAGAAATAGAAACTTTATTATTATTTATTTTTCCTCAGAAAGTGTCATTTTCAGCTAACTTGTGAAAAAAAATGAAATGTAACATGAACTCACCATGCCCCTCCGTGAATACTTTGGGGTGTCTTCTTTCTAAAATGGTGTCATTTGGGGGGTATTTATACTATCCTGACATTCTAGCACCTGAAGAATCATGACAGGTGCTCAGAAAGTCAGAGCTGCTTCAAAATGCGGAAATTCACTTTTTTGCACCATAGTTTGTAAACGCTATAACGTTTACCCAAACCAATAAATATAAACTTATTGGATTTTTTTTTATCAAAGACATGTAGAACAATAAATTTAGAGAAAAATTTATATAGAAATGTAGTTTTAAAAAAAAAAAAATTACAACAGAAAGTGAAAAATGTCATTTTTTTGCAAAAATGTCGTTACATTTTTATTAATAGCAAAAAAAGTAAAAATGTCAGCAACAATGAAATACCACCAAATGAAAGCTCTATTAGTGAGAAGAAAAGGAGGTAAAATTCATTTGGGTGGTAAGTTGCATGACGGAGCAATAAACGGGTAAAGTAGTGTAGTGCGGATTTGTAAAAAGTGGCCTGGTCATTAGGGGTGTTTAAGCTAGGGGGGCTGAAGTGGTTAAAGCTGACCTACAGCAGAGAAGAAAAATGACAGGGTTGTTATGGTAACCTGGTGTAAAACTGTATGTGGAGACTAAGGGCCTGCAAGCTTCTATTGGCTGATAGGGGACATGTGACAGTGTGTATGGCAGTTGGAATATGAAGGGAAAGACCTGCAGGCTTGGCTAATGTAGGTCATGTGATGTGCCATATTTGCATTTTTTGGGAATATCTCAGGAACGGTACAAGCTAGAGAGCAGAGACCCAGTCTGAAACCTTCCCAGACACCTGATGTACCTGTGTGCCAAATTTTGTGAATTGTAAATGAGACTGTGAGGATTCCTTTAGCGGACATACACACACACTCAGTATATATATAGATATATATAGATATATATATATATATATATATATATATATATTTTTATTATTTTTTTATTATAGGTCATCAATATCACAAAAGCGGATAACCCCCAAGTGTCAATAAAGTGGGTTTGTGGGACTGGAAAACGAAAACCCCTTTAGTTCTTTCTATGCAAAAGTACTGGGGTGGCCATCATGCCTGTGCTGTTGTTAACAGCATTTAGGAATATATTTTACAACAGAAACATAAACAATAGGACACACAGTCTGAAAAGGAATTTGACTTCAATAGGATAGCTTTTTAGGCATGCTCTGTGACCTGTGAAGAGGTCACTGTGCAGGCAGGGAAGTGTAGTTTCCCACTTGAGTAAGGGCCACTCCAAATTGCTATATGCCCTTTTTATGTCATTTTGCAGTAATTACTGTATTTTACTTCTTTTATGCTGCTAAATTCCTACAACAGGCTGTTAACATGCATTACACACTACCAACTCTAGAGGTCACTATAACATCATTTACATAGTTCAACCACAGGAAGTTAGAGAGGAGAGGAGTGAGGAGTTTAGGAGACAGACTTGTCTCTGTTTTCCTGGGCCTTGTCCCCGGAGTCAACCTACTTGAATTGGTGGAGATTAGAGCAGTCTCAGCTTATGGACTCCACAGCACCAGGTGACCAGGAGACGTTTCCAGAATCTGGATACAGCCTGACAACTAAGTTTTAAGTTGGGTGTTACCATTCTTTTATGGACTATAGTTCAGACAACCTTTTCAAAGATGGAGCAGAGAGTTTGCCTGCCATGAGGGAGACCGCCCTTGGGTTGTATACTACTAGAGGATTCATATTATTGCAAGACTAGAAAGCCTGAGCAAGATCAGGAACCAAGTAGAGTATCTTTACCACTCTTGCATAAATTGAGCTGGAACCTACATACAGCAACTCTCAGAGCCTGCTAATTGGAATTTGGAGCTTTATCATCTTTGCCAACTTCATGTAATACAAAGTGCTGCTATCAAATGCTATTTATTGCAAGACTGCAACTGACAAGTAAAGTTCCTGTTTGTTTCAACTACTGCCTCTCTCATCATTCCATTTCATCTTCTTATTGCACCTTGCGGTGCTGGCGTCATGAACACAGGGGCATAGCCGCCAAAGCACCGTAAGTGTCACCCAATTACCATCAAGGGCACCTCAACCAACATCTGGCTGGTGTTCCCTGCAATAGAGAGTGCCCCGAAGGATTTAGTGCTGTCTTCCCACCCACAGCAAGCCGGCCCAGGGGACAACATAACTGAGTACTAGTACACCCACTCGGCACATCAACACTAGTGCACTCACACACAACACTAGGGTGTCTGGGCATTGCAGAGTAGATTTGTGAGCATCATCTATTGTAAACAGTGGATCCAGTGTTATTCATATACCGGTGTTATCTGTCATTGCAATCCAGTCTGTGATGACTACTAAAAGAAGATTAGTACAGAACAGAAAATTTAAGGTTTAGTAACCTGTGTGAAAACAGCTGCATTTAGGATTATTTCTTTAAAAATGGGATTTATAAAATAAATCATTTTCTGTTGAATGTTAGTGGAGTTTCCCTACTAACAACATTAACTGAATAGGGAATGCGGGCCTGATCACTGGAATGACCGCTGACACAACCAGCAATCACAAAAGTGGAGATTCCAGAGGACTTCATGAGAATGGAACAGTAGTCTGCACACACAGATAGTACAGACAGTTAACATGAGTTAGGGGGGACATACAGGAAGAAAGGCAGAACCTTGTGCGAATAGGAGTTGTCTGACAGCTTACAGAGAATCTGAAAGATACTGATACAATCCTGTATTTCATAGGTAGTCAGCCACACAGGGGAACTAACATATTGTCCAAATGGGAAACTAGAGCGTTAGGGCTCATTCAGACGACGGTATAATTGGGTCCACATCCGTTCCGCAATTTTGCCGCAAAGGATAAGGAAAGCACACCGTGTGCTGTCCGCATCTGTAGTTTAGTTCTCCAGCCCCGCAGAAAATATACAGCATGTCCTATTCTGTATAGGGCTGGCAGTGTGCGTTCTGCAAATTGAAAAATGCACACGGATCCGTGTTTTGTGGATCTGCAATTTGCAGACCGCAAAATACTCACAGCTGTCTGAATGAGCCCTTAGACCGAGATCACATGACGCAGCGGTGCATAATGAAAAGATTTGTAATGTATAGAAGAACCTGAGCTTGATGAAACAGACGACACTGAAAAAACACTTCTGGTGAGTAATGGTGCTTGCGCACAGTGCAGTGGGTCACATGTGGGGTATTTATACTGCCCTGGCATTTTAGGGGCCCTAAAGCGTGAGAAGAAAAATGCGTAAAAATGCCCTCCTAAAAGGTACTCGTTGGAATTTGGGCCCCTTTGCGCATCTTGGCTGCAAAAAAGTGTCACACATGTGGCATCGCCGTACTCAGGAGAAGTAGGGCGATGTGTTTTGGGGTGTATTTTTTACATATACCCATGCTGGGTGAGAGAAATATCTCTGTAAATTGACAACTTTGAATAAAAAAATTTAAAAAGTTGTCGTTTACAGCGATATTTCTCACACCCAGCATGGGTATATGTAAAAATACACCCCAA
Organism: Bufotes viridis; assembly: GCA_033119425.1. Lineage (NCBI taxonomy): Eukaryota > Metazoa > Chordata > Amphibia > Anura > Bufonidae > Bufotes > Bufotes viridis. The sequence goes on from CM065590.1 coordinate 359,138,167, forward strand.
AACACATTGCCCATTTTTTTTTTTTTTACAGTCTCATATTCCACTAACTTGTGACAAAAAATAAAATTTTACATGAACTCACCATACCCCTCACGGAATACCTTGGGGTGTCTTCTTTCTAAAATGGGGTCACATGTGAGGTTTTTGTACTGCCCTGGCATTTTAGGGGTCTCCGCAATCATTACACGTATAGCCAGCATTAGGAGTTTCTGCGATTCTCCTTATATTGAGCATACGGGTAATGAGATTTTTTTTTTCTGTTCAGCCTCTGCGCTGAAAAAAAAAAAAAATGAACGGCACGGATTTTTTCATTCGCATCGGTCAATGTGGATGAAAAAATCTCTGCCAAAATCAGTGACTGCGGTGCGGTGGGCTGGGCGCTAGCTACCTAACAAGTAGCTAACTAACTGGCGGTGATAGGGGACCCTTATGCCCCATTCACACGTCCGAAATTCTGTTTGCAGAACGGAATTGCGGACCCATTCCTTTCTATGGGGACAGACTTTGTCCCGCTCGGATCCGGAATTACGGATCCGCGCTTCCGGGTCTGCACTTCCGTTCTGCAAAAATATAGAACATGTCCTATTCTTGTCCGCAACTGCGGACAAGAAAAGCATTTTCTATATAGTTCTGGCAATGTGCGGATCTGCAAAATGCGGAAAGCACATTGCCGGTGTCCGTGTTTTGAGGATCTGCGGATCGGATCCGCGGATCGGATCCGTGAATCCACGGATCCGCAAAACACATATGGACGTCTGAATGGAGCCTTACAAGGGGTGTGATCAATGACAGGGGGTGATCAGGGGGTCTAGATGGGGTGATCAAGGGGTTAATAGGTGGGGTGGGGGTGGGGGGTTAGTGTAGTGTTTGGTGCAACTTTACTGTGTTACCTGGTCCTCTGGTGGTCGATCCCAGAAAATGGGACCACCAGAGGACCAGGTAGCAGCTATATCAGACGCTGTTCATAAAACAGCGTCTGATATAGCTGTTTGATGCGATTTTATTCTCATCTACAGCCTGCCAGCGATGGATCATCGCTGGCAGGCTGTAGCCGAACTGCCGTGCTTCTCTGTGAACACGCGCGCGTTCACAGGAAATCTCGGCTCTCACGAGATGACGCGTCAACTCAGAGCTACAGGACCGCCCGCAGGACGCATCCCTGCGTTAGGCGGTCCTGTAGTAGTTAAGCAATTTGCAAAAACCAATTTTTGTAGGTACCAGTTCAGGTTTGAAGTCACTTTGTGAGGCTTACATAATAGAAACCACCCAAAAATGACCCCATTTTAGAAACTACACCCTTCAAGGTATTCAAAACTGATTTTACAAACGTTGTTAACCCTTTAGGGGCTCCACAAGAGTTATTTGCAAATGGAGATGAAATTTCAGATTTTAAATTTTTTGCCAAACTTTCCATTTTAACCCATTTTTTCCACTTACAAAGCAAGGGTTAACAGCCAAACAAGACTGTATCTTTATTGCCCTGACTGTCGTTTACAGAAACACCCCATATGTTGTCATACACTACTGTACGGCCCAGGGTTGGGCGATATCAAAAATATTGCCACGATAACGATATTAAGAAATTTATCGCGATAACGATATACATCACTATAAATGCCCATTTAGAAGAAAAAAAACACTTGGAGACGTTATACTGTATGGGGCACTGTGGCTGACGCACTGTCATGGGGGGGCACTGTGGCTGACGCACTGTCATGGGGGGGCACTGTGGCTGACGCACTGTCATGGGGGGCACTGTGGCTGACGCACTGTCATGGGGGGGCACTGTGGCTGACGCACTGTCATGGGGGGGCACTGTGGCTGACGCACTGTCATGGGGGCACTGTGGCTGACGCACTGTCATGGGGGCACTGTGGCTGACGCACTGTCATGGGGGCACTGCGGCTGACGCACTGTCATGGGGGGCACTGTGGCTGACCGCACTGTCATGGGGGCACTGTGGCTGACGCACTGTCATGGGGGCACTGTGGCTGACCGCACTGTCATGGGGGCACTGTGGCTGACGCACTGTTATGGGGGCACTGTGGCTGACGCACTGTTATGGGGGCACTGTGGCTGACGCACTGTCATGGGGGGCACTGTGGCTGACGCACTGTTATGGGGGCACTGTGGCTGACGACTGTTATGGGGGCACTGTGGCTGACGCACTGTTATGGGGGCACTGTGGCTGACGCACTGTTATGGGGGCACTGTGGCTGACGCACTGTTATGGGGGCACTGTGGCTGACGCACTGTTATGGGGGCACTGTGGCTGACGCACTGTTATGGGGGCACTGTGGCTGACGCACTGTCATGGGGGGCACTGTGGCTGACGCACTGTCATGGGGGCACTGTGGCTGACGCACTGTCATGGGGGCACTGTGGCTGACGCACTGTTATGGGGGGCACTGTGGCTGACGCACTGTTATGGGGGCACTGTGGCTGACGCACTGTTATGGGGGGCACTGTGGCTGGCGCACTGTTATGGGGGCACTGTGGCTGACGCACTGTTATGGGGGCACTGTGGCTGACGCACTGTTATGGGGGGCACTGTGGCTGGACGCACTGTTATGGGGGGGCACTGTGGCTGAGCCTTGTACTGTTATGGGGGCACTGTGGCTGACGCACTGTTATGGGGGCACTGTGGCTGACGCACTGTTATGGGGGTGCACTGTGGCTGACGCACTGTTATGGGGGGGCACTGTGGCTGACACATGTATAGCATCTTATGCTATATATGTGTCATACACAGATCCCCCATAACAATGTCAGTCACAGACCCCCAACACTGTGGAGGGGGGGGGGGGGCACTCGCAGCGGCCGGTGCAGTGTTACTCTGCAATAATACACCGGCCCCGCAGCTCTGATCCAGTATTTATGTAGTTAATGTCTTTAGAAGTAGCCCGACCTTATTAACTATTGTTGCGCAGGCTCCCCGGGCAGCTCTCTGTTCCTCCATGCTCCGATCACTTTATGAATGAAGGAGCAGACAGGCGCATGGAGGAACAGAGAGCTGCCCGGGAGCCTGCGCAACTAAAGTTAATAAGATCGGGCTACTCTAAGGACATTACTACCACATAAATACTGGATAAGACTGCGAGACACGACTCAGTGTTACTCTGCAGTAATACACCGGCCTCGCAGCTCTGATCCAGTATTTATGTAGTTAATCTCTTTAGAAGTAGCCGGACCTTAATAACTATTGTTGCGCAAGCTCCCGGGCAGCTCTCTGTTCCTCCATGCTCAGCTCTCTGTTCCTCCATGCTCCGCCTGTCTGCTCCGCCCACTTTATGAATGAAGGAGCAGACGGCGCATGGAGGAACAGAGAGCTTCCCGGGGAGCCTGCGCAACAATAGTCAATAAGGTCGGGCTACTTCACTGCGGGGCCGGTGCTAAATTCCCGGCAGAGCCCGCTACTTAAACTACCTGCCCGGCGCCCGGCACTACATGTCCTGGGCGATAGGAATTCGGCCCTGACCAGGATGTTTTAGGAGTGGTCGGCACACGTGCAAACCGCTCCTATGACGTCATTAAATACTGCGGTTATTAGGAAACTGTGATATCGCCATATCGCAGTTTAATACCGCGGTATATCGCAGACACCGGTATATTGCCCAACCCTAGTACGGCCACACTGCGGGACTTAGAGGGAAAGGAGCGCCGTGTGGTTTTTGGAAGGCAGATTTTATGGACCGGTTTATTTACACCGTGTCCTATTTCAAGCCCCCCTGATACACCCCTACAGTAGAAACTCCCTAAAAGTGACCCCATTTTGAAAACTACAAGAAAAGGTTTTGTTGCCACAATTTTTAGGGTACATATGATTTTTGGTTTCTCTATATTACATTTTTGTGAGGTAAGGTTACCAAAAATTGGAATTCTGAAATTTAATCTCCATTTGCCATTAATTGTTGAGGAACACCTAAAGGATTAATAAAGTTTGTAAAAACTTTTAGGGAGTTTCTACTCTAGGCGTGCATCAGGGGGTCTTCAAAAGGGACATGGTGTCAGTAAAAAAAGGCCATCAAAATCGGCCATCCAGAAACCATGTCGGTCCTTTCCTTTTGCGCCCTGCCTTTTAGTGATACTGCAGTTTACGACCACAAATGTGGCGTTTCTGTAAACTGCAGTATCAGGGTAATAAATATCAAGTTTTGTTTGGCTGTTAACCCTTGCTTTTTTACCGGTAAAGAGGGATTGAAATGGAAAAATGCCAAAAATGCCAGATTGGACCGTGTTAATCTGGGGGGGTTAGGTCATGGGGTATTTTTATAGAGGAGATTATTACGGACGCGGCGATACCTAATAAGTCTACTTTTTTTTACAACTATTTAGGTTTTAGACTATATTATCCTTTTTGATACAAAAAATTTTTTTCTATCTCTGAAGTCCAATACTCATTTTTTTTAAAGTTTTTTTAGCCGACTGTATTAGGAAGGGGCTTATTTTTTGCATGTGACTTTTGATCGCTCACTATTACACGTTTTACTATGTAAGATGACAAAAAAAAAATCCTTTTTTGCACCTTTTTTTTCTGTGTTAATCTAAGGGGTTAGGTCATGGGGTATTTATATAGGTCAGATTAGTACGGACGCGGCGATACCTAATTTGTCGACTTTTTTAAATATTTTAGATTTGTAAACTAACATTTTTGGAAAAAAAAATTTGGTGTCTCAAGTCTGTGAACCATAGTTTTTATCCGATTGTCAGGGGCTACATGGAAAAGGGGATAATACATTTAGTACGCCATGGAAGTGTGGTACTCCCTGAAGCAACCAATAACGCAGAGGCCCGGATGATCGGGGCAAGTGTCACACTGAGTGGTGGTGTCCTTCCGTATCCCCCTCCTGTGACATATACCGATTGTAGTCGGCGATACAATAGGGCTTGAGGACCGTTGCCGTGGTACCTCGAACAGGGACAGGGGAGATGCCATTACCGTGAATTGGTTTCCACTGGTAAAAGCACGGGTCTCACCCCTGGGGATAGGTACCTGAAGGGGGACGGTAGGGAGGCTGCGCTGATTTTTCCGCACGGTCCCACAAGCGGACGTGGATCTGGCGGCGAGGGACTGAAACAAGGGGGTGCTAGTATAAAAGTTATGCACGTACAGGTGGTAACCTTTATCTAGCAGTGGGTGCATAAGGTCCCACACAAGTTTCCCGATAACACCCAGAGTGGAGGGACATTCTGGGGGTTAAATACGGGAATCTCACCCCTTGTATACAAGAAACTTGTAAGTGTACCCTGAGGTACTCTCACAAATTTTGTACAGCTTCACGCCATATCTCGCCCGCTTTGAGGAAACCTACTGGCGGAAAATGAGTCTCCCCTTGAAAGCAATGAGAGACTCATCAACCGCGACCTCCCTTCCAGGTACATAGGCCTCTACAAATGTGGCCCCAAAGTGATCGATGATTGGCCATATCTTATACAGACGGTCATAGGCAGGATCACTACGGGATGGGGGGGGGGGCATTTCCGGATAGCCTCAAACCGGGAAAGTGTCATGGCCGTACTGTAAAGTGGGGTCTGGTAGAGGACATCCCCACTCCAGTACAGCCTGGCACTGGGTTTCTTGACTAGGCCCACGAGCAGCACGAGGCCCCAAAACGTCCTTATCTCGGCTGCACTGACCGGCGTCCAGCCACCGGGCCTAGCCAAAAAAGAGCCCAGGTGTTGAACAACCAACTGTTGGGCGTACAGATTCGTTTGCTCCACCATAAGATTCACAAGAGGGTCACTGAAAAAAAATACTGAATAGTCAAATTCAGCGAAGCCCACTGTGGGAATCTGGATTCCTGGTTGACCAACAAAATCAGGAATCGCGGGCTCAAAATTCTCTGGGGTACACCATCCAAGTTTACCGGTAGGGGGCTCAGGTAAACTTATCTGGTGGCCCGGGAAACTAGTGTGTTTTTCATTTTTTTATTTTCCATTACCACAGAGGAATTTTTAATATATATATGTAAAATTGGGAAAGGGGGTGATCTAAACTATTTTAATGTGTTTTTTTTTTAAACTTTTCGTTTAACTATTAGCCCCTGTCTCCGTAATGCGACCAGCAAACAGCGGATCTGCAATATATGAGCACCGACCTTGTTCCCACCTAATCATAGATGCGGACCCATTCACTTGAATGGGTTGGCAATCTGAAAGATAGGGTGCAGAGCGGAACAGAGGCACAAATCTGAAGCAGTGTGGAGTGGTTTTTCTGTCCGTGCCGCCGCATCGCAAGAAAGTAGTGTATGCGCTACTTGTTAGTGGTGCGGATTGTCGGATGCGGATCGCAGACCCCTCTCATGTGAATGTGTCTGCAGACGGTGGGCACATGGTTGTGCCCATGCATTGCGATCTGCAGTCCTAATTAGGGTTGTTTCGATACCAAAATTTTGATTCGGTTTCAATACCATAAAAAAGTAGCTAGGGCTATACTGCGACTTTTTGTAGCGCGACTGATTGTAGCTGCAATCCAAATGAATGTGTTCAGTTTAATGCAATCTTATAGACTGCAGCTGTCATTCAATAGTTAAAATCAATCAGTCGCGATACAAAAATTCTCAGTGTAGCCCTAGCCTAATACTCTTGCACTGCTCACAAATACACAATGCAGCCACTGTCACATATACACTATGCAGTCACCACCCCGACTGTCACATATACACAATGTATACTATGTAGTCACTGCCCCATATACACTACGCAGTCACCACCCCGACTGTCACATATACACAATGTACACTATGTAGTCACTGCCCCATATCCACTACGCAGTCACCACCCCGACTGTCGCATATACACAATGTACACTATGTAGTCACTGCCCCATATACACTATGCAGTCACCGCCCCCACAGTCACATATACACAATGTACACTATGCAGTCAGCGCCCCCACTGTCACATACACAATGTACACTATGTAGTCACTGCCCCCATACACACAATGCAGTGTCCCCCACCTTCCTCTACCCGGGAAACCTAAGAGCCCAGGCAGAAGCACGTGTCTTTACTCTCCGGTATAAACTGCAGGGAGGGCGGGTCTTTCATCCGATTGGCTGGTCTGACTCTCCTCTCTTTTATTGGCTGGGCTGCTCGGCCTTCATTCCAGCTCCTGGATCTGAGACACACAGCAAGTGGCAGCGCCTGGGTAACCCTTTCCTTTCCAGATCAGAGCTGACCTGTTAACTGAGTGCAACCCAGGAGCTTCTAGTAACCTGTTTTGCACAGTCCTATCGGCCCAGCAGTGCTGCACTGTCATTTTCATACACTGTGTATGGTAATGAGAGCACAGCCTGCTATGTGTATTATAGACTGTAGCACACAGCGCAGGGCAGGGCTGTCATTATCGTACACAGTGTATGGTAATGATACTGCAGCAGGAAGACAGACCACTGCATAGTTAAAGCCCAAGTCCCTCCTCCTGTATAAATTAGCCGCCCATTCATTGGGCTCAGCGGCGGATTCCCTCCCTCCTTCTCCACTGTCGTAGAGAACAGAGTAGCGAGCCGAACGCCATGATCTCTCATGAGATCCGACACTCTAGTATCGAAAAAAATGAACATCCCAATACCGAATCGATACTGGTATAAAAGTATCGATTGGGTATCGAAATTTCGATACCCGAAACAACCCTAAGAGATGTATTAGAGTGAGTAGGATTTTTACACTGTCCCTGCTAAGCTTACCATGGCGGTCCTGGAAGGCTTCAGCAACGTCCAGTCTGCCATGGTAACCAATCTGAGCCCCGTGATTTCACTGAGGGGGTTCTGATCGGAAGGCAGAACTAGCTACATTCATCTGCCTTACCTTACAGGCGCCCGGATTGGTGTTAATCTTGGCACCTAAGGGGTTAAATAACATGGTTCAACAGGATCGCTGTTCCCAGTGATTCCATCCGGGTGCTTGTATGATACAGCCGGCACCTGCCACGTATGGAGCGGGCTCACTGCAGCAGTCCGCTCCATACCTTCCCACAGTGATGTACGGTGGTTGAAGGAGTTAATCTGACATAATTGTCTGAAACAAAATAAATAGCTGATCTCAGGGAGACCAGCCACAAAAACACAGCGGAGCCTCAGTTAAGAGTCTCAACACTGCAATCCAAAGTGCAAAGCTACTTGGGAAACAGTAATATGCAAAATAAATGTGGAGCCCCAGTATTGGGTCTACAACACAATGAAAGCCAGATATCCTTCAAAGGAAGGAAAACCGGGATCTTGACATAGGGGCCACTTAATATGGTGGATTTGGTGATCTCTGTAATGGAGACACCCCTTTGCACCGGTTTTCCTTCCTTTGAGGGATATCTGGCTTTCATTGTGTTGTAGACCCAAGTCAGGGAGGTCCAATCTGCGGCCTTCCAGCTGTTGCAAAACTACAATTCCCAGCATGCCTGGACAGCCTACAAGCAGGGCATTGTGGGAGCTGCAGTTTTACAACAGCTGGAGGGCCGCAGGTTGGGCATCCCTGGTCTAAGTTACTTATCCACAACACCATTATCTTGCCACAGAAGTGGTATCTATAATTGTAGTAAGGAGAGCCGCCACAGATTGCCACATCTTTTTCAGTAACCCAAAAGATTTCCAATTCAGTGTGTATATATAAATTGGGAAAAACTTCAAAAGAAATAGCTGTCTTTTCACTACTTTGGCTACTGGTACGTACATTTCAATGGGCCACAAAAAAAAGTTAATCAGCGTATTTAATCACACAATCAGCTGTGTTTCTGCCCAGCAGGACGGGGGCCGCAAACCATGGCTCTGGGGGCCGTATGCGGCCCGTAGGTTGGGCACCCCTGCTTTAGATAAACATTCGTTGCAATAAATTCTGATGTAAGTGCACAGTGTACTGCTGTGTAGTGTGCGCCAGCTGCCGTGGCCAGCAAGTGTTGTGCATCGGAGAACATAATACGTCAGTATGCGCCCATATTAGAAGCAGTCCGCGCCAATATGACGTCACTAAAATACCACGGTAGTTAAGAAACTGCAATATTACCATATTGCTTTTTCTTAATATCACAGTATACCGTAGATACTGGCATACGCCCAGCCTTATGTCCCCATCCATTAAACAAAGCGAAAATGATAATTACACTTACCGGTAATCGGATTTTCCAGACCCCACGACAGCAGGACACGAGGATCCGCCCCCAGGGACAGGAAACCTGCAGAATAAAAAGGTGGAGCCTCTCTCCAACCTCAGTGGTTTTATAGAGCATGAGAGTGACTCCAACCTGGGTTATTTCATCTAAATAGCTTTTTTTCCCACACCCTGTGCAACTTAAATCAAGAACCCAGAAAAAACACCAGAAAGGGAATAAGAAAGGGCGCAGGCGTGGGGTCTGGAAAATCCGATTACTGGTAAGTGTAATCATAATTTTTCCCCTAACCACACAACAGAACCACAGAGAGAATTACATAGAAGAATACCCCTTCCTTACGCGGGGGGGGGGGGGGCACCATTTGCAGAACTTCTTACCGACAAAAGACGGTAAGGTAGAAGGAGAAGACCATGTGGCAGCCTTAAAGGTTTGCTCAATAGAAACATTATCTCTCCCCTCCCAAGAGGTGAATTGTGCAAGTAAAAAGTGTTCCTAGAAGAGATGTAAGCCAGAGAAAAAATGACCTAATCTATCTGGCTAGTGAACTCTTGGAGGCCGCCTTACCCTTATTTATGCCAGAAAAGGGAACAAAAAGCGCAGAGGACTTTCTCCAATCCTTAGTTACCCCTAGGTAACGTATAAGGCATCACCTAATCTCCAGATCGTGGCAACTTACTCCTTTTGATCCCTTGTGTGAGGAATATGGAAGATGATTTGCTGACAGATATACTTTTCATTCAATTCACCTCAAGATGCATTTCCTTCACCCTTGTGTCTGTACATGCAAAATAAATTCACACCCTAGCCATCTGCTTGTTAGATTGCCCAGGAGAAACTCCACAAGGGGTCATGGCTCAAACTCTTCACTAGTTTACAGTTCACACATCCTACAGTCAGCCAGGAGCCCAGGCCAAGCTACCAGGAAGGATGTCTCAGTATTGGGTCCTCCGCCTGGTCCAGTTGAATCAAATCTCAGACAGGTTGGCACCATCGGCTTATGAAGAATTATGAATCGGCGATCCATCTCAGACCGGAACAAAATATATTTTTGTGTCCCTGTGGCCATGAGGAACGGGACGGTGGTCTCCATTTAACTGTGGCAGGCCTGGGAGAGGAGATATGCATATCTCCCAACAGAAACCACAGAACAGTACCATGTTTAGACTCTAGTTGTAGCCGGGACCCAGGCGGATCTGTTGGTCCCAGGACCACCTCTCTAGCACCTCCGGGTCTGGAGCTAGGGGCCCGAACGGGTTTTGAGGCTTCTGGGCTGCCAGCCCAGAAAGGAGGAGTTGAACCTTTCCCAGAGGCGGAAAGGGGAGTGGCTGGCTACCAGTCATAAGCCCATGCCAGCCAGCATGCGGGGTCTTTTCTGAAGGGGGCCACATCGTGTACTGTGTTTGGGAGAGACAGAGAAACCCTGGAAATCACTGCTCCCATGTGATTACAGCCCAAAGGACCATTTCACAACAAGGACATTCGTCTACCCGGTAATTGACTTTCATACGGTTTAATCCTGTCTGTACCCCATCACCTGTATTTTGTACCTCAGATCGCTTTATATATTCATTGTGTATATTGTGTTTGTCTAGTGTGCCCTTAAGGCGATTAAATATATAATTTAATCTCGTGCTGGTTTGTATCTCGATAACGAAATCCCTACGTCCGTGTTTTGGCCTAATTATAGCTACCATGGGTTGACTTCTGACCCTATATAATCCAGTTAACGGACCGGGTTTATATCCAAATAGAGCTGGTGGCAGTACTACCGAGTCGAAAAGCGCTGTTTAACTGCGGCAGTGACCAGGCTTTCTCGGCTAGTAAGTCCTTTCTGTGCCTGGTTGGGCAGAAGGAGATTGTATAAGACGGTGCCAGGGCTACCTTACATGTTCCTTATGGAAGTCGTAACGTCTCTGCTTGGCACCCAGTGACTCATATCCGGTCTTGTAAGCTCGACATGGTGACGTCACGTGGGCACGAGGCCGGGCATTCGACACACCTTGGCTTATCAAAAGTGTTTGAAAAGTAATCAAAGCTAAGAATACCCAGATGGAAGCATAGGGAATCCAAAGCAAGAAAAAGGGACGGATCAATAACATCCTAGGAAATTTTAATACCAGACATTATACTTAAATCTAGCATAATCTTATAAAAGAAATATCATATGGGTTTCTCATCAAGTGTTCATCAAAATAATGATAACAGATTTTAACAAAACATCTTAGAGAAGTACTTCTTTTGACAAGGAATGACTAACTGAAGATGATTGCTGAACACCGATTCCTTTGGTGCAGAATAAAAATATTTTGCGAGACAGATGGCTTTGATCCAAGATCCACTGGAGGCTCTGTGTTACTTTTACCACAAGAACTTTAGATGTCAAATCGCCAATTTTCCTCGCAATCATCCATCCCTTGGAGGAGCTCACGGGTCTGCCGCAAGAGGTCCAAAGAGCCCACTTGACCCTTCAGTCTGGGAATTCTAGATCGGCGGCAAGTATTTATAGAGTTTGTTGGTGTGCCATACCTCCATACCATTCAGACTAAATGTTCCAGTCCATCTTATTACTCCCAAACAGGAGCCATTTAGGGCTTTGTTGATATGCCATTCATACTGTAGGCCAGGGCTTGACAAATTTCCTTGGAATCTAGGAGCCAGCTAAAAAAGTTAGGAGCCAGGCGGAGATGCGTCGTAAAGCCCACAATAGATGCCCCTATAGTGCTTCCCCCCCCCCCACTTCTCCATAGAGCCCCCCAATAATGCATGCCAGTACATAGGGCCCACAGTAGATGCCCCCATAGTGTTCCTTCCCCTCTTCTCCATAATGCCCCCCATAATGTGCAAGTATATAGGGCCCCCCCATAATGCTTCCCCTCTTCAATAGGTTATATGACACGTCAGACGCTGCCAGCGTCCAAGTGATCGCCCCTTGCGTCCGCCACGACATGTGGAAACCCTTACAAGGATTACAGGGTCCGGAGGCGAGGGCAGAGGGGTCCGGAGGCGACAAACACAGTGGGCACCATGACATTTTACTGAGCACTACAACCCCCAGCTGGCGCTCAGCCTCTGCAGTCCCCGCATCACTACAACGCCAAGCTCTTTCCCCCCTGTGACAAACTGCCATTTATCCCTGGGCATTGGAGAGGCATGCTTGCCAGCCTATTACCCTGTGACTATGGCCCCAGTGACAGTTAGCATTTACAATGGACAGTGCCTGTGACCTAATCAACATTCACAATGGACATTGCCTGGGACGCAATCAGCAAACACAATGGACAATGCATGTGGGGTTGTGATATATCTGGCTGTATGTTGATTGGTCACTGTATTTTGTGTGCCTGTCCTCTATCAGGTCCCCGGGGGAGTAGCCCTGGCTGGAGGACTTGCATAAAAGGCAAAGCTTTGCCATCCAATAAAGAGTTCCTTTTGACCCTCAATACGTAGCCTTGTCTCGTCTTTGGAGGGAACTGCTATATCACACTGGGGATTGCCATGTTCTACATACTCCCTTGAGCTTTAATCACTTAGCTCTTTTAAAGGGCTTCTGTCACCCCCCAAAAGTCATTTTTCTTTTTTGTGCTTAGTAAAATCCTTATAGGGCAATTATTCTATATAAACTCTTTTTACCTTTTTCTGTCCGTTAATTTAGCTAAAAAACGCACTTTTTAAATATGTAAATTACCTTGCTACCAGCAAGTAGGGCGGTTACTTGCTGGTAGCCGCCGCATCCTCCTTTCCAAAAAACGCCCCCTCCTCCTGTTGAGTGACAGGGCCAGCGAGCGCCTCCTCCTCTGGCTGGCCCTGTCTGAGCTTCCAAATCGCGCGCCTGCGCCGTCCCAGTCTTCAGTTCACTGAGGAGGACGCTCGGCCGCTCCTTCCTCAGTGCGCCTGCGCCGATGACGCCACATCTACACCCGGAAGAGAAGTCGCCGTCGACTTCTCTTCCGGGTGTAGATGTGACGTCATCGGCGCAGGCGCAGTGAGGAAGGAGTGGCCGAGCAGCGTCCTCCTCTCAGTGAACTGAAGACTGGAAGGGCGCAAGCGCGCGATTTGGAACTGAGACAGGGCCAGCCAGAGGAGGAGAGCGCTCGCTGGCCCTGTCACTCAACAGGAGGAGGGGGCGTTTTTTGGAAAGGAGGATGCGGCGGCTACCAGCAAGTAACCGCCCTATTTGCTGGTAGCAAGGTAATTTACATATTTAAAAAGTGCGTTTTTTAGCTAAATTAACGGACAGAAAAAGGTAAAAAGAGTATATATAGAATAATCGCCCTATAAGGATTTTACTAAGCACAAAAAAGAAAGCCGGAATTAGACTCACCGGTAATTCTGTTTCCACGAGTTCACCACGACGGCCACATGAGATTGACCCCTGACCTCTGTAGGGGCAGGAACAGAGAGAGGTTAAATTCCCCCCCACCCACCACCAGCCTCAGTGTATCCAAAATTACAGAGACAAAATAGTGGTAACATAAAAGTATGCATAAAAAACACAGAAAATTTTAAGGGTATTACTTCATACCCTCCATAAACAAAGGAAAAAAGGGGGGCGGGAAACTATGCCGTCGTGGTGAACTCGTGGAAACAGAATTACCGGTGAGTCTAATTCCGGCTTTCCACTTAGTCACCACGACAGCCACATGAGATCTACAAAATTATAGATTAAGAGGGGGGACAACTGTCTGGAGGACATTGCGTCCGAAAGACAAGTCAGCACTATGGGATAAATCAAGCCTATAGTGTTTAACAAATGTATGGATGCTAGACCAGGTAGCCGCTTTACAAATATCAACTAGGGAAACTCCTGCTCTCTCAGCATGGGAAGAGGACATAGCTCTAGTTGAATGGGCCTTAAGTTTAGGAGGACAAGGCAGACCCTGAATGGAATAGCAAAGGGAAATAGCGCCCTTAATCCATCTGGCAAGAGACGCTCGTGACTTTCTGGCCCTTATTTTTCCCTGAGAAAAGAACAAGGAGACTATCGGATTTCCGCCAATCTTTTGTGGCTTCTAGATAACTAATCACACATTTTCGTACGTCCAGAGAGTCAGATGGATTGTCTCCACTAGCAGATGGTAAACTAAAGGATGGTAGAATTATCTCCTGATTGCGGTGGAAGTCAGACACCATTTTTGGAAGGAATCCTGGGTCTAGTTTCAACGTGACACGATCATCAAAGATTTTCAGATAGGGTTCACGAATAGATAAGGCTTGTATTTCCCCAACCTCCTGGCTGATGTTATGGCTATTAAAAAACAGTCTTGAGGGTAAGATGTTTAAGCGAGCATTCTGACATAGGTTCAAAGGGGCTTTTGGTTAATCCAGTAAGGACTATATTCAAGTCCCAGCTAGGCACCCTAGACTTTAAGGATGGATGAAGACGAGAGGCTGCTCTAATAAATCTACGAATCCATCTATGGGTTGCCAAGTCCTTGTCAAAAAACATGATAGAGCTGATATCTGAACTTTAAGAGTAGAAGGTCTAAGTCCCAATTCCAGGCCCCTTTGAAGAAAATCTAGAATATTCTGGAAGTTTGGAGGTCCTGAAGACGTAACTGATTTTCCCGACCAGGAGCAATACCTCTTCCATATCTTTAGGTATATTGCATAGGTAACTTTCTTCCTACTCGCTTTAAGAGTAGAAATAACCGGATCTGAGAGACCCTGAGATCTCAACATTAGGGCCTCAGGATCCAAGCCGTCAGTTTGAGGAAGGTCGGATTTGGATGGAGGATAGGACCCTGATGAAGAAGATCCCTTGATATTGGAAGATGCCAAGGGTCGCCCACCGAGAGGTTCTTTAATGCCGCAAACCAGCTTCGTTTTGGCCAATATGGTGCGATCAGAATCAGGGTCGTGTTTTCTTGACCCAGTTTCTGGATCACTTTGGGAAGGAGAGGCAGAGGGGGAAATGCATAACAGAGTCCAATTCCAGTGGATTGAGAATGCGTCCAGGGCCCAGGGGTTGTCTCTGGGGTTCAGAGAACAAAACTTCGAAAGTTTGGAGTTTTTCCTGGAAGCAAAGAGATCGATTTGGGGGGTGCCCCAATTGAGGGTCAGCTGATGAAACACCTCCCGGTTTAGAGACCACTCGGTTTGGTCTATGTGTTGACGACTTAGGTAGTCTGCTTCTACGTTTAGAGCTCCCTTCAGATGAACCGCGGAAATGGAGCGAACGTTGGACTCTGCCCAGGAGAAGATCTTTTCTGCTATAGACATTAGCTTGATGGATCTTGTTCCTCCCTGACGAGACAGATAAGCAACTGTAGTGATATTGTCCGATAGGACTTTTATATGATGTTCTCGGATCAGATATCCTGCTTTTTCGATAGTTTTTTGGACTGCCATTAGTTCCCTGAAGTTGGAGGATTGGGATTGGATCTTTGGAGACCAAGTCCCCTGAAAGTAGTGATTTCCTACTTTTGCGCCCCAACCTCTTTTGCTCGCGTCTGTGAGAAGCTGTATTGACGGAGTCTTTTTCCAAGGAACCCCCAGGGAGAGGTTGGACCGGGACTTCCACCAAACCAGAGAGTCTTTTACTTGTATTGGAATTGTCACCTTGCGATCTAAGGATGTTTGATGACAATTCCATACTTTCAGGATCCATGACTGTAGGATCCTGTAATGAGCCTGACTCCAAGGAACAGAAGGAATGCATGAAGACAGTAGCCCCAGGAGGCTCATGGCTTGTCTTATGGAAGTTGACCTTTTCGAGTGAAAGTGACTTATCCTTTTCCTTAAGTTGTCGATCTTGTCTGAGGGAAGAAAAGTACACTGACTTACTGAATCCAGAATGACTCCTAGAAACTCGATGGATTTGTTTGGGGATAACCTTGATTTTTTCAGGTTGACTATCCAACCGAGATTCTGACAGAAGCAAAGGAATTCCTGTAGGTCCGTAAGAAGTTGCTCTTTTCCTTTCCCTATTAAGAGAAAGTCGTCCAGATATGGAGCGATTATTAGTCCCTTTTGCCTTAGGGGCGCCATAATTTCCACAATGAGTTTCGTAAAAATTCTTGGGGCAGACGATATCCCAAAGGGAAGGGCGACAAATTGGAAATGTAGGACCTTGCCCTCGTTGTCTCTGATGGCGAATCTTAAAAACTTCTGGGTGTTTTGATGAATGGGAACGTGATAGTAGGCGTCCTTGAGGTCGACCGTACACATCCAAGCATTTTCTCTGATGAGGGGAATGACTGTCTTCAGGGATTCCATCCTGAATTTTCGATATTCTATGAATTCGTTTAGTTTCTTTAAATTTATTATGGTGCGGAAGGATCCCCTTTCTTGTCCACTAGAAAAAGGTTTGAGTAAAAACCCTGGCCCCGCTGGGCAGGAGGAACTCGGGATATTACCCCCATATCTAGAAGATCCAGAACACCCCCCAGGATTTTCCTGCGGATGGAATCCGACTGTGGATTTGTGATCTGGAAATGGTCTGGGGGAGATGAAGAAAATTCTATTTTGTAGCCTGATCCTACTAAGTCTAAGGCCCAGGGGCTTGATGTTACTTCCCTCCAACTGGCCTGAAACTTCTTCAATCTCCCCCCTACCATGGCGTCATTGCTTATCAGTGGACTTAGTTTGGGAGGAGGGAGTGGGGTTTCTGCCTTTCCCCCCCTTGGGGTAGCTCCAACGCCCCAAATTGCCCTCATCTCGAAAGGGACGATTGCTGGAAAAAGAGGAACGAAAGGGATATCTCCTCTTAAAGGGACGATCTTCAGGAAATCCCTTATTCTTATCGGCCGCTTTTTCTAAAATACGGTCAAGGACAGGGCCAAAAACATATTCACCCGAGAATGGAATGGAACACAATTTAATTTTTGATGTCTTATCTCCTGTCCAGCATTTCATCCAAAGGGCACGACGGGCCGCATTAGATAGTCCCGCATCCTTGGCAGCCGATCTAACGGATTCTGCTGAAGCGTCTGCCAAAAAAGCGGTGGCGGATTTCAGAAGAGGGAAGGAATCTAGGAGTTCTTCCCTTGGAGTCTTGTTCTTAATACGTTCCTCCAGCTCAGAGAGCCATAACCACATAGAGCGGGCCACAGAAGTTGCCGCAATGTTGGACTTTAAATTAAACATGGCTGCCTCCCATGCTTTTCGTAGTAAGCCATCTGCTTTCCTATCCATGGGGTCACGTAACTTAGAGGCATCTTCAAAGGGCAACGCTGTCTTCTTGTTTACCTTTGCCACCTGTACGTCGATTTTAGGAATGTCATTGAAAATTTTACTCTCAGCTGGGTCAAATACCAGACGGTTTTTGTAGGTTTTTGCAGCCCCCAACCGTTTCTCGGGATTAGCCCACTCCTCCAACACCATTTCTTTTATATTTTCATTTATTGGGAATACCCGTGTCTTTTTGACGCTCAAACCCCCAAACATGTTATCTTGTACTGAATGGGATTTAAGAGTTTCCTCTACCCCCATGGTGGCTCGCACAGCTCTCAGCAGATCAGGCATACAGTCAGAAGAAAAGCAGAATTTCCTCTCCGTTTCAGAAAAATCTGAGTTTGAGGCAATTTCATCATCACCGTCCCATTGTTTGGAGGATGATGCATCTTCAATAATGTCCTCCGAGTCAGAGGAGGAATGTGAAGTTAATCTACGTCTTTTAGATGGAGGAGGACCTTTGGCCGATAACTGAGAAACGGACGATTTCACTTCCTCCTGAATAATAGTTTTAAGCTCTTCAATTAAGGATGGCTGTTCCTCTTTAAGCACTGAAGAGATGCAGTTTTTGCAAAGACGTTTATGGTAGTCATCAGGAAGCCTCTTATAACATGCAATACACTTGTTGGGCTTCTTCGGTTTCTTTTGAATATCCTTGCTAGACCCCTGGGAAAGGATAATGGTCCCCATTAGCATATATGCAGAAACAGTAAGATTCTTAAACAGGGGGCCCAGCCAAGGGAGTGCATGAGGAGAGAGGAACACCCAGTTCTCTGCCCTAAAGTATAGTGAGCAGTGCACAATGCAGAGCAAACAAAAAAACCACCCCAGAGGGGAACTCACGGCAGGCGGCGCGGCAGGGGCTCCCAGGTGAGCGAGGCTCGGTCGACATGTTGCGCACACAGGACGCTGTGTCGGCACTTCCAGCGCTTAGTGCCGATGTAGCGCCCCTTTATGACGAAACCGGAAGTGACGCGCCGCCTCCAGAGTATCGACGCGCAGCCGGCAGATACCGCGATAGTTCTGGCGGGATCTCGCGTCTGGGAGCAGGCTTGCCGATCAACGGAGCGAGTCCTCCCTTCCTCCCTCTGCCCAGCGTTAGTACAAAGACCGCGGGAGGGCAGAGGGGCACCCCGGAATAGGATGCAGCAGGTTTCTCAGGTACCGCAATCTTCGTCTCCCCGAAGAGAGACCTCTCTCTGCCCCTGTCCTCTGTAGGGACAGGAAACACTGAGGCTGGTGGTGGGTGGGGGGGAATTTAACCTCTCTCTGTTCCTGCCCCTACAGAGGTCAGGGGTCAATCTCAGGTGGCCGTCGTGGTGACGAAGTGGAAAAATGACTTTTGGGGGTGACAGAAGCCCTTTAAGAGCTTGTTCCGGATACGCTCTACTGGAGGAGAGGTCTTCCCCACACGGTCCTGGAGGACAGAAGCCAATCCAGGGTGGACGGAAGACGGCGAGGCTCCAGCTTAGCTACGGCAGTTGTGGAGTCTGCGGTGTCCAGTGCGGTGCTTGTGGTCCTCAGCGCAAGCTAGGAAGCGTCCATCAACGGAGGGTACTCGGTCGGAGTACACGGAGCTCCGTTACACCCCCCCTTGACATTCTCTCTCCCCCCCCCCCCTTCTCGTCATTCACCTTCTCCCCATTCACCTTCTCCCCCTTCTCGTCATTCACCTTCTCCCCCTTCTCGTCATTCACCTTCTCCCCCTTCTTGTCAGTTTCTGTATGCTCCACGGGTACAGGAACTTTAGTTTCCTGTACCCGGGCGGACTGACAGGAAGTGCACACTGTGTGAGCACTTCATGTCAGTCCGGCCGGGTACAGGAGACAGATGCTCCCTGTACCCGCGGACCATACAGGGCTCAGCCACGCTACAATGAGGGAGTGACAGGAGGGAGCGCTGAGCGCTCCCCTCCTGTCAGTCCCTCTCTTTATGCTGCGCCCTCATGGATGCGCCAGCCCGGGCAGTGCTGCAGCCGCCTGAGGCTCTATATAGAGCCCTCGGGCGGCTGCAGCATGACGGGGGACAGCGCTCCTAGGACGAGCCGACCCTGCGCCCAGCCACCTTTGCAAACAGGCTGACAAATACCCAGGCGCCAGGACCAAATTCCAGCCCATCTTCTCACTCCTCATCAAGAGCATTATAGGGCTTTGTTGGAGTGCTATGCCTATTGTAAATTATTAAGCTACAAATTGACAACCAAACATAGCCACAGAACTAGTTCACCCTGCATGCATAGCCACCAAGATAGACCGCATGCATATCCACCAAGATAGGCCACAGGCACCGCTGGGCACATAGACACCCACTCAGAGCCAAGTACAGTCATCCAGACATTGATCCATAAGCGGTCAACCATTTAGACATGGCAACAGAAGACACAGACACATGCAGACACAGCCGCCAGAAGCCGTCCCCCATGCAGACACGGCCGCAGAAGCAGTCAGCCATGTGGAACTGTCCGCCGATCCACACAACCGCACTAGATAAACCCAGCAGCAGAAGCAGAAAGCAAGAGCAGTCATCCCAGCAAGCATAAATAAAGAAGCAATCAGCTCCCTAGGTACATGAGGCCAACCAGGCACAGACTCAAAAAGGCAGCCAGTCTCCCAGGCCCCAAACAGGCCCCGAGGCCGGCCACCCAGGCCCCAAACAGGCCCCGAGGCCGGCCACCCAGGCCCCAAACAGGCCCCGAGGCCGGCCACCCAGGCCCCAAACAGGCCCCGAGGCCGGCCACCCAGGCCCCAAACAGGCCCCGAGGCCGGCCACCCAGGCCCCAAACAGGCCCCGAGGCCGGCCACCCAGGCCCCAAACAGGCCCCGAGGCCGGCCACCCAGGCCCCAAACAGGCCCGAGGCCGGCCACCCAGGCCCCAAACAGGCCCCGAGGCCGGCCACCCAGGCCCCAAACAGGCCCCGAGGCCGGCCACCCAGGCCCCAAACAGGCCCGAGGCCGCCACCCAGGCCCCAAACAGGCCCCGAGGCCGGCCACCCAGGCCCCAAACAGGCCCCGAGGCCGGCCACCCAGGCCCCAAACAGGCCCCGAGGCCGGCCACCCAGGCCCCAAACAGGCCCCGAGGCCGGCCACCCAGGCTCCAAACAGGCCCCGAGGCCGGCCACCCAGGCCCCAAACAGGCCCCGAGGCCGGCCACCCAGGCCCCAAACAGGCCCCGAGGCCGGCCACCCAGGCCCCAGGCCGGCCACCCAGGCCCAAACAGGCCCCGAGGCCGCCACCCAGGCCCCAAACAGGCCCCGAGGCCGGCCACCCAGGCCCCAAACAGGCCCCGAGGCCGGCCACCCAGGCCCCAAACAGGCCCCGAGGCCGGCCACCCAGGCCCCAAACAGGCCCCGAGGCCGGCCACCCAGGCCCCAAACAGGCCCCGAGGCCGGCCACCCAGGCCCCAAACAGGCCCCGAGGCCGGCCACCCAGGCCCCAAACAGGCCCCGAGGCCGGCCACCCAGGCCCCAAACAGGCCCCGAGGCCGGCCACCCAGGCCCCAAACAGGCCCCGAGGCCGGCCACCCAGGCCCCAAACAGGCCCCGAGGCCGGCCACCCAGGCCCCAAACAGGCCCCGAGGCCGGCCACCCAGGCCCCAAACAGGCCCCGAGGCCGGCCACCCAGGCCCCAAACAGGCCCCGAGGCCGGCCACCCAGGCTCCAAACAGGCCCCGAGGCCGGCCACCCAGGCCTCAAACAGGCCCCGAGGCCGGCCACCCAGGCCCCAAACAGGCCCCGAGGCCGGCCACCCAGGCTCCAAACAGGCCCCGAGGCCCCAAACAGGCCCAGGCCGCCACCCAGGCCCCAAACAGGCCCCGGGCCGGCCACCCAGGCCCCAAACAGGCCCCGAGGCCGGCCACCCAGGCCCCAAACAGGCCCCGAGGCCGGCCACCCAGGCCCCAAACAGGCCCCGAGGCCGGCCACCCAGGCCCCAAACAGGCCCCGAGGCCGGCCACCCAGGCCCCAAACAGGCCCCGAGGCCGGCCACCCAAGCCCCAAAGCCGGCCACCCAGGCCCCAAAGCCGGCCACCCAGGCCCCGAGGCAGGCCACCCAGGCCCCAAACAGGCCCCGAGGCCGGCCACCCAGGCCCCGAGGCATTCAGCTATATTCATACCAACTGTCTAACCTAAGTACAATCCATCATAAGGAGTACCTTCTTTCATAGCCCTGGGGGCTGAATAGGGTTGTTTCGGGTATCGAAATTTCGATACCCAATCGATACTTTTATACCAGTATCGATTCGGTACCGGGATGTTCATTTTTTCGATACTAGAGTGCGCTACTGCGCAGTCTAGTATCTCCTGTTATGGGAGATCACGGCGCTCCGCGCGCTGCTCTCGTCTCTCCTACAGTGGAGAAGAAGGAGGGAGGGAATCCCTCCCTCCTATGACGCGGCCGCCGCTGAGCCCAATGAATGGGCGGCTAATGCAGGAGGAGGGACGCGGGCTTCTACTATGCAGTGAGCTGCCTGCCGTACTGCACTATCATTACCATACACTGTGTATGATGATGACAGCCCTGCCCTGCGCTGTGTGCTACAGTCTGTAATACACATCGCAGGCTGTGCTCTCATTATCATAACAATAGCACAGCAGGGCTGTCATTACCATACACAGCGTATGATAATGACAGCGCAGCACTGCAGGGCCGATTGGACTGTGCAAAACAGGTCACTAGAAGCTCCTGGGTTGCACTGAAAGAGTTAACAGGAAAGGGTTACCCAAGCGCTGCCACTGCTGTATTTCTCTGATCCCGGAGCAGGAATGAAGAGAGCAGCCCAGCCAATAAGAGAGAGGAGGCGTGTCAGGACAGCCAATCAGATGAAAGACCCGCCCTCCCTGCAGTGTATACCGGAGACAGAGTAAAGACATGTGCTTCTGCCTGGGCTCTTAGGTTAGGTTTCCCAGGTAGAGGAAGGTGGGGGACACTGCACTGTGTGTATGGGGGGGAGGTGACACTGCACTGTGTGTATGGGGGGGAGGTGACACTGCACTGTGTGTATGGGGGGGAGGTGACACTGCACTGTGTGTATGGGGGGGAGGTGACACTGCACTGTGTGTATGGGGGGGAGGTGACACTGCACTGAGTATTAGGCTAGGGCTACACAGACTTTTTGTAGCGCGACGGATTGATTTTAACTATTGAATGACAGCTGCAGTCTATAAGATTGCATTTAACGGAACACATTCATTTGGATTGCAGCTACAAACAGTCACGCTACAAAAAGTTGCAGTGTAGCCCTAGCTTTTGGACTGGACCCCATGTGCCTCACATTAATGGTAAGTGAGGTTTTTCTGTTTAATTCAATAAATGTTTTAAGTTTAAATAATCAATAGGCTTTTTGGGGTTTTATTTTATTTTTTTCGCGTGGTATCGAATGGTATCGAGTATCGCAATACTTTTTTATGGTATCGATACCGAATCAAAATTTTGGTATCGAAACAACTCTAGGGCTGAATGATCTAGACACCTTCTTCCTTGTCTGAGCCACACCCCAGAGGATGCACCGGAATACATGTTCCCTCCATGGATCCAGGCTGCATGCGGTGGAACGCAATACCCCCCGGGGCTGCTTCCTCTTACCCATGGATACGGGCTTCAAACGTCGCGTGGCCTTACTCCACTGAAGGGGCCCACACACCTGTCGCAAGAACCAGACGGAGGGCCCGGACCCCCCTCCCCGGCTCCTAGGGTCCTGTCAGCCCAACCTATGGGCAATAGACCCCAGCAGGTATTACCACATAGCCCTCCAGAACATCTCTGGGACTTCCAGACTAGCGGTACCTGAAAAGAAAACTGCAGGTCTCCCGCTCCAGGGACAGGAAACCACTGAGGTTGAAGAGAGGCTCCACCTTTTTATTCTGCAGGTTTCCTGTCCCTGGGAGCAGATCCTCTCTCTTGTGGTGCTGTCATGGGGAGGGGAAAAATCTGGTAAAGGTACTGAACCATAAAGAGTTTGTCAATTCTTGTTTAATACAAACGTTAAAAGGGTCATTCCTATCACACCTGTTGATGATATATGGCCATCACTTTGAAAAGAGTTGAGAGCTCCCTGTCGTGACTCACTGATCCTCACTGGTTATGCTACTGCTGCCCATTTACAGTATATTCCTGCACAGCAGCAGTAATGTTCACCCATTATGCAGCATTGTTCCATTCAAGTCAATGGGGCAGTGCTGCACCTCATTCCACATGCAATGCAGAGCTAAAGAAGCCTCCCTTTGACCATAAAGTGATGCCATATCCTAATAAGCCATTACACTGTGTGATAAGGGTAACACTTAATAAAAAGGCAAAATAATTAAATACCTTATCTTTCAGTTCACTCATTTCACGATTATGATTCCTCTCTAGTTGATCCTGTAACTGTTCAAGCCAAGCCTTCTGCTGGTGCTTTATATTTTCACATTCTGACGTTAAACTTTCTACCATCCGATTTTTAAGTTCAACTTCCCGTTGGAGAGAATATTTCTCTTGTTCCAAGTTCTAGAATTCATAAAAAAATAGCAAAATAGATATCATTATGCTGGGACATAAACCAACTGGCTCAAATAAACATTACATGGAAGATTCTGCATTACGTACCTCAATGGTGCCGGTCATTTCATTGCGTTGCTCCTCCAACTGATTTTGTAAGTCGCTTTGACTTTCCAACAGTTGAAGCCCATACTGTGCGGCCCTGTCCCTCTCCTCTTCCGCCTCTTTTAACTGACTCCGCAGTTTTAAGATGGCATCCATTGTTTCAGATCCCTAATAAAATGAAGACAATTTAAAGGGGTTTTCTGACTATCAAAAACCTTGGACAAACCCCCCAATTGGCTAAATAAAAAAAAGATATATAAATGATTAGAATTTATGCTTGCGTCTTTCTTCAGTGCTTTTCTCTTAGATGCTAGTCAGGCCCTACTGGTGCTGCTGGTTTACAAACTGCAGAGGTGAGCTGCCAATATACAGTACATGACTGCTGCAGCCAATTAGTGTCCTTAACAGTTGAAGACAGTAGCGGTAATCACATGCCGTATATCTGTACATCAGTGACATGCCGATGTACACCATGTGACCACTACAGCCATCAGTGGTATGCCACCACGTCACTGCTGCATTCTGTGAACAGCAGCAGGAAGACTGGCCCAGCGGTGCAGGAAATAGCACTGCAGAATCTTATTCTCTGATCTGTTAGAAAGGTACATGATGTAATCTGTAGTGAATGTAATTTTCTTATTAGTGCCTGTATTTGTGAGCCATCTCCTCCCTTTTGCTTCTCAGCTGTGTCATGTGACCAACAATCAGACCCTCCAACAGACACAGCATCTTATGTGTGGACAGGAAGTCAGTTTCTCTATGTATTCTTCTGGGAGTCTCAATGTCAGTCTCCTAGAAATGAATAGAGAAGTAACTGACTTCCTGTCCCCTGTCAGATGGGGGTCACAGTGTTGGTCACATGACACAGCTGAGGATTTCCATTACTACACAGTTTACATCATGTTCATTTCTAACAACCGAATAAAAATGTTTATAGGAGTGCTTCAACAAAACATTTTTTATTAGCCAGCTGTGGAGGTCTGGTCCGAGATTTATTTAAACAGTCAAAAGTTTAGTACATACAAGCCAAAAATTGGTCCATCAGATTTTTATTCTGCACTATTCTGACCTTTAAAAAGCACCAGAAACCTGACGGAAAAGAACTAGGGCTGAGTTCACACAGTGGAGCACCAGTCAGCGATGTAACTTACCAATCCTGGTAACGCAATGGAAACTACAAGACCTCATTCTCAAGGAGTCGTCCGACTTCTAGCTGCAGACCGCATGCATGTGGGCAATGGCAATTCTGTGGCAAAATCATGTGACAAATTACCGTGGCATGTCCGTCCACCCACCGTACTATAGCGGTACGACCTTGGGGCATGTCTGAGATTTATAATTATCTGGTCACATGCCGTACACTGGTTACTGGCTGCAGTGGTCATGTGCCATCTATAGCACCCCGAAGAACCAGAGGGGAGCACTGGACATCTTATCCCAACCATGGGAGCTGAGGCGACCAGAACCCACTGAACCTCTGTGCAGCAAGAGCTATTAGGGAATTTCAGCACATAGACCTGGTCCAAACGCCCCTAAGTTATTAGCTTCCTTGTGGGATTTATGAGCCACATTAGTGACAGAACCCATCACACGTTGCGCAGCATACTGCCCCACCGCACACCCGCTGCCTTCTGCTCATATATAGCCACCTGCTTGATCACAGAACATACACATCCCTGTAACTTCAAGCCGGCACCGGGAGTATTACATACCAGCTCCACCGCGCTCTCCTCCGCCCGCACGTTAGTCGCTCAGTTTGAAACAGGCTTCTGCTCGGTGGAATCTCGCGAGAAAAGACAAAAGTCTCCTCGCGGCTCAGAAATAAAGGCGTGGCTTCAGCGGCTGCCATGCCAGAGACAAAAGAGCTGTTCGGCACCTAGCGTGCTTAACAGACCAATAACACATTCAGGGTTTAGAAATTTCTGAATGTACCATGAAAAAGCATTAACTTACGAAGAAACATTAAGCAGCTGATTTCAGGGGGCGTGTCGCTCTGCTCTCGGCTCAGATTGGCTCACATTCAGGGGGTGTGTTCTACGCTCGCGCTCGGCTCAGTAGCAGAAGCAGGTCTGAAGCCAGCGCGGCAGGGGGTTTATGAAGAGGGACGGGGTTTAGGAGGCAGGGATGTATGAATAAACCTGTGAGCCCCCATGTTGCGCAGAAAACCGCAGGTCAATTCAGACCTGCGGTTTTCTTCGTGACAGTCTCTGATCCCCAGTGCCACTGCCACTGCGCGGGGTTGGCACGGGTGTATGAATAAACCTGTGAGGCCCTCAATGTTGCACAGAAAACCGCAGGTCTGAATTGACCTGCGGTTTTCTGCGCAACATGAAGGGGGAGGGGTACTCACAGGTTTATTCATACACCCGTGCCAACCCCGCGCAGTGGCAGTTTTCTGCGCAACATGGGGGCTCACAGGTTTATTCATACATCCCTGCCTCTTAAACCCCCGTGCCGCGCGGGCTTCAGACCTGCTTCTGCTACTGAGCTGAGCCGAGCGCGAGCGCCGCATAGAACACACCCCCTGAATGTGAGCCAATCTGAGCCGAGAGCAGAGCGACACGCCCCCTGAAATCAGCTGCTTAATGTTTCTTCATAAGTTAATGCTTTTTCATGGTACACCGGTTCTCAGCTAACGGCAGCCAACGAGCACAAAGGGAGCTCAGAGATCCCAACCTCTCCCACAGCGCACAAAGCTGTCTGGTTACGAACATGACAGTACGCCTAAATAAAGATATTATATGCACAGTATATATGTGATGTATGTGTAACGCTCTAACATGACAGTACGCCTAAATATAGATATTATATACACAGTATATGTGATGTATGTGGAGCGCTCTCGAGTGGCATTACCACTCTTATACCCTGCTTCTATCTGTGTATGCTAATATTTCATCTATGCATTTTATCCAAGTCCTCCACATTGTGCATTTCCCATTTTCATGCAACTGTATATATTCATGTAATGTACCTGGTTCACTAGTAGGTGGCAGCAAGCAGGGCCGGGCCGACACAGAGGCTGGGGAGGCTCCAGCCTCAGGGTGCTCCAGCGTCAGGGCGTAGGCCAGCTCCCCAGCCTCTGGGCGGTAGGGAGGCGTCTGACCACGTCTGCGGAGGGACGGCGGCTTCACTGTTCCCAGCGTAGGCAGAGCATACAGGGCGGGAGCGCGGCAGCCGCAGAGTTGACATCAGCACGTCACACTGTGTGCCTGCCCGCGCGAGCGCCTGCTGCTGCTTCTAGTGAGCCTCCGTGCCCATGTCCCAGCTTCGGAGGAGGACTGAGCCTGCTGCTCCTGCACCACAGCACCAGCCACCCCTAAGAAGAATGCCTGGCCTTGCCCTGGCCCCAGCAAGTATGTACCGTACCCTACCTAGCCTCATGGCCTGCCTGCTACCCCAGCCCCTCCTCAGTTATAACCCTTAATGTACCCCGATACCCCTCAGTTATATAATATAACCGAGGGGTATCATTGTACATTTTACAGGGGTAACATAACTGAGGAGGGCTATCAGACATTATACGGGGGTAATATAGCTTACATTACCCCTGTATAATGTCCCCTGATACCCCTCAGTTATATTACCCATAATGTCCCCTGATACCCCTCAGTTATATAATATAACTGAGGGGTATCAGGGTACAATATAACTTATATTACCCATGTATAATGACTGATAGGCCTCCTGAGTTATATTATCCCTGTATAATTATGTACCCTGATGTCCCTTAGTTATATTACCCCGCTGGGGTAATATAACTAAGGGGTATCAGGATACATTATTATACAGGGGTAATGTAACTCAGGAGGGATATTACACACTATATAGGGGTAATATAGCTTACATTACCCCAGTATAATCGTTAATTTCTAACGATAATTTGTTTCCCTTAGTCCTAACAGCAGCACAGATGGGGTTAATTCCCCCCGTGAGCTGGTAGGACTGGCGGAATTTTAATGAGCCCTAACAATCAATCAAAATTGACCCCCCTTAAAAGGGGGGCCGTCCCCTTAACCCCCTGTGTTTGTAACAAGATAATACAATAGGGAGGGATATTTGTGTGCTGCTGTTAGGACTAAGGGAAACAAATTATCGTTAGAAATTAACGATTCCCCTTACGTCCTACCAGCAGCACAGATGGGGAAATAGCAAGAAAAAAAACCCTAGGGAGGGTCCTCCTGCCTGGCAGCACTTAAAATAGTCTGTCCAAAGGCCATGAATTCGGATACTCTAGAATCCACCCTATAATGAGAAATAAAGGTAGACTCTGAGCTCCAAGAGGCTGACCTACAAATTACCTCCAAGGGAATGGAACATCTTTCAGCAAAAGATGTCGCCACGGCCCGCGTGGAATGAGCCTTAACAAAACTTGGAGGGTCAAGATCTAGGGATATAAACGATTCCCTGATAGCCTCTCTAATCCAGCGGCTAATCGTAGGTGTAGACGCCTTGCGGCCTTTTAACTTACCGGCAAATAAGATGAAAAGGTTTTCATTTATCCTGAACTCCTTAGATCTATCCACATAGACTTGGAGGCATCTCGATATGTCCAGTGAATGCCGAACTGGAGAAGAAGAAGTGGAGGAAGAAGAAAATTACACCGGCAAGGATATGACTTGATTAATATTTTGGAAGGAAGGAACCTTAGGCCTAAAATATGGCAAATATCTAAGAAGAACACGGTCCTGAAAAAAGGATGTGTATGGAGGGTGAGCAGAGATCGCCTGGAGTTCCGAAACCCTCTTGGCCGAGGTTATTGCCAACAAAAACACCGTCTTCCAAGTAAGAAAACGAAAGTCCACTTCTTCCAAGGGTTCAAAGGGGTGAGATGACAACCCCCTTAGAACTGCTGATAAATCCCATTGAGGAATGGGTTTGAGCACTGTAGGCTTTAGTCTTTCGGCTCCCTTAAGGAAGCGCTTGATGAGTGGGTCCCGAGCAAAAGGTTTGCCAAGACATGCTGAGATGGCTGCAACTTGAACTTTAAGGGTAGAAGGGTAAAGGCCCTTGTCTAGTCCGTCTTGAAGGAATTGAAGAAGTGATGAAAGGGGCGGATCTGCATACGCCACCTGTTTAGTAGTGCACCAGGCCGAAAAAATCTTCATGATCCTTGCATAGGCCTTATTTGTAGATTCCGCTCTGGAATGAGATAAGGTTCTCAGGACCGACTCAGAGAGCCCTTCTACTCCGGGAAGGGACTGATCAACCTCCAGGCTGTCAGGCTGAATCGATGCAGATCTAGGCAGAGATGTGTGTCCCATGACACCAGGGTCTGCTCTGGGGTGAGCCTCCAGTATTGTCCCTGACTCATCTGCATGAGCTGGGTAAACCAGGATCTCCGGGGCCAAAACGGGATGATGGCTATCACCGAGGCCTGATCCTGACAGGTTTTCATCAATACCCTCGGTATCATGGAAAAAGGAGGGAAGATGTACGCCAGCCTGAACCTTCACGGTATCGACAGAGCATCTATCGCCAGAGGGTTGTCCTCTCGATAGAGGGAACAGAATGTCTGTACCTTGGCGTTGAATCTCGTTGTCATCAGATCCACATCTGGCAACCCCCATCTGGATACTATCTGCCTGAAGATCTCCCATGGTGGGAAGGCCTCGGCTTAGACGGTCCGCTATCATGTTGAGGGACCCTCGAATATGAATGGCAGAGAGATGGGAAAGATTTGCTTCTGCCCACCGGAGAATTACCCCTATCTCCGCAAGGAGGGGGAGTGATCTCGTGCCTCCCTGCTTGTTTATATACATCACTGCGGTCATGTTGTCTGACTGTATCTTCACTGCTTTGCCTCAAATCCGCGGGGCAAAGTGGAGGAGGGCTAGCCGGATGGCTCGAATCTCGCGGAGATTGGAGGAGAGTAGCCGCTCCTGAGGAGACCAAGATCCTTGGACCGGAAGGTCTTGTAAATGGGCACCCCAGCCTACCTGGGAGGCGTCCGTGGTCAATATGACCCAGTCTGGCTGGGTCATAGACCTGCCTGCAGGAAGGTGAAACCACCACCTTAGAGAGGCACGAGTTTGACAAGACAGGGAGCACAGGGAGTCTAGGCCCACAAGGGTGCCGTCCCATTTGGCTAGAACCTCCGCCTGTAAGGGCCGGAGGTGCCACAACGCCCAAGGAACCGCGTCCGCGGCTGCTGACATGAGCCCCAACATCCTCATTAGAGTCCTGATCGAGACACGTCGAGGAATAAACAGGAATCTTGCTAAGTCCTGTATCCGCATTTCCTCTCTGGGGTCAACCGAGAGACATCTCCATGGAGTCTACTATGAAGCCCAGAAAAACGATGGAAGTTGAAGGGCTCACATTGGACTTCGGCCAGTTGATCATCCACCCGAGGCGGAGCAGGAAGGGAATGGCTATCTGAAGATGTTGGGTAAGCACTGGAACCGAGGAGGCTAGTAACAGCCAGTCGTCCAGGTAAGGAATAATGGTCAGTCCCTGAAGTCTCAAGACCGCCACCACGGCCACCACCACCTTTGTAAAGGTAATGGGGGCCGAAGAGATGCCAAAAGGAAGAGCAGAGAATTGAAAATGCCTCAGGGATCCTGACATTCTGACCGCAATTCTGAGATATTTGCGGGAAGAGTGGTGGATTGGAATGTGAAGATAGGCGTCCTTCAGATCTAAGGTCGCCATCACATTGCCGGGTCTGAGAATGTGGGAGACTGACCTCACGGTTTCCATGCGAAACCTTAACTTCCTTATGTATCGATTGAAAAATCTCAGATCGATAATCATCCGGAGATCTCCGTTTTTTTTGGGGACCAGAAACACTGGAGAATAGATTCCTAAGCCCCGCTCCTCCGCCGGAACCTCCTCCAGGGCCCCCTTGGAAATATACTCCTGGACGTAAGCCTCTAGGATTTGTTGCCTTTGAGGTTGAAGGCGTTTGGTTATCAGAAACCTTTCTGGGGGGGGGGAGGAGAGGTCTATTTGATAGCCATGGGTGACAACACTTAAAACCCAGGGGTCTGGAATCAACTGATGCCAGGCCTCCTTGAACTGGGACAGACGTCCCCCCACCGGAATCTCCGGCCGGGGAAGGGGAAAATCTAGAGGAGTAACGGCAGAGGCAGCGGGGGTCAACCGAGAGCCTGGATGAGGCCCATAGTCAGGAGGGTTTGCCCTCCTTGCCACCTCTGCGGGGGCGCTTCGGATCTCTCCGCTGAGCCCCCCAGGATCTAGGTCTGGTCCCTGACTTCCCTGGACGATCTTGCCTGCCTTTCCCACGAAAGGGCTGCTGGGGGAGGGACTTGCCTTTTTTGTCCGACAGTCCCTCCATGAGCCTGTCTAATTCCGACCCAAAGAGACGGCCCGGCTCAAATGGAAGAGAGCACAGATTATACTTGGATGCGTTATCCGCTATCCAAGGTTTAAGCCATAGCGGCCTACGTGCGGCTGAAACTAGGGCCATAGACTTTGCTGCCAACTTCAGCTGCACCTGTGCCGTATCGCAGAGGAAGTCAATGGCGAGATTGGCAGTCTTGAAAGACGCCAATATATCATCTCTGGACACATTTTGGTCCACGTCCGTCTGGATGCTGTTTAGGCTGGATCGAAGAAAAGACGACACTTCAGCTGCGGCAATGGAGGTAGAGGCTGAGGCCGCCACCGCGGAGTAGCTACGCCTAAGGGTGTTTTTAGCTCTCCTATCGAGGGGATCCTGAAGATTGGAGCCATCATCCGCTGGAACCAAAGTGCGCTTTGACAACTTCGCAATAGCCATGTCCACCTTTGGAACAGAGCCCCACGACTCCATCAAAGGTTTAGCCATCGGAAACATGGTCTTGAATTTCTTGGTTAGGACCGGCGCCTTCTCCGGTTTTTTCCACTCCAACTGCATCATAGCTAGGAGGGAGTTATCCGCTCTAAAGACACGCTGTGCCCTGGTAGCGGGGTCGGAGGGCTCCCCCGGGTCAACATCATGGTCCCCCGACCTGATGGACTTTAGCAATTTCTGTGTTTTTTCCGGAGGGAAGAAACATGACGAGGTATCCTCCTCATCCGAAGAGGAATCCAAGGAAATTGCAACCGGCCTCTCTCCATGGGTCGTCACCTCCATAGGGACGTGCGTAGGTGCCTTAGCGCCTGGAAGCCTCTCATCAAGGAGGTTGACTACTCCCTTAATGGAGTCGTCCACATAGGTCCTCACCCAATAGTACATGTCCTGCACAGTGGGATCCACGGTCTCCTGGGAACGTCTGCAGGACTCACACCTGGAGTAAGGATACGCGTCCTCCAGGGGGGTATCGCAGTCAAAGCAGGCCAAGTGACGTCTCTTAGTGCCCGCCTTGCGGGGCTGATCACCTTCATGGGGAGACGCCATCTGAAAAACAGAAGAAAATAACTCAGAAAAGGGTTATAACAACACTCCACTGCTCTTGATTTAGCATAAGCCCACCGAAATGCAGGATACAATAGTTTGAGAGAAAAAAATCACGCTTCTGAAGTAGCACTCAGGAACGCTGAGGACTCTGGAGCTAATCTGCAAAGAAACGCTGCAAGAGACAGACTGAAGTCAAACGTGGAGCTTATATTCAAGAAGCTCCGCCCAGGGGGCGTGACAGAGCCACCCTTCCACTACAATGAAAAAAATAACTGTAGCTATATTAATATATATATATATTGTGGTAAGGTGCAAGGTGTCATATGCGATGGCAGGTACGTGTCACCGAGGTTGCTGGCCTCGGTGAGGTGAGAGCCGGGTTTTTATCTGCAGCAGCTAGTGCTGTTTGACTCTGTTAAATAGCATGGCTGCAAAGCCGATCCGGGCCGGCTCTTACTGGGAGCAGCTAAAGAGTAGGGTGGGTGGCTGCTCCCCACGGTCCAGTCCGAGTTTTGGGCTGGGTATAAAACACAGCCATCAGCTGTGTCTGGGGTGATTATCCAGGAGCCTGCTAACAGGGCTGAGGAGTTCTCTGTGCTGGAGGACGGAGCTCAGCAAGGTGGTGTTTCCCTGCAACCTGAAGGAGGAATCGCCTGCGGCTGAGCCGACTGCTAGGTGTGAACCCGCACCTAAACCACCCAAGGTGACTGGACCCTGTGTTGGCCTGTTTTTGGTTTTGCCACATGATTTCTGTTGTGTGTGAACTGTCACCAAGAGACTGTTTTCATTTCTGGTGTGCAAGTGTGAATAAAACACTGTTTGATGCACAATCTGGACTCCTTGTTTTGCCTCTAAACTGCACCCGCACCGCTGTCTACCAGAGCGACTCCCACATTTGGTGTCGGATGCGGGCATGCGCAGTGAGGCTGGCGTGAACGCCGAACTTTGTTTTTGCTGAGCAAAAGTGAATGTCCTATATTAAGCCGGCAAAGTTGCAGCCTGTGATCCCCGACAAAATGGAGGCGGCTGTGAAAGCCCTCATAGAGGCTAACGTGCAGCAGCGGGAGACCAACCAGCTACTGCTACAGCACGTGATGGCGTTGCAAGCGGCAGGAGCGTCCCACCGCGTCCACGATGCCCGGAAAGCTGTCCGTGCCGCGATCCCTAAGATGACCCCTCGGATGATGTTGAGACCTATCTGGCGGTGTTCGAGAAGGTGGCCGTGAGGGAGAAATTACCCCGAGAACAGTGGGCAGAGGTCGTCGCTCCGTTCCTGGCGTCTGGACCCCAGCAAGTATTTTTGACCTCCCAGGTGACCAAGCAGCTGACTACCCGACTGTGAAAGGTGAGATCCTGGCAAGACTGGGGTGAATGTTTTGGTCCGGGCCCAGCGGGTGCATCAGTGGGAGTTTAACCCGGCTGAACCCGCCAGGCCACATTACTATGACTTGCTACAACGGTTGCAAAATGGCTGCAGCCAGACATACTGACTCCCACTGCTATGCTCGACCGTCTGTTAGCCGATGTCTTCTGGAGGGCTTTGCCTTACCCTCTCCAGCACTGGATCGGCCAGGTATCGCCCACCAATGCCCTGGAGATGGTCGACCTGGTGGAGCGTTACGAGGCCACCAGAAACCTGCAGGGAGTCTTGCTGGGAAGGGGTCAGTCAAACCCCGGAGGCCTCTGCCCCAGTTCCGACGTCCGGCGACAGAGCGGCCTGCACGGAATATACCCCTGCGAGTCCGCTTCCCGTGGTATGCTGGAGGTGTCAGGAGCCAGGCCACATCAGGGCCGACTGTCCGCATCGGGAGGAGCCGATGGATATGAACTACGGGGGTCGTCACTCCCTGTATGCACGGAAGCTGTGCGCAACTGGCACCCGTGAGGTGCAGGACCATAACCACCTGTGTCAGGTAGAGGTGGGAGACTCTCTGGCGGTGGCTCTGCTGGACTCCGGGAGTTTAGTCTCCCTGGTAAGGGCTGCCCTTGTACGGCCTGCGGAGTATACTGGCCGTAAAGTCGGGGTCCTGTGCATCCACGGAGACCTGAAAGACTACCCCACTGCACTAGTGACTTTGTCCACCGCGGCTGGTAGGTGGACCCACGAGGTGGCTGTCGCTACTAAACTCCCACACGAACTGATACTTGGGAGGGACTTCCCGGTTTTCCGGCGCTGTGGCCGGTAATAAAGGTATCTGAGGGACCCGAGACAGGGGTGACCCTAGTAGAGTGGCCTGATACCCCTGGAAGGCCAGAACCCTGGGAACCCGAGTCTGAAGGGCCGGCGGTAGGGGTGACCACTGCTCCAGCGGTAGAGGGGGAGACAACCCCACTGAGTGTAATGGTGGGAGACACGGAGGACTTGCCACCGGGACCTGAGTTGGCAGACCTCAATGTCTCCGGGAAAATTTTGGGACCGCACAACACGGGACCAAACCCTAACCAGGGCCTGGGAGAATGTGCTGGAAATTGATGGTAAACCCCAGAAACCAGGGGCTGAATTAATGTTCCCACGATTTATTGTTCTACAGGTATGGATGAACCAAGTCCGAGGTGAACCTGTTGAACAGTTGAGTGGTGCCCACAGCGTATCGCAAGCTTGTCATGGAGCTTGCCCACCAACATGTTCTTGGGGGACACCTGGGGTGGCAGAAAACCCAGGACCGCATACTGCAGCGGTTTTATTGGCCCAGTGTGTTCAAGGAGGTAGAAAATTATTGTAAGTCCTGTCCAACCTGTCAGATAACTAGCCCCCAGCCTCATTTCCATAGTCCTCTGGTACCTCTGCCAATTATTGAAGTACCGTTTGAGCGAATCGCTATGGATTTAATTGGGCCTGTACCAAAGTCTGCCAGGGCCACCAACACATTCTGGTAGTTCTCGACTATGCCACTCGGTATCCGGAGGCGGTGCCTCTGCGACATACCTCAGCTAGGCTCATTGCCAAAGAGTTAATGGAGATGTTTTCCCGTGTGGGCCTGCCAAAAGAGGTTCTGACAGACCAAGGGACCCCTTTTATGTCCAAAGTAATGAAGGAACTGTGTAAATTGTTGCGTATAAAGCAGTTACGGACGTCCGTTTACCATCCGCAAACAGACGGTCTTGTTGAGAGAGTTTAACCAAACTCTAAAAAATATGTTAAAAGGGTGGTGTCTAGAGATGGGAAGGACTGGGACCTGCTTCTGCCCTATCTCATGTTCGCAGTGCGAGAGGTACCCCAGGCCTCTACTGGGTTCTCGCCCTTCGAACTGCTTTATAGCAGACACCCTCGGGGCCTGTTGGATATCGCCAAGGAAGCATGGGAACAACAGCCTGTCCCCCACAAAAGTGTCATTGAGTATGTCACCCAGATGCAGGAACGGATAGAAAGGGTGTTGCCGCTGGTCCGGGAGCATATGGAGGCAGCGCAACAAGCCCAGAGTAGGGTGTATAATCGTCAGGCTCGGGTGCGGGGCTTCCATCCGGGAGATCGGGTTTTGGTTCTGGTACCCACCCTTGACAGCAAGTTCCTAGCTAGGTGGCAGGGCCCCTATGAGGTGATCGAGAAGGTAGGGAAGTAAATTACAAAGTACACCAGCCAGGGCGGCGCAAGCCGGAGCAGGTGTACCACGTGAATTTACTTAAGCCGTGGAAAGATAGGGACACGGCCGACGACCACAGCCCCCGGCCAGGGCTTCTAGGTGAAAAGGGTCCAGCCCCACAGTTCGAGGCCTGTGAAGCAGTAACCACGGTAAAAATTGCAGACAGCCTGTCTTCCAAACAAGTTCAGGAAGTCAGGAGTTCATCAGTCGGAACACGGATGTGTTCTCGGACCTCCCTGGCCGCACGTCTCTCATCCAACATGACATCGTCACTGAGCCTCAGGCCAAGATCCGGTTAAAACCATACCGGGTACCCGAGGCTCGGCGACGGGCCATCGCGGAGGAAGTACAGTTAATGTTGAAGCTCGATGTCATTGAGGAGTCGAAAAGTGAGTGGGCCAGTCCCATAGTCCTAATACCCAAGCCGGATGGGACGTTGCGGTTCTGCAACGACTTTCGCAAGTTAAATGAAGTATCCAAGTTTGCGCAAGCTTGTCATGGAGCTTGCCCACCAACATGTTCTTGGGGGACACCTGGGGTGGCAGAAAACCCAGGACCGCATACTGCAGCGGTTTTATTGGCCCAGTGTGTTCAAGGAGGTAGAAAATTATTGTAAGTCCTGTCCAACCTGTCAGATAACTAGCCCCCAGCCTCATTTCCATAGTCCTCTGGTACCTCTGCCAATTATTGAAGTACCATTTGAGCGAATCGCTATGGATTTAATTGGGCCTGTACCAAAGTCTGCCAGGGGCCACCAACACATTCTGGTAGTTCTCGACTATGCCACTCGGTATCCGGAGGCGGTGCCTCTGCGACATACCTCAGCTAGGCTCATTGCCAAAGAGTTAATGGAGATGTTTTCCCGTGTGGGCCTGCCAAAAGAGGTTCTGACAGACCAAGGGACCCTTTTATGTCCAAAGTAATGAAGGAACTGTGTAAATTGTTGCGTATAAAGCAGTTACGGACGTCCGTTTACCATCCGCAAACAGACGGTCTTGTTGAGAGGTTTAACCAAACTCTAAAAATATGTTAAAAGGGTGGTGTCTAGAGATGGGAAGGACTGGGACCTGCTTCTGCCCTATCTCATGTTCGCAGTGCGAGAGGTACCCCAGGCCTCTACTGGGTTCTCGTCCTTCGAACTGCTTTATGGCAGACACCCTCGGGGCCTGTTGGATATCGCCAAGGAAGCATGGGAACAACAGCCTGTCCCCCACAAAAGTGT
Source organism: Bufotes viridis (assembly GCA_033119425.1). Lineage (NCBI taxonomy): Eukaryota > Metazoa > Chordata > Amphibia > Anura > Bufonidae > Bufotes > Bufotes viridis. The sequence goes on from CM065590.1 coordinate 359,175,167, forward strand.
CATTGAGTATGTCACCCAGATGCAGGAACGGATAGAAAGGGTGTTGCCGCTGGTCCGGGAGCATATGGAGGCAGCGCAACAAGCCCAGAGTAGGGTGTATAATCGTCAGGCTCGGGTACGGGGCTTCCATCCGGGAGATCGGGTTTTGGTTCTGGTACCCACCCTTGACAGCAAGTTCCTAGCTAGGTGGCAGGGCCCCTATGAGGTGATCGAGAAGGTAGGGAAGTAAATTACAAAGTACACCAGCCAGGCGGCGCAAGCCGAGCAGGTGTACCACGTGAATTTACTTAAGCCGTGGAAAGATAGGGACACGGCCGACGACCACAGCCCCCGGCCAGGGCTTCTAGGTGAAAAGGGTCCAGCCCCACAGTTCGAGGCCTGTGAAGCAGTAACCACGGTAAAAATTGCAGACAGCCTGTCTTCCAAACAAGTTCAGGAAGTCAGGGAGTTCATCAGTCGGAACACGGATGTGTTCTCGGACCTCCTGGCCGCACGTCTCTCATCCAACATGACATCGTCACTGAGCCTCAGGCCAAGATCCGGTTAAAACCATACCGGGTACCCGAGGCTCGGCGACGGGCCATCGCGGAGGAAGTACAGTTAATGTTGAAGCTCGATGTCATTGAGGAGTCGAAAAGTGAGTGGGCCAGTCCCATAGTCCTAATACCCAAGCCGGATGGGACGTTGCGGTTCTGCAACGACTTTCGCAAGTTAAATGAAGTATCCAAGTTTGACGCGTATCCCATGCCCCGAGTAGACGAGCTGGTTGAAAGTTTAGGACAAGCCCGTTATTTTTCTGTGCTGGACCTCACTAAAGGGTACTGGCAGGTACCCTTAACGGAGTCGGCTAAGGAAAAACCGCATTTGTTACCCGCAGGGCCTGTATCACTACAAGGTGTTACCCTTTGGCCTGCATGGCGCCCCGCCACTTTCCAAAGGTTAATGGACATAGTGCTGCGACCACATCGTCGGTACGCCTCGGCCTACTTAGATGATGTAGTCATCCACAGCACCGACTGGGAAAGCCATTTACCCAAGGTGCAGGCGGTAGTGGATGCCCTGAGGAAAGCGGACTGACCGCTAACCCAAAGAAGTGCTCCATAGGGTTAGAGGAGACAAAATATCTGGGATATGTAATTGGGCGGGAGTCATCAAACCTCAGGTAACTAAGGTAGAGGCCATTCGTAACTGGCCCCGACCGGTCACCACCAGGCAGGTAAAGTCGTTCCTGGGGATTGTAGGTTACTACATGAGGTTTGTGCCCCACTTTGCCACAATAGCAGCGCCATTGACAGACCTGTTGAAGGGGCGAAAGTCTGGGAGGGTTAGCTGGAGTGAGAAGGCGGAGGAGGCTTTCTCCGCGTTGAAGTCGGCCCTGTGTGGGTCCCCGGTTTTGGTGACACCCGACTTCAACAAGGAGTTTGTCGTACAGACCGACGCCTCGGAGGTAGGCCTCGGTGCGGTACTGTCGCAGGAGGTCAACGGGGAAGAACATCCCGTTGTCTTCCTGAGCCGTAAGCTCAGTCCCGCCGAGTCCAGATATAGTATAGTGGAGAGGGAGTGCCTGGCTATCAAGTGGGCACTCGAATCTCTCCGCTACTACCTGTTAGGGAGGAGGTTCCGTCTGGTGACCGACCATTCCCCCTCAAATGGATGAGTCAGGCCAAGGAGAGTAATGCTCGGGTCACCAGGTGGTTCCTATCTCTTCAAAATTTCAAGTTCTCCGTGGAACACAGGGCAGGCCGCTTGCAGGGCAACGCAGATGCCCTGTCCCGCGTCCACTGCCTCACGTGTGTTCACCCCTCAGGGTTGAACAAAGGGGGGTATGTGGTAAGGTGCAAGGTGTCATATGCGATGGCAGGTACGTGTCACCGAGGTTGCTGGCCTCGGTGAGGTGAGAGCCGGGTTTTGTCTGCAGCAGCTAGTGCTGTTTGACTCTGTTAAATAGCATGGCTGCAAAGCCGATCCGGGCCGGCTCTTACTGGGAGCAGCTAAAGAGTAGGGTGGGTGGCTGCTCCCCACGGTCCAGTCCGAGTTTTGGGCTGGGTATAAAACACAGCCATCAGCTGTGTCTGGGGTGATTATCCTGGAGCCTGCTAACAGGGCTGAGGAGTTCTCTGTGCTGGAGGACGGAGCTCAGCAAGGTGGTGTTTCCCTGCAACCTGAAGGAGGAATCGCCTGCGGCTGAGCCGACTGCTAGGTGTGAACCCGCACCTAAACCACCCAAGGTGACTGGACCCTGTGTTGGCCTGTTTTTGGTTTTGCCACATGATTTCTGTTGTGTGTGAACTGTCACCAAGAGACTGTTTTCATTTCTGGTGTGCAAGTGTGAATAAAACACTGTTTGATGCACAATCTGGACTCCTTGTTTTGCCTCTAAACTGCACCCGCACCGCTGTCTACCAGAGCGACTCCCCACAATATATATATATATATATATATATATATATATAACATCCTCCAGAAAGGACTCCCACCGTGGAAAAACAACGTTTACTCTATAACTCTCTCTCTTTCTTTGAAGAAGAGAGAGAGAGCGTGCCGACAAACCAGCCGGGCGCACAGGGGATGACGTCATTCCCCTGCAGCGCCGCCGGCCCAGCCGCCGAAGCCACACAGAGAGAGAGAGAGGAGGGGAAAAACGGACCGCGCTCCCCAGACGCCGCCGGAACAGGTACCAGGGCAGCCAGGGGGGAGCGCGGCGCAGAATACTTAACAGAAGCCCAAGAGGGCTAGTCCGCCAGCCCACCAGTCCGGAAGGACTAAAAAAAAAACACACAGGGGGTTAAGGGGACGGCCCCCCTTTTAAGGGGGGTCAACTTTGATTGATTGTTAGGGCTCATTAAAATTCCGCCAGTCCTACCAGCTCACGGGGGGAATTAACCCCATCTGTGCTGCTGGTAGGACGTAAGGGGAATGTCCCCTGATAGCTGTCCTCCATTATATTACCCCAGTATAATGTCCCCTGATAGCTGTCCTCCATTATATTACCCCTGTATAATAATGTACCCTGATACCCTCAGTTATATTACCCCCTGTATAATGTCCCCTGATAGCCCTCCTCAGTTATATTACCCCTGTATAACTGATACCCTTCAGTTATATAATATAACTGAGGGGTATCTGGGTAAATTATACAGGGCGGGGTAATATAACTATGGGGTATCAGGGTACATTATTATACAGGGGTAATTTAACTGAGAAGGGCTATCAGGGGACATTATACAGGGGTGATATAAGTTATATGACCCCTGTATAATGTCCCCTGATAGCCCTTCTCAGTTATATTACCCCTGTTACCTCTTGTACAGTGTCCGAAGAGGAAGAACCAAAAACCATACTGCCCAGGGACGGCATGTTCTTAGACCTAGCCCCCAGCCAAAGTGTTGAAGTGTCGTCTGAGATCTCCAAGGTCCAAGCCAAGTAATTGTAAGTTTTTATGTGGAGTATGTTTATGGTATACACACATAGCATGCACTATGTCACACAATATACAGTATATCTCTACACTTTGTAGGGGCTATACTGTATATTGTACTGCATGGCGCAGGGGTTATATTGTCCAGCATGGTGTGACCTCTATACATTTAATGTACAGTATACATTATAATCCTTGCATTATGCCGTACAATATACAGTATAATCCATACACCATGCCGTACAATATACAATATAGTTCATACACCATGCTGGACAGCATATATTATAATCCTGTACATCCTGCATATACTGTACAGCATGGTGTATGAAAAAAATAAATAAATGAACAAAAAGGTATCTCTGCATACCGCAATACTCTCATATTTTATCTTAGCGGGGGGGGGGGGGGGCGCACTTGGGCAGCTCAGCCTCTGTTGGTGGTGGGCCTTGTCCCAGCCCTGCATGGCAGAGCTACAGTTAGAGAGAATGGAACCCTTCTTTCCATTCTAACCCTCTCTCTTAGGGTCCATTCAGACGTCCGGATCCGGACTAGTGATGAGCGAGCACCAAAGTGTACTCAGTACACTTGAGTAAAAAAATATTTGTGTGCTCAGCCAAGAACCTGAGTATAATGGAAGTCAATGGGAGACAACCAGACACCCTGGTCCGTTAGAAAAGGTGAGAAAGTGATAGAAACACCACCGAAATGGATCGGAAACAGCGTGGGGGACGATGTCTAGATGTATCTTGGACTCCCAGGTGGTTGTTGGCAACCATGTTGTCCCAGTTGTACGCCACTTTTACACACTGACAAAAATACGCAAAAAAAAACAAAAAAATCAATTTCACAGAAAAAATTGTTAGGAAACATTCTTTCCTGTATATAAAATGCAAGTGTTACAAAAAAGTACAAGCAAGAGGCACTCGGAAAAAGTCAGTATATCACATAAAGGAGGGCCTCATTCACATTGTGATACAATTGTTCAGGTAGTGGGACTCCTACACTCATAAAGCCTATGCACTAAGTGAAAGGGCTGTACAAAAATTACAAGGAAGCGACACTGCAATACACCCTTTATTACACATGAAAGAGGGCGTCATACACACCCTTGAAAAATTATGATTGGCGGCCTACTGGTGACCCTCAAAAACATTAGGGACGAGGGCCTGCTGGTGACCCTCTGAAACAGGGGTGCACAACCTTTTTTGGTCTGGGGGCCGCATTGTCACATTGCACTATTTCAAGGGGCCGCAAAAAAAAAGTTAATCAGCGCTTGCTTGTATCAGCCTATTACACAGGCTAATACAAAGTGACTGGGGAGGAATGATCACTACCACAGTCATTCCTTCCTCATTCACTTCTATCGAATATTGGTAGCACATTCCTGATTACGTGTTGAGATGTGCTGACGATAATTGTACTTTCCTCATCCTGATAAATATGCAAATCGGCCAACAAACGAGTGATTCCTTGTTTATCAGCTGATCAGCGGCATGATTATACCGCCAGATATCAGTAATGAGCGCTCCCATGAACACTTGTTCCCAGTAATTGGAGATTGCAGTCAGCACAACCCAATACGCAGGTGCACGTTGCTATGGTGAAATACACATACAAACGTAAAAACAAAGGTGCAATGGCACACTGCAGCTAGAGCTCCGTCCTGCCACTATGCTGGATGTTAGATGAGGCATTAGTTTATATTTTGGCCAAATTATGTAAGCCACCCACCACTTCACGGTTGCCTCTCGAGTGGTCCCTAACATTAATTCTTACCTTTTATGGGCCATATCAGCCACACAAAACCCAGGGAGTGCAGGTGCAGGTGGGTGGCTTACATAATTTGGCCAAAATATAAACGAATGCCTCATCTAACATCCAGCATAGTGGCAGGAAGGAGCTCTAGCTGCAGTGTGCCATTGCACCTTTGTTTTTACACTTGTTCCCAGTAATTGTCCTGAATATCGTGCCGTGTAACAGGGGCTTAGAGATTTCGTAGTAAAAAATTATTTTTAACACGTTCCTGCAGCATGGGCCTGAAACAGTAGATTCATACTTTCCTGCTCCCGCTGTCTCCATCTTCTGGTTCCGGCGCTGTTTACATCCGGCTGGCTATGGGCATAGTCACTTGTACCTCTCCAGCCAATGACTGACATCAGTGGTGATGTGGCCACAAGCAGCGTTTCACTGCTAAAGTCAGTCATTTGCTGGAGAGGTGCTCCAGGACCAGAAGATGGAGGCAGTGAGAGGAGCATGGAGCAGGAAAGTAGGAAACTTATGTGTCAGGGACTATGCCCTTTGAATCCAGAGGAAAAAAAACAGGCTGGTTCTGAGAACTCCATTTAAAGCAGGCATATGACGCGAGTGTGAGCGGAGCGTGTTTGATTAAGTGTATGTTTGTATAAGTGTGTGACTTAAGATTAACCCCTTAACCAGCTCCGTACCGCTGTACGCACGGATGCGTCCAGGCGGTGGCTGGTTTACTCCTCCTGGGCGCGTCATCTCGCAAGGCGCGAGATTTCCTGTGAACACGCGCGCACGCGCTCACAGGATCGCGTCGGGGAGAACTTTAACTACAGCCTGCCAGCGCTGATTGTGCGCTGGCAGGCTGTAGAAGTTAAAAAAAATGGCATATCAGACGCTGTTTTGTTAACAGCGTCTGATATGCTTGCTGCTCGTTCCTCTGGTGGTCCCTTTTGCTTGGGACCACCAAAGGAGCCTTATGTAAGTGCACCAATCACCACACAGACCCCCCCCCCAGTCACTGATTAACCCCTGATCACCCCATGTCACCCCCCTGATCACCCCGTCACCCCCCCCTGTCACTAATCACCCCCCTGTAAGGCTCATTCAGACGTCCGTATGTGTTTTGCAGATCCATGGATCAGCGGATCCGCAAAACACGGACACTGGCAATGTGCTTTCCGCATTTTGCGGATCCGCACATTGCCAGAACTATATAGAAAATGCCTTTTCTTGTCCGCAATTGCGGACAAGAATAGGACATGCTCTATCTTTTGCGGAGCTGCGGCTGGATGTTTGTGGGCCGAAACCTGGAAGTTCGCGGCCGCAGCTCCGCAAATGCTGATGCGGCGAGCACATAGTGTGCTCTCCGCATCACCGCCGGCCCCATTAACAGTGAATGGGTCCGCATCTATTCCGCAGAACTGCGGAATAGATGCGGACATTTTTGCGGACGTGTGAATGGGGCCTTACTTTTTTTTTTTTTTTACACAATTTTATGCAGAGATTTTTTCATCCACATTGATTGATGCGAATGAAGAAATCTGTGCCGTTCATTTTTTTATTTTTATTTTTTTTTCAGCCCAGAGGCTGAACGGAAAAAAAAAATCTCATTACCCATATGCTCAATATAAGAAGAATCGCAGAAACTCCTAATGCTGGCCATACATGTAATGATTGCGGAGACCCTCAAATGCCAGGGCAGTACAAACACCTCACATGTGACCCTATTTTAGAAAGTAGACACCCCAAGGTATTCCGTGAGGGGTATGGTGAGTTCATGTAAAATTTTATTTTTTGTCATAAGTTAGTGGAATATGATACTTTGTAAAAAAAATAAAAAATATATATATATATATATATATATATATATATCAATTTATGCTAACTTGTGCCAAAAAAAATAATAATTCTGTGAACTCGCCATACCCCTTACGGAATACCTTGGAATGTCTTCTTTCCAAAATGGGGTCACATGTGGGGTATTTATACTGCCCTGGCATTTTAGGGGTCCTAAAGCGTGAGACTCCAAATGCGTAAAAATGCCCTATAAAATCCTAAAGGTACTCATTGGAATTTGGGCCCCTTTGTGCATCTTGGCTGCAAAAAAGTGTCACTCATGTGGTATCGCCGTACTCAGGAGAAGTAGGGCAATGTGTTTTGGGGTGTATTTTTACATATACCCATGCTGGATGTGAGAAATATCTCTGTAAATGACAACTTTTTAATTTTTTTTTATACAAAGTTGTCAGTTTACAGAGATATTTCTCTCACCCAGCATGGGTATATGTAAAAATACACCCCAAAACACATTACCGTACTTCTCCTGAGTACGGCAATACCACGTGTGCCAGTTTTTTGCAGCCTAGGTGCGTAAAGGGGCCGAAAGTCCAAAGAGTACCTTTAGGCTTTACAGGGCTGCTCACAATTTAGCCCCGCCCAAAATGCCAGAACAGTAAACACACCCCCACAAATGACCCCATTTCTGAAAGTAGACACCCCAAGGTATTCACTGAGTGAATCCGTGGGAGATTTTTAATTTTTTTTGCCAGAAATTAGCAGAAATGGAAACTTTATTATTATTATTTTTTTCCTCAGAAAGTGTAATTTTCTGCTAACTTGTGAAAAAAAATTAAATAATACATGAACTCACCATGCCCCTCCGCGAATACTTTGGGGTGTCTTCTTTCTAAAATGGTGTCATTTGGGGGGTATTTATACTATCCTGACATTCTAGCACCTGAAGAAACATGACAAGTGCTCAGAAAGTCAGAGCTGCTTCAAAATGCGGAAATTCACTTTTTTGCACCATAGTTTGTAAACGCTATAACATTTACCCAAACCAATAAATATACACTTATTGCATTTTTTTTTATCAAAGACATGTAGAACAATAAATTTAGAGAAAAATTTATATAGAAATGTAGTTTTTTTAAAAAAAATTTACACCAGAAAGTGAAAAATGCAATTTTTTGGCAAAAATTTCGGTCATTTTGGATTAATATCAAAAAAAGTAAAAATGTCAGCAAGAATGAAATACCACCAAATGAAAGCTCTATTAGTGAGAAGAAAAGGAGGTAAAATTCATTTGGGTGGTAAGTTGTATGACGGAGCAATAAACGGTGAAAGTAGTGTAGTGCAGAATTGTAAAAAGTGGCCTGGTCATTAAGGGTGTTTAAGCTAGGGGGTCTGAAGTGGTTAAGGACCAGAGGTTTTTTTTTTTTGCGTTTTCGTTTTGCGCTCCCTGCCTTCCCAGAGCCATAACTTTCTTATTTTTCGGTTTACATAGCCGTATGAGAGCTTGTTTTTTGCGGCACAAGTTGTACTTTCCAACGACACCATTTAATATTGCATATGATGTAGTGGGAAGCGGGAAAAAAATTCCAAATGGCGTGAAATTGCAAAAAAAAAAAAAAAAAGCAATTCCACCACAGTTTTGCAGGTTTTTAAATTTCGATGTGCGATAAAACTGACCAGTTATTTACTCTACAGGTCAGTACGAATCCGGCGATACCCTATATGTATAGGTTTTCTTGCGTTTTGTCACCATGTTTTGACCCCTATAACTTTTTTGTAATTATATATACAGAGCTGTATGGGGGCTCATTTTTTACGTCATAATTATCTTTTTATTGATCCCATTTTAGGGTGTGTATGACTTTTGATCACCTTTTATATAATTTTTTGTGGAAAATCAAGCGACCAAAAATGGCGAATCCGCCATTTGGATGCTTTTTTCCGTTTTGCTGTTTGACGTATGGGGAATATTTTTTTATATTTTTATAGTATGGGCATTTTCGCACATTGCGACACATTTTTTAAATTTTTTTATTTTTATTTTAGCAAAAGGGGCGTGATTTGAACTTTTATGTTTTTTTTATTTATTTTTTTTTTACATTTATTTTTTTTATACTTTTATATAGTTCCCATAGGGAACTATAACTTACAATCATATGATTGCGATTATCATACATTCCAATGCAACAGCATTGGAATGTATGAAAAAAAATCGCATATTTCCTATGAAGCCTATTACAGGCAAGGCTCCATAGGAAATACTACAGAGCAGCCTGGGTTTCATTCATAGAGACCCAGGCTACTACAGGCACGCTCCGGCTCCTCCGATGGCCACACGGGGGAGCCGGAGCGCAAACCGAAAGTAAAACTTTCGGTTTGTGCGCGCTCAGATGCCGTGTTCAGAATTGACCACGGCTTCTGAGGGGTTAAATGTCCGCGATCGGCATTGCTGCCGGTTGCGGACATTAGCCGCGGGTGTCTGCTACAAGAACCATGCGGACACCCGCGGCTAAGGCTCCCACATGAAGCAGGAGCGGGCTCCATCTTTAAAGACCGGACACAGGACGTACGGGTACGTTCTGTGTCCTTAAAAGGTTAAGTGACTTCAGAGTCAAGGACTTCAGTGGGGGACTGCAATTAGCCAGTTTGTTATTATTACATTATATTGTATTTTTCGCTTTTCTGTAATCCCCATTTAGTATGTGTTGCACAATTGACAATGCCATCCAGTGCACATCTTGTATGATGTATGCAGTCCTGGAACAGTCAGTCGAGGGTGTAAATCTTTGTTCAAGATGTGAGCAAATTACCCGTTTGGAATCACAAATCGAGTCTCTAAAAAGGCGAGTTACAACACTGAGAGGCATTGAGGATTTGCAAAAGAGTTTGCCTCTCACCGAGCAAGCACTCTATGGGGTAGATGAGGGGGAAAGTGACAGTGAGGAGGCTGAGGAAAGTGAGGTAGCTAGCTGGGTAACAGTAAGAAAGCGGGGTAGAGGGAAGAGTGCCAGGGAGGCTAGCCCTGATCTGACACACCCCAACAAGTTTGCAGGTTGGCAGATGAGGGGGATCACCGTTCAGGGATGGTACTGCTGCAGCCCGACACTTCCTCTGCCATTGGGGAATGTCAGCTCCAGTAAGCAGGGGACCAGGAGAGCAGGACAGGCCAGACAGGTGCTGGTAGTGGGAGACTATATTATTAGGGGAACAGATAGGGTGATCTGTCACAAAGATCGTGATTGCCGAACAGTGTGCTGTCCTCCCGACGCTAGAGTTCGACACATCTCGGATCGGGTTGACAGATTACTGGGAGGAGCTGGAGAAGATCCAGCGGTCATGATCCATATCGGAACCAATGACAAAGTTAGAGGTAGGTGGAGCGTCCTTAAAAATGATTTCAGGGATTTAGGTCAAAAGCTTAGGGCAAGGACCTCAAAGGTAGTATTTTCCAAGATACTGCCTGTACCAAGAGCTACACAAAAAAGGCAGTAGGAGATTAGGGAGGTTAACAAGTGGCTCAAGAACTGGTGTAGGAAGGAGGGGTTTGGGTTCCTGGAGAACTGGGCCGACTTCTCTGTCGGCTACAGGCTCTATCGTAGGGACGGGCTGCACCTCAATGGGGAAGGGGCAGCTTTGTTGGGGAGAAAGATGGCGAGAAGGTTGGAGGAGTGTTCAAACTAGGGACTGGGGGGAGGATACTTAGGTTATAGGAGGGGAAGATAGTGCAGATAGAGAACAGGGGTGAGGTAGTGTGACTGGGGGAGGAATGGAAGGAGGGACTAAAACAGTTCAGAAGGAAAGGTGTAGGGTTAAAAATATACAAAAACCTCTTAATTGTATGTACACTAATGCCAGAAGCCTGACTAACAAAACTGGTGAACTGGAATTAGTGATGTGTGAGGAGGACTATGACATAGTGGGAATAACTGAACTAACATGGCTGGATGATAGCTATGACTGGGCAGTTAATGTACAGGGTTACAGTCTGTTTAGATCATCAAAACCGGAGAGGGGGAGGGGTCTGCCTTTATGAAAAGTCCTGTCTAAAGCCCACAGTCCGAGAAGATATAAGTGAGGGACATGAACATGTGGAGTCACTGTGGGTAGGAATACATGGAGGTAAAAACAATAATAAATTACTAATAGGAGTTTACTATAAACCACCTAATATACCAGAGTCCACAGAAAATCTATTACTAAACGAGATAGACAAAGCCGCAAATCATAATGAGGTGGTTATTGTGGGGGACTTCAACTACCCAGATATAGACTGGGAAACTGAAAGCTGTACATCGCATAAAGGACACAGGTTCTTGGCAATAACCAAAGACAATTACCCTTCCCAACTGGTTCAGGACCCGACTAGAGGGACGGCCATACTGGACTTAGTATTAACCAATAGACCTGACAGAACAACAGATGTGCAGGTTGGGGGACACCTGGGAAATAGTGACCATAAAGTACTAACCTTCCAATTATCATTCAAAAGAGCATTTCTACAGGGAGGAACAAAAATACCAAATCACTAAAACAGGAGGGTAGCGAAGAAGCACTGAAAAACTATAAGTGTTTGAAGTTTTTCTGAAAGATGCTATCTTAGAGGATTTCAACGTAAATAAGCAAACAACGCTATATCAGCATGGCTTCATGCGGGATCGGTCATGCCAAACAAATTTTCTATGAGGAGGTAAGTTCTAGACTTGACAGCGGCGAATCAATGGATGTCGTATATCTGGACTTCTTCAAAGAATTTGACACTGTACCACATAAAAGATTAGTATATAAAATGAGGATGCTTGGACTGGGAGAAAATGTCTGTAAGTGGGTAAGTAACTGGCTGAGAGATAGAAAACAGAGGGTGGTTATTAATAGTACACACTCAGATTGGGTCACTGTCACTAGTGGGGTACCTCAGGGGTCAGTACTGGGCCCTATCCTCTTCAATATATTTATTAATGATCTTGTAGAAGGCTTGCACGGTAAAATATCAATTTTTGTAGGTGACACTAAACTGTGTAAAGTTATTGACACGGAAGAAGACAGTATACTGCTATAGAGGGATCTCAATTGGAGGCTTGGGCAGAGAAGTGGCAGATGAGGTTTAACACTGACAAATGTAAGGGTATGGAAATGGGAAAGAATAATGCAAGTCACCCGTACATACTAAATGGTAAAACACTGGGTAACACTGATATGAAAAAAGGACCTAGAAATTTTAGTGAACAGGAAACTAAGGGTGGGTTCACACTAGCGTTATGTATTCCGTTATGGCCTTCCGTTATAACGTGGTTATAACGGAACATAACGGAATCCATAAGACGGAATGTCAAATATTTATTTCATATAAAATATGAAATAAAAATAATTATGAAAATTAAAAAAAAACAATTAATTTTGAAAAATTTTAATTGGCGGACATAATAACGCCAGTTCTTTTATCGATGAGATCTAAAGTCAATTTGTGCAGATAATGAAACAAAGCAATTAATTATATAAAATATAATTTATTACAAGTAAATACAAACAAATGGCATACAAATTGTTACAAAGAAAATCCGAATACAATATCAAAATTGACCGCTAGATGGTGCTCCACCGTTCACACCAGACTCACTTAAGTTGCTAAAGCCAACCAGCACAATGCTATTCTTAGCACGTGAACAACCAACAAAGAAACAATAGGAATGAATCTGTGGAAAATCCCTTATGCTCAATCAAAGAATATAGCAGTAAGAGACAATTTATAAATCCGCCCGCTGGCCTTGACTACGGATAATAAAATCCGATCAGAGATCTTACTCTGATAGAAATATTATAGGAATTTTAATGATGTGCACTTTCATTAAAAGTTCCCATAAAATTCTGTTTTAATACTAATGACCCACTCAACATGGAGTCTTAACTATATGCCAATTTAGAGCGATTTATAATTACTGCAAATAAAATAAGTTATACGTTACCCCTGACTTCGGGACAGAGAGCTTTCAGAAGGGACCCAGCTTTCCAAGATTTAAATCCGCAAGTTTCTTTGTGAGTCTGTGTATCCCTGGAAAAGTTCCTCAGGGCTGGACGTGGTGGAGATGTTCTGTGATCTGTGACGTCCTTTGTGATGTGATGATGATGTGATCTTTTGAACTGATGATGTTCTCTCTTTTATGTCTGTCCCAAACTGGATCAGATATGCTAATCGTTATCTATGCCCAGTCCCCCTTGGATTAGGGATTGCCAATAAGATAAGTTGGGTGTGAACGTATACTAATTAGGGGATGATGTCATCAACCCAAATACCTGAGACACTTCTGTCCATCTACTACTTGATGGCACTGTTGTATAATATTTTAAAGTCCAAATGTCCAGGAAGGTAAAATGTATGCACCTAATCTGTTCACATGACTTCCTAACCTTTTACCCATTATATCATTTAAAGGGTACTCTTCCTGACACCTCGGGGCAGACAAATTGGCGCTATTAGAAGTTCCCTAATCTTTAAATTTATTGGGCAGATACGAGTACAATGCTCCTAATGAACTCAAACCATTCACTATATCATCCAAATGACGGATTAATAGTGCCCAAGATAACTGAGTTGTTCTTACAAAACCAGCCTATATGTTCTTTTGGAGAGTTTACTCATTAATATATGGATGGCATAATATATATATATATATATCAATATAATGATATCTTACCAATAATAGGATATGAATATACAAACATTATGTGTATCATTGGTTAAAATATACTAAGACTACATATAATCACACGTGGATATATACTTTATATGTGGAGTTTATGGAATGATACCGCATACCGATGTCTTAAACAATAACCTTCCTTGACCTCGGTACATGGTCGTGTCTTCCAGACAGTGTAAATAAGACCCACTATATCCTTTAAGACAAACCACATCTGTCGGCAATAACTTTTAGAACAATACACACTGTATCCCAGTGACTTGCCGTACCGGGTACACTTAGCCTGACCTTTTTCAGGCTCACTCAAACAGAGAGTTTGGTCTCTTAAAGGCAATGAGAATCTCTATCTTGGTTCTAATATCGTCAGACATTATTGTGTCTATATGAATATGCCCGACATAATCCGCCTTCATTTCAAATCGTTCCACCAAGTGTGAATGTATTTGAAATGTGCAAAAGGGCTTTTCATATGTTTTCATCGTGATTCACGGCGCATAGGCTTTGGTTACCAAGTTCCAATTTAGAGCTTGGCTAAAGTCTTTCTAAATACACTCTCTTAGAAATATAATTCTGAACAAACTATTCGTTATTCTCATGACGATTTGCGTGAGTCAATAACTTAGAATATAAGTTTGTGGTAATAACAGTATCTTGTACCACGGTATATAAATACGATAAATGTTTTTTCTGCTTTTCCATCTCCGCATGATTGCTCATTAAGTTACTTTTAGTGAACTGAGCTCGAGTTCCAAAGTTTTGATGGAGATGGAGTTGGCAACTGTTACACTTGTGGCAATGACAGCGCCCACTACGCTAAAAATTATAGCGGCTACGATCGCAGAAATGAATCGCTTTGGTCTTTGACTTGTAGAGAATTGCTCTCTGGTCAAGGTCTTCTTTGCTTGCTTCAGGATCTGGGTAATCCGCTCTCGGGAATATCCGATGTGCATCTGGTACCAGGCTTGGATCTCCGGCGACTGGATCTCGGACACGTTGAATTGCCTTTCGACAAAAACACGTGGGTCCAGGCTGACGTAGACCTTCTGGGATAATATCCTCTTGTTCGTTAAGATGAATCCCGATGTATCCTGCAGCACGATTCCGGACGAAGGACCTGGCACAGCAGTTGGCTCAGCATGGAACTCCTTCCCCAAGATCAGGATGATGTAGATAATGGCAATCATCTTCGATGCCATTTTACGCCTATAAAATATTGTATAACACATATAAGTACATACATTTTTCAACTTTCTCCTGTAAGAGTTACTAATACCATATACTTTTGATTGGCATAAGTTCTTTTCTTGGACAGAATAAGTTCTGGTCTTAGAGGTGAGTCAAGAGATGTTTTAGTTACAGAGGAAACATACATCAGGATGGGTTAGTACACATGTACGCTCATACGATACCAATCCTTGTTTCCGTCTTTCGCTGGAACCGTCAAATCTCTTCACCTCTTTTCATCCAACTCCTTCAATCTCTCGAAGTCGTGCACTAGGATGACAAACACGTAGTTGATTAATGTGCACCCATTTTTCAATAAACTCATCCCCCTTAGGGATTTTGATCTTGTAGACCACTGGAGATAATTTGTCAGTGATGACATAGGGACCTTTCCAGGAAGGTAGGAATTTTCTCTCCTTCACTTGATCCCGAGCGAAGTTATAGAGATAAACCTGATCAGAAATTTGGAACTCTTTCTGAGTAGTCTTCAAATCATAATACGTCTTAGCACTTACTGCGGCTCTCTCTATATTCTTCTGTGCAAGCGTAAAGCATGCTGAAGGTGCTTGCGTAAATTCTCCACATACTGATGTGATGTTGTAGCATTGATCAAATTATAGTCTGTCGTCCGGTAAAGTAAATGCTGGGGTAACACCATCTTCCTACCCGTGATCATCTCGAAGGGAGAAAGCTTAGTTGCTGCACTTGGAGTAGCTCTAATGGCCATGAGCACCAAAGGCAACTTGACATCCCAGTCCTTACCAGATTCATTGACAAACTTTTTCAGGATATTCACGATGGACTGATTGTAACGCTCTACTCCACCACTAGAGGCTGGTCGATAAGCTATGTGTAGCTTCCTCTTTACCCCCAGGATTTCCCACATCTTCGTCATCACCTCACTGGTGAAGTGACTTCCACGATCGGATTCGATGCGCTGGGGAAGACCAAATCTAGAAAATATATGGTTGATGAGTAGAGATGCACATACACTGGAACTGCATGTTTTACATGGCAAACATTCCACCCATTTCGTGAACAAACATGTCACAGTCAACATGTATCGGTTTCCTTTTGATGAAGCTGTTACTGGTCCGATGAATTCAATTTGGATGTCTGACCATGGCATGGACATCCCCCTTTTCATAAGCGGTGCCCGATGATTGGGTCCTTGTGGTTGAAATTGAGGGCATATTAGACATCCTTGACAGTATGTTCGTATGTCCTGTAACATATGTGGCCAGTAAGCATAGTCCCTCAACAATTCATATGTTATTTTCTCACCTCGATGACCTGCTGTTGGGGCATCATGGGCATGTTGTAGCATCAGACCTCGGTATGCTGCGGGTACTACCCACTGTACTATACCGTTCTTTGAAGTCCGTATCAACAATCCGTCCTGTAGTGAGAATTGGGACTTACTTTTCATCAAAATCCGTAGCTCTTCCTTACCTTCACAGTCCTCCGCGGTTATGGGACAATTCTGTGGATCCTCGATATGTTTATAAAAAAGACCAATGATCGGATCCCCCTTCTGGCTCGCAATGAGGTCCTCACTAGGGGTATCTTGGCTCCACTGTGCCACTTTGGCTTCAGCTCCCTTTTGGGCCTGACTCCTTGTCATAGCATCCACTTGGATAGCTCCCATGAGGTCATCCACATCCAAGACTTCTCCATTAATGGCTGCTTGCTTGGCGAGGGAATCCGCTAGGTCATTCCCATCTTTATCCACACCTGGATATTTTGAATGGCCTCTTACCTTTTTCCAGTAAATGGTGAGACTGTGGGTAGTAACCATCTCATCAATTTTGCAAAACATTTTACCATGTTTGACTGGTTTATTGTTACTTCTCATCATGTTGGACCTTTTCCACCCGGGAAAATACTCCACAAAACTGTTACGAATATAATCAGAATCTGTTATGATAACGAATTCTTTTAGATTATATTCGATAGCCATTTGTACGGCTTTGTACACAGCGGTAAGTTCTGCAATCTGGCTGTTTTTGGAACCGATCTTATATCCGATGGATACGTCTGGGAATATGTTATTCCACACGATTCCAATCCCTGCAACTAGTGTACGTTCAGATCCTACATTGTTATGAAAAGAACAACCGTCAACATACACACATGGTAACGACTTGCAGTACTCCTCTTCGTACGATTTATATGGGGATGATGATTGTTCCTCCAGGAAATCATTTTCTGATGACTCACCTTTATGGTCCGCATTGGAACAATCATGGAGTTCAGCCAATCCTTGAGCAACTGGGTTCTTGTTATTTTGCTTGTACCTGATCTCCAATGGCCATCCCATCAAGGACATTGTCCAGGCGGTTATCCTGCTGTTAGACAGGTTTCCATCCCTTATCCGATCACTTTGCAAATATTGCAGTGGTTGATGTGCAGTTTCCACAATGATCCTTTCGCCTTGGATAAAACTCCTGAAATACTGCAAAGCCCACACAGTTGACAACAGTGCTTTTTCACAGCTATTAAACTTTACCTCAACTGGTGACAATGACTTGCTGGCATAGGCGATGATTTTGTTTCGGTTTTCCTGTTTCTGGAAAAGAACCGCACTTACGCTTTTGTCGGTGAAACCTGTTTCCACAAAGAATGGTTTTCCACCTTCCGGATAAGCAAGGCATGGAGCCTGGATAAGTCTGGCCTTGAGCTCGGTTATAGCTTGCTCATGACGCTCACTCCATTCCCATTTTACTCCTTTCTTTAGCAACTGCAAGAGAGGTTTTGTAACCTCGGCATAATTATCTATGAACTTACGTGAGTAGTTCATCATGCCTAGGAATGATCTCAACTCTTTGATATTTGTAGGAGATTTTGTGTTGATCACTGCCTCCACCTTCTTCTTCTGTGGGTTGATTCCATCAGCAGTGACTTCATGGCCAAGGAAATTCACCTTGGTCCGACACCATTGGGCCTTCTGCAAAGAAAGTTTCACACCTGCTTTCCTCAGCTGGGTTAGTACATGTCTCAGCTCTGCAATATGTTCCTCAAAAGTTGTACTTTTGATTAGGATGTCATCCACATAGGATAAGGTACCTCGTTCAGCGGCATCAGGCATTGCCTTATGCATGAATACTGCAAATTCATGGCCCGCATTGATGTACCCGAAGGGCAGTCGGGTCCACGAATACTGTTGTTTGCCGAATGTAAAGGCCAGTTTGTACTGATCCCGTTCATCCACCTTAATCGTCCAATATCCTTGCGCACAGTCAAGGGCAGTAAAGATTTTGGACCCCTGAATTTGTGCCAAGCACTGGTCAATATATGGCACGGGCCATCCGGACATGTAGACTCGTTTGTTTAGTTGCCTTAGGTCCGAGCAGAGTCGAAATTGACCGTTGGGTTTGAGGACTCCAAGTATTGGATGATTGAACGAACTATGCACGGGGCGGATGATACCTCTCTTCTCCGGGTTTTTGACGATTTCCGATAGTGACTCGTAAGCCGCCAGCGGAAGTCGATACTGTTTAACAAAAACAGGAGGTGCATTGGGATCCGTCTGGATTCTTGCAACGTGTAGGTCAGTTTCCCCACAGTCATAAGAACCCTTGGCAAACATCTCCTGGAACTCTGTAAAGAGTTCCCTTAGCTGTTGACGCTCTGATTCATTGGAGCATGCATCGGCTATGGAGAGTTTTTCTTCCACCCGTTCCTTGAGTTCTGGGAAGATCTCAGGCTGACTTAACTCGTAAGCTTCCTCAAGCTCAGTAGTTAAATCGTTCTGGGTGTAGCGTACCTTATCCTTTCCTTGCTGGTATGACTCGAACTCCTTTTCATCAATTTCATGATTGAAAACCAATGATGTTTCCTCGATGTGGCATGTACCTTCTTCAGCGCTGAAAGGATAAACAGAGTGAATATTAAATAACCCCTCAGGGTTTGAGGAAAAACTTTGTTCCACTACCTGTTCTTCGGTCAGGTACTCATCAGGTATTAATCCGATTACATCATTTTGGAATCCAAAAGTGTAGTATTCCGAATCCATAGCTAGACCAATCACAGTGTCCTTTTGTAGGGATATGCTATGGGGAACCATGTTATACACTACCATCTGTAACGGATCCTGATGGATATTTATCAGAGGAGTAGGCTTTACCTTTAGGCCGAGTTGCTGCATTCTGTTAGATAAACAGATCAACGCGTCTGCGTTCTTCAGCTTCTGTCCCTTCTCTACTTGAATGGGAAGAAGAAATGGTTTGCATCCTTCAGGGATTTCAACCTTCTCAGCAACCATAACATTCACGGCATAGGGCATCTGCTGTCCCCATCTCAAGGCTTGCTCTACATCCTGGAATCCCTCTGGGTTTCCTGGTAATCTGGACCATAGAGTATGGTTCACCAGATCAATCTGCACGGCAAATCTGTGTAGAAGGTGTCATTACCTACATACATTTGGTACCGTGGTTCATTCAACACGATGAAGATGTGTTCTGTAGTCTTATTTCCTATGGAAATAGATAATATGCATCTCGCAATGACGTTGTGACTCTGGGAATCTCCATCCAGGTCATGAATCCATTGGTCCTGTGGAGAGGAACTTTTTATCATTTTAGGGTTAGTAACCTGTTTTAGAAGACTTAAGCTTATATAGCTAGCTTCGGATTTTAGATCCAGTTTGGCGTATTTTACCCGGGCTATATTGTTCACCTGTACGGGAACCAATAAATTGTCATTGACCTTTTCAATCCGTACCATTGATTGAGTATGTTTGGTCAGGTCCGCTACTTCCTGATTTCCCCCTTGAAGAGAAATGGTTAAGACATCATCATCCAGGGTTACCTTCTCGATTCTTTCCCTTTGGATGGTAATGATGTGAGCGGCACCGTTGACATCCTCCTCGGGCTTACCATTTTTCAGGATCGTGACATCCGGCATTGATTGTTCCTGAAATGAAATTCAATAGAGTTAGGCCTCTCCTCAACCACATGACAACTGCATTGTGTTTGCGTGTTACAAGAATGTTCATAGGCAATGGGTATCTTCACCTGAGTCCATACTGCTTCATTAATAAAGTCGACTATGGAACTCAATCTTTTCAATAAATCAATTCCTATGATCAACCGATCATACGGAAGATCCACAATCAATGTGGGATGTCTAATTGTCTTCTTGCCAATCTTAAATGTCAACCAGGATGTCCCTTTTACCTGTAATGCATCTCCACCTACACTTATCAAAGAGCCATCAAATGACCTTAATCTTGGCTTCTTTGATGTTAAATCCAAAACCTGTTGGAAATAAGTTTGAGATAAAATTGTGGCTTGGGATCCAGTGTCTATAAGGCCTTTGATTGGTCCGATAAATTCATTTTGGAGATATGTATCCACAAAGTATCGGCCATCAACCTGAAACAGATCACAGAGAAAGTTAGGATGTTTACCCATCTGCTGTCTGAGAGGTTGACCTCTCTGCAGCTCCGTGACCTCTGCATTCCTGAGTCTCTCAGGACAAGCTGCAGGAGCAGTATCAGCCCCTCCCTTTGGGAAGAGCTGCGTGACACCACAAGTCACAGCTGGCTCACGGCTACATACTGGAACGATGGGATTACACACTGGAACAGACATCTGGTTCATGGAATTGACATTATTAGACTGCAAAACAAAAGACATATTAGACATTTCCCCCTGGCCCTAGTTTCAGGGTCAGGGGTGCTGCAAGGAAATATGGGATTAGAAATCACATCAGATTCTACCACAATCATCTTAATATCCTTGCAGTGGCCTGGGTTCTGACCCGGCCTAATCTGCTTTATGATGTTGAACTGCTGGGACCGGCAGTTGCTCCTAAAAAGATTCAGGCTGTTTTCCTGGGGATGTCTGAGACAACTTACTTACCATGTCACTCAGCTGGGCCACTTGTTCTGCCAGCTGATCAAACCTATTTGGTTTGCGCGGATTTTGGTTTTGTTGGGCACCCTGGTTATTGGTAGGTGACCTACTCCTGGGTGAATTTGAGTGTTCCTGCCCATCTTCCCTCTGTGGTCTGGGCCTGTTGTTCCAGCGCCTATAACCCTGGGGACCCCTATTATTAGGGGCCTATATCCACGGGGGCCCCTATAGTAATAGGGACGGTAATTAGACTTCCCATTACCCGAATTATTCCCCTCTGATCCATCAGTATTTTGGGGTCTGGTCTGCTTGGGCGGTCCTACTTGCGGTCGCTGGTTCTGTTGAACAGGTCCTGTGGGCTGAGGGAACCTACGTGGTTGTGATTCAAATCCCAAGCTAGGGTTTACCTTAGCTTCAGCTACACTTTGTTCTGGGGACCTTTTGAATCTCCTCTCACCTGAATCATGACACTCACTGATATTATACAGCGTGGTGGCAGCCGTTACCAACCTATCCAGGGAGCTCGCACGTCCAGATCTCTAGCTAAGCTAAGTTTGATCTGGAGTCGGCATAGCCTCATAGAACAATTGTTTAAACTCCTCAGACTCCCAATTTGGGGACCTATATGCTAATCCATAGGCATTTTTGAGGACAGAGAGGAATTCTCGGGGACTTTGATTGGGCCTACATGTAAGTTTATAGATGTCCCGTTTTGCGGCAGTAATAGTTCGATACGGACCAAATTCAAGTTTAATCTCATAAATAACTGTTTGCCAATCTTGTATTCCTCTCTCCCTAAAGGAGGTAAAGTAATGACGATATTTATCATCAAATGCCCATGGCAGGAATCTGATCCTGTCAGCATCAGAGTATAATTCTAAAGAATCCATAGTGGACTCATACAGCTCTAAATGGTTCGATATTTGAAAAGAACCCTTCTTAGAGAACTTAGGGACAGTTGCATTTAAAAATTTGATTATGCTAGAGGAGCTTTGATCCTTCTCTGCAGATTGGGACCTTTTCTTCCTAGAAACCACCTCAGCATATGATGGTCGCCTGGGACCCTGATCCTCTTTATGGGCATACTCATGCCTGCGTGGCAAAGAATAAGACACACGCATTCCCACATCACTTCCATCAGACTCACATGCACTCTGACCACTCTCATCAGACACATATGACACAGGTGATTTAACCCTAACCCTTCTCTCCAAGGGAATATGTGGAGAGACACTTCTTGGGGCTTCCGTGTTGCTGGCGCCTAGTAAGGCGGTCACGGTTTGAAATGCCCGACTCAATTGGGTTAAGGCCTCCTGTGTGATCGCGCCAACACTTTCAGGTTGCTGAGTGTCTTGGATGGGGTCTGCTCTAGGAGCATGTGATGACATGTCTGGATATAGGGGAGTAAGAAATGGAGGGTCAGGAGATCCCACAGCATTAGGCGGATCCCTTTCAGCATTGACTATGTTATGGGCTGATTCGCCTGTCTGCTGAATTTTTGAATACCGGAGATGTAACTCTTCTAAATCGCGTTTAAGTCCTTGATCATGTCCTTCGTAGACTTTAGTTCTGCTTCTAGCTGGATTATATGAGACTGCGTTCCCGTTATGGTCTCATGTCTTTTTTCTGAAAGAGAACTGACAGCCAATAGTGCATATAAAGCAGGTGGCAATGCATACAATAAGTATTGGTCCCTTTTGGAATTATCGGTTGCGAAATCCATATATGTCAGGTATCTTTCAACCATGCCACATGACTTCCACACATCACTACGTTCTTCCATAGCTCTCATCCGCATCTCATTAATCCATTCACTCATTTCCTTGTCCACTTTAAACCGGGAATAAATATATTTTATAATCTTTTGGATTAACTGCTCCGGGTAAGATGAACTATCTGCTGCAGCAGCATGGCCATCACCCGCATCACTGCCTGCTGTACTCATGTTTCTGATCACTGGTCAACAACAATAACAATTTGACTTGCCAATAAGGAATACAGAATATTTTCACTAATTGCACAAATTAGTTATAGAAATAACTCATCGATCTCAGCAGTGCCTCCAGAATGTCAAATATTTATTTCATATAAAATATGAAATAAAAATAATTATGAAAATTAAAAAAAACAATTAATTTTGAAAAATTTTAATTGGCGGACATAATAACGCCAGTTCTTTTATCGATGAGATCTAAAGTCAATTTGTGCAGATAATGAAACAAAGCAATTAATTATATAAAATATAATTTATTACAAGTAAATACAAACAAATGGCATACAAATTGTTACAAAGAAAATCCGAATACAATATCAAAATTGACCGCTAGATGGTGCTCCACCGTTCACACCAGACTCACTTAAGTTGCTAAAGCCAACCAGCACAATGCTATTCTTAGCACGTGAACAACCAACAAAGAAACAATAGGAATGAATCTGTGGAAAATCCCTTATGCTCAATCAAAGAATATAGCAGTAAGAGACAATTTATAAATCCGCCCGCTGGCCTTGACTACGGATAATAAAATCCGATCAGAGATCTTATTCTGATATAAATATTATAGGAATTTTAATGATGTGCACTTTCATTAAAAGTTCCCATAAAATTCTGTTTTAATACTAATGACCCACTCAACATGGAGTCTTAACTATATGCCAATTTAGAGCGATTTATAATTACTGCAAATAAAATAAGTTATACGTTACCCCTGACTTCGGGACAGAGAGCTTTCAGAAGGGACCCAGCTTTCCAAGATTTAAATCCGCAAGTTTCTTTGCGAGTCTGTGTATCCCTGGAAAAGTTCCTCAGGGCTGGACGTGGTGGAGATGTTCTGTGATCTGTGACGTCCTTTGTGATGTGATGATGATGTGATCTTTTTGAACTGATGATGTTCTCTCTTTTTATGTCTGTCCCAAACTGGATCAGATATGCTAATCGTTATCTATGCCCAGTCCCCCTTGGATTAGGGATTGCCAATAAGATAAGTTGGGTGTGAACGTATACTAATTAGGGGGATGATGTCATCAACCCAAATACCTGAGACACTTCTGTCCATCTACTACTTGATGGCACTGTTGTATAATATTTTAAAGTCCAAATGTCCAGGAAGGTAAAATGTATGCACCTAATCTGTTCACATGACTTCCTAACCTTTTACCCATTATATCATTTAAAGGGTACTCTTCCTGACACCTCGGGGCAGACAAATTGGCGCTATTAGAAGTTCCCTAATCTTTAAATTTATTGGGCAGATACGAGTACAATGCTCCTAATGAACTCAAACCATTCACTATATCATCCAAATGACGGATTAATAGTGCCCAAGATAACTGAGTTGTTCTTACAAAACCAGCCTATATGTTCTTTTGGAGAGTTTACTCATTAATATATGGATGGCATAATATATATATATATATCAATATAATGATATCTTACCAATAATAGGATATGAATATACAAACATTATGTGTATCATTGGTTAAAATATACTAAGACTATATGTAATCACACGTGGATATATACTTTATATGTGGAGTTTATGGAATGATACCGCATACTGATGTCTTAAACAATAACCTTCCTTGACCTCGGTACATGGTCGTGTCTTCCAGACAGTGTAAATAAGACCCACTATATCCTTTAAGACAAACCACATCTGTCGGCAATAACTTTTTAGAACAATACACACTGTATCCCAGTGACTTGCCGTACCGGGTACACTTAGCCTGACCTTTTTCAGGCTCACTCAAACAGAGAATTTGGTCTCTTAAAGGCAATGAGAATCTCTATCTTGGTTCTAATATCGTCAGACATTATTGTGTCTATATGAATATGCCCGACAGGAAGGACGGATCTGTGGACAGGACGTTGTTTTCCGTCTTGCATAACGGGACCCAGACGGATCCGTTATGCTTTTCCATAGACCTGTATTATGACAGAAAGCAAACGGAATGCCTTTTAAAGGCTTCCGTTTTGCATTCTGTCTGGGCATTCCGTTATTTTCCGTTATAACCATGTTATAACAGAAAGCAATAACGGAATGCATAACGCTAGTGTGAACCCACCCTAAGCTGTCAGGCAGCTGCCGCCAAGGCCAATAAGATAATGGGTTGCATCAAAAGGGGCATAGACGCCCGTGATGAGAACATAGTCCTACCACTTTACAAATCGCTAGTCAGACCACACATGGAGTACTGTGTACAGTTCTGGGCTTCTGTGAACAAGGCAGACATAGCAGAGCTGGAGAGGGTTCAGAGTAGGGCAACTAAAGTAATAACTGGAATGGGGCAACTGAGGGGAGATCTAATTACTATGTATAAATATATCAGGGGACAGTACAGGGATCTATCCTATCATCTATTTATCCCTGTGACTGTGATGAGGGGATATCCTCTGCGTCTGGAGGAAAGAAGGTTTGCACACAAACATAGAAGAGGATTCTTTACGGTAAGTGCAGTGAGACTATTGAACTCTCTGCACGAGGAGGTAGTGATGGTGAGTACAATAAAGGAATTAAGGAGGGGCCTGGATGTATTTCTGGAGTATAATAATACTACAGGTTATAGCTACTAGAGAGGGGTCGTTGATCCAGGGAGTTATTCTGATTGCCTGATTGTAGTCGGAAAGGAATTTTTTATTCCCCTTAACCCCTTAGTGACCACCCATACGCCTTTTTACGGCGGTCACTAAGGGGCCTTAGGCTGAGCCGCCGTGTTTTTACGGCGGTCCAGTCTAAGCGCTGCACGGGTCCCCCGTGTGGCGGGGAGCGTGGACCCAGCTCTCACATGAGAGCCGGGGCCCTGCTCTAACAGCCCGGACTGGCAGGAGGGCAGATCCGGGCTGTTTAATACTTTACATGCCGGGCGCAATGGCGCCTGCCGCATGTAAAGCGTTGACAGAGGGAGCGGACTACCTCTGTCACCCATCAGCAGCCCGCAAATGCGATCACGGGGTGCTGATGTCTTGGAAAGCCTTACCTGGTTTGCGGTAGGGCCCCAAACCTGTTCTTCAGTTAACTCCAGCAGGCTATGCCTCTCTGGCGCAGCCTGCTGAACAAAGTTTGATTTACATTGCTATTAAAATCTAATGCATTATAGAAATAATGCATTACATTTTAAAAGCAATCAAAATACTGTATATTATAGTCCCCTTGTGGGTCTATTAAGTAGTAAAAAAAATATGAAAAAAACACACATTTATTAAATAAAAAAATAAACTGAAAATACGCTTGTCAAATAAAAAAATTGCAACATTTTTTCCCCCCATATATTTGGTATTGCCGCGTCCCTGTAATGACGGGGACTACATAAATATTACATAAATTATCCACTATGGTAAACGCCGTAAAAAATCATTTACTCCAAAATGATGCCAATGAAAAATACAAGTCGTCCCGCAAAAATCAAGCCCTCGCACAACTCCATAGAAAAAAAAAAAAAAAGTTATGGGTCTTGGGAAGTGGCAATGCAAAATCATTTTTTGTTGTTAAAAAAGGGTTTAGTTGCAAAAAAAAATTAGTAAAACGTAAAAAAAATATGTATTTAGTATCATGTAATCGTACTGACCCAAAGAATAAAGATATTATGTTACTTTTACCAAAAAATGAACGCCGTAAAATTTATAATGCAAAAACGCAGTGGCACTATTGCTATTTTTCCCATCTCCCTCCCAGAAAGAGTTAATAAAAGTTAATCAGAAATTTATGTGTACCCTAAAACGGCGCCATTAAAAACTACAACTTGTCCCGCCAAAATTAAGCCCTCATAAAGCTATATAGACGGAAAAATTAAAAAGTTATAGCTCTTGAAACGAGACCATAAAAAGGGAAGAAAAACGCTTGGTCATAAAGGCCCAAACGGGCTTGGTCACTAAGGGGTTAAGTGGAGAAAATTGGCTTCTACCTCACAGGTTTTTTTTTGCCTTCCTCTGGATCAACTTGCAGGATGACAGGCCAAACTGGATGGACAGATGTCTTTTTTTGGCCTTATGTACTATGTTACTATGCTGCAGGAACTGGATAAACATCATTTTAACTAGGAAACTCCTTTAAGTGGCAACGTTTCCTTTCTGCCTCCTATTCACAAATGAGCGCTTTACACTGCAGAGGCCAGCGCTCACTGGTTATTAACACCTCCTGCATGATCAGCTGTGTTTCTGCCCAGCAGGACGGGGCCGCAAATCATGGCTCTGGGGGCTGCAGGTTGTGCACCCCTGCTCAAAAACATTAGGGGCGAGGGCCTGCAGCTGAAATGACACCCTATATGAGTGGTGTGTTAAGTAGTACTATTCCTATCAGTTTAATCCGTGTTACGTCCCCTACCAGGGGACGTGATTAGATTTTAGGAACCGGGAGATGGAAAAAGATGATTGGTCGTTCCTCTTACTTCCAATTTGGGGCACTGCGCGTGCGCCGTGCAATGTACTGTGCAACCCTATATAAGTGGTGTGTTAACTAGTACTATTCTTATCAGTTTAATCCCTGTTACATCCCCTATCAGGGGACGTGTATCAAATAGATTTTAGGAACCGGGAAATGGAAAAAGAAGCTTGGTCGTTCCTCTTACTTCCAATTTGGGGCACTGCGCATCCCTCGTGCAATGTACTGTGCAAACCTATATGAGTGGTGTGTTATCTAGCACTATTCTTATCAGTTTAATCCCTGTTACGTCCCCTATCAGGGGACGTGTATCGAATAGATTTTAGCAACCGGGAGATGGAAAAAGAAGCTTAGTCGTTCCTCTTACTTCCAATTTGGGGCAATGCGTGTGCGCCGTGCACTGTACTCTGCATCCCTATATGAGTGGTGTGTTACTTAGTACTATTCTTATCAGTTTAATCCCTGTTACGTCCCCTATCAGGGGACGTGTGTCGAATAAATTTTAGGAACCGGGAGATGGAAAAAGAAGCTTGGTCGGTCCTCTTACTTCCAATTTGGGGCAATGCGTGTGCACCGTGCAATGTACTGTGACACCCTATATGAGTGGTGTGTTAAGTAGTACTATTCCTATCAGTTTAATCCCTGTTACATCCCCTATCAGGGGACGTGTATCGAATAGATTTTAGACAACCGCAAAGAGTTGTCAATAGTTGACACCCTCATGACATAAATTTTATTCCTCTATGCGTCATTCTTGGTGTAGTGATGACTGTGCTCGTGCGCACGTTTGGGAGATTGCAGGCGATGGCGGTTTTTCAAAGCCTATGGTTGTGCTGAGGTAGTTCAGTGACAGTTAGGTGACCCAGAAAACAATGATTCTGCAGTGTGGGCCCAGTGTTGGCCTTGTAGGTGTAACAGATTGACCTTGTTATATTAATCTATGTTCGGCTGTCTGTACACCCAACCCCCCCCCCCCGTTCATTTACCAAACCAATTATGTGTGAGTCACCAGAGTCCTGTTGTATTTTGCTCACCCCGTGCCCATTATTGTTGCAGGTTATGTAAATGTATTGATTGTCTGTGCCCCTTTTCCTGTACCATTGTTTCCCAAGAGCCGGGCGGTGTCCCAGGGACCCTGCAAGATCTGTTTAAACTAGCTGCTTTGTCCCTCCTAGTCCTCCCATCGGCCCTTGCTATTGTCTCAACCCCCCCCCTTCCTTGTATTATAGTAATCTATGTACTATTGGTTGAAAATTAGGCTGTTGGAGGTTTTAAACGTGTGTGCCATTCCTAGTAGTCAGTTGACTCTCAAAACTGTGTGTCGTCCAGTTACTGGGGGAATTGTCTCGTGGACATTGACCTGCTTCTTCAGCTACAAGGGGATTTAAGCAGAGATTTTGATGCTATGTCTTGGAGCTCCGCAACAATTGTTGGCAAGCAGCGGGATACAAGCCCTGCAGCAGAAGGAAGCAGCGTTCGTACGGATTAAAGGAAACAAACGGAAAAGTGAAAGCAGCAGCGGTTCGTGCAGATTAAAGCGGACAACGTTGAAGAAATTGCTGGAAGCGAGAGGGCGGATAGCCAGCAATAAAACGAAGGCTGTGCTAATTGCTGAACTGACCGAGGGAGACCGGGCACGCAGTATGGATACAGAAAGAGCAGAGTCAGAGTTCGACAGAGAGGTTAAACGCAGGCTAGCATTTTATGGAGAGAATCCCTCCATAGAGCTGGTACAGGCAACCATGAACCAGGTGGATGGCTTGATCACTGCAAGGGAGGAGAGAGAGAACCAACTCCGGATAGCAGAGCAGCAGGCATTGGAAAGACCGCTAACTATTACTTCGACTCCAGAACCCAAAGTCAAGGTACCGCATGATGCGTTTAAAAAATTTGTCGAAGCAGAGGACGAGATGGACGGCTTCCTGCAAGACTTTGAGCGGCAGTGAAGGCTACACCAGGTACCCCCAGCAGAATGGGCACGGATCCTCGCTGGTAAGCTGTCTGGCTATGCAGCAGAGGCATATAGAGCTGTACCTGACGAGGAGATTGCAGAATATAACCGGGTGAAAGAGGAAATTTTGGCAAGATATGCCATCACCCCAGAAGCCTACAGGTGACGATTC
Organism: Bufotes viridis; assembly: GCA_033119425.1. Taxonomy (NCBI): domain Eukaryota; kingdom Metazoa; phylum Chordata; class Amphibia; order Anura; family Bufonidae; genus Bufotes; species Bufotes viridis. Next base: position 359,204,402 of record CM065590.1, read on the forward strand.
AGGGACACTAAAAAACAGGAAAAAGACTCATAAACAGAGTGGGCATGCCGCATGCAGAGGGCAGCCCTAGCCTGGCTACAGGCAAGCCAAGCTGTTTTAGCAGAGGAAATTACCCAGCTTGTCCTACTGGAACAATTTTTCAATGGACTAAATCCAGAAGTGCAGGAGTGGGTAAGGGACCGGAAACCTACCACTCTATCCGACGCAGCTAGACAGGCGGATGACTACCAGGATGCCCGCAGACAATCCAGGGTAAACTTCAGACCCAATCCCAGACCAATACACCCTAACCCTGGCTTCTGCCTAGTATATCAGCAAACAGATACCCTAATCGCAGCGCCATACAGTGCCATGCCTGCAAAAAGTTTGGGCATTATCAGAGGGACTGTACCCAGAACCGAAACCAGGTTGCATGGATCCGTCCAGGTCCAACCCTCCAGCACGGGCAGCCGCCCACTACTACCATACAGAGGCTGTCCCGCTTAACATCAGAGCAGAGGAACACTGGGGTGTTCTACACGAGGCAGACCCAATACAGGCGGAGACTGATAATAGACAGCATCACAGGCAGACGGTTATCCTCAACGGCAAGGAGACCCAGGGGCTGCGCGATTCCGTTGCCACCCTCACCCTGGTGCGATGACACCTGGTTCCAGAGAAAGACCGCACTGGGGGTTCTGTAGCTGTACGGGTGGCGGGAAGGACCATCCACAGATTACCCACAGCCAGGGTACATCTACATTGGGGTGTGGGGGCGGGAATGGTTAATGTTGGGTTGATAAAAGACCTACCCGCTGATGTTTTGCTGGGAAATGATCTTGGCCCGATGACTTCCGCGTTTGTACCACCCCAGGGTATCAAAAAGACCTATCCCGTTACCACCAGGTCACAGGCCCACTCCATGAACAACCCGGCACACTCTGAGGTCCAGGTAAGAACCCTTCCCCACGACATTCACCCTATCCCCTGGAATAACCCCGCAGCATTTGGGCAGTAAACCCTTGGTGACCCTACGTTGCCGGTTTATAGGGATAAAGTTAACCAGGCCCAGACCGGAATAGAAGGAGAGAGATATTCTTGGCAGCAGGGATTATTGTACCGGGACTCTGCAAGGGTCACAGCAGGGTCCCCACCTATCCCCACCTGACAGCTAGTAGTCCCACAGAAGTACAGGAGGAAGTTATTACAGATTGCGCATGATATCCCCCTGGCCGGACACTTAGGGGTCAGCCGCACCAGGTACAGGCTTACCCACACTTTTTTTTGACCTGGCATTTCTAAAGATGTTAGGCAGTACTGTCAAACATGCGACACATGCCAACAAGTAGGTAAAAGAGGGGATCGCCGCAAAGCTAAGTTGCAACCTCTACCCATCATCGAAGAACCATTCGGACGGGTAGCGGTAGATATTATAGGACCGTTGGCCAAACCCAGCCCATCAGGCAAAAGGTATATTTTAACTATAGTGGATTATGCAACACGGTATCCAGAAGCTGTGGCTCTGACTAATATTCAGGCAGAGACGGTGGCTGAGGCATTGATGCGAGTCTTCTCCCGGATAGGTTTTCCCAGAGAGATAGTCTCAGATCAGGGCACTCAGTTCACGGCTGAAGTCACCCAACAGCTGTGGAAACTGTGCGGCATCAAATCCATCGTTAGTTCAGCTTACTACCCCCAGACGAATGGCTTGTGTGAACGATTTAAAGGCACCTTAAAACAGATGCTTAGCACCTTTATTAACACCTGTCGGGACTGGGAAAAATTCCTACCCCACCTCCTTTTTGCTTACAGAGAGGTGCTACAGGAATCGACAGGGTTTTCGCCGTTCGAACTACTGTTCGGACGGAGAGTTAGAGGGCCCCTAGATTTAATCCGGGAACACTGGGAGGGAGCAGTAGGTGAGGATGGTACCCCTGTCATACCCTATGTGCTGGAATTCCGTGACCGCTTGGAGGAATTGAATCAGAAAGTGCATACTAACCTCCAGGCGGCACAGACCCGTCAGCGCCAATAGTATGACAGAGGTGCCAGGGACCAGAGCTTTCAGATTGGCCAAAAGGTGTTGATTTTGAAACCTTTGCACCATGACAAGCTCCAGGCCGCCTGGCAGGGCCCATACCAAGTGGTGGAGCAGAGGTGCGACACCACTTATGTGATCGGCCCGTGCTCTGGTAGTGGGCGGAGACGCATGCTCCACGGGAACAGAGGATGTGGCTGCCATATGTGCGCCCGCATCTGACGACTTTGAAAATCTTCCCCTACCAGATCTTTTGGGGGAGCATGATAAACTAGGGACCCTAGATGAAGTTCAGCTAGGGGAGAGACTAAGCCCCCAAGAGCGTATCCAGGTGCGACAACTGTTAGTCACAAAGGGCGCCACATTCTCTAACACACCTAGCTTGTTACCCATTGGTTACCCATAGGGTAAACATAGCCAATCAACCACCCCTTAGACAGATGCCCTACAGAATTCCTGAGGCTGTCCGGGAGCACATGAGACAGGAAATTCAGGAAATGCTCCACTTAGGGGTGATAGAAGCATCAGATAGCCCTTGGGCCTCTCCGGTAGTTTTAGTACCAAAACGGGATGGCACTACCCGCTTTTGTGTAGATTACCAGAGACTTAATGATAAAACAGCCTCTGACGCATACCCTATGCCCAGGATAGACGAGCTCTTAGGTAGGATGGCTAGAGGTCAATACCTTACGACCATTGACTTATGTAAGGGCTATTGGCAAATTCCCTTAGCGCCTCTACCAATTTAAGGTCATGCCATTTGGGATGAAAAACGCCCCAGCCACGTTCCAACGTATGGTGGACCGGCTGCTTGATGGCTTCCAAGATTATGCATGTGCATACTTGGATGACATTGCTATTTATAGTGTGTGGTAAGGTGCAAGGTGTCATATGGGATGGCAGGTACGTGTCACCGAGGTTGCTGGCCTCGGTGAGGTGAGAGCCGGGTTTTTGTCTGCAGCAGCTAGTGCTGTTTGACTCTGTTAAATAGCATGGCTGCAAAGCCGATCCGGGCCGGCTCTTACTGGGAGCAGCTAAAGAGTAGGGTGGGTGGCTGCTCCCCACGGTCCAGTCCGAGTTTTGGGCTGGGTATAAAACACAGCCATCAGCTGTGTCTGAGGTGATTATCCTGGAGCCTGCTAACAGGGCTGAGGAGTTCTCTGTGCTGGAGGACGGAGCTCAGCAACGTGGTGTTTCCCTGCAACCTGAAGGAGGAATCGCCTGCGGCTGAGCCGACTGCTAGGTGTGAACCCGCACGTGTTGGCCTGTTTTTGGTTTTGCCACATGATTTCTGTTGTGTGTGAACTGTCACCAAGAGACTGTTTTCATTTCTGGTGTGCAAGTGTGAATAAAACACTGTTTGATGCACAATCTGGACTCCTTGTTTTGCCTCTAAACTGCACCCGCACCGCTGTCTACCAGAGCGACTCCCCACAAGTGAAACCTGGGAAGAGCATCTGAGACACGTAATTGCCGTGATAGACCGCATCAGAGAGGCTGGCCTAACCCTAAAACCCAGCAAGTTCCATATTGGGATGGCAGAAGTACAATACCTAGGACACCGGATGGGTTGTGGGAAGCAAAAGCCTGAGCCCGCTAAAGTAGAGGCAGTAGCCCAGTGGCCAACCCCCCGCACCAAAACTCAGGTGTTAGCCTTCCTAGGGACCGCGGGCTATTATCGGAAATTTGCCCCAAACTATAGTACTCTGGCCAAACCCCTCACTGACCTCACCAAAAAGAACCTCCCCGCTAAGTAGTCTGGACCCCAGAGTGTGAACAGGCATTCCAACAGCTCAAGCAGCCCCTTGTTAATAGTCCTGTACTCGCTGCTCCCAATCCATCTAAAAGAATCCTCGTTCACACAGATGCTTCAATGTTTGGATTGGGAGCGGTACTGAGCCAAGTTGGAGAAGATGGTGGGGAACATCCCGTAGCTTACTTGAGTCAGAAGCTTCTACCTAGGGAAGTGAGCTACGCCGCCATCGAGATGGAATGCCTGGCTGTGGTGTGGGCCCTAAAGAAGCTTTAAGCCTACTTGTATGGACAGCAGTTCACATTACTCACGGATCACAACCCGTTAGTATGGCTAAATCGTGTGGCAGGGGACAATGCCCGGTTGTTGCGCTGGAGCTTGGCGTTACAACCATACGACTTTACAATTCACTACCGCCCCGGGAAACAAAATGGCAATTCTGACGGGTTATCACGACAAACTGAACAGGAAAAGTGATCCGTGAGTACTCCCCAGACATCCCCAAGCCGGTCAGTTGGGGATCAGACTGTGTATGCTGGCTTGTGGTTAAGCGGGAGCAGTGTAACAGATTGACCTTGTTATATTAATTTATGTTCCGCTGTCTGTACACCCCCCCCCCCCGTTCATTTACCAAACCAATTATGTGTGAGTCACCAGAGTCCTGTTGTATTTTGCTCACCCTGTACCCATTATTGTTGCAGGGTATGTAAATGTATTGATTGTCTGTGCCTCTTCCCTTTTCCTGTCCCATTGTTTCCCAAGAGCCAGGCCGTGTCCCAGGGACCCTGCAAGACCTGTTTAAACTAGCTGCTTTGTTCCTCCTAGACCTCCCTTGTTATTGTCTCCCCCCCCCCCTTCCTTGTATTATAATAATCTATGTACTATTGGTTGAAAATGAGGCTGTTGGAGATTTTAAACGTGTGTGCCATTCCTAGTAAAGTCAGTTGACTCCCAAAACTGTGTGTCATCCGGTTACTGGGGGAATTGTCTCGTGGACATTGACCTGCTTCTTCAGCTACAAGTGGATTTAAGCAGAGATTTTGATGCTATGTCTTGGAGCTCCGCAACAGTAGACTTTAATGATCACCTTAGATGATCACAAAGAAAATTAATGTTTTTTCTATGAAAAATTATCCAGCCGATTGCTTTTGGTCTGTTCACAATGAAGCAATGACCTTGGCAATGTTGGCACACCCCAGATGATAATACACTCATAGAGGTGATCGCTTCATTGTGATACGCAAGACCCTTCACAACAACAAGGTAATGATCACGAAGGGGAATTGACACATGTATGTGCCTTTTTTTTGTTTTGTTTTTGCAGCCACAATGCATCACCAGAGGCCAGAAAAATTAGGCATGTACACATGCCTGAAAAATTAGATTTATTGTTGCAGCCGCTGCTGTAGCAGCGGCCAGAAAAATTGACGTTTTCCCGGCAGAAAGTGTACTAAAACATTTGGGCCTTGAACCCTAGTTGGTGGCGGAGAAGTGACACAAGTCATCCGGCATGCATAGATGAAACACAGCAGCGTGGGGACCATTTTTAGGCCAAGGCATCTAATCAGGCCTTTTTTTAGTCAAATGCATCTTCCACTGTCAGTCCCTTCGGTATCCACGCCTCATTCATCTTAACCGCTTCTCGACCGCCTAACGCAAGGATGCGTCCTGTGGGCGGCCGGGTTATTCCTCATTCGCTGGCAGGCTGTAGATGTAAAATAAATTGCATCAAATAAGTTTATCAGATGCTGTGTCTAATATATCTGCTACCTGGTCCTCTGGTGGTCCCATTTCCTTGGATCAACCCCTAGAGGACACAGGCAGCTCTGTAAGTAGCACCAAGCACTACACTACACCCCCCCCCGTCACTTATTAACCCCTGATAACTCCATATAGACTCCCTGATCACCCCCCTGTCATTGATCACCCCCTGTAAGGCTCCATGCAGACATCCATATGTGTTTTGCGGATCCGCAAAACACGGACACCGGCAATGTGCTTTCCGCATTTTGCGGATCCGCACATTGCCAGAACTATATAGAAAATGCCTTTTCTTGTCCGCAATTGCGGACAAGAATAAATTGTGGACAAGAATAGGAAATATTCTATATTTATGCGGAACGGAAGTGCGGATCCGCAATTCCGGATCCGAGCAGGACAAAGTCTGTCCCCATAGAAATGAATGGGTCCGCAATTCCGTTCCGCAAAATGCGGAACAGAATTGCGGATGTGTGAATGGGGCCTAAGGGTCCCTTATCACCGCCAGTTAGTTAGCTACTTGTTAGGTAGTTAGCGCCCACCGCACCGCAGTCACTGATTAGCGTCATCGCTGTCGCTAATCAGCACTAGTACTATATAATATCTGTAAGTGATCAAGACTGATCGCAATCAGATCTATATCAGTACATTACGGTCAACTAAGGCTCTACAAAAAAAACAGTGTTCGCCCGATCAGGCCTGATCTTGTGCGCACACTTGAGTTCAGTCCGCCCCACCGCAGTGTCAAAATTTTTTTTTTCTGATCACTACAAAAACACTGTAAAATCGCCTCGGCGCTATAAAGATCTCTTTCGAGCTTTTTGGATCTTTATTAACGATCGCAGCTTTACTTCGCAAGCACTCCTATGTCCTTTCCCCTCTTTTTTTTTTTGCACATTTTTTGCCAGAGATTTTTTCATCCACATTGATCAATGCGAATGAAGAAATCTGTGCCGTTCATCTTTTTTTTTCAGCCCAGAGGAAAAAAAATAATCTCATTAACCGTAAGCTCAATATAAGGAGAATAGCAGAAACTCCTAATGCTGGCCATACATGTAATGATTGCGGAGACCCTCAAATGCCAGGGCAGTACAAACACCTCACATGTGACCCCCATTTTGGAAAGAAGACAACCCAAGATATTCGCTGAGGGGCATATTGAGTGCATGAAAGATTTAACTTTTTGTCACAAGTTAGCGGAAAGGGAGACTTTGTGAGATAAAAAAAAGTCAATTTCCGCTAACTTGTGCAAAAAAAAAAAAATCTTCTATGCACTCGCCATGCCCCTCACGGAATACCTTGGCGTGTCTTCTTTCCAAAATGGGGTCACATGTGGGGTATTTATACTGCCCTGGCATTTTAGGGGCCCTAAAATCGCCATACTCAGTTTTCATACTAACTTATGAATTTTCATACATAAACTCACCATGCCCCTCCGTGAATACATTGGGGTGTCTTCTTTCTAAAATGGTGTCATTTAGGGGGTATTTATACTATCCTGGCATTCTAGCACCTCAAGAAACATGACAGCTGCTCAGAAAGTCAGAGCTGCTTCATAATGCGGAAATTCACTTTTTTGTACCATAGTTTGTAAACGCTATAACTTTTGCGCAAACCAATAAATATTCACTTATTGGATTTTTTTTTATCAAAGGCATGTAGCAAAATAAATTCTGACACAAACTTGTATAGAAATGTATTTATATTTGAACAATATTACCAGAAAAAGTTAAAAATACACTTTTTTTGAGAAAATTTTGGTCTTTTTTGATTAATATCAGAAAAATGAAAAATCTCAGCAGCAATCAAATACAACCAAAAGAAAGCTGTATTTGTGAGAAGAAAAGGAGGTAAAATTCATTTGGGTGGTAAGTTGTATGACCGAACAATAAACCGTGAAAGTACTGTAGTGCAGAATTGTAAAAAGTGGTCTGGTCATTAAGGGGGTTTAAGCTAGAGGGGCTGAAGTGGTTAATAAAGGTGATGTAATGTACACTTTTTTGACCTAGGCGACTTCTCTTGTCAGTGACAATACCTCCTGCTGCGCTAAAGGTCCTTTCTGACAGGACACTTGAAGCGAGGCATGCCAGAAGTTCTATCGCAAATTGGAATAGCTCAGGCCACAGGTCAAGCCTGCACACCCAGTAGTCAAGGGGTTCATCGCTCCTCAGAGTGTCGATATCTGCAGTTAAGGCGAAGTAGTCTGCTACCTGTTGGTCGAGTCGTTCTCTGAGGGTGGACCCCGAAGGGCTGTGGCGATGCGTGGGACTTAAAAAGCTCTGCATGTCCTCCATCAACAACACATCTGTAAAGTGTCCTGTCCTTGCCAGCGTGGTCGTGGTGGGAGGAGGATTACTTTCACCTCTTCCCCTGTTAGATTCCCATTGTGCTGTGACATCACCCTTATACGCTGTGTAAAGCATACTTTTTAACTTGTTCTGGAAGTGCTGCATCCTTTCCGACTTCCGGGAATTTGGTAACATTTCAGCCACTTTCTGCTTATACCGGGGGTCTAGTAGCGTGGCCACCCAGTACAGGTCGTTCTCCTTCAGCCTTTTAATACGAGGGTCCCTTGACAGGCATGACAGCATGAAAGACCCCATTTGCACAAGGTTGGATGCCGAGCTACTCATGTCCCGTTCCTCGTCCTCACTGATGTCATTGAAGGTCTGTTCTTCCCCCCAGCCACGTACAACACCACGGGTCCCAGATAGGTGACAACAAAGAGCATTCTGGGATGCCTGCTGTGGTTGGTCTTCCTCCTCCTCAAAGCCTCATTCCTCCTCTTACTCTTCTTCCTCAGACTCCTCTTCCAGCGTTGCTGCAGATCCAGCAAGCGATGATGATAAGGCTGTTTCTGGTGGTAATGGTGACCACAACTCTTCCTCTTCACGCTCATCTACGGCCTGATCCAGCACTCTTCGCAGGGCACGCTCCAGGAAGAAAACAAATGGGATGAGGTCAAAAAAATACCCAGCTCTGCAGAGGCTGTCCTAGCACCCCAGTCATACAAATACTTGTTGACGGCTTTTTCTTGTTGGAGCAGGCGGTCGAACATTAGGAGTGTCCAACGTGTCGTGCTGTCGCAAATCAAGCGCCTCACTGGCATGTTGTTTCGCCGCTGAATATCAGAAAAGTGCGCCATGGCCATGTAGGAATGCCTGAAATGGCCACACACCTTCCTGGCCTGCTTGAGGACGTCCTGTAAGCAGGGGTACTTATACACAAAGCGTTGTACAATCAGATTCAACACATGTGCCATGCACGGCACATGTGTCAACTTGCCAAAATTCAATGCCGCAAACAGATTGCTTTCGTTGTCACACACCACTTTGCCAATCTCCAGTTGGTGCGGGGTCAGCCACTGATCCACCTGTGCGTTCAGGGCGGACAGTAGTGCTGGTCCGGTGTGACTCTCTGCTTTCAGGCAAGTCAACCCCAAGACGGCGTGACACTGTCGTATCCAGGATGTGGAATAGCCCCTGGGGGGGAAGGGGGTGCAGTTGATGATGTGGAGCAAGACGCAGCAGCAAAAGAGGACTCAGTCGAGGAGGTTAGCGAAGAGGATGGAGTAGGAGGAGTAGAGGAGGTTGCAGCAGGCCTGCCTGCAAGTCGTGTCGGTGTCACCAACTCCGCTGCAGAGCCACGCATTCCATGCTTCGCAGCCATCAGCAGGTTGACCCAATGCGCAGTGTATGCGATATACCTGCCCTGACCGTGCTTTGCAGACCAGGTATCAGTGGTCAGATGGACCCTTGCCCCAACAACAGACATGTCATGACTTCCTTTCCCACTTCCTTTCGGCCGGGTACCATCCACTGGGGTGTCCCAATAGCTGGCGGGCTAAGAGTTCCGTCAAGCCAGCTATCAGATGCCGGGCAAGGGGGTGACTCTGTGACATTGGCTTCTTACACTCAAACATTTCCTTGACAGACACCTGACTGTGGGCAGATGAGCAGGAACTGCTGAAGGTGAGAGGCGGAGTGGCGGGTGGTTGAGAGGGGGCAAGGAGGACAGCAGTGGTTGACGTGGCTGAAGATGCTGGACCAGGAGGAGCATGGTGGCTTTGAGTTTGTGTGCTGCTTGTACTCATGTGTTGATCCTATAGGCGTTTGTGATGTGAGATCATGTGCCTTCGCAAAGCAGTTGTACCTAGGTGGGGTGTTGGACTTCCCACAACTCAGTTTCTTTTGGCACAGGTTGAAAATGGCATCGCTGTTATCAGAGGCAGACACACAAAAAAAATGCCACACTGCTGAGCTTTGCAATGACGGCATTCTGGTGGTGGAAACAGCATTCGTTGATTGGCGTGCTGTCTGGCTGACCCCGGGTGCCGATACATGCTGTCTGACTGTGCCACTAGCTCCTTTCGACGACCTCCCCCTGCTTCCAACCCGTCTCCTCCTCATCTCTGTCTCCCCATCTGAACTTTCCCCCTGTTCTTCTTCTCTTCGGGCACCCACGTGACATCCACGGACACATCGTCATCATCAACCGCTTCACTTGTATCTGACAACTCAGCAAAGGAAGCAGCAGCGGGTACAACATCATCATCACACTGTACGTCCATGTTTGTAATGCTGCCTGGCTGAGTCATATCCCTGTTATCTACATCCTCTGGCAATAATGGTTGCGCATCACTCATTTCTTCCAACTGATGTGTAAATAAATCCTCTGACAGATCAAAGGAAGAGTCTGTGGTGCTAGGGTTGGTGGTGGCGGCAGGCGGGCGAGTGGTAACTTGAGAGGTGCCCGAAGCTGAACTGGAGGAGGATGGTGCGTCAAGGTTCCGAGCGGAAGCTGTAGAAGATTGGGTGTCTTGTGTAAGCCAGTCAACTATGTCCTCAGAATTTTTTGAGTTCAGGGTATATGGCCTCTGAACACTGGGCATTATTCTAGGGCCAAAGGAAATCACAGCACCACGACGGCCCCTGCGGGGTAGCCTGCCTCTGCCTGTCATTTTTTTTTTTATTATTGGTACTATGCGTGCAAGATACTGTGCCACCCAGTATGAGTGGTGGGCACTGGCAGTGGGCACACTACAGTCAGTGGAAGTGGGCCTGACACACACTGGCAGGCAACTAACCTTAGATTAAAAGGTAAAAATTTAATGCCTTATTTATCAGCAAACTACTGTGCCACCCGGTATGAGTGGTGGACACTGGCAGTGGGCACACTACAGTCAGTGGAAGTGGGCCTGACACACACAGGCAGGCAACTAACCTTAGATTAAAGGGAAAAAATTAAATGCCTATTTTATCGGCAAGCTACTGTGCCACCAGGTATGAGTGGTGGGCACTGGCAATCAGTGGAAGTGGGCCTGACACACACTGGCAGCAGGGAGGCCAGGCAACTGAAATTAGATTAAAGTGTAAAAATGAAATGCCTTTTTTTATGCAAAGTCCTGTGCCACACTGTATGAGTGGTGGGCACTGGCAGTGGGCACACTACAGTCAGTGAAAGTGGGCCTGACACACACTGGCAGCAGGCAGGCCAGGCAACTGAAATTAGATTAAAGTGTAAAAATGAAATGTCTTTTTTTTATGAAAAGTCCTGTGCCACACGGTATGAGTGGTGGGCACTGGCAGTGGGCACACTACAGTCAGTGGAAGTGGGCCTGACACACTGCAGCAGGCAGGCCAGGCAACTAAAATTAGATTAAAGTGTAAAAATAAAATGCCTTTTTTTATGCAAAGTCCTGTGCCACACGGTATGAGTGGTGGGCACTGGCAGTGGGCACACTACAGTCTGTGGGCCTGCAGCCTCTCACACACAGGCAGGCTAGGCAACTGCAATATATATATGGAGAAAAAATAAATAAAAGCAGACTAATGTAGCAGCCCTAAAAAGGGCTTTTTGGGGTGGTGTCTCGCTGTCCTTACAGCAGATGTGTCTGTGGACACAGAACACTGGCCTAGCTAATGCTTTGCCTATGAATTCAGAATCATCAGCACAGCAGCAGCTGCAGTCTCCCTGCTCTCACTAACACACATGCAGCTTCAGACTGAATCTAAAATGGCTGCCGTTTTTATAGGAGGTGGGAGGGAGGGTGCTTATTGGCTGGAATGTGTCTGCTGACTGTGAGGTATAGGGTCAAAGTTTGCTCAATGATGATGTATAGGGGGCGGACCGAACATCGCATATGTTCACCCGCCGCGGCGAACACGAACAAGCTATGTTCGCCGGCGAATAGTTCGGGACATCACTACTGCTGGTGAGCTAACGCTCTAAAACATTATATGCTAGTGCCTGCAGGTGAGCTGATGCTCTAAAACAGTATATACGATTGCTTGCTGTTCAGCTGACACTCTAAAACATTATATGCGAGTGTATGCTGTTCAGCTGACGCTCTAAAGCATTATATGTTAGTGCATGCTGTTCAGCTGACGCTCTAAACCATTATGTGCGAGTGCATGCTGTTCAGCTGACGCTCTAAAACATTATATGCGAGTGCATGCTGTTCAAATAACACTCTAAAACATTATATGCGAGTGTATGCTGTTCAGCTGATGCTCTAAATTAAGATTATATGCGAGTGCATGCTGTTCACCTGACTCTCTAAAACATTACATGCGAGTGAATGCTGTTTAAATGACGCTCTAAAACATTATAAGCAAGTGCTTGCTGTACAGCTGACGCTCTAAAGCTTGGACACCCAGTAGTTGTAAGGCACTGAGGGATCATTTAGGACGCTGACATGGTCTGCTATGTATTCCTTCACCATCTTCCAAAACTTTTCCCTCCTTGTACCACTAGGGTGAGGTTGCTGGCGTAGTGTCATGAAAGTGTCCCATGCCTTGGGGAGTGTTGCCCTGCCTTTGTTGGAACTGCTGTGCTTTCCTCTTGCCTCCCTTCCTCGGTTGCCTAAGAAAGTATGGACTCTGCTGGCCGCGTTGTCAGATGGAAAATTTTGGAGCAATCTCTCAACAAGTACCTTCAGGTATTGCACCGTTTTACTTGTCCTCTCCACCACAGGAATGAGAGCTGAGAAGTTCTCTTTGTAGCTGGGGTCGAGAAGGGTGAACATCTAGTAATCCGTGTTATCTGAAATGCGTATAAGGCAGGGTCGTGGGAAAGGCAGCCTAACATGAAGTCAGCCATGTGTGCCAGAGTACCAACAGACAAGACGCCGATGTCGACATCAGTATGACTCTCCATCTCCTTATCCTCCGTCTCCTCTTCTGCCTATCCATTTGGAACAGATGGAATTAAAGTTCCATGGATACTACCCGCTGTAGCAAAGGCAACTGTCTCTGGCTTCTCCTCCTCCTCCTCTTTATGGTCCATTTTGCGCTGGGAAGACGAACTGTGGGTGGTATGGCTATCACCCTGTTTAATGTCCTCCTCCATTTCCTCGTCTGCCACATTTAGAGCGTCCTCCTTAATTGTGAGCAGCGATCATTTGAGTAGACAGAGCAGTGGGATGGTTACGCTGATAATAGTGTTTTCGCAACTAACCATCTGTGTGGATTCATCAAAGTTTTTTTAAAACCCTTATAGGGCTCTGACATCAATGCCCACTCCTCGCTTGTGAATAGTGGCAGTTAACTCGAAAGGCGACGACCATGTTGTAGCTGGTATTCCATAACTGCCCTCTGCTGCTCACAAAGCCTGGCCAACATGTACAACGTAGAGTTCCAGCGTGTGCTCACGTCCCATAACAGTCGGTAAGCTGGAAGCCGCTGAAGACCGCCTGTAGCTGTGGAAGACTTGTGGAAATGGGCACACACGCGGTGCGTCTTCACTAGTAGCTTTTGCAAATTGGGGTGGGTTTTGATAAACCGCTGAACCACTAAGTTTAAGACGTGGGCTAGGCATGGGATGTGTGTCAGTGTCACTGAAGGTTCTCAGAGGTTCCTCCCTGTCTTGTGTATGACGTTCTTTGTTTTGGTTTCACTTTGCTCAGTTCCTTTCTCTCCCTCAGCTGCCTCTTATCTTTGATTAATTGGTTTGCTCTATATTCTCTCCCTTACTGCTCCTCCTTGCGGTTTATATTACTTCCTGGATGAAGTGTGTGCTGCTGGAGGCTGCAGTTGGTTTGCTCTAAGATAAGTGCATTCCGTTTACTTTGTGTTTTGTTTGCTGGCTTGATTCTAGGTGACCCTGACTCCCTCCGTATTCAGTGCAGGGAGACGGTGGCCGTTCCCCTCACTACTATAGGGAATTCAGGTGTTACTCAGTTATAGGTACGAGGGCATGTATCTGTCTACCACCGGGACTTGTACATGTGCACAGTAGTTTGGGAGAGTTCTTAGGGATTTATAGGGCCCTCCTATGTTTTCCTTAGTTTGGGATCAAGCCAGTCTGTCGTTATTTATCAGTTCCTGCTAACTGTCCTCCATCCTTGACAGTCAGGTTGACGAGCTCCAAAGCCGCCACCAAGTTACGGCCATTGTCAGACACAATCATGCCTTGTTGTAGGTTGAGTGGCGAGAGCCACAGCTCGGTCTGGTCCCTTATACCCTGCCACAGCTCTGCGGCGGTGTGCTGTTTGTCCCCTAAGCAGATCAGCTTCAGCACGGCCTTTTGACGCTTACCCACAGCAGTGCTACACTGCTTCCAGCTAGCGACTAATGGCTGATTGCTGCTGGAGGTGGAGGAGGAGGTGGCAGAGGAGGAGAAGTGGTGAGGGTTGGAGCCAGTAACATAGCTGCTGGCAGAGACCCTGATGGACGTAGGGCCCGCAATCCTGGGCGTGGGTAGCACCTGTGCCATCCCAGGGTACAACTCAATCCCGGCCTCCACAACATTCAGCCAGTGTGCGGTCAGGGATATGTAGCGTCCCTGGCCACCAGCACTTGTCCATGTGTCCGTGGTGAAGTGGACCTTCCCAGTAAGTGCGTTGGTTAGGGCACGGGTGATGTTCTGGGACACATATGCTGGTGTAAGGCAGGCATGGCACACTGTGAAAAATAGTGGTGGCTGGGGACTGCGTACTGAGGGACGACCGCCAACATCAGGCTGCGGAAGGCCTCAGTGTCCACAAGCCTAAATGGTAACATTTCAAGGGCCACTAATTTGGGCATTTAGTGCTATGGCCTGTAGGTGGGTATTTGTGCTTGCGTTCAAATGCCTTTGTTATCGACATATGGGCGCTGTGCTGGGACAGGGAAGTGAATGTTGTTGCTGATGATTCATGCGAAGGTCCAGGTGCAGGGCGCGTTCGACAGGTGATTGGCCAGCAGTGTGTAACACAGGGGAAGAGGAGGCAGTGGTGTGACCCGCAGACCCAGATTGTGGACCCAGGCGTTTGGCCCACTTATTAGGGTGCTTGGATGCCATGTGGTGGATCATGCTGGTGGTGGTGAGGTTGCTAGTGTTCACCCCCCGTCTTATTTCGGTATGGCACAGTTTGCAAACTACCACTCTTTTGTCGTCTGGATTTTCCTCAAAAAAGCGCTATACTGCGGAACACCTACCCCTTAGCAAGGTAGATTTAAGCATGGGGGTGCTCGGTGTAACGGTTGCGGGCCTGTTTGGTGTGGGCCGACTTCTCCCTTTTACAACCCCACTGCTTCTTCCAACTGTTGCGTTGCTACGGATCCCTCCCCCTTGCTACTGCTTTCCTCGCTCGGCTTTTCACCTTCCCATGTTGGGTCCGTGACCTCATTGTCCACCACCTCCTCTTCCACTTCCTCACTCTGCTCATCTTCCTGACTTGACCTAACCACAACCTCAGTGATTGGCAACTGTGTCTCATCATCATCCACTTCGTGAACGACCGTCATCTTCTTGAGACTGTGAAGGCTCTAGAGGTTGGGAATCAGGGCACAATATCTCAGATCCCTCTTCATGCGTGCTGGGCGAGAGGGTCAAATCTAATAGTGGCGCTGGAAAGAGCTCCTCGGAATATCTGAGTGTGGGATCACTCGTTTGGCAAGCCTCTCCATGGTGGGAGGAAGGATGATCGGAGTGAGGATTTGGTAGACCAGACTCTTGGCTACAGAGACTGGATCTGGTGAAAGAGAGGGTGGTGCTTAACCGACTGGAAGCATTATCTTCAGCAATTGAACCGACCAACTGTTCGCACTGGTCCGACTTGAACAGTATTGTCCTGCGCCACCCAGCTAAGTTGGACATGACACTGGCTATGGTGGATGTTTTCTTTTTTTCCTGGTGCACTGGCAGCTGGCCCAGTTTTATTGCGCCCAGGACCACGGCCTCTGCGTGCACCATCAGCATCATGCCCCCTTCCCCGTCCCTTAGTCCTCGCCATCTTCATATTAATGGTTTTGTCACTAGATATGGCTCAGATTGTTTTACTGTCCGCTAAAGACACAGTTTTCGGATGCAGGACAGTATATGTCACAGAAACCCACAGAATATGGACACTATATTAGGCCCAGATTATTGGCATTTGCAATACAGACACTGTTTTCGGATGCAGGACAGACACTGTTTTCTGGTGTAGTACAATATTGGTTACAGAACACCACAGATTATGGACAATATATTAGGCCCAGATTATTGGAATTTGTAATACATACACTGTTTGCAGATGTAGTTCAGTATTTTTTACACAAAGACACACACTATGGACACTAGATGTGGCCCAGATTATTAAAGACACAATCTGCGGATGATGTACAGTATATGTCACTAATAGTTATAAAATAAAAATATCTTGTTGCTGTCAAACACACACACTAGTCCTTAAAAGGACTTTGGGGTCTTTGAAAAGCTTTTGGTAGTCAAAACAGCAAATTTCTCTCCCTGCACTATCTTTCCCTTCCGAAGCACTGTCCCTGAGACTGTAAGGGGTAAATAGATTGCTGCTCTAAAACACACACACACACAGTAGTCCTTAAAAGGACTTTTGGGTCTTGGAAAAGCTTTCTCAGAATAAAAACTGTGAAATTTGCTCCCTACTCTGTCTTTCCCTTCCTATGCTCAGCTTTCCCTATCTACGTCTGAGCTGAACATGCGTCATCTGGTGCTATATAGCACCCGATGATGCGCTCCGGCCAGCCAATCACTGTAATGCCAGCAGCCAATATGGGTACTGGCATTACAGTGAGGGCAGTACTTACCTGCACCTTTATTGGCTGCTTAAAGCCCCCGAAACGTGCAGGGCAGAGACTCGAACATTCCGCTTAAGCACATGCAGTACTCGGTCCAGTACCGCCATGTGCCGAGCATGGTGATGCTGGAGCCGAACAGATATTCGGCCGAGCATGCTCGCTCATCACTAATCCGGACCCATTCATTTTCAAGGGGGACTGAAAGGATGCA
This sequence comes from Bufotes viridis, assembly GCA_033119425.1. Lineage (NCBI taxonomy): Eukaryota > Metazoa > Chordata > Amphibia > Anura > Bufonidae > Bufotes > Bufotes viridis. The sequence continues at coordinate 359,221,162 of CM065590.1, forward strand.
GACAGCACACAGTGATATATTTATACATAGTTATTAGATCTCCCCTCAGTCGTCATTTTTCCAAAGTGAATAACCCTAATTTTGATAATCTTTCAGGGTACTGTAGTTGCCCCATTCCAGTTATTACTTTAGTTGCCCTCCTCTGAACCCTCTCCAGCTCTGCTATGTCTGCCTTGTTCACAGGACTGTACACAGTACTCCATGTGTGGTCTGACTAGCAATTTGTAAAGTGGTAGGACTGTGTTCTCATCACAAGCGTCTATGCCCCTTTTGATGCAACCCATTATCTTATTGGCCTTGGCAGCAGCTGCCTGACACTGGTTTTTACAGCTTAGTTTGCTGTTTATTAAAATTCCTAAATCCTTTTCCATGTCAGTGTTACCAAGTGTTTTACCATTTAGTATGTATGGGTGACTTGCATTATTCCTTCCCATGTGCATAACTTTACATTTGTCAGTGTTAAACCTCATCTGCCACTTATCTAACCAAGCCTCCAATCTATCCAGATCCCTCTGTAGCAGTATATTGTCCTCTTTAGTGTTAATTGCTTTACACAGTTTAGTGTCATCTGCAAAAAATTATATTTTACTGTGCAAGCCTTTTACAAGATCATTAATAAATATATTGAAAAGAATAGGGCCCAATACTGACCCCTGAGGTACCCCACTAGTGACAGTGACCCAATCTGAGTGTGTACCGTTAATAACCACCCTCTGTTTTCTATCACTCAGCCAGTTAATTACCCATATACATACATTTTCTCCCAGTCCGAGCATTCTCACTTTATATACTAACCTTTTATGTGGTACAGTGTCAAATGCTTCGGAGAAGTCCAGATATACGACATCCATTGATTCGCCACTGTCAAGTCTAGAACTTAAATTAGTTTGGCATGACCGATCCCGCATGAAGCCATGCTGATATGGCGCCATTTGCTTATTTCCGTTGAGATCCTCTAAGATAGCATCTCTCAGAAAACCTTCAAACAGTTTACCCACAACAGATGTTAAACCTACCAGCCTATAGTTTCCAGGCTCTATTCTTGGACCCTTTTTGAATATTGGCTGCCAGAGTTGAGTTTATTTGCCATCCAGAGTTGATGCTAAAGCCTGCTGGGACCAAGATAAAGTCTGTAACCAGTTGGGGAAACGCTTATGCAAAGTAAAGCTGCTTTTTAACTTCATCACAAGGTTTGGACTCAATTTGTTCTTCATCCCACCATTCAACTACCTTTGTCTGCTTCAGAGCCAACGCCTGGTGTTCCAGCGTGTCCAGGTAGGAGAACCGTGACACGTGCACAAAACATTAAAGGACAGAATAGGCCACCCTATATCACTCGGCCATTCCTACACCTGGGTACCAACACCATTTCTTAAAGAGACTCTGTCCCGTTGTTGCTTCATTGCAACCGGCTTCACGAAACACTCATCTCATCTTAAAGGGACCCCTTGCGGAACGTACCTCGGTTGCATTTGGCATCCCCGAACAGGATTTATGAGTGTGTCCTTGTATCACAAAGCCTATTGAAACAGGATCTACTTTTGCACCTGGAAGGCCCCCCTCTATCTGTAAGACCCCCTACAAGAGACTTTATATCAGGGGCGCACAACCTGCGGGCCGTATGCGGCCCCCATTGCCATGATTTGCGGCCCTGTCCTTCTGGGAAGAAACGCAGCACGGAGTGCGGCACAATTTCAGGATTACAGCTCCTGCTCCCGCACTGTAGCAGGACGGGTCTCTGGTTGTCATAGACAGCAGGGAAGCCGAGGAGAAGGCAGAAGCAGTGTATCAGCGCTTCAGACCTTCTCCTCACACAGGTGAGTGGCGTGCTGTGCAGTTTAGATCACGTGATCGCTGAGTGTCAGGGGCAGAGGACTGCAGAGCCTTACCAGCTCTGCCCTGTACAAACCCTTGCCAGGAGGCTGATTTTCCCTGTAACTGGGGCTCTTTAGGATGCTCCCCCGAAATAGTGCAAAAAAAAAGTATGTGTACCTAAAAGGTCTTTTATGGACCTTTTGGGGACAAATTATGTGGCAAATATATATATTAAAAGTAAGAAGAAAAAAAAAGATAAAAAAAATATAAAGATGTAAAAAATACAAATAAAAAAAATCTGTGTCCTACAGAGGTCGTTTAAAGACCTCTTGGGGGACATATAGTGCTGCAAATTACAAAATAAAAAATAAATAAAATACAAATAAAAGAAAAAAAAAGAATGTGCAAAAAAAATAAGTCAGTGTCCCTAAAGGTCTTTTTGTAGAATAAATATATTAAAAAATAAGTTAAAAATAAATAAATAGTAAAATACATAAAAGAAAAAAATGCCCACCCATTCACGTGAAATTATACATATTGTATAATAAAATGATCCAACACATATAGGGAACTGGTTATAATAATTTGCATATTTAAATAATGAGCTTTAGTTTGAATAAAAATGAAAAAAAAAATTAAAATTAAAAGTTATTTGGTAGTCCAATAAAAGTTACAAAAAAAATTGACTGGTCATTAAGGTTTTTTCAGGCTTAGTCACTAAAGGGTTAACCAATAAGTGCTTGTCCGGCTAGTAAGGCCTCATACACAAGACCGTACCTTTTATTTTGATCCACAGGACACCAGCCATGTGTGTTCTGCATTTTTCAGAACGAGATTGACAAATGCGTACAGCACATGGAGTGCTGTCCACATCTTCTGCGGCCCCATTGAAGTGAATAGGTCCACATCCAAGCCATATAAAAAAAATGCGGCTCAGATTCGGGCTAAAACAATGGCCGTGTGCGTGAGCCCTCAGGAAAAGTGCTTACTGGCTATTGCAGGTGAATAGGAGGCAGGAAGGAAATGTCGCCACTTAACCACTTCAGCCCCCCTAGCTTAAACACCCTTAATGACCAGGCCACTTTTTACAATTCTGCACTACACTACTTTCACCGTTTATTGCTCCGTCATGCAACTTACCACCCAAATGAATTTTACCTCCTTTTCTTCTCACTAATAGAGCTTTCATTTGGTGGTATTTCATTGCTGCTGACATTTTTACTTTTTTTGCTATTAATCAAAAATTACCGAAATTTTTACAAAAAAATGACATTTTTCACTTTCTGTTGTAAAATTTTTTAAAAAAAACTACATTTCTATATAAATTTTTCTCTAAATTTATTGTTCTACATGTCTTTGATAAAAAAAGTCCAATAAGTGTATATTTATTGGTTTGGGTAAAAGTTATAGCGTTTACAAACTATGGTGCAAAAAGTGAATTTCGGCATTTTGAAGCAGCTCTGACTTTCTGAGCACCTGTCATGTTTCTTCAGGTGCTAGAATGTCAGGATAGTATGAATATCCCCAAATGACACCATTTTAGAAAGAAGACACCCCAAAGTATTCGCGGGGGCATGGTGAGTTCATGTATCATTTCATTTTTTTCACAAGTTAGCGGAAAATGACACTTTCTGAGAAAAAAATAAATAAAAAGTTTGAATTTCTGCTAACTTCTGGCAAAAAAAAGAAATCTCAGACGGACTCACTATGCCCCTCAGTGAATACCTCGGGTGTCTACTTTCGAAAAGGGGTCATTTGTGGGGTGTGTTTACTGTTCTGGCATTTTGGGCGGGGCTAATTGTGAGCCGCCATGTAAAATCTAAAGGTACTCGTTGAATTTGGGCCCTTTGCGGACCCAGGCTGCAAAAAGTGTCACACATGTGGTATCGCCGTACTCAGGAGAAGTAGGGCAATGAGTTTTGGGGTGTATTTTTACATATACCCATGTTGGGTGAGAGAAATATCTCTGTAAACTGACAACTTTGTATAAAATTTTTTAAAAGTTGTCGTTTACAGAGATATTTTTCACACACAGTATAGGTATATATAAAAATACACCCTAAAACACATTGCCCTACTTCTCCTGAGTACGGCGATACCACATGTGTGCCACTTTTTTGCAGCCTGGGTGCGCAAAGGGGCCCTAAAACCAATGAGTATCTTTAGGATTTCACAGGCCATTTTTACGCATTTGGATTCCAGACTTCTTCTCACGCTTTAGGGGCCCCTAAAATGCCTGGACAGTATAAATACCCCACATGTGACCACATTTTGGAAAGAAGACACCCCAAGGTATTCTGTGAGGGGTATGGTGAGTTCATGTAAAATTTTATTTTTTGTCACAAGTTAGTGGAATATGAGACTTTGTAAAAAACAAAATAAAAATAAATAAAAAAACTATTTCCGCTAACTTGTGGCAAAAATAAAAATTCTGTGGACTCACCATGCCCCTCACGGAATACCTTGGGGTGTCTTCTTTCCAAAATGGGGTCACATGTGGGGTATTTATACTCACCTGGCATTTTAGGGGCCCCTAAAGTGTGAGAATCCAAATGCATAAAAATGCCCTGTGAAATCCTAAAGGTACTCATTGGTTTAGGGCCCTTTGCGCATCTTGGCTGCAAAAGTGTCACTCATGTGGTATCGCCGTACTCAGGAGAAGTAGGGCAATGTGTTTTAGGGTGTATTTTACATATACCCATGCTGCGTGTGAGAAATATCGCTGTAAACGACAACTTTTTACATTTTTTATTCAAAGTTGTCAGTTTACAGAGATATTTCTCTCACCCAGCATGGGTATATGTAAAAATACACCCCAAAACACATCGCCCTACTTCTCCTGAGTACGGCGATACCACATGTGTGACACTTTTTGCAGCCAAGATGCGCAAGGGCCCAAATTCCAATGAGTACCTTTAGGAGGGCATTTTTACGCATTTTCTTCTCACGCTTTAGGGCCCCTAAATGCCAGGGCAGTATAAATACCCACATGTGACCCCATTTGAAAGAAGACACCCTAAGGTATTCCATGAGGGGCATGGCGAGTTCATAGAATATTTTTTTTTGGCACAAGTTAGTGGAAATTGATTTTTATTGTTTTTCTCACAAAGTCTCCTTTCCGCTAACTTTTGACAAAAAGTTTAATTTTTCATGAACTCATTATGCCCTCAGCGAATACCTTGGGGTGTCTTCTTTCCAAAATGGGGTGACATGTGGGGTATTTATACTGCCCTGGCATTTTAGGGCCCTAAAGCGTGAGAAGAAAAATGCGTAAAAATACTCTCCTAAAAGGTACTCGTTGAATTTGGGCCCTTTGCCATCTTGGCTGCAAAAGTGTCACTCATGTGGTATCGCCGTACTCAGGAGAAGTAGGGCAATGTAGTTTGGGGTGTATTTTTACATATACCCATGCTGGGTGAGAGAAATATCCCTGTATATTGACAACTTTGAATAAAAAAATGTAAAAAGTTGTCGTTTACAGCGATATTTCTCACACACAGTATGGGTATATATAAAAATACACCCCAAACCACATTGCCCTACTTCTCCTGAGTACGGCGATACCACATGTGTGACACTTTTTTGCAGCCAAGATGCGCAAAGGGGCCCTAAAACCAATGAGTACCTTTAGGATTTTACAGGCCATTTTTACGCATTTGGATTCTCACGCTTTAGCACCCCTAAAATGCCAGGTGAGTATAAATACCCCACAAGTGGCCCCATTGTGGAAAGAAGACACCCCAAGGTATTCCGTGAGGGGCATGGCGAGTTCACAGAAAAAAAAAAATTTGGCACAAGTTAGCGGAAATTGTTTTTTTTTTTTTTTTTTTACAGTCTCATATTCCACTAACTTGTGACAAAAAATAAAATTTTGCATGAACTCCCCATACCCCTCACGGAATACCTTGGGGTGTCTTCTTTCTAAAATGGGGTCACATGTGGGGTGTTTGTACTGCTCTGGCATTTGAGGGTCTCCGCATTCATTACACGTATGGCCAGCATTAGGAGTTTCTGCGATTCTCCGTATATTGAGCATACGGGTAATGAGATTTTTTTCCGTTCAGCCTCTGCGCTGAAAAAAAAAAAAATGAACGGCACAGATTTCTTCATTCGCATCGATCAATGTGGATGAATAAATCTCTGCCAAAATCAGTGACTGCGGTGCGGTGGGCTGGGCGCTAGCTACCTAACAAGTAGCTAACTAACTGGCGGTGATAAGGACCCTTATGCCCCATTCACACGTCCGCAATTCTGTTTGCGGAACGGAATTGCGGACCCATTCATTTCTATGGGGACAAACTTTGTCCCGCTCGGATCCGGAATTACGGATCCGCGCTTCGGGTCTGCACTTCCGCTCAGCAAAAATATAGAACATGTCCTATTCTTGTCTGCAATTGCGGACAAGAAAAAGCATTTTCTATATAGTTCTGGCAATGTGCGGATCTGCAAAATGCGGAAAGCACATTGCCGGTGTCCGTGTTTTGAGGATCTGCGGATCGGATCCGCGGATCGGATCCGCGGATCGGATCCGCGGATCCGTGAATCCACGGATCTGTGAATCCACGGATCCGCAAAACACATATGGACGTCTGAATGGAGCCTTACAAGGGTGTGATCAATGACAGGGGGTGATCAGGGGTCTAGATGGGGTGATCAAGGGGTTAATAGGTGAGGGGGGTGGGGGGTTAGTGTAGTGTTTGGTGCAACTTTACTGTGTTACCTGGTCCTCTGGTGGTCGATCCCAGAAAATGGGACCACCAGAGGACCAGGTAGCAGCTATATCAGACGCTGTTCATAAAAGAGCGTCTGATATAGCTGTTTGATGCGATTTATATCGCATCTACAGCCTGCCAGCGATTGATCATCGCTGGCAGGCTGTAGTACAACTCTTCAGACGCCAGACGCTGTGAACGCGCGCGCGCCCGCGCGCGCGTTCACAGGAAGTCTCGCGTCTCGCGAGATGACGCCCCGGCGCGTCCGATCAGAAGAACAGGACCGCCCGCAGGACGCAATCCTGCGTACGGCGGTCCTGAAGCGGTTAAAGGAGTTTCCTAGTTAAAGTGATTTTTAACCAGTTCACTTTAGCAGTGAAACGCTGCTTGTGGCCACATCACCACTGATGTCAGTCATTGGCTGAAGAGGTACAAGTGACTATGCCCATAGCCAGCCGGATGTAAACAGCGCCGGAACCAGAAGTTGGAGACCGCGGGAGCAGCAGGGAGCAGAAAAGTATGAATCTTCTGTTTCAGGCCCATGCTGCAGGAACGTGTTAAAAATCAATTTTTTACCAGGAAATCTCTAAGCCCCTGTTGCATGGCACGATATTCAAGACATTTACTGGGAATAAGTGTTCATAGGAGCGCTCATTCTTGATATCTGGCCGGTATAATTGTGCCGCTGATCAGCCGATAAACAAGAAATCACTCGTTTGTTGGCTGATTTGCATATTTTATCAGGATGAAAAATTATTGTCAGCACATCTCACTGTGTAATCAGGAATGTGCTACTGATAATCGATAGAAGTGAATGAGGAAGGAATGACTGTGGTAGTGATCATTTCTCCCCAGTAACTTTACATTAGCCTGTGTAATAGCCTGATAATAAATAACAAGCGCTGATTAACTTTTTTTTGCGGCCCCTTGAAAGTGCGATGTGACAATGCGGCCCCCAGACCAAAAAAGGTTGTGCACCCCTGCTTTATATTATCTACTTACTGCTGGGGAGTGGGAATCTGCATCAGTTGCAGCACTGTGGCAAAACAGTGGTTATTCGACCATCTTGGATTTGGGCATCCTGTGTTGAGAGGAAGACATCCACCCAGCAGAGGGTAGTGAACCAAACAGTCCGCCTCCACAGAGGAACCATTCTTATAGCAGAAGGAACTAAAGTGCTCAGTACAAGTTCCCAGGAGCACAGAGAAACCAACTGTACCCCGTATAGGAAGTAGAAGCAGCGGCCATCTTGGAAAAGGGAAAATACAGTTCCTTCTTCCCTGGATCCTGAGAAGCAATGTTCAGAGGTCTGACCGAGTACTGCTGGGGAAACTAACCTTGCTCGAGACTGTTAGGGCTATATTCTGCCTGCCAGAGCATCATACTTCCCAAAATAGTTGCAGTGAATCTTAATGGAGTCACTAACCAATTCTGCTGCCGTCGCACATAGCAACGTGTACTTAAATTGCATTTTACCTTACATTGACCCCTATAGTCTGGAACAGGTTATCAAAAGCCATGTCTGACAGTAAAAATAATACCAACTCGGACCACTGGGATCCACCAGCAGCTGCAGCCATCTGCATTATGCCATAATACTTTGGAGCACCTTGGCTCCCACGTTATTCAGGAGAACCCCATTCACTCAGGGAATTACATGATAAAATGTTGGCTACCTTTAAGCTATATCCAGTATCTCAGGACCAGAAAGTGGAAATCCTGATTGGCCAGTTACAGACGGATCCGCACCTAACGCAGGTGTGAAAGTAGCCTTAGATGCACTTCTTTGGGAAGCTACAGCAGTCAAAGGAGACTTTGCCCTGTCCCTGCAAGAGGCCCTGAGGGCTGTTATCCACATAGATCCCCGTAAAGCTGAGGGGCAAGATCAGACCCTCAGAGAGCAGTTTATTAAAGGTGTCCTCGACGAGGTTGCCAGACCCCGGGTATCGAGACACCAGAAAGCATGTATGCCAGCATTGTCAGAAGCATGGACACACTGAAAAAAACTGCTGGTAGTTAAACGGGCATCCCCTGAGGCCAAGGACCGCCCTTTGGGAGATAGAATACTAGGTCCCAAAGATCCCGCCTTTATGCCTAGGTATGTGGGCGCCCGCCCCGTGGTTTAAGTTAGCATCAACGGAGTAATGTTTTCTGCTTTGATTAATACTGGATCTCAAGTGACTACCATGCCAATTCACATTCGAAAGATGCCGGAACGGAGCCCAGCTGACACAACCCCCTGAATCCTGGATCCACATCATAGCTACCAATGGCCAACCAGTGACTATATTTGGCTATTGGGAACCTACCTTACAGATCGAAGATACCAAACTCCCACACTAAGGGGTAGTCGTGATCCAGGTCCCGGAAGATGACAATTGCCCTGTGGTCCTGGGGATGAATGTACTCGGGAACTGTTACACTGAAGTGCTGGAAGCCTTGAAGAAAACCCTACTGACCACACCCTGGGTAACTCAATGTGTAATAAACCAGACCATCCAGGTGCTAGCAGCCCAACAAATGTTCTGCAACTGACAGGGTGAAATCTGCCGTGTTCGCATCAAGGATGCTCAGCCTATTAGACTTCAGCCTGGAGCAGAGACTCTGTTATGTTGAAAGGCTTTCATCGTTGTCCGAGGTCAGGATTACCCGGCCGTCTTGGAACCCCTGCATCTACAAGATCATGCCCTTGTCCTAATCGCTAGGAGCTTGGTCACCGTGTCACATGGAAATGTAACCATTCGCTTGGTTAATCTAAGTGGCAAAGCAGTAGTATTAAAAAAGTACGGTCCAGTGGCGAGTCTATATCACGTCTGTTAGAAGGATATCTTGGATCCCCCTACTGTTGCGGCCCAATAATCGCTCCAAACAACAGCCAAAGACCAGCCTGAGCAGCCCTGGTGGGCCGAACTACATATTGGAGATGCCACAACCTCTGCCAAACAGATCAAAGGTGTGCTGAACTTAGCCAAGGAACACCACCAAGTCTTCAGCAAACCCCCTGGACTATGGTCAAACTAGTCTAATAAAGCACACTATTCCAACCGGCACTCATCCTCCCATCAAAGAGAGATATAGGCCAGTGCCTCCAGCCCTATACCAGCAGGTGAAGAACATGGTTCAGGATATGAAGACAGCTAATGTCATCCAGGATAGTCATAACCCCTGGTTTGCCCCTCTAGTCCTGGTAAAAAAGAAGGATGGAACCATCCGTTTCTGTGTGGATTACCGCAGGGCTTGACAAATATGGGTATTTGTCAGCCCGTTTTCTAAGGTGCCAGGGCGCAGGGCCGGTGCGTCCTATAGGCGGACTAGGAGTGCCGGCCCCCTTCATGCTGCAGCCGCCCGAGCGCTCTATATAGAGCCTCAGGCGGCTGCAGCACTGCTCAGGCTGGCACGTTCATTAAGGCCCCCCGCCCGGGCGCAGCATGAAGAGAGGGACTGACAGGAGGGAAACGATCAGAGCTTCCTCCTGTCACTCCCTCATTGTAGCATGGCCGAGCCCTGTATGGTCCGCGGGTACAGGGAGCATCTGTCTCCTGTACCCGGCCGGACTGACAGGAAGTGCGCACACAGTGTGCACTTTCTGTCAGTCCACCCGGGTACAGGAAACAAAAGCGCCTGTACCCGTGGACCATACAGAGCTCGGCCACGCTACAATGAGGGAGTGGAGGGAGGGGGGGGAGAAAGAGAATGACAAGAGGGGAAAGAGAATGACAAGGGAGGGGAATGTAAAGGGGGAAAGAAAATGACAAAGGAGGGGGGAAGTGAATGACAAGGGGGGAAAGTGAATGACAAGGGGGGAAAGTGAATGACAAGGGGGGAAAGTGAATGACAAGGGGGGAAAGAGAATGATAAGGGGGGGGGATTGGCAGGGGGGGGAATGTCAAGGGGGGAAAGTGAATGACAAGGGGAGAAAGAGAATGACAAGGGGCGAGAGAGAATGACAAGGGGGGGGAGAATGACAAGAGGGGAAAGTGAATGACAAGGGGGGAAAGTGAATGACAAGGGGGGAAAGTGAATGACAGGGGGAGAAAGAGAATGACAAGGGGAGAAAGAGAATGACAAGGGGAGAAAGAGAATGACAAGGGGGGAAAGAGAATGACAAGGGGGGAAAGAGAATGACAAGGGGGAAGGAGAAGGACATGGGGGGAATGACAAGAGAGGGAAAGCGAATGACAAGAGGGGGAAAGTGAATGACATGGGGGAGGGAGAATGACAAGAGGGGGAAGTAAATGACAATAGGGGGAAAGTGAATGTTATGGGGGGGGGAATGACATGGGGGGGATGACAAGAGAGGGAAAGTGAATGACAAGAGGGGGAAAGAGAATGACAAGAGGGGGAAGATGACAAGAGGGGGAAAGAGAATGACATGGGGGGGGGGTGACAAGAGGGAGGAAAGAGAATGACAAGAAGGGGAAAGAGAATGACAAGAGGGGGAAAGAGAATGACAAGAGGGGGAAAGAGAATGACATGGGGGAAGAGAATCACAACAGGGGGAAAGTGAATAACAAGGGGGGGGGGGAGAATGACAAGAGGGGGAATGACAAGAGAGGGAAAGAGAATGACATATGGGGGGAAAGAGAATGACAAGAGAGGGAAAGAGAATGACAAGAGGGGGAAAGAGAATGACAAGAGGGGGGAAGAAAATGACAAGAGGGGGGAAGAGAATGACAAGAGGGGGAAAGTGAAAGAGGGGGAAAGAGCTGGGGGTTGTAGTGATTCGGGGACTGCAGAGGCTGAGCCCCAGTTGGGGGTTGTAATGATACAGAGACTGCAGAGGCTGAGCCCCAGGTGGGAGTTGTAGTGATGTGGGGACTGCAGAGGCTGAGCGCCAGCTGGGGGTTGTAGTGCTCAGTAAAGTGTCATGGTGCCCCCTGTGTTTATGCCCTCCGGACCCCTCTGCCCTCTCCTCCGGAACCTTCTGCCCTCTCCTCCGGACCCTGTAATCCTTGTAAGGGTTTCCACATGTCATGGCGGCCGCCAGGGGCGATCACTTGGATGCTGGCAGCGTCTGTCATGTCATATAACCAACTGAGGAGGGAAAGCACTATGGGGGCCCTATATACTGGCACATTATGGGGGGCCCTATATACTGGCACATTATGGGGGGCACTATGGAGAAGAGGGGAAGGACCACTATGGGGGCCCTATGTACTGGCATGCATCATTGATTGGCTCTATGGAGAAGTGGGGGGGGGGGAGAAGCACTATGGGGGCATCTACTGGGGGCTTTATGACGCGGCTCTGTCTGGCTCCTAACTTTTTTAGCTGGCTCCTGGATTCCAAGGAAATTTGTCAAGCCCTTGATTACCGCAAGATCAACAACATTATACACAAGGACGCGTATCCCCTGCCACGAATTTAGGAGTCTCTTGCAGCCCTGGGATCTGCTGCTTATTTCTCAACCCTAGATCTAACCAGTGGCTATTGGCAAGTCCCCATGGCACCGGAAGATAAAGAGAAAACAGCTTTCACTACCCCGATGGGTCCGATCGAGTTCAACTACATGCCATTCGGGCTGTGCAATGCCCCTAGGGACATTTCAGAGACTCATGGAGAGATGTCTTGAACACAAAAACTTTGAAACCGTATTGCTGTACTTGGATGATGTGATTGTTTACTCCAAGACATACGAAAAGCATTTACTGCACTTGGTGGAGCTGTTCCAGACTCTGGCCCAATATGGATTGAAAGTAATGCCTTCAAAGTGCCACTTAGTGAAGCCCCAAGAGAAATACCTCGGACATGTTGTAAATTCCGAGGGTGTCAAACCGGACCCTGATAAGATAGCTGCAGTACAAAGCTGGCCAGCTCCTAAGACAGTCAAAGAAGTCAAGAGCTTTCTTGGATTTGCAAGTTACTACCAGAGATTTATCCCACACTTTGTTCAAATTGCGGAGCCTATCCAGGAGCTTTTAACCCATTCAGGACACATGACGTACCAGTACGGCATGTTTCCCGAATCCTTAAGGACACATGTACGCCATACGTCATGAATATTTCTGATCACTGCTGCTCAGCCGGCAGTGATCGGAACAAGGTACCTGCTGAAATCATTCCACCCCCCCCCGTATCGGCAATCACTGCAAACTGCAGGTCAATTCAGACCTGCGGTTTGCAGCGCTTTTCGTGATCTCTGATCCCCGAAGTCTGTGACTGCAGGGATCAGAGTCTAAATGCCCCCAAAGTAGTAAATTTTAACCCCCCTGCAGCCTCCAACCATATTGTGGCCGCGGGGGTGGAGGGGGGGGGGGGGTTGCAGGCGGCAGGAGGAGATCCCCCGCCCGCCTCCTCTTTTTCAGATGCCAGCCGTTTAACCCCTTCCATACTGCGGTCCGTGCCTTTGCAGCCCCCTGACAGGATGGGATCGCAGAGGGAGGGGGCCCCCCTCCCTCCCCATCACCCACTGCTCTGTTCTGGCAGTGGGCGATGGTTGCCATGGAAGCAGGACTCTTTCAGAAGCATCCTGCTCTCTCCATGGTACTGAAAGTCTGAATAGACCTGCTAAAGGTCTATTCAGACTTTGTAAAGTTAAAAATACAGCACAGTGCATTATACAGTGTACTGTACTATATTATATAGACACCAGATTGACTGGATCTACAAGAACCAAGTCGGTCTGGGTAAAAAAAAAAAAAGATGTAAAAAAGTAAAAATAAAAAAAACATTACTGAATAAAAATTTATAAAATACACTACACATATTATGTATCGCCGCGTCCGTAAAAACCTGCTCTATAAAAATATCACATGACCGAACCCCTCAGTTGAACGCCATAAAAAAAAATAATTGTAAATAAGCCATTTTTTGGCACCTTACGTCAGTAAAAGTGTAATACAAAGCAATCAAAAAGGCGTAGTACCAATCAAACCGGCATCTCATCCCGCCAAAAATCAGCCCCTACCTAAAACAATTGCACAAACAATAAAAAAAAACATGTCTCTCAGACTAAAACATAATTTTTTTGTTTCAAAAATGCTTTTTAGTGTTAAATTAAAAAAAACTAAAAAGTAGATATTTTAGGTATCTCCACGTCCATAAGAATCTGCTCTATAAAAATATCACATGACCTAACCCCTCAAGTGAACACTGTAAAAAAAATTAAATGAAAAAAGCCATTTTTTGTCACCTTACATCACAAAAAGTGTGATAGCAAGCGATCAAAAAGGCATATGACCCCCCAATTAGTGCCAATCTAACCATCACCTCATCCCGCAAAAATTTTACCCAATCTGAGTCAATTGCCCAAAAACTGAAAAAAATATGGCTCTCAGACTATGGAGACACAAACGTTTTTTTTTTTTGTTTCAAAAGGATATTATTGTGTAAAACCTAAATAAATAAAAAAGGTATAAATATTAAGTATCACCCCATCCGTAAGGACCTGCTCTATAAAAATATAACATGACCAAATCCCTCAGGTGAACGCCGTAAACATAAAAAATAAAAACGTTGTCGAAAAAAATCAATTTTTTTTGTCACCTTATATCACAAAAAGTGTAATGGCAAGCGATAAAAAAAGTCATATGCATCCCAAAATAGTACCATTCAAACCGCCATCTCATCCCGCAAAAAATGAGCTCCTACATAAGACAGTCGTCCAAAAAATAAAAAAAACTATATATCTTTTTCAAAAATGCTTTATTATGTAAAACTGAAACAAAAACCCCCAAAAAGTAGTCATATTTGGTATTGTCGTGTCCGTAACAACCTGCTCTATAAAAATAGCACACAATCTAACCTGTCAGTTCAACTTTGTAAATAACAAAAAATACAAAACGGTCCCAAAACTATGCAAAGCAATTTTTTTTGCAAATTTTCCATTTTAATCCATTTTTCTAGTAACAAAGCAAGAGTTAACAGCCAAAAAAAACTCAATATTTATTGCCCTGATTCTCTAGTTTGCAGAAACACCCCATATATGGTCGTAAACTGCTGTATCGCCAAACAGCAGGGCGTAGAAGGAAGGGAACGCCATATGGTTTTTAGAAGGCAGATTTTTGCTGGACTGGTTTTTTGACACTATGTCCCATTTGAAGCCCCCCTGATGCACCCCTACAGTAGAAACTCTAAACAAGTGACCCCATTTTGGAAACTACAGGATAAGGTGGCAGTTTTGTTTGTACTATTTTAGGGTAAATTGGATTTTTGGTTGCTCTATATTACACTTTTTTTGAGGCAAGGTAACAAAAAATAGAAATTCTGAAAGTTCATCTCCATTTGCCAATAACTCTTGTGGAACACCTAAAGGGTTAACAAAATTTGTAAAACCGGTTTTGAATACCTTGAGGGGTGTAGTTTCTTAGATGGAGTCACTTTTATGGAGTTTCTTCTCTAGGGGTGCATCGGAGGGCTTCAAATGGGACATGGTCCAGCAAAATCCGCCTTCCAAAAACCATATGGCGTTCCTTTCCTTCTGTGCCCTGCCGTTTGGCCATACAGCAGTTTACGACCACATATGGGGTGTTTCTGCAAACTACAGAATCGGGGCAATAAAAATTGAGTTTTGTTTGGCTGTTAACCCTTGCTTTGTTACTGAAAAAAATGGATTAAAATGGAAAATTTTCAAAAAAAATAAAAATCGAAATTCTGAAATTTTATCTCCATTTGCCATTAACTCTTGTGGAAAACCAAAAGTGTTAAAGACGTTTGTAAAATCAGTTTTGAATACCTTGGGGGGTGTAGTTTCTAGAATGGGGTAATTTTTGGGTAGTTTCTATTATGTAAGTCTCACAAAGTGACTTCAGACCTGGACTGGTCCCTAAAAAGTAGGTTTTTAAAAATTTCTGAAAAATTTCAAGATTTGCTTCTAAATTTCTAGGCCTTGTAACGTCCCCAAAAAATGAAATGGCATTCTCAAAATGATACGTACATGAAGTAGACATATGGGGAATGTAAATCAATAACTTTTTTTGGTGGTATTACTATGTATTATAGAAGTAGAGAAAATTAAACTTGGAAAATTGCAAATTTTTCAAAATTTTGGGTAAATTTTGTATTTTTTTATAAATAAAAATGAAATTTTTTGACTTTATTTTGCCACTGTCATGAAGTGCAATATGTGACGAAAAAACAGTCTCAGAATGGCCTGGATAAGAAAAAGCGTTTTAAAGTTATCACCACATAAGGTGACACTGATCAGATTTTGAAAAAATGGCCTGGTCCTTAAGGTGAAATAGGGCCGTGTCCTTAAGGGGTTAACGGGTCATCCTAAAGACTGTCAGAATGCTAAGATACCAGTAGAGTGGAATGAAGAGTGAGAGACCACTTTCCAACTGTTAAAAGAAAAACAAACATACAGAACCACTGGTCCTGGGCTACCCTGACTATAGCCTGCCATTTTGCCTCTATACTGACCACAGTAAGAAAGGTTTAGGAGCCGTACTATCTCAGACATAAGCCGGAACTGAAAGATTCATCGCCTATGCCAGCAGGTCTTTACGAGAGCCAGAGCGGAATGACCAGAATTATAGCTGTTTCAAACTGGAGTTCCTAGCCTTGGTATGTGTTGTAACTGAGAAGTTTAAGAATTATCTGTCAGCCACACCTTTCACTGTCTACAATGATAATAATCCACTGGTTCACTTGAACACTGCGCGCCTGGAAGCTCTAGTGCAAAGATGGGCCTCTAGACTGGCGAACTTCGACTTCACCATTAAATACCGGACTGGCAAAACTAATGACAATGCTGATGCCTTGTCCAGGCTCCCTGCCCAGAAGGAAATAGTTTCTAAGGATGATCAGTGGGAAGATGTGGAAATGCCAATGTTCTACTTCCGATTTACCCGGCAGGAAGCTCTACACACTAAGCACCAGGTCTCCAAAGCCACTAGTTCTCCAAAGACCTGTGGTCCCTCACCTCCAATTGAGAAAGAGCTTTGGCTCAAACTACAAGCAGAGAGTAGAGTCATCGGAGAACTGTTGGATTATTTTTCTAGGGGGCGCGTATCGGAGAGAATGCTGCAGCGGAAAGCCGACTTGGAGCAAGTTTGCCTCTGGCAACAACGGAAACTGTACTTCCTACAAAGAGATTTGCTCCTCAGGAGAAGACTTGATCCAGTCACCTGTGTGTGCCTCCATCAGATGGTGGTGCCCTGAAGAGAAGCTAAGATGGTACTGGACATGTACCATAACAGGTCTGGTCAATTTGGAACACAAAAACGGAAGCCACCATCAGCTGCCATGTGGAAGAGCTTTATTTTGCCATATGGGTGTCTTGACATGATACTCACTGATCAAGGATCCGCATTCGAGTCTCAGTTGTTCTATGAACTTTGTGCACTGTACAACTCCAAAAAATTGAGGACCACCGCATATCACCCTCAAGGGAATGGGCTGTGCAAAAAGATGAACCAGACACTGATCAATATGCTCAATGCTGTGCCACCTCACAAGAGGGTCGAGTAGCCTTTGCTTCTCCCTGAATTAGTGTACCTGTACAATAACACCACTCATTGCTCCACTGGGTACACCCCATACTACCTCATGTTTGGAAGACAGGGCAGTTTACCTGCAGACCTCGCCCTCGATGTCCCTGTGCTCGACTGAACCACTCCTTTCCCAATCTGAGTGGGTCAGAGAGCATCAGAAGCGCCTAGAAGATGCCAGACAAATAGTGGATTCCAAAATAGAAAAGGCCCAGCAAAAACAGGACTTTTATCTACATGCACATGCTGAGCCCTTACACCCAGGAGACAAGGTCTGGCTCAGAAACAATCACCCAGTGAGCAAGCTGGATAGTCACTGGGATCGCGAGCCACATACAGTAGTGACTGTCCCCTCATCGGAGGTCTATGAGATCCAGAGAAAAGATAAAGGTACTCAACGAGTACACTGCAACCGGCTCAAGAACTGCCTGCAGGAACCTGTTCAGGAGCAGTCAAGAGAAATGAATGAGTCACCCGAACTGCCATTGTCTTCAGAAAATGAGACTCCAACAGAGTTGCGCTCCATGCTTGACCCCCGTCAGTTTTTTTTTAGCCTCAAATCCGAGTCTTGATGCCAGTTGCTGGGATTACTACGTCTACAGAATCAAGTGAGGCGGCTGATCCTCCTTCGCAAGTCCCGGACTCTATCTCCACCCCCAGAGACTCTGAACTGTCCTTACGGAGATCCCAACGGACCAACAAAGGTAATCCACCTGCCCGTTATCGGGAATTCTTTGAAAAGAATATTTAGCTACAGAGACTATAGGAGCCAAGCCATGGACACATTTTGACTGGAAGAAACATTGCCCTCTGTTTTGTGGTTATATTTTGGCCTTTTTCATCCACCCCTTTAGTGCCTGGACTTCATAGACTCCAACCATCAGACAGTAACTATCTCCAGGTGGCACACGTAGGCGTACTACCTCTCATGGATTACAAATTACATTTTGTTTTCTTTTTGCATCATATGTTACAGCTTTTCAACGTTACAAGCCTGCACCCAAAGAAAGGACTCAAACATGTACCTGAGCTCTTTGTGATTTCTATTGTCATATTTTTTGCCAAAAAGTTTTACTGGTTCTGCAACGTTTAAGCACTTTAGCCCATTGTCTGGACTCTTATATGGGTACAACAATGTGATCTATGCACTTTTTGTATGGACTTTGGACTTTATACTATTAGCTAGATAGTTAGCATCCTTGCTTCTTTGCTCATATGGACTGCCTCTGAGGACTCAAAAATATTGATGGTCCTATTTGCCTTGTATTAGTTTAGAAAACCTAGGTATTATATTGTCTGATTTGCATATGCCCTTAACATTTTTCTCTCCACAGACTTGGGAGGGGAAGGAGCCAGTGTGTCCTGTGTCTTTGTGTTCATGTGCCGTTGCTACACACGGAGAACCAAGTGGTAAAGTCACAAGCAGTCTAAACATCTTTAAAAGGTAACCCCACTGCTAAAATGTGAGTTAACAGGGGATTAGCCCTCATGGGAGCTATGGAAGTTGGGCTGGTTCCTCCTCCTAGTTCTAGGTGCCTTAGGGTACTGTGCACTGTCTTAGGAAAAATGTGTGAAAAGCTACCAGTTCAGACATCAAGGTGACAAAGCGTAAACCATAATTATACCTTGGTGCTGGAAGGGAATACAGGATGAAGCCACCCTTCTGTTTGTTGGCTTTGATTGCATTGTGGTGGGATTAAAGAGTGAAGACACTCCCATGCTTTCTTTGGTATTAGTGGCCACAATACTGAAAAGGAAGCCAGGAATGAGCGCTTGGGGCAGACTCTTTGGTTCTCTGGTTTATACCGAGAGGGAAAACTGGGAATAGACACCCTACTCATACGGGCAGAGACCTAGTGGTAGCCGTTGCTATATCAGTTAGTAATAGAAAAAATGGTCTCATGCAGCATTGTAAACTTCCTTGGGTACCCTTAGAGCACATTCTAAGCACAAGCCGAGGACGGGTTAGTTTTAAGTAAGGGGGAATGTAACGCCCCCCAGTGGCATTACCACTCCTACACCCTGCTTCTATCTGTGTATTGTGGTAAGGTGCAAGGTACCGTGGTCGATGGCAGGTACGTGTCACCGAGGTTCCTGGCCTTGGTGAGGTAAGAGCCGGGTCTTCTTGCGTGTCAGCAGCAGCTAGTGCTGTTTTGACACATTTCTATTTAGTTTGGCTGCAAAGCCAATCCGGGCCGGCTCTTACTGGGAGTAGGCAAAGAGTTGGGTGGGTGCCTACTCCCCACGGTCCAGGCCGGACTTTGCTGGGCTTTAAAAAGGCAGCCACATCAGCAGGTGTGGGGGGGATTGTCCTGTGGCTGCTGTTAGGCCGTGGAATCATTTTGCGTTTGGGAGTTCTGATCCATTCTGTGCTATGTGGAGTTCTCTGGGCTGGAAGCAAGAGCCCCAGCAAGGAGGAGTGCAGACGGCCTGAAGGCCTGAGGTGGATTGTCCTGCGGCTGGGCTGACAGCCAGGTGCGAACCTGCACCTAAAACCTCCCAGGTGATTGTAACCTGCATTGGACTGTTTTGTTTTGCATCACGTTTTTCTGCTGTGTGTGAATTAACACCAAGAGACTGTTTACTGTTTGTTTTGTGCCAGTGTGAATAAAACACTGTTTACTGCACTTTCTGGACTCCCTTTTGCCTCTGTACTGCACCCGCACCGCTATCTACCAGAGCGAGTCCCCACAGTATGCTAATATCATTTCATCTATGCATTTATTCCAAGTTCTCCACATTGTGCATTTCCTATTTCTATGCATGAAATGTACATGTTCCATGTAATGTACCTGGTTCACCAGTAGGTGGCAGCAAGCATGGCAGAGCTACAGTTAGAGAGAATGGAACCCTTCTTTCCATTCTTACCCTCTCTCTAAGGAAGGGTGGAGACTAGTTAGTTAGAGGTCAGTCCTAGCTTACGCCAAGCTAGGTGAAGGTGTGCAGGGCCAAGTCTCTTTGGGAGATGCCCAAAGAAAGCCAGCCAGATCACCCTAAGCTGGACGTGGAGACAAAAGCTTGAAGCCCCAGAAGCCAGGAAGAAAGTTCCCTGATATAACCTAAGAGACAGACTACAGAAGAAAAGTGCAGCATACAGCTGAAGCAAAGTTATTCAGTCATCCTATCAGTACAGCAGAGCCAGAGAGCAACCGATGTAGCAGAGTTGAGTTTGTTTGCCTGCCAGAGTTGATGGTAAAGCATGCTGGGACCAAGATAAAGTCTGTAAACAGTTTTGAGAAATGTTTATGCAAAGTAAAGCTGCTTTTCAAATTCATCACAAGGTCTGGACTCAATTTATTCTTCATCCCACCATTCAACTACCCCCTTTGTATGCTTCAAAGCCAAAGCCTGGGGTTCCAGCATATCCAGGTAGGAGCACCGTGACACATGCACAAAACATTAACCCTATATCGCTCTGCCATTCCTACACCTGGGTACCAACACCATTTCTTAAAGGGTATCTGTCCCATTGTTGCTTCATTGCTACTGACTCACAACACTCATCTCATCTTAAAGAGACCCCTTGTGGACCGTTCCTCGGTTGCATATGTAAAGAGAATGGTCCATTGGTGTTGACTTATTATGTGTGCAACATTTATGTACACACACACAGTGTAGTAATTTATTTGGGGCTCATGCACACGCACGTATTTTCAGTTTTATTTCAGCTTTTTTTTTACATTCATGGAAAAAAAATGGAAATGACTCCTTGTGCACTCGATGTCTGCATGTCCATTCCGCAAAAAAATAAAATAAAAAAAACTTGCCCTATTCTCTGTTTTGCGGACGAGGACAGTTACAGTGGATGTGCAAAAAAAAAAAGCAATGCAATACGAATGTCACATAAATGTCATCTGTTTTTTTTTTCTTTTTTTCCAGATCCATGTTTTGCGGACCACAAAATACATATGTTCATGAGGTGTATTTTCTTCACCTGTCGGTCGTTTGTCAACTATTTATCAAGCATTTCATAAATTAGACTAGGCATATTGCTATTAGTATGAGCTCTAGTGGTTCTTTTCAGTGCAACAGGTTCCTATTCACTAAGGCATGGATGGCCAACCTGAGCTGTTGCAAAACTACAACTCCCAGCATGCGCAGACTACCTACAGCTATCACCCTACAGTAGGGTGGGAGTTTTATTTTCCAACAACTGGAGAGCCAGGCCAGGTGCCAGGCTATACCTGCACTAAGGCCTCATTCACGCGTCTGTTGCTTGGGACCCATTCACTTCAATCAGACAGCACTTCATTTGTTGTTCGCATCCATTGCTCCGTTCTGTGGCCGCGCAAAAAATAATTTTGCGGAACCGATGCGGACCCATTAATGCGGTCGTGTGAATGTACCCTTAGTCACATGTCAGTGTTTTAGTCAGTGATTTCCATCAGTGATTGTGAGCCAAAACCAGGATTGGAGCCTCCACAGAGATCAGGTATAAGGGAAAGATCTGCTCCTGTTCTGTGTTTAGACCGCAATTGTTTTTGCCTTCAAATCACTGATGAAAATCAGTGAGCAAAACACCACTGAGGGTGGTCATCAATATCAAGACTGGAGAACCCTTTTAACCCCTTTCCTATATATGTCATACAACAGGTACTACAGCGTGCTAGTAGTTCCCATAAAGCACTATATATATATATATATATATATATATATATATATATGAAAAAATAATACAATGCAACAGCACTCTGCAAACCAAATAAAGTACAATAATGCCATAGTTATAGAAAACATTCTGGTGCTAATGCTACGCTTATTTTGTAAATATGTGTCACGGTAAGTGAGGGAAGGGAATGACCGCCTGCCGCCGCTACACGAACGGATGCATCCAGGCGGCGGCAGGTTTGTTCCTCCTGGACAGTGATACTACAGCCTGCCAGCGAAGATCAATCGCTGGCAGGCTGTAGATGCGAATTAAATCGCATCAAAGCGGTATATCAGACGCTGTTTTGTTAACAGCGTCTGATATACCTGCTACCTGGTCCTCTGGTGGTCCCATTTGCTGGGATCGACCACCAGAGGACCAGGTAACTCTGTAAAGTAGCACCAAGCACCACACTACACCCCCCCCCGTCACTTATTAACCCCTTGTTAACCCCTGATCACCCCATATAGACTCCCTGATCACCCCCCTGTAAGGCTCCATTCACATGTCCATATGTGTTTTGCGGATCCACGAATCCGCAAAACACGGACACCGCCAATGTGCTTTCCGCATTTTGCAGATCCGCACATTGCCAGAACTATATAGAAAATGCCTTTTCTTGTCCGCAATTGCGGACAAGAATAGGACATGTTCTATATTTTTGCGGAACGGAAGTGCAGACCTGGAAGTGCGGATCCGCAATGTCCCCATAGAAATGAATGGGTCCGCAATTCCGTTCCGCAAACAGAATTGCGGACGTGTGAATAGGGCATAAGGGTCCCTTATCACCGCCAGTTAGTTAGCGCCCAGCCCACCGCACTGCAGTCATTGATTTTGGCAGAGATTTTTTCATTCATATTGATCGATGCGAATGAAAATATCTGTGCCGTTCATTTTTTTTCTTTTTTCAGCCCAGAGGCTGAACGAAAAAAAAAAATCTCATTACCCGTATGCTCAATATAAGGAGAATAGCAGAAACTCAGAAATATCTCTGTAAATTGACAACTTTTTATAAATTTTTTTAAAAAGTTGTCATTTACAGAGATATTTCTCACACCCAGCATGGGTATATATAAAAATACACCCCAAAACACATTGCCCTACTTCTCCTGAGTACGGCAATACCACATGTGTGACACTTTTTTGAAGCCAAGATGCGCAAAGGGGCCCAAATTCCAATGAGTACCTTTTAGGATTTCACAGGGCATTTTTACGCATTTGGATTCTCACGCTTTAGGTTCCCTAAAATGCCAGGGCAGTATAAATACCCCACAAGTGACCCCATGTCGAGTTCACAGAAATTTATTTTTTTGGGCACAAGTTAGCAGAAATTTATATTTTTATTTTTTTTATTTTTGTTTTTTACAAAGGTGACTGACTAAAGAAAACGGCGCTAAAAACTAACTTTTATTAATCAATATTAAAAGCTAAACCAACAGTGGTAGGACTAGGGTGGACATACAAAAAGATTACGAGTGGAGGCGGAGGACTATGAGGCTATATCACGACGTGCAAATGCACAAGTAATGTTGGTCGTGAATACAGACCTCCGTCCCACTCGCATCAAAGACACACCGGCTAGATAATTTGATGAATCATAGATGGCCGGAGATCTATGTATAAAATGACTAATGCTATAGGGCCATCATAGCGCCGGGAGGTGCCGTCACGATACACTAGCGTGGCAGCACCCTAGGCAGGTCTCTCTTTTGGAAGTCCCTCAAGCTCCTGATGAGTTTAGAGTTAAATGAAACGCGTTGAGCGTAATGACATGATGGGACATTGTGTGCAGGAGACCGTTTGACCTGCATTTGCACTAGTGTCAGTTCGGTCCTCGTGTTGCCCCTATTTTTGCCCCCAGCTTTATTTTTGGGCACTTTCATAGTGGCACCGACACCAGAG
Organism: Bufotes viridis; assembly: GCA_033119425.1. Lineage (NCBI taxonomy): Eukaryota > Metazoa > Chordata > Amphibia > Anura > Bufonidae > Bufotes > Bufotes viridis. The sequence continues at coordinate 359,244,669 of CM065590.1, forward strand.
CTCTCTGATCATATTGCTCTGTGTGTGACACTATAGCATTAGTCATTTTATACATAGATATCCGGCCATCTATGATTCATCAAATTATCTAGCCGGTGTGTCTTTGATGCGAGTGGGACGGAGGTCTGTATTCACAACCAACATTACTTGTGCATTTGCACGTCGTGATATAGCCTCCTAGTCCTCCGCCTCCACTCGTAATCTTTTTGTATGTCCACCCTAGTCCTACCACTGTTGGTTTAGCTTTTAACATTGATTAATAAAAGTTAGTTTTTAGCGCCGTTTTCTTTAGTCAGTCACCTTTATTTCTAGGGCGCAGTAATCAGTTTATTATTATCGGCTTGTGTTTTCATTTGTTTTTTACAAAGTCTCAGATTTCACTAACTTGTGACAAAAAATAAAATTTTACATGAACTCACCATACCCCTCACGGAATACCTTGGGGTGTCTTCTTTCTAAAATGGGGTCACTTGTGGGGTATTTATACTGTCCTGGCATTTTAGGGGCCCTTAAAGCGTGAGAAGAAGTCTGGAATCTAAATGCGTAAAAATGCCCTGTGAAATCCTAAAGGTACTCATTGGAATTTGGGCCCCTTTGCGCACCCAGGCTGCAAAAAAGTGTCACACATGTGGTATCGCCGTACTCAGGAGAAGTAGGGCAATGTGTTTTGTGGTGTATTTTTACATATACCCCTGCTGGGTGTGAGAAATATCTCTGTAAATGACTACTTTTTAAATTTTTTTATACAAAGTTGTCAGTTTCAGAGATATTTCTCTCACCCAACATGGGTATATGTGAAAATACACCCCAAAACACATTGCCCTACTTCTCCTGAGTAAGGCAATACCACATAAGTGACACTTTTTTGCAGCCTGGGTGCGCAAAGGGGCCCAAATTCCAACGAGTACCTTTAGGTTTTACAGGGATGCTCACAATTTAGCCCCGCCCAAAATGCCAGAACAGTAAACACACCCCACAAATGACTCCATTTTGGAAAGTAGACACCCCAAGGTATTCACTGAGGGGCATAGTGAGTCCGTGGGAGATTTTATTTTTTTTTGCCAGAAGTTAGCAGAAATGGAAACTTTATTATTATTTTTTTTTCCTCAGAAAGTGTCATTTTCCGCTAACTTGTGAAAAAAAATGAAATGATACATGAAGTCACCATGCCCCTCCGCGAATACTTTGGGGTGTCTTCTTTCTAAAATGGTGTCATTTGGGGGGTATTTATACTATCCTGACATTCTAGCAACTGAAGAAACATGACAGTTGCTTAGAAAGTCAGAGCTGCTTAAAAATGCGGAAATTCACTTTTTTGTACCATAGTTCGTAAACGCTATAACTTTTACCCAAACCAATAAATATACACTTATTGGATTTTTTTTTATCAAAGGCATGTAGAACAATAAATTTTGAGAAAAATTTATATAGAAATGTAGTTTTTTAAAAAATTGACAACAGAAAGTGAAAAATGTCATTTTTTTGCAAAAATTTCGGTCATTTTTGATTAATAGCAAAAAAAGTAAAAATGTCAGCAACAATGAAATACCACCAAATTAAAGCTCTATTAGTGAGAAGAAAAGGAGGTAAAATTTATTTGGGTGGTAAGTTGTATGACGGAGCAATAAACGGTGAAAGTAGTGTAGTGCAGAATTGTAAAAAGTGGCCTGGTCATTAAGGGTGTTTTAGCTAGGAGGGCTGAAGTGGATAAAGCCAAATACAACAACAGTAACAAAACAACAGACTAGGCCCTAAAGCTAGGGAAAAGGGAAAGGTCACCACCTGACAATCCCTGAGCTTTTCCCTGACTGCTGACAGCATGAGCAAATCCCAAAGGTGGAAGTACTCATGCGTTGGAACCTAAGTCCTGCTGAAACTGAAACAAACCCTCAGCTTGGGAGCATGAGAAAGACAACCGATTCCTTCCACCCTGAAGAAACCAGTGTCTCCCTGAGGCCTAGTCAGAACACACAACAAAAGGGAATGAAGGAGGACTTTAAACCGACGGGGAGCAGGAGATCCACCAAACACTAGCTGAGAACTCCAGGAGGAAATATAAACCGCAGGGGTTGCAGTGAGAAGCGGGTATAAATAGAGCCACTAAATAGCTAATGAGCAGAAACTGGAGAGGTGGGATCCTGTCCACAACAACAAACAGAAAGGAAAAAGAGAAAGATCTGTCAGATAGACTTGCTGCACTTGAGTCTATCAGATCTTCTCATGCCTCTCACAGGGCAGGCAGTGACAATATGAGATTCTTATGAAACTAGGAAGACAGGCACTCTATATCAGGTCACCAGCAGATATCAACAAAAGACGGGGATAGTGTAGGTATGTTAAAAAAAAACTACATTTATTTTAGTAGTAGTAATAATAATATAAAAGCTTATTTAAATATAGGTCACTCCCAATGTACAGGGAGAGGGGAATAGTAGTAAAAAGTTGGATAAAAAGGTAAGAATTAAATGGGGGTAGGAAAAAAGATAAAAAAGAGGGGGCTGTGAAAAGATGATGGTGTTAAAACGATATTGACATTACATATTGGGCTATATGTCCAGAGAAAAAAATAAAATAATGATAAAATATTGTAAAAGTGTAGTCAATGCTCTGGGATGAGTTCAGTGGAAAAAAGTACAGCAGCAGCCTTCCAGACCCAATGTATAAGTATATGCAGCTATGTTAAAGTGATTTTCATTTATGCGAAAATAGCCTTTATTTATGCAAAATAATTTTCAGCGAACCAGTGCCTGGTGGCGTCCCACCGAAAATTGGCTCACTGGTCGCTGTTATCTTTCCTCGAAGATCGCAGGTTCTTTTCTGTGTATGATCCTCTCTGTGCTGTGTGTACTTGGTGCGGCTGGCAGCGCGATTGCAGAAGGATGCGATGATCGCGAGAAGCTGCTGTTTGCGGAGCGGACCGTCGATACGAATGTTGCACTCTTTTTCCTCCAATCAGAGGGCTGTTGGCTGTGTCTGGCGTTCTCGCCACGTGCGGCAATTTTTGCGCTCGCTTTTTTCGCGCACTTTTAGTTCCCGATATCGTTGGTGGGTGTAGGCAGCCTGATGGTGCAGGGCAGTTTGGAAGCGCTTCCCAGGGCTTGAGAAACCATACGCGTTTCAAAGAATTGCAGCCTTCTTCATCAGTGGTAGCCCATACACTAGCCTTCCAGGGTTTAAATATCCTCACCAGGCTGTATCAGAAAACTGTGATGGATTCAAAAAGGCAGGAAAATCGGGAAAAAAGGCGGAAAAAAAAGTTTCATTTTGTTTAAGTTATAGCGTTGATTTGACATAATTTGTGTCGATGGATTTGACATGTGTGTAGTTAGTGGTCCTTGAGGTAAGAAGGTGAGGAGTGAGATTGCCAGTGTGTGTGTTTTTTTCCCCAGTCTGTTCCGCTGTTTTTAATGGTCTCTTCTACTGTTTTTAATGGTATCTTCCACTGTTTTTAATGGTCCTTAGTGGATCTTATTTGCTGTGTATCTATATCTACTGTGTTTACTGTTTTTAATTGTCTTTTTAGTTAGTCTTATTTACTATATATCTATTTTTCCCAGATTGTTCCATTGTTTTTAATGGTGTCTTCTACTGTGTTTAGTGGTATTTTCTACTGTTTTTACTGTTTTTGATGGTCTTTTTAGTGGGTCTTATTTGCTATATATCTATATTGTTGTTGTTTTGTTGGGGTTATGGATTGTGGGCCCTGTTGATATCATTTGCATCTTCTAAAGGGGGGTTTTAAGGTTGAGGAGTTGTTTATGTGGTCTCAGCATGTGTAGTAGTTTGTTGGTTGAGGGTATGAAGGTGGGGGCCCGAGACTGAGGGGTGGTCGAGGTGCTGGTAAGCAGCCGGACACTCGATCCGCCATCAGTCAAGGGCCTCCCACCTAGTGTCTACAGGAAGCCAAATAGTTTCAATTCAGCGTTTAGACCTCCTGGTGCAAGTGTGTTGAATTCGAAGATGTATCTTGATTCTACTTGGGACATTTGTTTTATATTGTTTCCTCCTCTCCAGTTTTTAGGCACTTTTTCTACAGCCGTGAACATTATTACCTTAGGGTCCTGATTGTGATGTATTTTGAAGTGTTTTGACACTGAGTGATTCATGTAACCTGTTCAATGTTATTTATATATTTACGCTAGTCAGACCACACATGGAGTACTGTGTACAGTTCTGGGCTCCTGTGAACAAGGCGGACATAGCAGAGCTGGAGAGGGTTCAGAGGAGGGCAACTAAAGTAATAACTGGAATGGGGCAACTACAGTACCCTGAAAGGTTATTAAAATTAGGGTTATTTACTGAGGAGGTGGTGATGGTGAGTACAATAAAGGAATTGAAGAGGGGCCTGGATGTATTCCTGGAGTGTAATAATATTACAGGCTATAGCTACTAGAGATGGGCCTAGTTTCCTATTCGCCTGCCTCTTCTGACTAGGGTGAGTCAGTTCAGACACATGCAGGGGTATTCCCATCTTATTAACCACTTCAGCCCCCCTATCTTAAACATCCTTAATGACCAGGCCACTTTTTACAATTCTGCACTACACTACTTTCACCGTTTATTGCTCCGTCATACAACTTGCCACCCAAATGAATTTTACCTCCTTTTCGTCTCACTAATATTTGGTGGTATTTTATTGCTGCTGACATTTTTACTTTTTTTGCTATTAATCAAAAATGACCGAAATTTATGCCAAAAAATGACATTTTTCACTTTCTGTTGTCAATTTTTTTTCAAAAAAACTAAATTTCTACATACATTTTCCTATAAATTTATTGTTCTACATGTCTTTGATAAAAAAAATCCAATAAGTGTATATTTATTGGTTTGGGTAAAAGTTATAGCGTTTACAAACTATGGTACAAAAAAGTGAATTTCCGCATTTTGAAGCAGCTCTGACTTTCTGAGCACCTGTCATGTTTCTTCAGGTGCTAGAATGCCAGGATAGTATAAATACCCCCCAAATGACACCATTTTAGAAAGAAGACACCCCAAAGTATTCGCAAGAGGGGCATGGTGAGTTCATGTATCATTTCATTTTTTTTCACAAGTTAGCAGAAAATTACACTTTCTGAGGAAAAAGAAATAATAATAAAGTTTCCATTTCTGCTAACTTCTGGCAAAAAAAAATAAAAAATTTCCCACGGACTCACTATGCCCCTCAGTAAATACCTTGGGGTGTTTGCTTTCCGAAAAGGAGTCATTTGTGGGGTGTGTTTACTGTTCTGGCATTTTGGGCGGGGCTAAATTGTGAGCATCCCTGTAAAACCTAAAGGTACTCGTTGGAATTTGGGCCCCTTTGCGCACCCAGGCTGCGAAAAAGTGTCACTCATGTGGTATCGCCGTACTCGGGAGAAGTAGGGCAATGTTTTTTTGAGTGTAATTTTTACATATACAAATTTCCAGCAGGGTCGTATCTATAAATGGTGGAGATATACGTAATACACAGCCTCCAGCAAAGAAAAAAATCTCCTTAAAACATAACTTTTAATCTTTCACAGTAAAGCATAGGGCCAATAGCCCCAAGTGTATAATGACACATAAAACCACTCACTACTGTCTGTAATCCTTGACACCTGTATCCACAAGGGTAGACACTGGGTATAAATCACCAATCATATAAAAGTGGGGAGTGGCGGATGTAAGGTATAAGGGGTCGTCCCTGGGCTAAGATCTAGTTGAGAGTGGAATTAGGGACAGATTCCTGTACCCATATACCTTACATCCGCCACTTCCCACTTTTATATCATTGGTGATTTATACCCAGTGTCTACCCTTGTGGATACAGGTGTCAAGGATTACAGACAGTAGTGAGTGTTTTTTTTTTTTTCTAAACAAATCTTTATTATTGTCATGTCAAAATGCGAAAATAACAATGTCATTAAAATATACAGAAGAACATTGATTGTACAATTCTTGTCTTCCATACATATGTTGAAATCATGACAAACAAAGTTTTACATATTTTCCTCCCCCCCATCACCCACCCTCCCCTTGCTCCCTCCCCCTCTACCCTCTTATTAACATCATAAGAATACAATACTAGTATGAAGATAAACTAGAAAAATACCACCTTAGTATCAGATCGACAATGCTTGGGGCGATACTGTCAATTCAAAAAGGTGCTACATGCCTTTATACTTTTCTCCCTTACCCACAACAGATTACCTCCCCCCCCCCCCTCATCCCCCTCATGTCTCGGCCGCCACTATCCTTCACCTGGTCTATTTTACTCGAAGAGATCGAAATAGCATCTGTGGGGCAGCTGTCACACCTTCAAAACCCCCAGTTGGTTCTTTAAATCCTCTAGTAGGTACCATGAGGTTAGCTTGAAAGGAGTCATCAAGGTGTCATATTCCGACCTCTGAATATACGATATAATAAATTTCCTCCTTGTTTTGTACAATTTTTTCCCTAACGCTTCTTTCCTGGTAAGGGCCTCGTGCCATTCCAACTAGAATATATGTCTAATACGACCTAATAGCATTTCTGGGGTGGGCAACTCACTCGTAAGCCATAGTGACAATATACAGCGTTTTGCTTCCAATAAAATCTTGTGGGCTAGTATAGATAGATCGTTTCCTCCTACACCCCCTCCAATGTCCACTGTTTGCTATGAATTTGCCTGGAATATTACAACTAAGGGCGATAGATTAATTTTATATTGGTTCAGTCTCGTCAGAATCTCTGACACTTGTGCCCAAAAGTCCCTCAATTTAGGGCATTCCCATAGACCATGAAGTAGGTCGGTCCCTGGGGTATTGCACTTAGGGCATGAAGTAATCCTATCGGGTCTATCAATTGACGGTGGAAAGTTAAAACCATAGATCGCCCGATGTATAATTTTAAAATGAGTTTCTCTCATTTTTTCATTAGATATTGCTTTATGAACCGCTATAATCCCTAAATGAGCAACCTTTTCAATCTCCATCACCCCCAGCTGTTTTTCCCACTTCTTATAGAGAGACGCTGCCACTGTATGTTCCCATGTCCCCCTTAGTTCATTATAGATTGTTGATATAGACAGTTTACTCCTATGACCAAAAAGGCGTCAAATTTATTTTTGTGGTATTCACTGGACAATTATTGAGGGAATCCCCTAATATAACTCTGTATCTGCATATATGGGAGGTACACATGCTTGTTTAATGCCCATCTCTCCTCTATTTCATTTGGGGTCATCCACCGAGCCTCTTTGTCATGTACTAGGTCTCCCAATCTAACCACTCCTTTGTTCACCCATTCCTGAAAGGATTTTTCAGAGTGACCTGGCAAAAAGTTTGGATTCCCACAGATCGGTAGGTGTTTGGAGAACTGATATGAAAGGCCATAAAGTTTCCTTATATTCTTCCAAGCAATAATCGTGTCTCGTAGGATCAAGGCCCGTCTAGCTATGGTAGGCAAATTAGGGAGTTTTGTATGGAGCAAGGCCATTAAGTTCCATGGTGATGCCAACTGACTCTCCACCCTATAATTATAATAAGATGTGAAGTGGGCCCAGTCTAAAATATGTCTGCTGAGACATGCCAAGTTGTAACCTCGTACGTCAGGGAAATTAAGTCCACCTTGTTCTCTCCTCAGCTTCAGTTTCTTCAGAGAAATTCTCACTTTTTTGCCCCCCCATATAAAGTGTACAAACCCCTTTTCCAGATCCCTGATGTCAGCATGTCGTAATAATAAAGGGATTGTTTGGAGGGGGTACATCAGTCTTGCCGTTCCCATCATTTTGATAAGGTGACACCGTCCCATCAGATTGAGGGGAAGAGTACTCCACCTATCTAAGTCCTTTTTAATCTTGGAAATCAGGGGGGGGGGGGGGTAGTTCAATCTATAAACAGAGTGAGGCGATTTACCTATTTTAATACCTAAATAAGTAATCTGCGTCGATGCTTTGGAGATCCCCAGTCCCATTGATTTAACGTATGTCCCCTCATCCCCCTGTGCTAAAGGGAGTAACCCACATTTGGACCAGTTCACCGAATACCCCGAATATTTACCAAAGTCCTGTAGCTGGCTCCTCACCTCCCTTAGTTGTTGTTTTGGATTTGCCATGAACAAAATGACATCATCCGCGAACAATGCCGCTTTTGTCTGCAAGCCCCCTACCTTAATTCCCTCATAGACTGTTGATCCACACAACTCCCTCGCTAGCGGCTCCAGAGAGAGATTGAACAACAGGGGAGACAGAGGACACCCCTGGCGGGTACCTTTTTGCAAAGTGAAGGGTTTAGACAAATGTCCCTGTGTGTATACTCTAGCTTTGGGCGTGCTATACATTTGAGACAGGTATGTCCTGAATGCCCCCGTGAAACCCATTTTGTCCAACACCGCTCCCATCCATGCCCACCTGACATTAGGTGTCAAATGCCTTCTCAGCGTCCAGGGTGAGCATGGCTGGGAGCTCCCCCTTCACAGGAGAATGTTAGATTCTATCCAGTACTGTCAAGACTGTCCTAATGTTCGTCACCGCCGATCTGCCCTGTACAAACCCAACCTGCTCCGGTCCTATGAGTTGAGGTAAAAATGTAGCTAGGCGATCCGCCATAATTTTGGCTATCAGTTTTGCGTCTACGTTAATCAGGGAAATGGGCCTATAGGAACCAGGCAGCAAGGGATCTTTTCCTGGTTTTGGTAATAGTTTTATGTAGGACATATTCTCATTGTCTAATGTCGTATTTCCCTGGAGAACCCCATTAAATAACTCCGCCAGTATGGGGGCGATATGGACCGATAACGCCTTGAAGTATTCTCCAGTGAAACCATCTGGGCCTGGAGCCTTGGCGTTACCCAGATGCTTAATGGCATCTTGTATTTCCTTCAGGGAAATTTCGGCATCCAACAGTGAAAGTTGTTCCTCATTTAGCCTGGGTAGCTGAACCCTATTCAAAAGAGTGTCCGTTAGGTCACACTGCATATCGTCTTTGTACAGTTTCTCATAAAAAGACCCCACTATAGAGTTTATTTCCGCTGGGTCATGACATAAGTTACCATTGGCATCTCTCAGACAATAAATATACTGCGGAGCCCTCATTCCTCTTGCCAGGGTTGCCACCAATCTCCCCGACTTGTTACCAAATTTGAACAACCTAGCTTCAGCTTCCGATTGTTTCAAGGACTCCCTATCTTTCACGCAGTTCTCAAACACCTCCCTTTCTGCTGCCCACTTTTGTTTATTAGCTGGCGATGGATCACCTAGGAATATAGAATAAGCGTCTCTGACATTCTGACTCGCTAGATTAAAAGCCTGTAAGGCCTTCTTTTGGATACTTTTAACATAACCCATAATTTTTCCCCCTCATGACCGCTTTTGAGGCATTCCAGAATAATTGTGGGTCATCCAAATGATTTTCATTATCCGATTTAAATTCCTCCCACCAAATGGTCAGTTTGTCCTGAAACTCCTCCCTAGAGCACAAATTTGACGGGAAACGCCATATATAATCCGGGCCTCTAGGGTAAGTATCTGATAATTCCACCGATACCGAAGCATGGTCAGATATGACGATGTCGCCGATCTCCGCCTCTAGTACTCTATGGGAGAGTGAATGGGTCAGGAGAATGTAATCTATCCTGGACCATGAAGATTGGGGGCTGGAGTAGAACGTGAAACTCCGGTCATCCGGGTGGAGTGGACGCCATGGGTCCATCAGACCTACTCCCTGCATCAGTGGTTGTAATACCTTATCCTGAGGTCCTTCCTTACCAAGTGTTTCTCCTAATCTTTTTCTATCCACCACTCCTCTAATCACAGAGTTGAAATCACCCCCCACTATCTTAAATTGACAGGTATCTCCCAACACCAATTGTTCTAAGTCCTTAAAGAATTGCTCATTGTTAGTGTTAGGGCCATAGACATTGTAGATGCTGTACTGGATATCCTGTACTTGAATGAGTACCTGTATCCACCTGCCTTCATTATCCCGAGATTGATTAATTACAGTACAATTCAGGGGGATCCCAACACTGTACCCACCCACAGTCTTTTCATTCTATCGAAGTCAGTCAGCCCTAAGTGAGTCTCCTGGAGGAGAACCACATCCGGCTTCAGTTTTTTAAGATGTCGAAGTATCATCCACCTTTTGTGAGGAGATTTTAGACCCTTTATATTCCACGATAAAATTTTCATTTTACCCCCACTCCACAGTTCTCTTGGCAGCCAATATAGATCAAGACACCCAGAGAGGACGCTATATCTTAGAGACGATCTCTTTTCCCTTTTCTTCTTTTCCTCGGGTTTTTCCTTATTTTATTCGCTTTTTAGTGAATATATATATATTTTTTTTTTTCCCCCTGTTATTGTATTTTCCCCTGTTCTTTCCCCCTCCCCCTCCCCGGGCAGCGAAAATAGGCTGTTCCCCACCCACCCTCTGAACCCTCCCCAAATTAGTTAGTGCAGCTACCAACTATTTCTCTTGTTAGAACTTCCTTTTTTCTGGGTTGCAGCACCCACCCATCCTTTATGCTCATCTAACTGACCTCCCATCAGCCGTACTATTCCCCTTCCGTTGCTGAACCAAACAGTGAAATACATAAAACCCCACTAAGCAAGCAGTGTCAGAAATACCTTATCAACATAGTGTTAACACATCCTTAAACCATTCAAACTTTTAACCCTTTAACCGCCACCCCACCCCTTTCCATTGGCTACGAGGGTGACTCCATAACATAACAGAACACATATTATAATTGCACATCCCTAAACCCAGTCCTCTGGAATTTCAAAAAGGATATGCGTGACTTGACCAGAGTTCTCCATAGAACAGTCACCTCCTGGGATAGGAGGAATCTTCTCTCCTAGGGGAGCGCTTGTGATTCGGGCCGTTTCCCCGGTCTCTGCCCCGGCATTCCTGGCTGGAGTCTCGGTTGACATTTTCACGCCGTCCTTTCTCCATCCTCTCTGAACACGGTGAGCTGGATCCCATGCGGCGTCCCTGTTCTCTCTCACTCCGCCTGTTCTGTAGGGTGTCCATCATCTCTTTCGCCGCAACCGGGTCATGAAATATTATGGTGGAACCGTCAGCATGAGTGACCCGCAGCTTCGCCGGATACATGAGTTGGAATTTGATCTGTCTCTTGTACATCATAGAGCAGACTTGGCTAAACTCCCTCCTCTTTTTTGCCACTGCCGCCGAATAATCAGCAAATATCAGAACACTATGTCCTTGTATTTTGAGAGGACTTTTTCTGGCTCTGAATGCCTTGAGAATCGCCTCTTTATCACAATAATCAAGGTACCTCATTATCACCTGACGCGGTCTAGGCGGTATATCCTGCGCCCCAGGGACCCTTTTGGATAGTATATCTCCTGAGGGGCCGATCCTATGTGCCCGCTCCACCTTATGGCGTCCCGCCAGGCCTAGCGCCTTTGGCAGGTCAATTTCACAGATTTCCTTCAGAGCCTGCGGTTTAACAGACTCTGGCAGTCCAGTCAAGCGTAAATTACTTCTTCTGGACCTGTTCTCTAGGTCTTCCACCCTATCCAGCAGTATGGCATTCTGCCTTGATATATCATATAAAGAACGTGCGTACTTAGCTTGCTCAGCCTCCAGAAGTTGCGCCTTCTGCTCCAGCTCCTCCAGCTTAGCATCATGTTGATGTATGAAAAAATATCACAGAAGTATGAAGCTTCCACTTTAAAATATAACTTTTACTAGATAATTTAAAACCTGACAATGCTTCCAATTATAATCAATATTATAACAAATGCCAGACTAAGGATAGTCAGAACCCACCGATAGCACTTAGACAGCAGGTCACACGTCGATATCAAGGTAAGTGATGTATAACTTACAGTTTGATGATTCATATGTATAACTGGATATCTTCCAGGTGGGGTAGGGAGAGGTTGTTATCCCTGATATAATCCTACGGTGTCTACCCCTGCCTACAGGCAGAGCACCCGCCCCGAAAGGGGCGACCCCACCTCTCGGTGGCTAAACCCTTTACTTACCCTACCGTGACCCTATGGTGCGTATCACAGATGGCAATCCTGACTCCCAGTAGATAATTGCGGACAAAAGAAAAAGAAAAATTGTCCCAGATATTGAAAAAAATGTCCCGCAGCGTTTCCCCAAGTAAAAAAATCTTGGTTCATCAGGGGACCTTTAGATGTTGGATTCACCGTAGCCGAAAGATGGTGGCTATATTCTGGCAATGATAGTTGCTGATGATGGCTCATCATCAGCAACTATCATTGCCAGAATATAGCCACCATCTTCGGCTACGATGAATCCAACATCTAAAGGTCCCTGATGAACCAAGATTTTTACTTGGAAGCGCTGTCGGACATTTTTTTCAATATCTGGGACAATTTTTCTTTTCTTTGTCCGCAATTATCTACTGGGAGTCAGGATTGCCATCTGTGATACGCACCATAGGGTCACGGTAGGGTAAGTAAGGGTTTAGCCACCGAGAGTGAGTCGCCTTCGGGCGGTGCTCTGCCTGTAGGCAGGGTAGACACCGTAGGATTATATCAGGGATAACAACCTCTCCCTACCCCACCTGGAAGATATCCAGTTATACATATGAATCATCAAACTGTAAGTTATACATCACTTACCTTGATATCGACGTGTGACCTGCTGTCTAAGTGCTATCGGTGGGTTCTGACTATCCTTAGTCTGGCATTTGTTATAATATTGATTATAATTGGAAGCATTGTCAGGTTTTAAATTATCTAGTAAAAGTTATATTTTAAAGTGGAAGCTTCATACTTCTGTGATATTTTTTCTGTAATAGCTTCCTATGTCACTATACAAATTTCTGTGATTAGGATCATGTTGATGTATGGCCTCATGTATCTGCTGCAGAGAAGCTGATAATGTTTTGGTTAGGGTGTCCCTGATATCTGGGGCTAAGTATGTGGCCACTTCAATAGCCAGTGATTTATAGTCAATTCCGTTTGCCATTGCAGGGATCGAGATGTGGGCAGAGTGATCGCCTGCTTCTGGCTGCCCCACTTCCGACTCTGGTGAGGAAGAGCGCATGTCCTCCATCTTGTCCTGCATATCTCCCGCGCTGCTTGTGGTCATGACGCTCTTCTGGCTCCCGCTTCTCAGCAGGTACCGCTCCATGAACGGGCTTCTGGGGTGTTCCTAGGCTGTGGGCACCGGGAATATTCTCTCCCCGCACCAGAATTAATGCGATGGGAGTGATTTGCAGGTAGATGGGTGCCGGAGCTCTTTCACTCCGCTGCTACCATCCCAGCGCCGGAACCGGAAGCCAGTAGTGAGTGGTTTTATGTGTCATTATACACTTGGGGCCATTGGCCCTATGTTTTACTGTGAAAGATTAAAAGTTATGTTTTAACTCCTACAGGACCGCCTAATGCAGGGATGCGTCCTGCGGGCCGTCCTGTTGTTCTGAGACGACGCATCGGCGCGTCATCTCGCGAGAGCCGAGACTTCCTGTGAAGCGCGTCACAGTGAAGCGCGTCTTAGGAGTTCTCCTACAGCCTGCCAGCGATGATCCATCGCTGGCAGGCTGTAGATGCGAATTAAATCGCATCAAAGAGCTATATCAGACGCTGTTTTGTGAACAGCGTCTGATATAGCTGCTACCTGGTCCTCTGGTGGTCCCATTTGCTGGGATCGACCACCAGAGGACCAGGTAACTATGTAAAGTTGCACCAAACACTACACTAACCCCCCCCCCGCCCCCCCTCACCTATTAACCCCTTGTTAACCCCTTGATCACCCCATCTAGACCCCCTGATCACCCCCTTGTAAGGCTCCATTCAGGCGTCCATATGTGTTTTGCGGATCCGTGGATTCACGGATCCATAGATCCTCAAAACACGGACACCGGCAATGTGCTTTCCGCATTTTGGAGATCCGCACATTGCCAGAACTATATAGAAAATGCTTTTTCTTGTCCGCAATTGCGGACAAGAATAGGACATGTTCTATATTTTTGCGGAACGGAAGTGCAGACCCGGAAGCGCGGATCCGTAATTCCGGATCCGAGCGGGACAAAGTCTGTCCCCATAGAAATGAATGGGTCTACAATTCCGTTCCGCAAACAGAATTTCGGACGTGTGAATGGGGCATAAGGGTCCCCTATCAACGCCAGTTAGTTAGCTACTTGTTAGGTAGCTAGCGCCCAGCCCACCGCACCGCAGTCACTGATTTTGGCAGAGATTTTTTCATCCACATTGACCGATACGAATGAAAAAATCTGTGCCGTTCATTTTTTTATTTTTTTTTCAGCACAGAGGCTGAACGGAAAAAAAAAATCTCATTACCCGTATGCTCAATATAAGGAGAATCGCAGATACTCCTAATGCTGGCCATACGTGTAATGATTGCGGAGACCTTCAAATGCCAGGGCAGTATAAAAACCCCACATGTAACCCCATTTTTGAAAGAAGACTCCCCAAGGTATTTCGTGAGGGGTATGGTGAGTTCATACAAAATTTTATTTTTTGTCACAAGTTAGTGGAATATGAGACTGTAAAAAAATAAAAAAAATAAAAAAAAAAAATCAATTTCCGCTAACTTGTGCCAAATTTTTTTTTTCTGTGAACTCGCCATGCCCCTCACGGAATACCTTGAAGTGTCTTCTTTCCACAATGGGGTCACTTGTGGGGTTTCTACTGTCCTGGCATTTAGGAGTCCTAAAGCGTGAGAATCCAAATGCGTAAAAATGGCCTGTGAAATCCTAAAGGTACTCATTGGTTTTAGGGCCCCTTTGCGCATCTTGGCTGCAAAAAAGTGTCACACATGTGGTATCGCCGTACTCAGGAGAAGTAGGGCAATGTGTTTTGGGGTGTATTTTTATATATACCCATACTTTGTGTGCGAAATATCGCTGTAAGCGACAACTTTTAAATTTTTTTATTCAAAGTTGTCAATTTACAGAGATATTTCTCTCACCCAGCATGGGTATATGTAAAAATACACCCCAAAACACATTGCCCTACTTCTCCTGAGTACGGCGATACCACATAAGTGACACTTTTTTGCAGCCTGGGTGCGCAAAGGGGCCCAAATTCCAACGAGTCCAAAGTAGCTTTTACATGGCGGCTCACAATTTAGCCCCGCCCAAAATGCCAGAACAGTAAACACACCCCACAAATGACCCCATTTCGGAAAGTAGACACCCCGAGGTATTCACTGAGGGGCATAGTGAGTCCGTCTGAGACTTTTTTTTTTTGCCAGAAGTTAGCAGAAATTGAAACTTTATTTTATTTTTATTTTTCTGCCTGACCGCTGAACATGATGGAGGTCTGATACAGAGCTCCTGCTTCACAGACCCGTATTATCTTGCACTGAGACAGCCTGCCATCACCAGAATGGTCAAAATCGGAGGCGACAGGCCCAGAGAGCGCACTGTTTCCCCCAAAGCTAAGAAAGGGCAGTCGGAGATGGACAAGTTTGTGAGAAAGAAACTCGCACTCTCCCCAGGGCGGCTACACAAGATGGCGCCGCGCACTACCGCGCCAGACACAGAGGAGGAGGAGGAGGTGAGAGGTGCCGGATCGCAGAGGACGCAAGATCCCACAGATACAGAGGATCAAGATATCCTGACCAAATCCTTTTTCAAAGACTCCTTGTCGCAAGCACTCGCCCTCTACTGCAGGAATTGAAAGATGCGCGGCAAGACATCAGAACCTTGGGCCGCAGGGTGGAAACGCTAGAAGGGAACCAGGCCTCACTTTCGGCCCACAGTTTGGCCGTCTCACAGTGCTTGCAATCCCATGTTGACCACCTGACCTCGGTATATTTACTTATTGAGGATCAGGAAAACCGGAGTCGACGAAAGAACGTGCGGATAAAAGGACTACCGGAAACTATTGAACCTCGATCCCTGCGCACCACTGCGTTATTGATTTTTGCAGACCTTCTGGGTGAAGAAAGAGCTTCTAATATTTCCATAGAAAGAATCCACAGATCCCTCAGACCGGCTCCGGGAGCGGGTGACCCACCCAGAGATGTTATATGCGGCCTACTCAGCTTCCAGGACACGGCGGCCATTCTACAAGCTGCACGGCGCAAATCGGAGCTGCTTCATGATAATACCCCTATACAAATGTTCCAAGATATCGCACCGTCGACTCTTCAAAAGCGACGAGTATTGAAACCTCTAACAGATAACCTGAGGAGGCACAATATTATGTATCGCTGGCTCTTTCCATTCGGACTCACCTTCAGCTCAGAAGGTAGGAGGTGCACAATAAAGAAACCATCAGATCTCATGGCAGCATGGTCGGTCCTGGACATTGCTCCTATGGACATTCCGTCATGGCTAGGGTGGAAACCTGGTCCGTGGTCCACAAGCCGAAATCGCCGGGAGCCAAGCGCAACAGACAGTGACACTTTTTGATATCTATGGACTAATTCCAGCTTGTGAGATAATTGTCTCTCTGCTTGTCTACCCTCCTCTGTCCTTTATTTCGATCTCTCTTGATCCCTATCTCTTCACTTTAACGCTTTTCTGGCTGACTTCTTCCATTTTCTCCTGACTATTCAAATGTTCTTCCACAAGCTTCTAAGGGACCTATGATTCTATCTTGGGCATATCGCTCCCTTTAGCATAGGATTTATCTGGGTTGAAACCCATCTACTTGCTGTCTTCAGATATGATATAGGCTGTCTTAGTTATTCCTAACGTTACTCTCAGTATGTATTGTTTTATTTTCATGCTGTTCAAGTTCTTTTTTTTTTTTCCTTTTTTAAAACTCCTGATTACTGCTCAACGGTTAATAAGACGGGTCTGTGGTGCTCGATCAGGATGGTAGTATTCCATTCTCTACCACCACTCTACCCCTGTCCTGTCAGCAGTACGTTTGATTATTTGCTGACATTTTGTTCCATTGTGTTTTCACTGTTTTTCTGTTCAACCGCCTATGAGAAGACGTCATATCTGTGCGAATCTGCATCTGGGACTTCGCTTACTAACATTGCTTCTTGTCTCATTTTATTTGATAGATGGCATCTCTCAACCTAACGACCTTCAACGTCAGGGGTCTAAATACTCCACAGAAAAGGTCTCAAGTTATCACAATGCTCCGCAAAAGTAAGTCCGATGTCTGTTTCTTCCAGGAGACACATTTTAAATCTGGCAAAATCCCTTCTCTTCCACTGTCCACATTTAAATACTGGTACCACTCTTCCTTTGGTAAGGCTGCTAGGGGTGCCAGTATTGCTATAGCAAAACATGTCCCCTTTGAACACATACTGACGTCTACTGACCCAGAGGGCCGCTTTGTCTTTGTGAAGGGGAAGATTGGTCACACTCTGATATCCCTGGCTAGCATATATGCTCCGAACAAGGGGCAACATAGATGGCTTAAATTAACTCTAGAAAAATTTGCCACATTTGCGGAGGGTATGAGACTGATAGGGGGAGACTTGAACATAGCCCTCAACCCTAATGTAGACACCTCCACAGGCACTTCCTCTATATCTCAAAGGTCCCTAGCCGGGGTCAACAGGCTTTTGCATGACTTTCATCTAGTAGACTCTTGGAGATCTATCAACCCCTCTGCACGGGATTACACGTTCTATTCTGGAGTACACAAATCCTTCCAGAGATTGGATTACATTTGGATTTCCCAAAATCATCTAGAAATGCTGACTGCAGCTAAAATTGGGCAAATTACTGTTTCAGATCATGCCCCCTGTTCATCCTCAATCTCTTTTTCATCCCTACCGGTCAGAGAATGGACATGGCGTCTTAATGAGACATTACTAGATAATGAGACACGCTTGTCCGATATCGCCAGTAAACTCTCTTTATATTTTAAAGAAAATCTTCCTTCTGAGACCTCACACACTGTAGTGTGGGAGGCTCATAAGGCTTTCATAAGGGGAGAGCTTATTGCCCTGGGTACGGCGGTTAAGAGGGAGCGACAGAGACAGATAAATTCCTTGCTATCCCAAATTGCTTCGTTAGAGTCTGTCAGCAAACACTCAATTGCCCAGCAGGGGTTAGTGGAACTTGACACTCTAAGAAGACAGTTGAAGGAACTGCTTAATGTACAACATGCTAGGCTCTACCAGAGAGCGAAATTCAACTATTATGCCCATGGAGACAGGGGTAATAAATTGATGACGCGTCTGGTTAAACACCGCAGCGATCAGCAATTTGTTAAACATATTAAATCTCAGAATGGTACCTTATTGTCGGATACTAAATCTATTGCAGCAGAATTTTGCAGGTTTTACCACTCTTTATATAATATCCCAAGCCATTACTCGAAAGAGGTAGAATCTGACCTGATTTCCAAATTTCTCTCAAAATTAAATCTCCCATCCCTCTCACAGGATGATTGCTCCATGCTAACTGGCCCTATCTCATCAGAAGAGGTATCGAAGATTATCTCAGCTTTGCCTCTTAACAAGTCCCCAGGACCGGATGGTCTTCCTTCCAGTTATTATAAGAAACTACTACCAGTCCTGCTCCCTCCGATTACGGCTTAGTGTCAGGCTCTGATGTCTGGGGAACACCTCCCGAAACAAGCTTTAGAGGCAACAATTACGATTTTGCCTAAGGAAGGTAAAGACCATGCGGTCTGTGGCAGCTACAGACCCATCTCCCTTCTCAATATTGATATCAAGATATGGGCGAAATTGCTAGCTCTAAGACTTAATCAACTCACCCCTAAATTGATCCATCTGGATCAAGCAGGATTTGTGAAAGGCAGAGAGGGCAACCACCATTCCTGTAAAGTCCTGAACGCCATTCATTTAGCTACACATAACCGCTCACCTTTAGTCCTTCTCGGCACGGATGCCGAGAAGGCTTTTGATCGTGTTAAATGGTCATTCATGCGTCATACCCTTAGCAAGTTTGGTATACCTGATACTTTTATTTCGGCGATAATGACGTTATACCACCGTCCCAGCGCGAGGATCAGGATAAATGGTACCCTCTCTGACTCTTTTGATATAAGGAATGGTACCCGTCAGGGATGCCCATTATCGCACACTATCTTCATTTTAGTGATGGAGACACTATTACAAGCTATACGAGATTGCCCTAACATACGCGGGCTGATGGTAGGGGGAGCGGAGTATAAGTGCGCAGCGTTTGCCGACGACTTACTCCTGCTTATCACCAACCCCTTAGTGGCCTTCCCTCACATCATGAACATAATGGATTCCTTTGGATTGTTATCCAATTTTAAAATCAACTACACGAAATCGGAGGCCCTCAACATCACTGCTCCCTTGACCCATGTCCAAAAGCTTAAGTCTACCCTCCCTTTCCATTGGCAACCCTGTCAACTCAAGTACCTAGGCATTTTCCTGACTAATAAACCCTCTCAGTTATTTCAGGCCAATTATACCCCGCTTCTTAAAGCCGTACGGGAACAACTTCTCTCTTTATCGGTGCCCTATGTGTCTTGGATAGGGAGGAAAAATCTTTTACAGACATATATAGTCCCGAAGTTCCTATACTTGCTACAGATGGTCCCGATCCATCTCCCTAAATCCTTTTTTGTCTCTGTGCGCTCCCTCTTTTCAGCCTTCCTGTGGAAGGGTAAAAAAGCTAGATTGGCATATGATAGAATGGCCAAAGATCGCCGTTCGGGCGGGTTCAATCTCCCGGACATCCATTTATATTACCTGGCCACACAGCTGAAACGCTGGCTTCAGCTCTGTAACAGTACACATAGACTGCCTGGTATAGATATCGAATTATCACTCCTGGGCGATAGCCACAGGGCTGGTCTATGGGGTATATCCCACTCACCTCCTCCAACCAATATCTTATCTAAAGGTATAATCAACACCATCCATAGTATTAGGGAGTCACATGTTCCATTCTCTGACCCACCCAATTTCCTACCCGCCTCTCTGGTACCTTTTCTTCTTAACCCGAAGACAGTTGAGCCTCCTCCTTTTTGGCACTGTTTTCGGGATCTATCTCTTACTCACCTGATGGAAAAGACAAGGACTGATTCTGAAAGAGATCTCCTCTTTGCATCATCAGTAGGAGAGGGCGACTTCCTAGGGAAATTGGAATTTCACCGCTCCTGTCAAGCGTTACATGCAAAATATACCCTACAAGGAGAGGCTACATGGTTCGAGAAGCTTTTTGCACTCTCCCCACCTCCTAAACATCTCCTATCCCTTCTCTATAAATCCCTGCTGTCTTCCGGGGACAACGCTGTTCCAGCATA
Organism: Bufotes viridis; assembly: GCA_033119425.1. Lineage (NCBI taxonomy): Eukaryota > Metazoa > Chordata > Amphibia > Anura > Bufonidae > Bufotes > Bufotes viridis. The sequence goes on from CM065590.1 coordinate 359,264,797, forward strand.
CATCAGGCAATGGGAATCAGACTTAGGGAAGACATTCTCACAGGCGGATATCGACCAAATTCATCTACGCTCCCACGGTTTCTCCAGATGCGTTAGAATTCAGGAACAATCTTATAAAACAATGACCAGATGGTACAATAATCCCCATAAAATCTATCGCATGGGGCTAAGAGAATCATCCTTATGCTGGAGATGTGAAAAAGAACGTGGCTCTCTGGGTCATATCTTTTGGTCTTGTCCTGACATCACTCAATACTGGTCACATATACTAGACCTAGTTAATAAGATTTGCAAGACTTCCATCACGCTATCTCCAGCTTCGATACTACTCTGGCTCCCATCTGATACGTGGTCTCCCAAGAGATATGATCTGCCAACCTATTTAATACAGGTAGCTAGATCACTAATCCCCTTGCATTGGCTTGAACGTAGCCCGCCTAATGTGGGACAGTGGAGAGAGAAGGTTGATCAATCATTCCTCATGGAGGAACTAGCTAGTTGGGCAACCAGATCCCATGTCAAATTTGTGAAACTTTGGGCCCCCTGGAGAGATTACAGGCATATGGACTGGAGTAAGAACTCTTCTAAACCTTGAGTACATACCTCCTGGTGTTTGTTTGATCCCTGACGTTGGACCTTGTCACTTGTTTAATTATGTCTTTTTTTTTTTTTCGGAGAGACGGCCTCATGGTGTTACTAGGGGTCTCCCACTACGGCTGATAGAGACTCCATCTCAGAAAATTCGAGGGTAGGTCCCAGGTGCAGACGGCCTACTTGATTGCCTTTAATACCATTAATGTATTTCCAGGTGCTTGACTTGGGAACCTTTGTTTTTTCCTGGTCACTCCGATGCTTTACATACAATCTATGGCGGCTTCTTTTTGTTATGTTCCTGTAACTCAGTATTTTTCCCTATGTCCCTCCCCCCCCCCTACCTCTAGACCTTCCACCCCCTCTCCCCCTCCTCCACTCAGCCTCCCTTCCTTCCTTCCCCACCCTCTCTTCCTTCCCATATTTGCCTCGTCTTTCTCACTTGCATATGATTCCATATCTCTATTTTATTGATTGTACTCAACGCTTTTTATTTGCTCATGATGAGGCAATAGCCCTCTGTCTATTCTTGATTGTCAGTTTTGTTTTTGTACAACGTATAACAAAAATTAATAAACAGAAATTTGTTAAAAAAAGAAAGTGTCATTTTCCGCTAACTTGTGAAAAAAAAATGAAATGATACATGAACTCACCATGCCCCTCCGCGAATACTTTGGGGGGGTCTTCTTTCTAAAATGTTGTTATTTGGGGGGTATTTATACTATCCTGACATTCTAGCACCTGAAGAAACATGACAGATGCTCAGAAAGTCAGAGCTGCTTCAAAATGCCGAAATTCACTTTTTTGCACCATAGTTTGTAAACGCTATAACTTTTACCCAAATCAATACCTTGGGGTGTCTTCTTTCCAAAATGGGGTCACTTGTGGGGTATTTATACTGCCCTGGCATTTTAGGGGCCCTAAAGCGTGAGAATCCAAATGCGTAAAAATGCCCTGTGAAATCCTAAAGGTACTCATTGGAATTAGGGCCCCTTTGCGCATCTTGGCTGCAAAACTGTCACACATGTGGTATCGCCGTACTCTGAGAGGTAGGGCAGTGCTTTGGGGTGTATTTACATATACCCATTACTGTGTGTGAGAAATATCTCTGTAAATGACAACTTTTAAAAAAATTTTTATACAAAGTTGTCAATTTACAGAGATATTTCTCTCACCCAGCATGGGTATATGTAAAAATACACCCCAAAACACATTGCCCTACTTCTCCTGAGTACGGTAATACCACATGTGTGACACTTTTTTGCAGCCAAGATGCGCAAAGGGGCCCAAATTCCAATGAGTACCTTTTAGGAGGGCATTTTTACGCATTTTTCTTCTCACGTTTTAGGTCCCCTAAAATAACAGGGCAGTATAAATACCCCACATGTGACCCCATTTTGGAAATAAGACACCCCAAGGTATTCTGTGAGGGGCATGGCGAGTTCATAGAAGATTTTATTTTGGCACAAGTTAGCGGAAATTGATTTTTTATTGTTTTTTCTCACAAAGTCTCCTTTTCCGCTAACTTGTGACAAAAAGTTCAATTTTTCATGGACTCACTATGCCCCTCAGCGAATACCTTGGGGTGTCTTCTTTCTAAAATGGGGTCATTTGTGGGGTGTTTGTACTGTTCTGGCATTTTGGGTGGGGCTAAATTGTGAGCAGCCATGTATAACCTAAAGGTACTCGTTGGAATTTAGGCCCCTTTGCACCTAGGCTGCAAAAGTGTCACTCATGTGGTATCGCCATACTCAAGAGAAGTAGGGCAATGTGTTTTACATATACCCATACTGTGTGAGAGAAATATCTCTGTAAATTGACAACTTTGTAAAAAAAATTTATACAAAGTTGTCAATTTACAGAGATATTTCTCACACACAGCATGGGTATATGTAAAAATACACCCAAAAACACATTGCCCTACTTCTCCTGAGTACGGCGATACCACATGTGTGACACTTTTTTGCAGCCAAGATGCGCAAAGGGGCCCAAATTCCAATGAGTACCTTTTAGGAGGGCATTTTTACGCATTTTTCTTCTCACGCTTTAGGGCCCCTAAAATAACAGGGCAGTATAAATACCCCACATGTGACCCCATTTTGGAAATAAGACACCCCAAGGTATTCTGTGAGGGGCATGGCGAGTTCATAGAAGATTTTATTTTGGCACAAGTTAGCGGAAATTGATTTTTTATTGTTTTTTCTCACAAAGTCTCCTTTTCCGCTAACTTGTGACAAAAAGTTCAATTTTTCATGGACTCACTATGCCCCTCAGCGAATACCTTGGGGTGTCTTCTTTCTAAAATGGGGTCATTTGTGGGGTGTTTGTACTGTTCTGGCATTTTGGGTGGGGCTAAATTGTGAGCAGCCATGTATAACCTAAAGGTACTCGTTGGAATTTGGGCCCCTTTGCGCACCTAGGCTGCAAAAAAGTGTCACTCATGTGGTATCGCCATACTCAAGAGAAGTAGGGCAATGTGTTTTACATATACCCATGTTGGGTGAGAGAAATATCTCTGTAAATTGACAACTTTGTATAAAAAAATTTAAAAAGTTGTCGTTTACAGCGATATTTCTCACACAAAGTATGGGTATATATAAAAATACACCCAAAAACTCATTGCCCTACTTCTCCTGAGTACGGTGATACCACATGTGTGACACTTTTTTTTGCAGCCAAGATGCGTAAAGGGGCCAAAATTCCCATGAGTACCTTTACACTGGGTTCAGACCTGAGCGTTTAGAAGCCTAGCGTTTTATGCGCGTTCAAGATGGGCGATTACGGGCGTTTTTTTCAAGCGTTTTGGTAAATAGCGTTTGTCGCGCGTTTATGTGATTGACTGCATAGTTGGCCAATGACCAAAAAGCCCTCCCTATATAGTTTGGCCAATCTGAGTGCTTTAGAGGTGTGAATTTCCATGGTGGATGATCCAGCATGTTGCAAACTTTGAAAAACGCACGTCCATAGGCGCGTTTTACGCTGCACAAACGCCGCGTATCGCGTTTCCCATTGAAGTATATTGGCACCAAACACTCGAAAAAAGCCCGAATTAACGCGAACATACATGCTTATGCGTCGGACGTTTTTAGGCGCCTACGAACGCGCATAAAAACGCGCAAGTGTGAACCACCCCCATTGGAATGCATGGTTCCTGTACTGTTGTGCGTTTTTTTGTGCGTTCGAACTCGGCGTTTTACGCGAAAGTGTGAACTGAGTGTCAGGATTTCACAGGGCATTTTTACGCATTTGGATTCTCACGCTCTAGGACCCCTAAAATGCCAGGGCAGTATCAATACCCCACATGTGACCTCATTTTGGAAAGAAGACACCCCAAGGAATTTCGTGAGGGGCATGGCGAGTTCACAGAAAAAAATTTTTTTTTGGCACAAGTTAGCTGGAATTTGATATTTCTTTTTTTTTTTATTTTTTTTACAAAGTCTCCTATTCCACTAACTTGTGACAAAAAATAAAATTTTACATGAACTCACCATACCCCTCACAGAATACCTTGGGGTGTCTTCTTTCTAAAATGGGGTCACATGTGAGGTGTTTGTACTGCCCTGGCATTTGAGGGTCTCCGCAGTCATTACACGTATGGCCAGCATTAGGAGTTTCTGCTATTCTCCTTATATTGAGCATACGGGTAATGAGATTTTTTTTTCCGTTCAGCCTCTGGGCTGAAAAAAACCCAAAAATGAACGGCACAGATTTTTTCATTCGCATCGATTAATGTGGATGAAAAAATCTCTGCCAAAATCAGTGACTGCGGTGCGGTGGGCTGGGCGCTAACTACCTAACAAGTAGCTAACTAACTGGCGGTGATAAGGGACCCTTATGCCCCATTCACATGTCCGCAATTCTGTTTGCGGAACGGAATTGCGGACCCATTCATTTCTATGGGGACAGACTTTGTCCCGCTCGGATCCGGAATTGCGGATCTGCACTGCTGGGTCTGCACTTCCGTTCCGCAAAAATATAGAACATGTCCTATTCTTGTCCTCAATTGAGGACAAGAAAAGGCATTTTCTATATAGTTCTGGCAATGTGCGGATCTGCAAAATGCGGAAAGCACATTGCCGGTGTCTGTGTTTTGCGGATCCGCGGATCCGCAAAACACATATGGATATGTGAATGGAGCCTTACAGGGAGGTGATCAGTGACAAGGGGGTGATCAGGGAGTCTATATGGGGTGATCAGGGGTTAACAAGGGGTTAATAAGTGACAGGGGGTGTAGTGTGGTACTCGGTGCTACTTTACATAGCTACCTGGTCCTCTGGTGGTCGATCCCAGCAAATGGGACCACCAGAGGACCAGGTATATCAGACGCTGTTAACAAAACAGCGTCTGATATACATCTTTGATGCTTTTTATTTTGCATCTACATCCTGCCAGCGATTGATCATCGCTGGCAGGCTGCAGTATAACTGCCGAGCTGCCATCTGCTGCGAATGCACGCGCTCCTTCACAGCAAATCTCGCCTCTCGCGAGATGACGCGCCGCCGCGTCAAGCAGGAACAAGCCTGCCGCCGCCTGGACGCAGCCCTGCGTTAGGCGGTCGGCAGGCGGTTAATCATATTTGATTAAATAGTTTATCCCCCTGTTTACTTTTCTCTAAATATATGTAATTAAAAAACAAAAAACAAAAAAAACAAACAAAAAAAAAAAAAAAAAAAAAAAATCGAACCGTTATCCTGTAAATGCAGTTTTCTCTTTCCATTATTTATTTTTGCTGCCCATGGTTGCGGCCACCGCTCGGCAGCCGCATCCATGGGCCGCACTTGCGCAGTGGTTTCCATTGCAATCCTGCGGCCAGCCTCTCACTCACACTGTGAGCGGGCACGTCGCCGTCCGGCCACACATGCGCAGATCCATATTCTTTTCAGCAGCGTCTAGTATAGTTCTGCGCATGCGCGGCCGCCCGAACAGTTCGTGCATGGAAGAGTCAGTGCGGACAGACAAGGGGTGCACCGATAATTCCACCAATGATTGGGGGCTGATGGAGGCACTTGAGGGGCTGATGGAGGCACGGGGGGGCTGATGGAGGCACATGGGGGGCTGTTGGAGGCACATGGGGGGCTGTTGGAGGCACATGGGGGGCTGTTGGAGGCATATATGGGGGGCTGATGGAGGCATATATGGGGGGCTGATGGAGGCATATATGGGGGGCTGATGGAGGCAATGCGACTGAACCACTTGATATACTGCACTACTACATGGGTCTATTCTCCTCCCCCACCAGCCACCAGCTACATACATTGCCCTGCTGTATATAGTTGACAAAAACAGAAATATACCCCAATAATTAAAGTAAAGTGCTACATCGAAATACACAGCTCTGCTGTGTGAAAATGCTGCAGTAATGTGTTTGCTGATGTAGCAGCTTACTATACTAGTATAAGTGGGTAGGTTTCAATCTATGACATAAAGCCGGGCAGTAGAACTATATGTACAAAGCTATATTGCTGGCTGGGGGAGGTGAATAGACAGATGTAGCAGAGCTGTATATTCATGTATACAGATAAAAGACCCAAGGATTATACACCAGTGTAGTAGAGCTATACTAGAAAAATATCTTCATCAGTGCTGGTCAGTGGGGGGTGGTCATGTTTTATGGGAGTCAAATGCACAAATCAGATGGATACTACTTGACTTGCTTGTGGGCTAATGTATAGTAGTGAATTATTGTTTAGCTGTACAGAATGGGTTTGTAAAAGATTGGACAGGTTCTGTGTGTTAAACTGTACTAGACTGCAGGACAGTGACCTTTTACTAGGTAAAAAAAAGCTCTGAGAGTGAGGATTCAACAGCAGAAGCTGCTTCCCAGAGACTGCAGGCTGCCAGAGTGATGAGTGATACATTCCTCATGAATGAGCACGGCATGGACTGAGCTCTCTGTGTGATGTCATAAGGAAGCGTGGCCGGCCTTCACTCAACTGCCTAAGCCTGCCCAGCCTTAGAAGCTGGGAAGCAGGAAGTGAAAAGCAGAGCTGCTGCAGGTGAGGCTGAAATAGCAAGATGGGAATACCCCTTTAACTCTAAATACTACATGTTATGCGCCATAACGGTCACCATAAAATTAAGGGAGTGCAGGTTCCACTTGCATGCTGGGTCCACTCTCGATTCAAGTAAGTACATAAGGGACCCTTAGATAGACTTCGGGTGAAGTACTGTGTCAGGGATACAGTAAGCATAACTCCGTAAAAGATCTGTTCAGGGAACAGAAGGTTTTACAGCTTGATTTGATTCTTAATAGGATAATTTTAGAAGTTTTGCATGATAAGTTGTTTGATAATTGTAGAAGTTTTGTATGATAAGTTGTTTTGTCTAACATAGTAATATAAGGGGAAGGGACAGGCTGGGTCGTAAGTGTACAGCTTGTCGTCCCAAGACTAACATTCTGTTTTGTTTTTTGCTATTACTGTTTTGAATTCTTTTTGTAAGGAAATAAGTTTTGATAATGGGTAGTCAAAAAATCTAAGACAGAATACCCTAAACCAGAACCAGGAGAAACATGTAATATGTTGCCCGAGTCAGTCCTACAAAATATTACCTTGTTAACCCATGGGTAGATAATTTGGCAGGGTGGACAGAGGCAATGGAAGCGGTAGACCCCTTTCCCAGGGAAGGAGGCAATAGCACATGGACATGGTCAAGGGTCTATGCTTAAGCGACACTGCCACCTGGCCGTATTTTGAACCTGACCCTTCATGGGATATGGATTATATGCAGAAAGGAGGAGAACAATGGCTAGAGATAGATCCCCACTTGTATGGCCCCAACATGTGCAAGACAAAAGGTTTAAAAAGATCTAAAGACGATAGAAAACAACATGAGATACAGACTAAGAAGGAAAATGATAAAAAACATCAGATGTATCCCCCACCTTCATATGACATAAAATTAACTGTTCAGTGCCCCTACCACCCCCTCACACACCCCTCCCTCTCTACCCGTCCTTAGCAAGCAATATAAAAATGATGAAGAAGAGGATTTAATAGCAGCCAGTCACATAATAGCAGGACACGCAGTTGGTAAACAACCCACACCCCCAACTGTATCGAGATATAATTTAAGGAACAAGGAAAAAGAGGAAAAGGATAGTGAGACCAGGTGACCTGAGACATCCATGCCTTTTTTGATGGTTGGTAATCAACTGATTAAAAAGGCTTTGGACATAGATGACCTTAATAAAATTATTAAACACTGCCCCAAGCCTACTGTGGCTCCGTCTGGCACAGTGGCTTATTTAAAGAAAGCCTGTAAAGGGAGAAATTTCACCCAAGAAGACCTTAGACTCATAATTGACGGAATAGCGGGTTCCCACAGTTCATGGGATTGGAAAAAGGTAACAACAGTATCAGAAATAGACCCCAATACTAACGCAAAGGACTATATCTGTAACACTGAGCACAGACAACAGTTAATAGAGATAGAAGAACACATGATAGAGGTATTTAAACAAAAGTCTTCACTCCCAGTAGCCGTAGCATGTAAGCAAAAACCCTCAGAAAGCGTTTCTGATTTCTGGAGGAGATTTATGGATTGCTGGAAATTGGAGGCAGGGCTACCGGTTCTCCGGAATGACTATCTAATTATTTCCACATTTATTAACAATCTATCTGATAGGCTAATGCTTACAGTAAAACAGAACGTCTCCACGTGGACTTCAGACAGCATAGATCAATTTGATAGAAACCAAGACTTCCAAACCATGAATAACCACTGTTATATCCAGCTGGAAAGTAAAGGGTGGTTAGTAAAAAAAAAAAAAAAAAAAGAAAGAAAAATCAAGCAGCAGGTTCATAAATTTGAACATTACAAACTTTACAAAACCTGAACATCATAAAACTTTTAAAACCTAAACTAACTCAAGATTTCTTTTTCTTGCTACCTGTTTAATTTTGTTTTTTACTTTTCACTCTTTACTTACCTAGCAGAAACCTCTCCTCTCCCATAGGACAATGTGTAAAGTGTAAATCGCACAGAGATGGTGCGAAGTACATTATGCACTTTATCCCAAGGAGAGGTTTCACATATCTGCAGTAGCACACTAGCACCCCTGTGTGTTAGGGTCTCTCAAAACCTAGTATCCTGAAAAACCCTTGCGTTAACTCTGCCTGTGTCCTGCGGTCCCTAGGTCCCTAAGTGTACCTGAGTGTGGTACTTGCGGCAACAATCCCCTAAGCGTAGGGCAGGGTGGTCAGGGCAGTCAGGACAGAAATAGCGGGTGTCACGCCTTATTCCACTCCTGCTACAGACACGACATCTTTTTCGGGGTGACGGTTCGGTTGAGGTACCAGCAACGACACTGAGGAAGTGTCGCTCGTGTAGACGGCTCACTACACTGGTGGCTGGGGCCACGGAACCTCCTGGATACAGCAGGTTCTCGATGATCTCTTCCTGAAATTTGAGGAAGGATCCTGTTCTCCCAGCCTTTGTCATGGCTGTATGTGAGCAACAAGAGCATACACAGTGAATTAGCTACTGACCGGACCCAAACTAGGGAACATAAAGGGTGACCCCTGTCAGACCCTAAAAGCTCTCCCTATGCTGCTAAGCCCATGTCCAGATCCAGATGGTGGATCGAGACATGCCCGCGTACCTAAGGCTGATGACCACTGTAACCCCTACAATAGTGGAAGGGGCACGGCCACCGGTGCCCTGCTAAATATCTGGACGGAACCGGGGTCGCCTCGGATCCAGTCAGCAAACAAACAGAAACACACAATGTCTGCACACTTAACTGAAGGTGCTGCAGCAGCAGTGAAAACAGATCCAAAGTCAGCAGACAATATCTGAAGTACTTGCTTCAGCAGAACACAGGTCCAGTGAAAAGATATCACACAAGTGAAGATACTCAAGCGAGAGATACAGGTCAAATGAAAAGTATAATCCGCACGATTAAACAGGAAGAGGGGTATTTTATAGGAAGAGGAATCAATCACAGGAGGGACAGCTGAGAGGAGGGAAACTGAAAGTAAAGACCTCATCACAGGGGCGGAGAAACAGAGCAGAGAGAACTCCTCCAAGCTCTAGTAGTGACATCATCACAGGGGTGGAGAAACAGAGCTGTGAGAACGTCTCAAAGCTCTGGTAGTGACAGTACCCCACCTCTACGGGTGGACTCCGGACACCCAGGACCCACCTTCTCAGAATGAGCCCTATGAAAAGCCCTGATGAGGCGAGTGGCTATAATGTCCGACACCGGAACCCACATAACCCTTCCAATGAACGAGGTACTGAAGAGAACCGCGGACAATGCGAGAGTCCACAATTCTGGAAACCTCAAACTCCAGATTGCCATCAACCAAAATCGGAGGAGGAGGCAAAGAGGATGGTACCGTGGGCTGGACATATGGTTTTAAGAGAGATCTGTGAAATACATTATGTATCTTCCAAACCCGTGGAAGATCAAGACGGAAGGCAACAGGATTGATGATGGACAGGATCTTATAAGGCCCAATAAACTTGGGACCCAATTTCCAGGAGGGAACCTTCAGTTTAATATTTCTTGTAGACAACCACACCAGATCACCCACATTCAGGTCCGGACCAGGCACACGTCTCTTATCAGCCACACGCTTATATTTCTCACTCATCTTTCTTAGATTACTCTGAATCTTTTGCCAAATGGTAGACAAAGATGAGGAAAATCTCTCCTCCTCAGGCAAACCAGAAGGAGCCCCTCCCGAGAATGTCCCAAACTGCGGATGGAACCCATATGCACCAAAGAATGGTGACTTATCAGAAGATTCCTGACGACGGTTGTTCAGAGCAAACTCAGCAAGAGGGAGAAACGAACACCAATCCTCCTGGTTCTCTGCCACAAAACAGCGCAAATATGTCTCCAGATTCTGATTGACGCGTTCAGTCTGACCATTCGACTACGGGTGAAAAGCAGAAGAGAAGGACACCCGAACCCCCAGGCGAGAACAGAAAGCCTTCCAGAATCTGGACACAAACTGCGTGCCTCTATCGGAAACAATATCAGAGGGAATGCCATGCAATTTAACAATATGGTCGACAAGAGCTTGCACCAACGTTTTAGCATTGGGTAAACCGGGGAAGGGTACAAAATGAGCCATCTTGCTAAAACGGTCCACCACCACCAGGATCACCGACTTCCCTGAGGAACGAGGAAGATCCGTGATAAAGTCCATGGACAGGTGTGTCCAAGGACGGGAAGGTATGGGTAACGGGAGAAGGGGACCTGAAGGCCGTGAACGAGGGAGCTTAGCGCGAGCGCACGTCTCACAAGCAGCCACAAAACCCTCCACCGACTTACGAAGAGCCGACCACCAAAATCTCCGAGCAATGAGATCTACCGTGGCTCTACTCCCGGGGTGACCAGCAAGAACAGTATCATGATGCTCCTTGAAGAGTTTGTGACGTAACTCAGGAGGCACAAACAACTTCCCAGAAGGACAACGGGCAGGTGCCTCAGTCTGGGCAGCCTGGACCTCGGCCTCCAAATCAGAATACAGAGCAGAAACAACTACCCCCTCCGACAAAATGGGACCCGGGTCCTCGGAGTTTCCTCCTCCCGGAAAACAGCGAAAGAGAGCATCAGCCTTCACATTTTTGATCCCAGGGCGGAATGTAACGACAAAATTGAATCTGGAGAAGGACAGAGACCATCTGGCCTGTCTCAGATTCATACACTTGGCCGACTCCAAGTACGCCAGATTCTTATGGTCGGTAAAAACGGTGATAGGGTGCCTGGCCCCCTCCAACCAATGGCGCCATTCCTCGAAAGCCAACTTGATGGCCAACAACTCCCTATCTCCCACATCATAGTTCTTCTCTGCCGGGGAGAGTTTTTTAGAGAATAAAGCACAGGGTCGCCATTTGGCAGGAGAAGGGCCCTGGGACAAAACCGCACCCACACCCACCTCGGAAGCATCCACCTCAACAATAAAAGGTAAGGAAACATCGGGATGCACCAAGATGGGAGCAGACGCAAAACTCTCTTTAATCTTAGAAAAAGCTGCAAGCGCCTCCTCAGACCAAGAGGAAAAATCCACCCCCTTTTTTGTCATGTCAGTGAGGGGTTTGACAACACAGGAATAATTCAAAATGAACTTTCTGTAATAGTTCGCAAAACCCAGAAAGAGCATCAATGCCTTCTGATTCTCAGGGAGCTCCCACTCAAGCACAGCACGGACCTTCTCCGGATCCATGCGAAAACCAGAAGCAGAGAGGAGAAAACCCAGAAATTGAATCTCCGATACCATAAAAACACATTTCTCCAGCTTGGCGTACAACTTATTTTCCCGCAGAATCTGCAGAACCTGAAAAAGATGATCCTGATGGGTCTGAACATCAGGGGAAAAAAATCAAAATATCATCAAGATACACCAAAACAAATCTCCCCATTAAATGGTAGAAAATACTGTTAACAAAATGCTGAAAGACGGCCGGAGCATTCATCAAGCCAAAAGGCATAACAAGATTCTCGAAATGCCCCTCAGGGGTATTAAAGGCCGTTTTCCATTCATCCCCCTCTCTGACCCTGACCAGGTTGTACGCGCCTCTCAAATCCAGTTTAGAAAAAACCTTGGCCCCAACAATTTGGTTGAAGAGGTCCGGGATCAGAGGAAGGGGATAGGGATCGCGAATCGTGATACGGTTCAACTCCCTAAAATCTAGGCAAGGTCTCAGAGAGCCAATTTTTTTTAAAACAAAAAAACCCCGCGGCAACAGGTGATTTTGAGGGACGAATATGCCCCTTATCGAGACTCTCAGAGATATAGGTTCGCATTGCGATTCTTTCCGGTTGTGAGAGATTGTACAGGCGTGCTTTTGGCAGCTTGTCGCCGGGAATGAGGTTAATGGGACAGTCAAACTCCCGGTGAGGAGGTAGCTCCTGAACCCTGCTCTCGGAAAACACGTCCGAGTAATCGGAGAGAAATGATGGCACAGTTTTAGCAGATACCTCTGCAAAAGTCGCTGTGAGACAATTCTCTCTACAAAAATCACTCCACTCATTTATTTGCCTTCCTTGCCAATCAATAGTGGGGTTATGTCTAGTGAGCCAGGGTAACCCCAAAACTAGAGGAGTAGGCAATCCGTTAAGGACAAAACAAGATATATCCTCCACATGAGTGTCACCTACAGCTAACCGGATATTGTGAACAATGCCCTTCAGGGATCTCTGTGAGAGTGGAGCAGAGTCAATAGCAAAAACAGGTATATCCTTTTCTAATGTGAAAACCTGAAAACCATGCATGGCTACAAATTGAGTGTCAATAAGATTGACGGCCGCTCCACTATCGACAAAAATTTCACAAGAAATGACTTTGCTCTCTAGCGCCACCCTGGCAGAAAGGAGAAAACAGGAACTGCAGGTCAGAGGAAAAGCATCAATTCCTACATCAACTTTGCCCAAGGTAGCAGAGTTTGACGATTTACCTCTTGATGTTTTATTATCACTCTTAGTACAGTTCATGAATTTCCTAGACGGACAAACATTTGCCAAATGACCAATGCCCCCACAACAAAAACACACCATTCTCTGAGGACTAAATCCTCCTTTATCAGGGGCAAGTCGACCTAGCTGCATAGGCTCCTCCTCAGAGGGAACCGAGACAGGATGAGGCCCCTGCACACTGAATGAGTCCGCACCCCTGCCCCTAGACTGACAATGGCTGGACAGAGAGGTCTCGTTTCTTTCTCTTAGACGCCTGTCAAGGCGTACCGCCAATGACATGGCAGACTCTAAGGACGTTGGTCTCTCATGGAAAGCAAATGCATCTTTCAATCTCTCTGAGAGACCATGACAGAACTGACTCCAGAGTGCAACATCATTCCAACCTGAATCAGCTGCCCATCTCCGAAATTTAGAACAATAAAGCTCCGCAGACAGTTTGTTCTGGCATAAAAAACGCAAGTTAGATTCAGCCAGAGCAACACGATCCGGGTCATCATATATCTGCCCCAGGGCCACAAAAAATCTTTCCACGGATCGAAGGGAGGGATCCCCTGATGGCAGCGAAAAAGCCCAAGTCTGAGCATTACCCCTGAGCAGGGAGATGACAATCCTCACCCTCTGCTCCTCATTACCAGAGGAATGGGGACACAAGCAAAAATGGAGTTTGTATGCCTCTCTGAAGCGAACAAAATTCTCACTGCCCCCGGAGAACGTTTCCGGAAGTGAGACCTTTGGCTCGCAACAGACTCCATGGGCCAGAGCCGAGCCCAATGCTTGAAGCTGAGTCATAGATTGACGGAGATCCGCTACCTCCAAAGAAAGACCCTGCATGCGGTCAACCAGGTTAGAAAGCGGATCCATGTCAAAAAGGACGGTTTCGGCGGAACACAGGTCCAGTGAAAAGATATCACACAAGTGAAGATACTCAAGCGAGAGATACAGGTCAAATGAAAAGTATAATCCACACGATTAAACAGGAAGAGGGGTATTTTATAGGATGAAGAATCAATCACAGGAGGGACAGCTGGGAGGAGGGAAACTGAAAGTAAAGACCTCATCACAGGGGCGGAGAAACAGAGCAGAGAGAACTCCTCCAAGCTCTAGTAGTGACATCATCACAGGGGTGGAGAAACAGAGCTGTGAGAATGTCTCAAAGCTCTGGTAGTGACAGCATTACTGTAGAGAACAAAACTATTATACATAGCCAATTGAATTAGGTATACAGACACCTTCTTATACCAGCATCTGGTTCTGCGGAAAAGTAGATAAGGAGCCAACATCTGGTCATTATAGTTCACCCCTCCCATGAGCAAATTATAGTCGTGGACCGAGAGGGGCTTTTTAATGACACTGGTTGCCCGTTCAATTTGGATTGTCGTGTCTGCGTGAATGGAGGAGAGCATGTAAACGTCACGCTTGTCTCTCCATTTCACCGCGAGCAGTTCTTCGTTACACAAGGCAGCCCTCTCCCCCCTTGCAAGTCGGGTGGTAACGAGCCGTTTGGGGAAGCCCCGGCGACTAGGTCGCGCGGTGCCACAGCGGCCAATCTGTTCTAGGAACAAATGCCTGAAGAGGGGCACACTTGTGTAGAAATTGTCCACATAAAGATGGTACCCCTTGCCGAATAAGGGTGACACCGAGTCCCAGACTGTCTTCCCACTGCTCCCCAGGTAGTCAGGGCAACCGACTGGCTCCAGGGTCTGATCTTTACCCTCATAGACACGAAATTTGTGCGTATAGCCTGTGGCCCTTTTACAGAGCTTATACAATTTGACCCCTGTAACGGGATTAGCTTCCGGGATCGCCGTCTCCTGGGATAGACGGGTGCTATAGGCACATAAATCACAGTCCAGTCCACTCAAGTTTTATGCAACTGGCCTCAGCCAGTTTTATTGATGTTTTGCAGGTCAAAATATAAAACAAAAACAGTTCAAGAATAAATGAAATACCTGGCCGTCTGGCCGCTACGTCTAAACAAGAAGTAGTTCCTCACTACATGAGACTGAGCCTTGTGCCCAGCTCCATCAACAAAACACACAGTTTGTTTTACTCACACCAGAGTTGTTCCCAGGAGCAGAGACCACAGCTAGTGATCTGTCTGCCCTTATATAGCTCACCCAGGTTCCAGGTGATTAGCCACAGTTACCCTGAATACCTGGAGTGGCTAATTGGAGCAGAGACCCACCCAACTCTCCCTGCTCCAAGCAGCCAGGCCCTTCTAACCAGGTTTTTTAACAAAACCCTTGCAATGGGAAAACCTAGTTTTCCTTTCTGTCAATTCCCTGGCTGCTTTTAGAACGTATAAGACAGGAACCTAGGTGAAATGTAGACTCCTTCTATCACTTTCCCCATGGTCCTGTCACACCCCATACCGGTAAAATGTATTAGGGACTCGTCAATGCAGATGTTTTGCTCAGGGGTATACAATTCTGCAAATTTGGTGTTAAAGTGGTCTATGAGGCGCCGAATTTTGTGGAGCCGGTCAAAAGCTGGGTGGCCTCTGGGACGAGAGGTGCCGTTGTCACTAAAGTGCAGGAAACGCAGGATGGTCTCAAATCGTGTCCTGGACATGGCAGCAGAGTACATGGGCATGTGATGAATTGGGTTCGTGGACCAATATGACCCTTTTTTGTTAGGCCCATGTTGAGGGGAAGGCCCAGAAAAGTTTTAAATTCGGAAACTTGGACGGGTTTCCACCGGAAAGACTGGGCAAAAAAGCTTCCCGGGTTGGCGGTTATAAATTGAGTGGCATACTGGTTTGTTTCTGCCATGACTAGGTCAAAGAGCTTCGCAGTGAAGAACAGTTCAAAAAACCCCAGTGCCGATCTGATCTGAGCTGTCTCAACCCGAACTCCTGACTGGGCGGTGAAAGGGGGAACTACTGGTGCGGCTGAAGATGGGGGCTGCCAATTGGGGTTTGCCAGCACCTCAGGGACTCTATAGGCTCTATGGGCCTGTCTGTGCGGTGGCTGCGACGAGGGAACTACTGCACGTGCCACCGTACCAGCTTCACTCGGCCCTTCTGGTGCTTAACACTTCACCATGTTCTACGGCAGTGCTGGTACTAGGTCCAGGATGGGCTGCACTGCTGGTGTATGCCTCACCACGTAATCCGACAGCGCCAACCCCACTCTGCTGCCCTTGAAGCAGATCCTGTGCAACCTGTGGTCTAGCAACACGGGACCGGGTACGCCTGGTGCTATCAGGGACCTTAACCTCCTCGTCCGAACTTTGGGTCAGACTGTCACTGCTTTCTACAGGTTCGTATTCTGACCCACTGGATTCGTCAGATGAGGGTTCCCAATCCTCATCCGAGTGGGTCAGAATCCTGTAGGCCTCTTCAGGCGAATTTCCCTTACTTGCCATTTGGACAACTAAATTTAGGAGGTATTCCCTGAGACTACCCAAGAAAAAAAGCAAGCCTGTCTTACAAATGGGAGGCTAGCAAAGTACAGGAAGCCGCTGCGATTGATAAAAAATATCAAAACTGACTTGTTTTATCGCCCCAGTGCATGTGTGGTGATTGTGCAGTGATAAAAGAAAAAAACATGTTTTTTGTCACTGCGGCGGGGCGGGCGTGGGTGAACGCACGTGTGGGCGACCGATCAGGCCTGATCGGGCAAACACTGCGTTTTGGGTGGAGGGTGACTAAGGTGACACTAATATTATTATAGATCTGACTGTGATCAGTTCTGATCACTTACAGATACTATAAAGTACCAATGTTGATTAGCGCTACGCTAATCAGCGAATCAGTGACTGCGGTGCGGTGAGCTGGGCGCTAACGGAAGCTAACTACCTACCAAAGAGGGCCTAAACTAAGCTAAACCTAAAAGTCAATACTGGTGGGAAAAAAAAACTGACAGTTTACACTGATCACTTTTTTCCCTTTCACTAGTGATTGACAGGGGTGATCAAGGGGTTAATTGGGGTGATGGGTGGGTTATCAGGGGCTAATTGTGTAGGTGCTTGGTGTACTTACAGTCACATGTGCTCTCTGCTGGGACAAACCGACGAAAAGGACCCAGCAGAAAGCACAGAAGCCATTTAACACATTATATTTATAAATATAATGTGTTAGATGGCTTGTGATTTGATTTTTTATAAGTCATCAGCCTGCCAGCGCTGATCATTGGTTGGCAGATGGCACGCCGATGCGTCCAGGAGGAACATGCGTTAAGCTTTATTCACACGTCCGCATATATGTCCGCATGTATTCCGCAATTCTGCGGAATACATGCGGACCCATTGACTGTAAATGGGGCACGGAACGATGCGGAGAGCACACACTGTGCTCTCCGCATCAGATTTTGCGGAGCGCGCCGCCGATCTTACGGCCACAGCTCCGCAAAAAAGTAGAGCATGTCCTATTCTTGCCCGCAATTGCGGACAAGAATAGACATTTCTATGGGGCTGCCGGATCCATAAACACTACGGACGTGTGAATAAGGCCTTAGGCGGTCGGGAGGTGGTTAATGAAGAGGAAGCAACGTTCACATTGAGTGCCACCTCCTCTTCAGACAGCTGATCGCAGGGGTGCTGGGTGATCAGGTATTGACGACAGATCAACAATATAAAACCCCTGCACAACCGCTTTAACATGACATATTTCCGACACGATGCATGCCATAAAAACAAAACCCAAAAAACAATGGTGGAATTGCTGACATTTCTCTTCTGAAAAAAATAAAATAAATAAAAAGTGATAAAAAAAAAATCATACGTACTGCAAAATAGTACCAGTTATAATGGTAACCCATTCTGCAAAAAAAATAAGCCCCCACATAGCTCTATTGAGAGGAAAAATAAAAAATAGAAATAGAAAATAGCTGTACTGGTACCTCAAAAAGGCAGTTCAAAAGCAACATTGCACCAGTAAACCAATCCATCTAAATTTCCATTGCAAAAGCCAAGCAGTGTTTTATCCCTTGTAAATCCTACAATGTTCCAAAACACAGTGTTCATTTTGCACGGTCCCCTGCTCATTAATTTTTGTCAAAATGCTTACTCCAACCCCTGATAAATACATTGATAGGAGTAATTTCCAAAATGGGGTCACTTAATGGAGGATTTCAATGTACGGGTACCTCAGGGTCTCTGCAGATGTAATGTAGCACCTGAACCATTACAGCAGAATCTGTGCTCCAAAATCCAAATGGTGCATCTTCCCTTCTAAGCCCTGCAATTTGCCCATACAGCAGTCTGCATCCACATTCATGGCATTTCTGTACCCAGTAGAACCTGACTAACAATTTAAATGGTGTGGTGTGAGACTCAGATGGCACAATCTGAGCACAACATATTGCACACTGAAATGTTATATCCGTGGAAAGCAGGAAGTGCGAAACGGCTGTTTCCTTTTGCTGTGCTGTACCCGCATCCACCATGTTTTAAATGGAACTATAAAAGCTGCAGAAAGAGTATTGGTAAGTAGTGATGGACGAACATCGGCCAGGAAGTTTCGCGAACGCGCGTTCGCGATAAAATGTTTGCGAACCGAGTGTTCATGGCAGGCCCCATTCACTTTAATGGCAGGCGAACCTGAAAAACCGTCATATTTGCAGCCACCAAATACTTACTAGAAGTTCAAAAATAGTCCCACAACATGAACAGTGACATACCAGAGGGGGATCAATGGCAAAAATTCCCACAAAAAAATATGTATTTTAATCAGGGGCCATTTTTATGCGTCTTAAAGAGAAACTCTCAAAAATGTGCTCTGCTGGAGCCTAGAGTAAGGGCCCCAAAATTTAGGCATTCACCTGACAGAAAAGAACAAGTGATTATGTGGTTGGAGGTATATTAGATGGTCAGTGGATAACAATTTTACTGTACGCCAGTGGAGTACAGGCCCCAAATATTATGCATTCACCGGACAGAAAACAAGTGATTATGTGGCTGGAACTATATTAGACGGTCTGAGGATAACAACTTTACTGTAGGCCAGTGGAGTACAGGCCCCAAATATTATGCATTCACCTGACAGAAAAGAACAAGTGATTATGTGGCTGGAGGTATATTAGATGGTCAGTGGATAACAATTTTACTGTAGGCCAGTGGAGTACAGGACCCAAATAGTATGCATTCACCGGACAGAAAAGAACAAGTGATTATGTGGCTGGAGGTATATTAAATGGTCAGTGGATAACAATTTTACTGTAGGCCAGTGGAGTACAAGACCCAAATAGTATGCATTCACCAAACAGAAAAGAAGAAGTGATTATGTGGCTGCAGGTATATTAGGCGGTCAATGGGTAACAATTTTACTGTAGGCCAGTGGAGTACAGGCCCCAAACATTAGGCATTCATCTGACAGAAAAGTCCTTTTATGCCGCTGTATATACATAAGACAAGGACCATTGTTTGTTCTGGGTGGTGGCGAATATGTGTGGGCTGGCATGAGGAAATTCAAATAAACATGGTCGTCACAGGTGTGGAATTCCTCAGAGATCCATGCCTCATTCATTTTCAGAAATGTGAGGTAGTCCACACTGTTGTAAACTAGGTGAGTGCGCTTATCTGTCACGATCCCCCTGCTGCGCTGAACGTCCTTTTGGACAGGACACTCGACGAGGGGAAAACCAAGAGTTCCATGGCAAATTGTGCCAGCTCTGGCCACAAGTCAAGCCGGCACACCCAGTAGTCCAGGGGTTCCTCGCTTCTTGAGCGTCCACATCGGCTGTTAACCCGATGTAGTCGGACACCTGTTGGTCTAGGCATTCCCTGAGGCTGGATCCGGAGGGCCGCTGTCCATGGGTTGGCTGCAAGAATGATCTCATATCTGAAGTGAGCAACACGACAGCCAATTTAGACGTTACAGCACATGGACACACCACCACCCTATAAATGAACCAGATCTGGCAGCCATTTTACATTGTATGTTTTGCCAGTGTAGGGAGAGGTTGCTTTGTGGAGCAGGGACAGACTGTTAGGGACACCAAACGCTAGCTAATAGGGCCAAAAAAGTCCTTTTAAGGACTGGTATAGGTGTGACATACTGAGTGGTGTGATATACTTATAATATACTTTCTAACATAGAAAGTATATTATTGTGCATTTGTATTGTGCAGCAGTTGTGTGCGGTTCTGTTGCGACACCGCAGGTATATAGAGGGACAAACGGTATTGGAATAACTAATTGCAACTGGTGTGATATACCTGTTGCCCTCAAAGAAATTGATGAGTTGGGTGTATATATGTTATGTGTGTGACCTGGTTATGAAAAGACTGTCAGCACCCCTCTCTCCCCTGGCCCCCCCCCCCCCCCACACGTTATCTCCATTGTACTCTGAAGGAGCTCAGAACAATGCCATTCTGGCCAGGTTCTTGCCAGGGCTGTCTGGAGCTATTAACCGATGGACCCCTGTGGCGTCAGAATGTATAGGGAGGTTAAGGGGGATGTGAGGGGATTTTAGTTTTATCTGATCGCAATTTCTGTAGATAGGTTTCTGCAATTGCTCAATAAAGGCAAATTAATTTCACCCTCAACATAGAGTCTCATCTCATGTGTGTGGGAAAAAGGCTGCATATACATGGTGGGAATGCTATACGCTGTCATTCCGCAGTGGTGTTAGGGGTCGGACCGGTGCACCAGGACGGAGCCTAAGTTGGAAGTAGGAGAAGGTGCGTGCAATTACTTCAAAGGACGCACCAGAGTTGGTTGAGTGGCTTACTCTGTATCTGCACCCTCCTTACTCTCTGCTGTGTGCACCATGATACCACGTTAGTGGCATTGGTAAAGATTAAAGGGTTTCTTGCGTTTATCTCTACAGGATCAATTGTTTATATATGCCTTGATGTTCAGGCAATTGCTGACTTTCCATGTGGGACCACTTTCTCAGGCATTGGTATGGATTTCTCTTTTATTTCAGAGGTATACAGTAAGTCTCCTAGTTTCCTGAGGCCACGTCAAACTCAGGTTTTGCTGCCCTTTTTTGACCCCCACTGGCTAGCTGAGTGAGTGAGGTTGGTTGATCCCGGGTTCCACAGATTTTAGTGTTGGTTGAACTTTATCCTATAATGGCGGCTGTGCATGCAGGGGGTCAGCATGGGCTGGTTAAATGGTGTATGTTTATGTCAAAGTCGCGGTCATGGATATTTGATTAACGGCTTGGTCCTACTGATATCTTTTGTTAGGTGTCAGGTTCTTCTCTCGTTACTACACCAAATTCATTACACACATTTATGTACCTGAATCCAAAATATAGCAGCCGGTGCCCTGTCCCGAGCTAATTCTCTTTCACAAGTTTCCCGAAGCGGACGTCTACGGTGCCACAATGCCTCGGTACGCTTCACTACTTCCGATCCCATTACCCTGGCTGCAGCTCGCTCGTTGGTAGCGAAATCGCAATTAGAGGTTGTAATAAAGCTCTTTGATCGAGTTTGTTGTCCTTTTTGGCCCCCTTCAGGCATCCCTTCAGTGTTGCGGTTCCGGCATAATTCTAACCGCTTTTAGGTATCCAGTAGGTAGGGGTCATTCCTTCATGTTTAAGCCCTGACCACAAGTGTTAAGGCCGATTTATTGCCCTGTATTTGTGGGAGGGGCGATGATGACTATATCTGGCCGGGCGTCCCCTCCCACAGTGAACGTCGTCTCCAGCATACCCACCCTACCCACCCTTACTTTCACTATCTCACACCAGGGGATGCCCCCCTTCAGGCATCCCTTCAGCGTCGCGGTTCCGGCATAATTCTAACCGCTTTTAGGTATCCAGTAGGTAGGGGTCATTCCTTCATGTTTAAGCCCCGACCACAAATAGATGTACTATAAGACAGAGTTCAGACTAAGCAAATATATTTCTACACTCAGAAGTGCATGACCATAAGGCAAATAAAGATGGTTAAAAGATGGCCGCACAATACATCACAAACTAACAGAAAAACAAAAAAGGGGGTCATTCCAGAAATAGGAATGAAGAAAGCTCTTTGCGCACATTTTTGATCAAAAGTATGTCGGGCCCAAGTGCCACTTCAGGGCGACTTCCGCACAAGGGTCCCTAACACTACAGATACTGCCTCTTATAGACTTACCAGTCTCCTTATTTTCAGGGCACTGTAGGAACCAGCTAAATTGCTTTTGTGCTGAGAAGTCTTATAGTATATATTGAGGGTGGCGCCTCTTTTGGACTGAGCCACGCCCAAGTTCCTGGGACTCTCAGCGGAAGTCGCCGTGAAGTGGCACTTGGGCCCGACATACTTTTGATCAAAATGTACGCAAGAGCTTCCTTCATTCCTATTTCTGGAATGAGCCCCTTTTTGTTTTTCTGTTAGTTTGTGATGTATTGTACGGCCATCTTTTAACCATCTTTATTTGCCTTATGGTCATGCACTTAGTGTAGAAATATATTTGCTTAGTCTGAACTCTGTCTTATAGTATATATTGAGGGTGGCGCCTCTTTTGGAGTTTTATCTGATCGCAATTTCTGTAGATAGGTTTCTGCAATTGCTCAATAAAGGCAAATTAATTTCACCCTCAACATAGAGTCTCATCTCATGTGTGTGGGAAAAGGCTGCATATACATGGTGGGAATGCTATACGCTGTCATTCCGCAGTGGTGTTAGGGGTCGGACCGGTGCACCAGGACGGAGCCTAAGTTGGAAGTAGGAGAAGGTGCGTGCAATTACTTCAAAGGACGCACCAGAGTTGGTTGAGTGGCTTACTCTGTATCTGCACCCTCCTTACTCTCTGCTGTGTGCACCATGATACCAACGCTAGTGGCATTGGTAAAGATTAAAGGGTTTCTTGCGTTTATCTCTACAGGATCAATTGTTTATATATGCCTTGATGTTCAGGCAATTGCTGACTTTCCATGTGGGACCACTTTCTCAGGCATTGGTATGGATTTCTCTTTATTTCAGAGGTATACAGTAAGTCTCCTAGTTTCCTGAGGCCACGTCAAACTCAGGTTTTGCTGCCCTTTTTGACCCCCCACTGGCTAGCTGAGTGAGTGAGGTTGGTTGATCCCGGGTTCCACAGATTTTAGTGTTGGTTGAACTTTATCCTATAATGGCGGCTGTGCATGCAGGGGGTCAGCATGGGCTGGTTAAATGGTGTATGTTTATGTCAAAGTCGCGGTCATGGATATTTGATTAACGGCTTGGTCCTACTGATATCTTTTGTTAGGTGTCAGGTTCTTCTCTCGTTACTACACCAAATTCATTACACACATTTATGTACCTGAATCCAAAATATAGCAGCCGGTGCCCTGTCCCGAGCTAATTCTCTTTCACAAGTTTCCCGAGCGGACGTCTACGGTGCCACAATGCCTCGGTACGCTTCACTACTTCCGATCCCATTACCCTGGCTGCAGCTCGCTCGTTGGTAGCGAAATCGCAATTAGAGGTTGTAATAAAGCTCTTTGATCGAGTTTGTTGTCCTTTTGGCCCCCTTCAGGCATCCCTTCAGTGTTGCGGTTCCGGCATAATTCTAACCGCTTTTAGGTATCCAGTAGGTAGGGGTCATTCCTTCATGTTTAAGCCCTGACCACAAGTGTTAAGGCCGATTTATTGCCCTGTATTTGTGGGAGGGCGATGATGACTATATCTGGCCGGGCGTCCCTCCCACAGTGAACGTCGTCTCCAGCATACCCACCCTACCCACCCTTACTTTCACTATCTCACACCAGGGGATGCCCCCTTCAGGCATCCCTTCAGCGTCGCGGTTCGGCATAATTCTAACCGCTTTAGGTATCCAGTAGGTAGGGGTCATTCCTTCATGTTTAAGCCCCGACCACAAATAGATGTACTATAAGACAGAGTTCAGACTAAGCAAATATATTTCTACACTCAGAAGTGCATGACCATAAGGCAAATAAAGATGGTTAAAAGATGGCCGCACAATACATCACAAACTAACAGAAAAACAAAAGGGGGTCATTCCAGAAATAGGAATGAAGAAAGCTCTTTGCGCACATTTTGATCAAAAGTATGTCGGGCCCAAGTGCCACTTCAGGGCGACTTCCGCACAAGGGTCCCTAACACTACAGATACTGCCTCTTATAGACTTACCAGTCTCCTTATTTTCAGGGCACTGTAGGAACCAGCTAAATTGCTTTTGTGCTGAGAAGTCTTATAGTATATATTGAGGGTGGCGCCTCTTTTGGACTGAGCCACGCCCAAGTTCCTGGGACTCTCAGCGGAAGTCGCCGTGAAGTGGCACTTGGGCCCGACATACTTTTGATCAAAAATGTACGCAAATCGCTTCCTTCATTCCTATTTCTGGAATGAGCCCCTTTTTTGTTTTTCTGTTAGTTTGTGATGTATTGTACGGCCATCTTTTAACCATCTTTATTTGCCTTATGGTCATGTAGAAATATATTTGCTTAGTCTGAACTCTGTCTTATAGTATATATTGAGGGTGGCGCCTCTTTTGGACTGAGCCACGCCCAAGTTCCTGGGACTTCTCAGCACAAAAGCAATTTAGCTGGTTCCTACAGTGCCCTGAAAATAAGGAGACTGGTAAGTCTATAAGAGGCAGTATCTGTAGTGTTAGGGACCCTTGTGCGGAAGTCGCCGACATACTTTTGATCAAAAATGTGCGCAAAGAGCTTCCTTCATTCCTATTTCTGGAATGAGCCCCTTTTTTGTTTTTCTGTTAGTTTGTGATGTATTGTGCGGCCATGTTTTAACCACAAATAGATGTAGTTGGTGTGGCTAAGACATGGTTGGACTCTTTGCATGACTGGGCTGTTAATATTGAGAGTTTTACATTGTTTAGGAAAGACAGGGTCAATAGAAAAGGCGGTGGTGTGTGTGAAAGAGGCAATTGTGGGTGCGGATGGTGAGGATGTAGAAATCTTATGGATGGAAGTTCAAAGAGATATAAACACTGAAAAAATAATACTTGGTGTAATCTATATACCCCCCTAACATCACAGGGGAGATAGAAGCTCAACTATTTAACCAAATAGACTGGTAAAGTGGTCATATTGGGAGATTTTAACTTCCCAGACGTAGATTGGGGTCATGGTTCTGACTGAACCGCAAAGGGGAGAAGATTCCTCATCTTGCTTCAGGATCACTTTATGGGCTAGTTTGTTGAAGCTCCCATTAGGGGCAATGCTCTGTTGGATCTGGTAATTTCTAATGATGCAGAGCTTGTTGGAAATGTTAATGTTCGAGAAACACTAGGTAATAGTGACCACAATATAATTATATTCCCCCTAAATTATAAAAAGCAAACTCTGTCAGGCAGAGCAAAAACAATGAATTTTAAAAAGGCTAATTTCTCTGGGTGAGGGCAGCATTTCAGGGCATAGACTGGGAGCGGTTACTGTCACATATTAATACTGAGGATAAATGGGAGAGCTTTAAATCCACATTCCCTTACGTCCTACCAGCAGCACAGATGGGGTTAACCCCCCCCCCCCCCCCGTGGACTGGCAGGACCGGCGGAATGTTTAATGAGCCTAAGACTAATAACTCAATTTAACAATTAAGTATCTCCTTAAAAGGAGGAAGTCAACCCCCAGTCCACTGTGTTTTTTTCTGTCCTCCCGGACAGGTGGACTAGGTGGTTTGTTCCCCCCTTTCTTATGGAAAGTGTGGGGAGCCTTCTTTTCGTTTGGGTAACGGCGTTGCCCTTTCTTAGGTACCTTGTCAGTTTGGCCGGCAGCTTATCTACTGCTGGCCCCGCGCAGTTGCGCTTGGTCCAGGATTCTCGGTCCCTGGGCGCCGCCATCTTCCGGAGGTGACGCAGGGATTCTCCTTTTGCGTCACTTCCAGGTAATCCGGCCGCGATTTTTTGACGGGCATGATTTTTCGCAAAAATTTTAAGTAATTTTTTTCTTATGCTTCTTCCTGTGGAGGATTTACTGGGGGAAGGGTGGATTGGCTGTCCCTCCCCTTCCCCTATTTTAGGAAGCTGTATGCTCTAGTTCAGTCTCTGGCTGCATATGCTTTTTCAGCTAGCTCCAAGAGTCCTAAAATTGGTGTTGTTCCACTTGTGGTGTTTTTTTCCTCCGGTCCTCAGCTGCCTCCGTTCTGTTTTTCTACCTTTCCTGCGTAGATAGGTGGTTTACAAATGTTTTACTTGTCCCTTTTTTCCCGCAGTGATGTCTTCTCTGCGGGATTCGGAAGGCAGGAAAGTGGATTCCAGGAGGAAGCATCTATCCTGGTACCATTGCAGCAGTCAACGGTTATTGTAAGCTGAGCATACCTGCACTTGTGAGATCGCAGAAGATAAACAGCTTAGGGCTGGGCAAATACTAGCTTGGGAGCCCTCTGTCCCGGTAGAGAGACCTTCTTGGTCTCCGTAGTTTCTTCCTCCTCGGATGAGGAGGAGCTCACGTCGTGTTTTTTTCCCCCCTGAAAAGACACAGAAATTGCTAAAGTCCATCAGGTCGAGGGACCATAATGTTGACCGCGGGGAGCCTTCGGATCCCGCTAGTCGGGCACCTTGTGTCTTCAAAGCGCATGAGACCCTCATCTCCGGTTTTAACAAAGAAGTTTAAATCCATGTTCCCGATGGCTAAACCCTTGGAGGATTCATGGGGATCCATTCCCAAGGTGGACATGGCTATTGCCAAGTTGTCCAAGCGCACTCTGGTTCCTGGGTCTAGCCTGCAGGACCCCTTGACAAGAGAGCAGAGTGCACACTAAGACGGGGTCATACGGCAGCTGTGGCTTCCGCTTCCACAGCCATAGCGGCTTCTAAAGTCTCTACGTTCCTCCGGTCTCGCCTGAATTAAATTCAAGTTGACGTGAACCAGAGGGTTTTTCCAGGACGACATACTGGCTGCCTTCAAGACCATCAACCTGGCTATGGACTTCTTGTGCGATACCGCACAGCTCCAGTTGAGTCTAGCAAAGCCTCCCTGGGAACGAGGCCAAACACAGATCCTTGCTCCTGAAGCTAAGCATCAGGTCTATGGCTGATGGGAGACCAAGTGTGCCTTTGGTGCCCTTTGACAATAATATCAAATGACTTCAGGGGCCTATTTTTACCATGGCCCTGGGGTCGGCGGCACATATGCCTTTTTGACTTAAGCCTTGGGTCGCTGACAATTCCTCAAAATACAGCTTATGTGGCCTTCCATTCGAGCTCAACCATTTGTTCGGTTCGGAGCTGGATTAGAACATGGAGGCCCTTTCAGACAAGAAGGTGAAGAGCCTTCCCCAGCAGTCCTTTCGAGGGCAGGGCAGACAAGACCGCGGTGGTAGGTCTGGCCAGAAAACAAGCTCTCGAAGTGACTGGAGAGCGCAGCGAAAGGGTTTGAGGAGCCAAAGATGGAAAATCCACCTCCTGACTACGGGCCTCTTCGAGGCTCTTGGTTAATTCCCGTTACTCCTGCTGTCCTGCCAATAAGCTTCCCCACTCCTATGCTTCATGTACCTGTCGGGGGTTGTCTCTCCCACTTCTGAGAAGAGTGGATCCGAGAGATCTCGGATCCCTGGGTCCTTGACATCATTTCCGAGGGTTATTTAGTCAACCTCACCTCTATTCCTCTGGACAGGTTTGTCAAGGTCAACCTTCTACAAGCTGCCAGGCAGGCAATCCTGGAGGCCTACATTCAGGACTACATTTGCAAGGGGGCTCTGGAGGAGGTTCCGGCAGGAGAACGGGGCCTAGGGATCTATTCACCAGTTTTTCTGGTTCCCAACGCTTCAGGAGATCTCCGGATGATTATCTATCTGAGATATTTTAATCGGTTTATAAGGAAGGTAAACTTTCGTATAGAAACTATCAGGTCAGTAGTTCACGTCCTCCAATCCTTGAGATGTGATGGCAACCCTGGACCTCAAGGATGCATATCTGCATATCCCGATCCATCCTGCTTCCAGGAAGTATCTCAGGATCATGGTCCAGGTGTCCGGTGTCGTCAGGCATCTTCTGTTTGTTGCCTTTCCCTTTGGCATTTCTTCTGCCCCTCACACTTTTACTAAGGTGGTGGTTTCTGTGATTGGCGGCTTTGAGACTTCAAGGACTGACCATCATTCCTTATCTGAACGACTGGCTTTGGAAGCCTCTACTCTAGCGGTCCTAACCCAACTTCTTCAGGTAACAATCTCCTTTCTGTTCAGTTGGCAGAAGTCAACGTGAGCCCGTCGAATTCGGTAAGATATGTAGGCTTCATAATCGACTGCCCTGGAATGTCGCTCCAGTTGACTCCAGAAAGAAGATCCCGGGTTCAGAACACGGCAAGTTCCTTTCCGTTCCCCGGCGAGTTCCAATCCGGACTCTCATGAAGATGTGGGGCTCGTGTCAGCGTCTGCGAATACAGTCCCTTGGGGACTGGGCAACTGCGCCCTCTACAGTCAGAGGTCCTCTCCAAATGGAATGGCAGCCCTGCTGGGCTAAACTCCCTGTGCTCCCTGTCTCAGCGAACTCGGTATTCCCTCAGATGGTGGTGCCATCTTTTAGACGGGAAGTCTATGACTCAGCCAACCTGGGTCATATTGACTACAGATGCGTCCCAAGTAGGCTGGGACGCTCACCTAGACGACACTCCAGTTCACAGGACCTGGTTTCCTCAGGAGTGGCTTCTTTCAATTAATCTCTGCGAGATTCGAGCTATCCGGCTAACCCTCCTTCACTTAGCCCCTCAGATCCGAGGCAAAGCGGTGAAAGTCCAGTCAGACAATATGACTACGGTACTTTACATCAACAAGCAGGGAGGCACGAGATCACTTACCCTCCTGTCAGAGATCGGGGTGATTCTGGATTAGGCAGAGTTGTACCTTTCCTTCTTATCTGCGATCCATATCCAAGGCTCCCTCAATATGATAGAGGTAGATCTCATGGCAACAAGGTTCAATGCCAAGGTGGAGAGGTTTTGCTCCCTTTACAGTGAGGACAACCCCCTGGCGTTAGACGCTCTGTCAATATCCTGGAGGTTCAGGCTGGCATACATCTTCCCTCCGTTTTCCATGATTCCGAGGGTATTGATGAAAATCCGTCAGGATCAGGCCTCGGTGATAGCCATCATACTGTTTTGGCCGAAGAGATCCTGGTTTACCTAGCTCACCCAGTTGAGTCGAGGACAATATTGGAGGCTCCCCTCACAGCAGACCCTGGTGTTGTGGGACACTAATCCCTGCTCAGATCTGCAGATTCAACCTGACAGCCTGAAGGTTGATCAGTCCCTTCCCAGAATAGAAGGGCTTTCAGAGTTGGTCCTGAGAACGCTGTCTCATTCTAGAGCGGACTTTACCAAGAGAGCCTACTCTCGTATTATGAGGATATTCTCATCCTGTTGTACCTCATCTGAGGTGGCGTCTGCAGATCCGCCCCTCTCCGCTATCCTTCAGTTCCCGCAAGACGGCCTTGATAGAGGCCTTGGCCTTCTACTCTGAAGGTTCAAGTTTCAGCCATCTCAGCTTGCCTTAACAGGCTTTTTTCTCAGGACCTGCTGATCAAACGGTTCCTTAAAGGAGCTGAAAGATTAAAGCCTACAGTATCCCTTTTTTTCAATGGGTTTTTCAGTAGTTCTCAGGGGGTTAGCATCTCCCCCCTTTGAACCATTAGAGGAGGTGGACATCAAGTTCGTCACTTGGAAGTTTGTGTTTCTCCTTGCAGTGACTTTGGCCAAGAGGGTCTCTGAGCTTCAAGCTCTCGCAGCACATGAGCCCTATACCTTTTTCTTACATGACCGGGTCCTTCTTAGATTCCTCCCGCATTTTACGCCTAAAGTTCCTTCCTTCCAGAACATCAACCAGGTGATATCCCTCCCGGTTCTGTCGACATCTACCACCTCCTCCTAGGAACCTGCTAAACATCCTCTGGACGACTCAAGATGTCTCCGGATCTATGTGGATAGATCAAGGAGTTCAGGAAAGACGAGAATCTGCTAATCCTGTTGCCGGAAAGTTAAAGGTTGTAAGGCATGCAAACCTTCAACCAGTCGGTGGATTGAGGAGGCTATTAAGGAATCCTTTGTTTCCCAATCTCTGGACCCTCTGGGATTCGTGAAGGCCCACTCTACTAGAGCTGTGGCTACTTCTTTTGCCGAGAGGAGTCTTCTGCCTCTCAACATGATTTGCAAAGCTGCCTACCGGAGCTCATAATCGACAGTCATCTCCCATTATAGACTAAATGCCAGTCTAGCCGAGTTTTTGGCCATCGGGCAGACTATTCTTAGTTCTGCCAGGCAGGAAGGCCCTCCCTAGGGGTTTCTTCTTGCTATCTCCCCATCTGTGCTGCTGGTAGGACGTAAGGGAATCGTTAATTTCTAACGATAATTTGTTTTCCCTTAGTCCTAACAGCAGCACACATTTCCCACCCTAGTAAGTCTAGTTTTTTTCTTACAATAAACACATTGGGCTGGGGGTTGACTTCCTCCTTTTAAGGAGATACTTAATTGTTAAATTGAGTTATTAGTCTTGGGCTCTGTAACAACACGGGGTCATTTAGCTCTTCCAGATCGCCGTCTTATCACCTTAGACGGTTGGCACACATCAAGAAGCCACTCCACCACTGTAGATTAGGGTGCAAACTGGCCACGACCAGCTTTATTGTCATCACAGCAGTACAACAAAATCATAAAAATAAATCCTCGGCCGTCTGGCCACTGACTAAACAGTCTTTCCCTCTCTAGAGGATTAGAGGGTCCCGGCTCCCACAGACCTTGACACAGCCTGCTCCTTTCCCAGACTGGGAGCCCTGATTGAGGAGCTCAGCCACGATTTATCCAAGCTCCTCAGCTGGCTGCTAATTATCCCCATTACCAGCCTGACTGCTGCAGACAGTGGGAAAAAACTAATTTTCCCAACTTTTCTTGTTCTCACCCAGCTTGCTCTGGGTGAGATATGCCACTTCATTGGCCTTCCTATGGCCTTCTGGCAGCTCCACTGCCACATATCCCCCCCCTTTGTTCAACCCCGTAGGGGTTAACACTAGCATCCAACCAAGATGCTCGTGAGAGGGCATCGACCTGGCCTACAGTCTTCCCCTTATTCTGCCAGACCCAGGCCAATAGCGCCTGATTTGTGACCCGCATGAGTTTAGTATGGGGCAGATAAGACCTACGGGATTTTCTTGCCCATCTCATGACCCTGTACTCTCTTTCACGAGTGAGGATGATGCGCTTTCGCACCCGTGGCCTCTCTCTTTTCGTTTTTCTTTTTCTCTCCACATTTGGCATCAACACATGCTCCTCATCTCCTTTCTTGGACTGCTGCAACTCTCGACTGAACTGTTCCCCCACTTCGGCAGACTCTTCTTCAGCCTTATCTTTGGTCTTGGAAACATCCGAGGATTTCTCCCACTCCAACTCATCAGCCTCATCTTCTTCAGCCTTTGAGTCTCTTTCGGAGTCTTCAGTCACTTTGATAGCCCTTTCATCCTTCTCGGACACAGGATCACATACTTGCATTCTTAGCTCCTTCTCCTCCTCTTTCTCATCAAGGTTAGAGGCACCGGGGACATCAGGGTCTTCACCAGACTCGTTGTCTTCTGGCAATCCCTCCAGAGGTTCACTCCTGAAACTGTTCTCCTCTTGTGCAGGCTCTACGATAGCCACCTCACAGCAGTAGACAACATCTTTATGGTGGGCGTCAGTCCCCTCGTATTTCTTCCCCAGCAGACCGCTGGCTGAAGTAATGTCTTGCATGACCAAGTCTTGGCTACACCCCGCCACGAGTCTCTTTGCTTCTGCATCCACATCAGCCCCATCAACGCTTTCCGCAGAAAGATCATCCATCTTCTCTGCCTCGGTTGGTACTGCAGCGCCACCATCTCCAGACCCATTCTTAATGGGCTCGGACTTCTTGGCATCTTTTAGAGGATCTTCCTCTTCAGGTATCTCATTTTCTTCCACCTGCTGCACAGGAGCGCGCTTAGGCCTCTCCAACTCATAGACTTCATCTTTTGAGCTCCTGAGATCTTCCATCTCTGCTCTGAGTTGTTTGTTCAGCCTCTCCAATTCATCTCGCTCCTTAAGCGCTTTTTCAAGGGCTCTAGCCAAGGAGAGGGCCTTGGTCTTCTTTTTAGTTTTTCGCACCAGTTTGTTAGCAGCGCCCCACTCTTGGGCCTTCTGTTCCAGCTGCTCTTCACTCTGTTCTGGTGTAACAGCAGTTGTAGGAGTACCACCATTCTTCCTTAGACACTCTGTGGGATTTCTACCCAGGGAGTCTTCAAGCCCATTGTTGATGTTTACTATAGACTTTTGTGTCTTTCTGGAGTCTTTTCCCTTCCCCAGGACACCAGGCGGTAGACCCTTCAGTTCACTCATCTTTTCCGGGGTCTCCTCTTTTGACCCTTCTGCAGCCTTCTTTAGTGACTCCGTGAGGACAGCTAGTCCCTTCTCTATCGCATCTAGGGACCGTGTGGCGAGAGTGAGATCAGCCTCCTGTTTGCAGCTGTACTGTCCTGTCAGGTCATCCAAGACTGACTGGATAGGAGCTTCAGACACTAGGCTGACATCACCCGACTGACCTCTCGTCTCGTCAGATATAACCGTCATCTGGTCGCTACTAGTAAC
The DNA here is from genome assembly GCA_033119425.1 of Bufotes viridis. Lineage (NCBI taxonomy): Eukaryota > Metazoa > Chordata > Amphibia > Anura > Bufonidae > Bufotes > Bufotes viridis. The sequence goes on from CM065590.1 coordinate 359,297,235, forward strand.
CACTTTAGTTTGGCAGGACCTCGACATGGAAGCCTCTCTCTCCGAGTTACTATTGGTCACAGAACATGCGTTATCTATACCACTCGTGTCATTCTCAATCCTGTCCTCTAGGGGCACCGATGAGCTAATCCCCACCTGGGACATTTTATTAATCATAGAAACCTGTGGAGACGGCATATCCACTTCTAGTACGTGTGGTACACCCTCTAGGACTGCCCCATGTACTTGCACATTTTCCACAGTGGTTGCCCTCAGTTGTGAGCTCTCAACATCAATTAGCATTTTTATACCATCCACATTTTTACCAACAGGGGGAGCTTCTCCCCCAATCACAGCCTGCAGAGGAAAAGGACTGTCATCATCCTCATCACTTCTTGCACATAGATCCACATTATCATTATACATTTCAACAAACTCTGCACCTTCACTTGGCACCGTGTCTGCACCATTGTTTCTAATGGTCATTTCACTTAAACCATTGCTTTCTATCTGCATTTCCCTTACACCTTCATTTAAAGGGACAGGTACAGGTTCTGCAGGAGCTTCATTACTTCCTACAGAAGTGTCTCCATTGCCCCACATTACATCATGTATGAGCATATTTGCAACATCAAGTCCATCAGTCTCTGTTCCCACCATGGTCTCACCCTCCGTGAAGACCACCGGATAGTCCACAGTATTCACATAATTGTCCTGGACAGATATCATTCTACCTCTTACCCAGGCTAGCATGGGATCTCTGATTTTCGCCATCCCAAATCTAGCCTTGGTCACAGGCACTTTAGACAACACATTGAGCTTCTCCCCTGCAGATTCCTGCGAGGAAGCAACTGCAACAGGCTTTAGAGCCTGTTCAGACACAGCAGTTTTCCCATAGTCACTAATTTTTGAGACATTTTCACGCCGCAGCGCTTTATCACTCACCGGCCCGGCAGGTAGCAACTGCCGCCGGCTCACTGCCACAAAATTATCAACAGGAACAGTCTTACCAATTGTCGTCAGTGACTCAGCACTCCCGGAAGATAAGGGTAGTCCCGGTATATCTCCAGCACGGTCACCACCCTTCTCCTCAATGCAGTAGTTGCCACGGGAGACGCCTTGGTCTTGTCTCCTGTCTTTTTCCGGACGGACATTCCAGCCGCACCCTTTAGGATTCTGTCCACAGTCGCAGGGAAAATAGGCACTCCTGAGAAACGCACCACTCTCCACCTCTGTGTCTTCCCGACGGTTGCCCTTGGCAACGGCAGACTTCCGCTTGTCCTCCGGAACTCCAACTGCAGAACTTGAAGTACTCCCGCCATACCATATCTGCCAAAATAAGGGAAAATCCTTGCCCAGTACGAATTCTAGCCCCAGGGTCTCACATTTCAACAGCTCCCACTGCACAGAGCCATAGTCCGTCACAAAGGTCAGTGACACCTTAGTTTTTGTCTCTGGACCTCTTGTTACAAAGTTCAGAATTTCGGGCAGCACCCGAGACACTTGCTGGCGGGAGTCTAGTATGACACCCAAAGGGATCCCCCAATCACCATCTCGCAGGACTTTTCCCACGGGCTCCACCATGTTGCAGCCATTTTGACAGGTCAGTTTCTTTTATTGTGCTTCTGGCCCTTTAAATCCGCACACAGCTTGCACCACAGAAAAAAAACAGTCCACTACCGCATGAGCAGCACTTGCTCCACTAGACAAAAAAGGCTTCCGGCCCTTTAACTTCACACACAGCAAAGAACAACTTTCAGCAGCACCTGCTGTCTCGTCGTTGCCCCTAGCAACCAAGTGTTTTTTTAACTTTTCAGCATGGCCACTTTCCGTCCAGCAATCCCGCAGCATTCAGCACAGACAACGCTTCCTGGTGCCCTTAGCAACCAGTTGTCCTGCCCTTTTTGCTCTGCAGCACCCAGCTTCATGTGCCATTTTCATGCCATAGCATACCTCCAACATATGTAACAACACGGGGTCATTTAGCTCTTCCAGATCGCCGTCTTATCACCTTAGACGGTTGGCACACATCAAGATGCCACTCCACCACTGTAGATTAGGGTGCAAACTGGCCACGACCAGCTTTATTGTCATCACAGCAGTACAACAAAATCATAAAAATAAATCCTCGGCCGTCTGGCCACTGACTAAACAGTCTTTCCCTCTCTATCAGGACCTGGGTCTACCACCCAGCTCCCCAAGAAACATCACCAGTGCTTACCCTACACACAGGGTTAGAGGGTCCCGGCTCCCACAGGCCTTGACACAGCCTGCTCCTTTCCCAGACTGGGAGCCCTGATTGAGGAGCTCAGCCACGATTTATCCAAGCTCCTCAGCTGGCTGCTAATTATCCCCATTACCAGCCTGACTGCTGCAGACAGTGGGAAAAAACTAATTTTCCCAACTTTTCTTGTTCTCACCCAGCTTGCTCTGGGTGAGATATGCCACTTCATTGGCCTTCCTATGGCCTTCCGGCAGCTCCACTGCCACAGGCTCATTAAACATTCCGCCGGTCCTGCCAATCCACGGTGGGTGGTTGACCCCATCTGTGCTGCTGTTAGGACTAAGGGAAAACAAATTATTGTTAGAAATTAACGATTGAGTAATTGCACTAAAAATTTATTCCTGTAGGTAAACAAGTGTAAACGGCTAAAATGAAACCCCCTATGGCTTACAGCTACTGTAAAAATGGCAATTAATGACAAAAAAGGGCATTTAAAAAATACAAATCAGAGGGGTCAGCTGTAGCCTTTGAAGTTTACAAAGGGCTTAATAAAATCTGTAAAAAGAAGATAAAGTTTGCAAAAATACAAAATAAACAGCGGGTGGCAAAAGAGAGCAAAACAAATCCCAAAAAATGATTTAAATATATCAATGCGAAAAAAAAACAAGGTCTGAGCTGGTAGGTTCCCCTAAATAATGGTAAAGGGAGGTTAGTCACTGAAGATAAGGAAAAGGAGGAAGTACTAAATGTGTTTTTTTAGCACTGTATATACAAAAGAAGAGAAAGGAGCTGATATCTGTGATGCTGGGGCTGTTGGTACATCCAGTAATATACTCAATTGGCTAACTGTAGATATGGTCTAAGCCAAGTTAAATAAGATAAATGTGAACAAGACTCTGCGTCCAGATGGATTACACCCAAGAGTTCTTAAAGAGCTCAGTTCGATTATTGATGTGCCAAATGATTGGCGCAAGGCAAATGCGGTGCCCATATTCAAAAAAGCATCTAGGTTAATTATAGACCAGTTAATTATAGACCAGTTAGTTTAAAGGGGTTTTCTCATCTGACGGTTTTAGCTGCTCTTCCAGCTCCTTCTTCTTGCCTACACTTGTGCTGTGGGGGGGATGCTTTCTTTTGAATGACAGTTTGGCAAGCAGATCGTGCACGCTCCCGCTGCTGGTAGTGTGGCAGCATGTGGAAAAATAAGAATAGTGTAGCAGGCTTATGATCGTGAAAACCAGCATTGAAAAGTGTGGCTTTCACGATCCCTCAGTTATATTGGTCCGTCCCTGCAGATGTGCTGCTGAGAGTGAGCAATCCTTAAACTAAACGCTGTTATCTCTATATTTACATATAGAGATAACAGTAGTTTAGAGACAGACTCACTGCCCGATCTTATCTACAGATCTTATCTACAGCTACGTTCTCTTTGATCAGTAGAGGATGTTGCGGCAGGCAGATCTATAACTCAGTGAATGCCCTGAAGCCTTCCATAGACATCTATGCAGCTGAGTAGTGCGTGCTCCCAAGGTGTCAGCCACCCATGGAAAAGAGCACATCTACTGGAAACGGCACAATCGCGGCCACCACTGCTGTATCGCTGTGGTGGCCGTAACTATAGGCTACCAAGTGTAAACATAACAAAGATCAAAGTCCAGATATCTGAAAAAGGATCGAAGACTGAAAATTGAATATATTTAGTAAGTTACTATTTATGCTATTTGAAATTTAATTACACCTGATCCACAAAATGGGAATACCCCTTTAACTTCTGTTGTAGGAAAAATGTTTGAAGGACTCTTAAAGGACTATATACAGGAGTATGTGACTGTAAATAGCCAAGGCTGTTTGCAGCCTGTATTTGTGGGAGGGGCGTCTGGCTATATATACACCCATGGGTCCCTGTAGCCAGACTCCCGTCCTGCGTGCACCACCAGACGCCCGTCCTGCGTGCGCTTACCCGCGCTCACTTGCCGGCCGCCGCGGTCTTCCCTCCACGTGCGCGCCTCTTGCTCCGGCATTGCGTCCTCCAGGCCCCAGGTGTCCCAAGAAATCTCCTGTTTCATTCACGTAATTATCTTTCTGGCTATTTTTATCTGTCTTTCAATTCTGATCACTCCGCATTCGTTCATCCGTTGCACTTGTCGTTACATTCTGGCTTAACTAGGGTTCACCGCTGCCCTTCCTGACTCCCGCCTGTCCCTTTTCACTTCTCTGGCAGTAACCACGGGGGCCTCCAGTTCCGTGTTTAAGTCAGGTCGCCTGGATCCGCCAGGCTGCCACACTCCGTACCCACCAGGTAGTTCTTCCGGCTCACCCAGGTCTTGTGTGTCTCTTCCACCTTCCTGTCTGTGTCTCCTGGATCCCCAGGCCTTCTGGGTCCAGATTTCCTCTGGTCCGGGCTTTTCCGCATGTTCTTGTTCTTCCATGTCTCCTGGATCGCCCAGGTTGTCTGTGTCTCTCTGGATCGCCCAGGTTATCTGTGTCTCCCTGGATCGCCCAGGTTGTCTGTGTCTCCCTGGATCGCCCAGGTTGTCTGTGTCTCCCTGGATCGCCCAGGTTGTCTGTGTCTCCCTGGATCGCCCAGGTTGTCTGTGTCTCCTGGTCCTACCAGGTCTTCCGTGTCTCCTGGATCCCGGGTCAGTTCAGGTTTCCTGGTTCCTCCAGGTTGTGTTTTCTACTACCTTCGTTCCGTAGCTTCTGTTCTTTCTTTTCTTCGTACAGGTCGTTTTAGCACAATTAGTCCCACGTTGGGGTTTCTTCATCTCTGCGGGTTCTCACGCTCCTCACTATCAGATATTGCTTTCCGGCTCCGGTCTCCGATTTTGTTCAGTTTTTCTTAGATGGTACAGGCATTGCGCGGCCCACTTGTCCTTTAGCGTAACTCCGTAAGCTGCAGCTTCCGGTCTTTCACGGTTGGCAGTGTCTTCAGGTCCTGATCAGGTAGGTAGTTCTTTTCATGGCGGTAGTCGCCGCTCCATTTGGTCCTGTTTTTCATTGTCATATGACCTCGTTTTGTCTCTTAGGTGTTGGTATGTCTCACATTTCGGACATGGACGACAACACTTCCCTGCCAAGAACTTCCGTCTCGGGCCGTGCCAGTAACACGTCCTTAAGAAATTGGACTGTGCCTAGATTGATCACTGAGCTCAATCGCTGGGGTATTCGCCACCCCGCTTCCGCTCGCAAGGCGGAGTTGTACCGCCTTCTTATGACAGCCGCTAGCACAACACCCGAACAGCCTGACATCAGTTCTGTTCACCAGGTCCTAGCGCAAATTCAGGCTTCCATCAGTGGCCTAACTGCTTCGGTTTCTGACATCCAATCCAGGGTTTCTTCCCTAGAAACCAGGTCGGCGGCTGCGCCACAATCTCCGGGTGCGAAAGACCCCTCTCCCATCTCCCTGGAGCCTGCAGGTAGGCCTCCGGCCACCCCTCAGATCGCTCCTTCTCATTTCATTCCGGATCATCTCAAGAAGGATATCCTGGCAGGCAAGGATGTGAACCTTGCGGCGATCCTCATTGCCTCCCAGGATATATCCGAGAATCGTGTTATTCACTGCGGGGAAGTCTCCGTTGTTTTGAAAGTGAAGGATGCTCGGCTCAACAGAAAACTGTCAGTTCCTGAATTTGTGCTAGCCTTTAGTATTTACAGGGATGTCATATGTTCGGCTCATACTGGCCGCAGGAAGGAGCTGGATACTTATTTATACCGCTTGATGGATTTGGCACATAAATATGGCGGGACCGCCTTTTACGACTACCATCTTTCCTTCTCGGCTAAAGCCGTGGCGGCCCTGAATCAGTTCCAGTTTACCACAAACTGGGCTGATTTGGACATGGAACTTTTCTGTCGCCATTTTGCTGGTCTCAAGGCCCCGTTATGTTCTATTTGCCAGTCCATTTTCCACTCCTCGGACTGGTGCCCGGAACCCTCTCAGTCGCATCAAGCAGGGTCCACTCCAGGGCCTTCGGTGTCCACCAGATCCTCGGCATCCTTAGACAAATTAGGCAGGCCGATTGTGTATCGGGGCAGCAGCCAGATATGCAACAATTTCAATGCTAAAGGTTGGGCTTTTAATTCCTGCCGAGCTCTTCATGTCTGCTCCGTCTGCTTTCGGGCCCACCCGCGTTCCTCCTGCCCCAGGAAGTCAGCAAAGGAATCCTGACTAGCCGACATTAATGTGGATCTCCTCGCGGCCTTCCTTGATGACCACCCCGATCGATCCTTTGTCGGATTCCTGCTGGATGGGTTCAAAGAAGGCTTCCATACGGGCCACATCACCCTGCCTCAGGATTGCTGGGAAGGTCCTAACCTGCGCTCTGCTACCAGCGATCCCGGGGCGGTGGATGTCCTCATCCAGGCGGAGTTGGACAAAGGGTTCATCATCGGCCCCTTTGACAGGATTCCTTACAGGTCTTGGCGTATTAATCCCATCGGGTTAGTGACAAAGCAGTCTTCAAATAAAAAACAACTTATTTATGATTTGTCCGCGCCCCACATGTCCGCCAGCCCCAGTTTGAATCTATCTATCTATCTATCTTATTATTTATCTATCTATCTATCTATCTATCTATCTATCTTATTATTTATCTATCTATCTATCTATCTATCTATCTATCTATCTATCTCCTATCTATCTATCTATCTATCTCCTATCTATCTATCTATTATCTATCTATCTATCTATCTATCTATCTATCTATCCTATTATCTATCTATCTATCTCCTATCTATCTATTATCTATCTATCTATCTATCTATCTATCTCATATCTATCTATCTCATATCTATCTATCTCATATCTATCTATCTCATATCTATCTATCTATCTATCTATCTATCTATCTATCTATCTATCTATCTATCTATCTAACAGAACCTAGTTATCTCACCAGTGAAGGCATTTGGTGGAAATTCCAATGCATAAAATGCATGTGAAATGAGAAACAGGCCTAAGACTATATGAATGTATGTGTGCATTTATACATTCAGCCCCATACCAAGGATGCATAGGTGAAATACACTACCTAGTGGATACTATTCCTGTAGTTTGAAATTGGTTATGCTATTTTATTCTGTATATTCAAGTAAGCAAGAGTTCACATCTCCATTTCATTTTCGATTCTTCTAATCCGTCAGAACAGAAAAAAAGGATCCTGTAAACAAATAGATCCTGTTGCACCCGTTATGCAGATTTGGCATCCGTTTGAGCCATTTCTACCTGAGATCCGTTTTTTTAGACAGAAAGAAAAGTCCTGTATGCAGTACTTTTTTCCATCTGATAAAACAGATCTCAGAAATGTCTCAAACATATGCCAAATGTGCATAACGGATGCAACAGGATCTATTTGTTTACAGGATCCTTTTTTTTTTTTACAAGATACATACTGTTTTTTTTCTGTTTTTCAGAAGAATCCAAAATGAAACGGAAGTGTAAACTCTCCCTAATTATATTTGTTTTGAGTACTTTTTTTTTGCATTTTTCTTGTAATTATGGTAACATACCTTTTATTAGCATTGTATAGTGTGTATAGCTATAATATTGTGAAAGGCAGGAGTGTACCTATAGTGGAAGCAGGGGACGCAGCTACTGCGGGGCCTGAACTCAAAAGGGGCCCACCTGAGAGGAGGACTAAATTTTAAAAGGGCCCCCACAATAGTATTATATACAGTGACATGATATGCAGTATATGTGTGGGAAATGGACGGAGTCGCAGCAGGGCCTGGTCTGAGTGAGTGATTTTGACTAGCTGCAGGACTGGGGCTTACATAGGGGGATGGGGGTTGGGGTTTTAAAGAAGTTGCCCAAGGGGGGGGGCGGGGGGGGCCCATTCAATAATTTGCTGTGGGGCCCAGTCAGTTCTAGTTACGCCACTGCTCAGAGGAATATTCTATGCACTATTCATCTGTGAATGAGGCGATCCAGCTCATTCTCCAAGTGGACTGCGGTGCATGGTTGGCGAAGGTGGACATCGCGGACGCCTTCAAGTTGCTCCCGATCCATCCTCAATTATGGCAGTTCTATGGTATTTCGTGGGCTGGCAGGTTCTACTTCGCCAATCGACTCACCTTTGGCTCCAAGAGTAGCCCCTGGCTTTTTGAACAATTTGCCAGGGCATTGCATTGGGTTCTCATCCATCATGGCGGTTCCCCCATGGTAGTACATTATCTGGATGATTTCCTTTTGATTGAGAAACCTGTCCAAGTTCCCTCTATTCCGCACAAACTTCTGGAGATTTTTTCCCGCCTTCAGGTTCCCGTGGCAGCCAGCAAGACCAGGGTCACCTTTTTTGGCATAACTCTGGACACCATTCGCATGGAGGCCAGTCTTCCTCCCGAGAAACTGGACAAAATCCGCTCGGCCATCTCACATGGGGATCAGGTCCCTTTCTCTCTCAAAAGTGGAGTTGCAGTCCCTCCTCGGGCTCCTCAACTTCGCCACCAGGGTTATGCCCCAGGGGAGGACTTTTCTGGCCGGGCTTCTTGGGCTCTTGCCTTCTGCTCCCGAGCAGGACTCCGTCATCCATCTGGACAGGCAGGCCATCTCGGATCTTTCCATGTGGGAGTCCTTCCTTTCCTCGTGGAATGGTCTCTCTTTATTTGTGCCACAGTGGGATTCATCTTCCCCCATTGTTTTCTCCGATGCAGCAGGCACCACTGGGTTCGCTGCCATTTGTGAGTCTCATTGGCTGGCTGCCAGATGGCCTTTGGAGCTCTCATCCGACACCGCGGCCCTTCATACCTCCTCCCTGCTAGAACTGTATCCCATTGTGGCCGCAGCTTTGCTCTGGGGTCACCGGTGGGCCAACACAGCAGTCACTTTAATCACAGATAGTCTTTCCCTGGCGGACATCATCAACAAAGGGAGGGCGAACTCTGCTAGCATCATGGCTTTATTGCGTCGGCTAGTCTGGATTTCATTAAAACACAACTTCCATATGCGCAGCATTCACATCCCTGGCGAACAGAATAAGGCAGTCAATGCGCTTTCACAATTTAATTTTCCGATATTTTTTCAGGAAATGCCCGATGCCGATCCCGCAGGTGCAACAGTGCCTCCATTCAGCTACTTCACCCTGGAATAGAGTCCCTCATCCAGGAGGCTAAGAAACTGGTTTTGAAGTCCTTATCTAAGAATACCACCAGGAATTACCAAGCCAGGTTAAGGGCTTTTGTCAAATTTTCCAGAGTATATCCACAGGGCAGTCATAGTGAAGTCTCCTATATTATGGCCTTCATAGCTTACTGTCATTCCCAACTTTCGCTCTCCCATAGCACCATTAAACTTTATCTGGCAGGTTTACAACATATTTAATATATCAGTGGTGAAACTGAAAGTAACCCACTTGGATAGCAAATCCCATGAATGTGCTGTTCCAGCTAGGCTAGCCAGTGCCACTACAGCCAAGTCCAATACTGTCAGCCAGAAATATTTTTTTTTTTTATGTGCCAGAAATATAAATTAAAAAAAGCTTTCACCGTAATAATAAAATTATTCTGGTGTTAGACCAGAAGAAGCACTCCTGTTGTAATTAATAGTGTAAAAAGGCTTAGACAATATTTCTCCCAGTGTGGGAAATTTATCTAGCAAAACTAGCATTTTAAAAATTCCGGTGTTCTGAAATACCAGCAGTCCTCTTGTAATTAATACCGCAAAAAGGCATTATATCGTCCAGTGTTGCAATTTTGGTGAAAAAAAGGCCAATTTAATCAATCTGGTGTTAGTTACACCAGAAACAGTAGGCCTCACGTTTTTACTCCTGTAAAAAGTAATTAATACAGGAAAAAGGCATTACATTATCCAGTGTTGTAATTTTGGTGAAAAAAAGGCCAATTTAATCAATCTGGTGTTAGTTACACCAGAAACAGTAGGCAGCACGTTTTTACTCCTGTAAAAAGGAATTATATCTCCCCGTGTGGGAATCTATGTACCAAAACTAGCATTTTAAAAATTCTGGTGTCCAATTTGCAGCAGTTTTCTTGTGTCGCCATTTTGCTGGTCTCAAGGCCCGTTATGTTCTATTTGCCAGTCCATTTTCCTACTCGGACTGGTGCCCGGAACCCTCTCAGTCGCATCAAGCAGGGTCCACTCCAGGGCCTTCGGTGTCCACCAGATCCTCGGCATCCTTAGACAAATTAGGCAGGCCGATTGTGTATCTGGGCAGCAGCCAGATATGCAACAATTTCAATGCTAAAGGTTGTGCTTTTAATTCCTGCCGAGCTCTTCATGTCTGCTCCGTCTGCTTTGGGCCCACCCGTCTCCTCCTGCCCCAGGAAGTCAGCAAAAGAATCCTGACTAGCCGACATTAATGTGGGATCTCCTCGCGGCCTTCCTTGCTGACTACCCCGATCGATCCTTTGTTGGATTTCTGCTGGATGGGTTCAAAGAAGGCTTCCATACGGGCCACATCACCCTGCCTCAGGATTGCTGGGAAGGTCCTAACCTGCGCTCTGCTACCAGCGATCCCGGGGCGGTGGATGTCCTCATCCAGGCGGAGTTGGACAAAGGGTTCATCATCGGCCCCTTTGACAGGATTCCTTACAGGTCTTGGCGTATTAATCCCAGTTAGTGACAAAGCAGTCTTCAAATAAAAACAACTTATTTATGATTTGTCCGCGCCCACATGTCCGCTCAGCCCCAGTTTGAATCTATCTATCTATCTATCTTATCTATCTATCTATCTATCTATCTATCTATCTATCTATCTATCTATCTATCTATCTATCTATCTATCTATCTATCTATCTCCTATCTATCTATCTATCTATCTATCTATCTATCTATCTATTATCTATCTATCTATCTATCTATCTATCTATCTATCTATCCTATTATCTATCTATCTATCTCCTATCTATCTATTATCTATCTATCTATCTATCCTATCTATCTCATCTATTCTATCTATCTCATATCTATCTATCTCATATCTATCTATCTTTCTATCTATCTATCTATCTATCTATCTATCTATCTATCTAACAGAACCTAGTTATCTCACCAGTGAAGGCATTTGGTGGAAATTCCAATGCATAAAATGCATGTGAAATGAGAAACAGGCCTAAGACTATATGAATGTATGTGTGCATTTATACATTCAGCCCCATACCAAGGATGCATAGGTGAAATACACTACCTAGTGGATACTATTCCTGTAGTTTGAAATTGGTTATGCTATTTTATTCTGTATATTCAAGTAAGCAAGAGTTCACATCTCCATTTCATTTTCGATTCTTCTAATCCGTCAGAACAGAAAAAGTGATCCTGTAAACAAATAGATCCTGTTGCACCTGCTGATGCAGATTTGGCATCCGCTTGAGCTTCATTTCTACCTGAGATCCGTTTTTTTAGACAGAAAGAAAAGTCCTGTATGCAGTACTTTTTTTCCATCTGATAAAACAGATCTCAGAAATGTCTCAAACATATGCCAAATGTGCATAACGGATGCAACAGGATCTATTTGTTTACAGGATCCTTTTTTTTTACAAGATACATACTGTTTTTTTCTGTTTTTCAGAAGAATCCAAATGAAACGGAAGTGTAAACTCTCCCTAATTATATTTGTTTTGAGTACTTTTTTTGCATTTTTCTTGTAATTATGGTAACATACCTTTTATTAGCATTGTATAGTGTGTATAGCTATAATATTGTGAAAGGCAGGAGTGTACCTATAGTGGAAGCAGGGGACGCAGCTACTGCGGGGCCTGAACTCAAAAGGGGCCCACCTGAGAGGAGGACTAAATTTAAAAGGGCCCCCCACAATAGTATTATATACAGTGACATGATATGCAGTATATGTGTGGGAAATGGACGGAGTCGCAGCAGGGCCTGGTCTGAGTGAGTGATTTTGACTAGCTGCAGGACTGGGGCTTACATAGGGGGATGGGGGTTGGGGTTTTAAAGAAGTTGCCCAGGGGGGCGGGGGGCCCATTCAATAATTTGCTGTGGGGCCCAGTCAGTTCTAGTTACGCCACTGCTCAGAGGAATATTCTATGCACTATTCATCTGTGAATGAGGCGATCCAGCTCATTCTCCAAGTGGACTGGCGGTGCATGGTTGGCGAGGTGGACATCGCGGACGCCTTCAAGTTGCTCCCGATCCATCCTCAATTATAGCAGTTCTATGGTATTTCGTGGGCTGGCAGGTTCTACTTCGCTAATCGACTCACCTTTGGCTCCAAGAGTAGCCCTGGCTTTTTGAACAATTTGCCAGGGCATTGCATTGGTTCTCATCCATCATGGCGGTTCCCCATGGTAGTACATTATCTGGATGATTTCCTTTTGATTGAGAAACCTGTCCAAGTTCCCTCTATTCCGCACAAACTTCTAGAGATTTTTTCCGCCTTTAGGTTCCCGTGGCAGCCAGCAAGACCAGGGTCACCTTTTTGGCATAACTCTGGACACCATTCGCATGGAGGCCAGTCTTCCTCCCGAGAAACTGGACAAAATCCGCTCGGCCATCTCACATGGGGATCAGGTCCCTTCTCTCTCAAAAGTGGAGTTGCAGTCCCTCCTCGGGCTCCTCAACTCGCCACCAGGGTTATGCCTCAGGGAGGACTTTTCTGGCCGGGCTTCTGGGCTCTTGCCTTCTGCTCCCGAGCAGGACTCCGTCATCCATCTGGACAGGCAGGCCATCTCGGATCTTTCCATGTGGGAGTCCTTCCTTTCCTCGTGGAATGGTCTCTCTTTATTTGTGCCACAGTGGGATTCATCTTCCCCCATTGTTTTCTCCGATGCAGCAGGCACCACTGGGTTCGCTGCCATTTGTGAGTCTCATTGGCTGGCTGCCAGATGGCCTTTGGAGCTCTCATCCGACACCGCGGCCCTTCATACCTCCTCCCTGCTAGAACTGTATCCCATTGTGGCCGCAGCTTTGCTCTGGGGTCACCGGTGGGCCAACACAGCAGTCACTTTAATCACAGATAGTCTTTCCCTGGCGGACATCATCAACAAAGGGAGGGCGAACTCTGCTAGCATCATGGCTTTATTGCGTCGGCTAGTCTGGATTTCATTAAAACACAACTTCCATATGCGCAGCATTCACATCCCTGGCGAACAGAATAAGGCAGTCAATGCGCTTTCACAATTTAATTTTCCGATATTTTTCAGGAAATGCCCGATGCCGATCCCGCAGGTGCAACAGTGCCTCCATTCAGCTACTTCACCCTGGAATGAGTCCCTCATCCAGGAGGCTAAGAAACTGGTTTTGAAGTCCTTATCTAAGAATACCACCAGGAATTACCAAGCCAGGTTAAGGGCTTTTGTCAAATTTTCCAGAGTATATCCACAGGGCAGTCATAGTGAAGTCTCCTATATTATGGCCTTCATAGCTTACTGTCATTCCCAACTTTCGCTCTCCCATAGCACCATTAAACTTTATCTGGCAGGTTTACAACATATTTAATATATCAGTGGTGAAACTGAAAGTAACCCACTTGGATAGCAAATCCCATGAATGTGCTGTTCCAGCTAGGCTAGCCAGTGCCACTACAGCCAAGTCCAATACTGTCAGCCAGAAATATTTTTTTTTTTATGTGCCAGAAATATAAATTAAAAAAAGCTTTCACCGTAATAATAAAATTATTCTGGTGTTAGACCAGAAGAAGCACTCCTGTTGTAATTAATACTGTAAAAAGGCTTAGGCAATATTTCTCCCAGTGTGGGAAATTTATCTAGCAAAACTAGCATTTTAAAAATTCCGGTGTTCTGAAATACCAGCAGTCCTCTTGTAATTAATACCGCAAAAAGGCATTATATCGTCCAGTGTTGTAATTTTGGTGAAAAAAGGCCAATTTAATCAATCTGGTGTTAGTTACACCAGAAACAGTAGGCCTCACGTTTTACTCCTGTAAAAAGTAATTAATACAGGAAAAAGGCATTACATTGTCCAGTGTTGTAATTTTGGTGAAAAAAGGCCAATTTAATCAATCTGGTGTTAGTTACACCAGAAACAGTAGGCAGCACGTTTTTACTCCTGTAAAAAGGAATTATATCTCCCCGTGTGGGAATCTATGTACCAAAACTAGCATTTTAAAAATTCTGGTGTCCAATTTGCAGCAGTTTTCTTGTAATTAATACCGGAAAAAGGAATTATATCTTCCAGTGTGGGAATTTATGTACACAAACTAGCATTTTAAAAATTCTGGTGTCCAATTAGCAGCAGTCTTCTTGTAATTAATACCTGAAAAAGGCATTACATTGTCCAGTGTTGTAATTTTGGTGAAAAAAGGCCAATTTAATCAATCTGGTGTTAGGTACACCAGAAACAGTAGGCCTCACGTTTTTACTCCTGTAAAAGGAATTAATACCGGAAAAAGGCATTACATTGTCCAGTGTTGTAATTTTGGTGAAAAAAGGCCAATTTAATCAATCTGGTGTTAGTTACACCAGAAACAGTAGGCAGCACGTTTTTACTCCTGTAAAAGGAATTAATACCTGAAAAAGGCATTACATTGTCCAGTGTTGTAATTTTGGTGAAAAAAAGGCCAATTTAATCAATCTGGTGTTAGTTAGACCAGAAACAGTAGGCCGCACGTTTTTACTCCTGTAAAAGGAATTATATCTCCCGTGTGGGAATCTATGTACCAAAACTAGCATTTTAAAAATTCTGGTGTCCAATTTGCAGCAGTTTTCTTGTAATTAATACCGGAAAAAGGAATTATATCTTCCAGTGTGGGAATTTATGTACACAAACTAGCATTTTAAAAATTCTGGTGTCCAATTAGCAGCAGTCTTCTTGTAATTAATACCTGAAAAAGGCATTACATTGTCCAGTGTTGTAATTTTGGTGAAAAAAGGCCAATTTAATCAATCTGGTGTTAGGTACACCAGAAACAGTAGGCCTCACGTTTTTACTCCTGTAAAAGGAATTAATACCGGAAAAAGGCATTACATTGTCCAGTGTTGTAATTTTGGTGAAAAAAGGCCAATTTAATCAATCTGGTGTTAGTTACACCAGAAACAGTAGGCAGCACGTTTTACTCCTGTAAAAGGAATTAATACCTGAAAAAGGCATTACATTGTCCAGTGTTGTAATTTTGGTGAAAAAAAGGCCAATTTAATCAATCTGGTGTTAGTTAGACCAGAAACAGTAGGCCGCACGTTTTTACTCCTGTAAAAGGAATTATATCTCCCGTGTGGGAATCTATGTACCAAAACTAGCATTTTAAAAATTCTGGTGTCCAATTTGCAGCAGTTTTCTTGTAATTAATACCGGAAAAAGGAATTATATCTTCCAGTGTGGGAATTTATGTACACAAACTAGCATTTTAAAAATTCTGGTGTCCAATTAGCAGCAGTCTTCTTGTAATTAATACCTGAAAAAGGCATTACATTGTCCAGTGTTGTAATTTTGGTGAAAAAAGGCCAATTTAATCAATCTGGTGTTAGGTACACCAGAAACAGTAGGCCTCACGTTTTTACTCCTGTAAAAGGAATTAATACCGGAAAAAGGCATTACATTGTCCAGTGTTGTAATTTTGGTGAAAAAAGGCCAATTTAATCAATCTGGTGTTAGTTACACCAGAAACAGTAGGCCTCACGTTTTTACTCCTGTAAAAGGAATTATATCTCCCGTGTGGGAATCTATGTACCAAAACTAGCATATTAAAAATTCTGGTGTCCAATTTGCAGCAGTTTTCTTGTAATTAATACCGGAAAAAGGAATTATATCTTCCAGTGTGGGAATTTTGGGGCTAAAAAATAATATATTTTATTGTGGTGCGAGTTGAATCGCAACAATGAGAAACATTCTATTAAGGGACGAGGGCGCGGTCGTGGTGGTGTCCGTGGAGCCTCTGTTGCTGGCAGAGGGCGTGGCCGTTCGGCCTCAGGCGCACAAAGTAGTGAACCAACTCCCTCAAGTAGCCGGCAGAATTTACAGCGATATTTGGTGGGGCCCAATGCCGTTATGAGGATGGTAAGGCCTGAGCAGGTACAGGCATTAGTCGATTGGGTGGCTGACAGTGCTTCCAGCACGTTCACCACATTGTCTTCCGCCCAGTCTTCTGCGGAAGCGCACAGGTGGCACCTGAAAACCAAGCCCATCAGTCTGTCACATCACCCCCATGCATATCAGGGAAACTGTCTGAGCCTCAAGTTATGCAGCAGTCTCTTATTCTGTTTGAAGACTCTGCTCCCACGGTTTTCCAGGGGCGTCCACCTAGCCCTTCCCCAGCGGTGGAAGACATTCCATGCACTGACGCACAACCACTTATGTATCCAGATGATGAGGACATGGGAATACCACCACAGCAGAGTGACCGAGTCTCTGATGATGACGAAGCACTGGTGCCCACTGCCGCGTCTTATTGCAGTGTGCAGACTGAACAGGAGGAGGTCAGGGAGGAAGACTGGGTGGAAGACGATGCAGAGGACGATGAGGTCTTAGACCCCACATGGACTGAAGGTCGTGCCGCTGACTTAAATAGTTCAGAGGAAGAGGCAGTGGTGAGACTGAGACAAAAGCGAAACCAAAGAGGGAGCAGGGGGCAAAAGCAGAACAGCCACCGTCCAGAGAGTTCGCCTGCTATTGGCCAGCGCCAACAGGGACCCAGCACCCCAAAGGCATCTTCAAGGAGTTCCCTGGCATGGCACTTCTTCAAACAATGTGCTGACGACAAGACCAGAGTGGTTTGCACGCTGTGCCATCAGACACTGAGGCGAGGCAATAACGTTCTTAACCTGAGCACCACCTGCATGATCAGGCATCTACATGCAAAGCATGAACTGCAGTGGAGTACACACCTTAAAAACAAGTAACCCGCTCAGGCTCCCCCTGCTCCCTCTACCGCTGCTACATCGGCTTCCGCCTCGAGAGGAATGTTGCCACCTGCCGAGCAGCAAACAGAGGATGTGCCACCGACACCACCACCGCCACCGCCACCGTCACCTAGCGTCTCCACTATTTCACACAGCAGCGTTCAGCTCTCCATCTCTCAAACCTTTGAGAGGAAGCGCAAATTCCCACCTAGTCACCCTCGAGCCCTTGGCCTGAATGCCAGCATTTCTAAACTACTGGCCTTTGAAATGCTGTCATTACGGCTGGTGGACACAGACAGCTTCAAACAGCTGATGGCCATGGCTGTCCCCCAGTATGTGGTTCCCAGCCGCCACTACTTCTCCAAGACAGCCGTGCCTTCCCTGCACATGCAAGTGTCCGATAAAATCAAGTGTGCACTGCGCAGCGCCATTTGTGGCAAGGTCCACCTAACCACAGATACGTGGACCAGTAAGCACGGCCAGGGACGCTATATCTCCCTAACTGCACACTGGGTAAATGTAGTGGCGGCTGGGCCCCAGGCGGAGAGTTCCTTGGCGCACGTCCTTCCGCCGCCAAGGATCACAGGGCATCATTCTTTGCCTCCTGTAGCCTCCTCCTCCTACTCGGCTTCCTCCTCCTCCTCTGCTTCCACCAGCTCATCCAGTCAGCCACACACCTTCACCACCAACTTCAGCACAGCCCGGGGTAACGTCAGCAGGCCATTCTGAAACTCATATGTTTGGAGGACAGGCCCCACACCGCGCAGGAGTTGTGGCGGGGTATTGAACAACAGACCGACCAGTGGTTGCTGCCGGTGGGCCTCAAGCCCGGCCTGGTGGTGTGCGATAATGGGCGAAATCTCGTGGCAGCTCTGGGACTAGCCGGTTTGGCGCACATCCCTTGCCTGGCGCATGTGCTGAATTTGGTGGTGCAAAAGTTCATTCACAACTACCCAGACATGTCAGAGCTGCTGCATAAAGTGCGGGCCGTCTGTGCGCGCTTCCGGCGTTCACATCCTGCCGCTGCTCGCCTGTCAGCGCTACAGCGGAACTTCGGCCTTCCCGCTCACCGCCTAATATGCGGCGTGCCCACCCGGTGGAACTCCACCTTGCACATGCTGGAGAGACTGTGCGAGCAGCAGCAGGCCATAGTGGAGTTTCAGCTGCAGCACGCACGGGTCAGTCGCACTGCTGGAACAGCACCACTTCACCACCAATGATTGGGCCTCCATGCGAGACCTGTGTGCCCTGTTGCGCTGTTTAGAGTACGCCACCAACATGGCCAGTGGCGATGCCACTGTTATCAGCGTGACGATACCAATTCTATGTCTCCTAGAGAAAACGCTTAGGGCGATGATGGAAGAGGAGGTGGGCCAGGGCCAGGAGGAGGAGGAGGAGGATGACGGGTCGTTTTTAGCACTTTCAGGCCAGTCTGTTAGAAGTGGCTCAGAGGAGGTTTTTGCAACAGCAGAGGGCAGGTACAAATGTGGCCAGCCAGGGACCACTACTGGAGGACGAGGAGGATGAGGAGGAGGTGGAGGAGGATGAGGATGAAGCAGGTTCACAGCGGGGTGGCACCCAGCACAGCGCAGGCACATCCCTGGTGCGTGGCTGGGGGATACAGAGGATGATGACGATACGCCTCCCACAGAGGACAGCTTGTCCTTACCTCTGGGGAGCCTGGCACACATGAGCGATTACATGCTGCAGTGCCTGCGCAACGACAGCAGAGTTGCCCACATTTTAACGTGTGCTGACTACTGGGTGGCCACCCTGCTGGATCCACGGTACAAAGACAATGTGCCCACTTTACTTCCTGCACTGGAGCGTGATAGGAAGATGCGCGAGTACAAGCGCACGCTGGTAGACGCGCTCCTGATAGCATTCCCAACTGTCACAGGGGAACAGGTGGAAGGCCAAGGCCAAGGCAGAGGAGGAGCTAGAGGTCGCCCACGCAGCAGTGTCACGGCCAGCTCCTCTGAGGGCAGGGTTAGCATGGCAGAAATGTGGAAAAGTTTTGTCTCCACGCCACAGCTAACTGCCCCACCACCTGATACGGAACGAGTTAGCAGGAGGCAACATTTCACTAACATGGTTGAACAGTACGTCTGCACACAACTCCACGTACTGACGGATGGTTCGGCCCCATTCAACTTCTGGGTTTCCAAATTGTCCACGTGGCCAGAATTAGCATGTTATGCCTTGGAGGTGCTGTCCTGCCCGGCGGCCAGCGTTTTATCTGAACGTGTATTCAGCACGGCAGGGGCGTCGTTACTGACAAGCGCAGCCGCCTGTCCGCAGCCAACGTGGACAAGCTGACGTTTATAAAAATGAACCAGGCATGGATCTCACAAGACCTGACCCTCCCTTGTGCAGAGTAGTCCTTAATAACTGCCTTAAACCATGTTGTCTTGTACTCCTGGCCACTTCTTCATTGAAAATCAATTTTGAAATTAAGTAGGATCTTGGGGTGCAACCCAGAGTTGAATGAACCTTCCCTCTGTCTGGGTGCCGGGGCCAAAGTACATGAAAGTGTCCTTCTCCTGTGCTGGGTGATATGAATGTTATACTTGTGCTGTCTGACATGTCTCCTTTGTGTGGGTGCAGGGGGCCAAAGTCACTGAAGCGGCCTTCTCCTGTGGTGGGTGATCGAAATGCCTGATTCTCTGCTGTGGGACCTCTCTCCTCTTTCTGGGTGCAGGGGTCAAAGAAACAAAAGGTGGCCTACTCCTGTGGTGGTTGACATGATGCCTGATTCTCTGCTGTGGGACCTCTCTCCTCCGTGTGGCTGCTGGGGTCAAGGTCTCTAAAAGTGCCCTTCTCCTGTGGTGGTTGATGTAAAACTGATGCTTGTGCTATCTGACCTGTCTCCTCTGTGTCGGTGCTAAGGCCTAAGTCACTGAAAGCGGCCTTCTCCTGTGCTGGCTGATATAAATGCCTGAATCTCTGCTGTGGGACCTCTCTCCTCCGTGTGGCTGCAGGGGTCAAAGTCTCTAAAAGTGCCCTTCTCCTGTGGTGGTTGATGTAAAACTGATGCTTGTGCTATCTGACCTGTCTCCTCTGTGTCGGTGCTAAGGCCTAAGTCACTGAAAGCAGCCTTCTCCTGTGCTGGCTGATATAAATGCCTGAATCTCTGCTGTGGGACCTTTCTCCTCCGTGTGGCTGCAGGGGTCAAAGTCTCTAAAAGTGCCCTTCTCCTGTGGTGGTTGATGTAAAACTGATGCTTGTGCTATCTGACCTGTCTCCTCTGTGTCGGTGCTAAAGCCTAAGTCACTGAAAGCGGCCTTCTCCTGTGCTGGCTGATATAAATGCCTGAATCTCTGCTGTGGGACCTCTCTCCTCCGTGTGGCTGCAGGGGTCAAAGTCTCTAAAAGTGCCCTTCTCCTGTGGTGGTTGATGTAAAACTGATGCTTGTGCTATCTGACCTGTCTCCTCTGTGTGCGGTGCTAAGGCCTAAGTCACTGAAAGCAGCCTTCTCCTGTGCTGGCTGATATAAATGCCTGAATCTCTGCTGTGGGACCTTTCTCCTCCGTGTGGCTGCAGGGGTCAAAGTCTCTAAAAGTGCCCTTCTCCTGTGGTGCTTGATGTAAAACTGATGCTTGTGCTATCTGACCTGTCTCCTCTGTCTCGTTGCTAAGGCCTAACTCACTGAAAGTGGCCTTGTCATGTGCTGGGTGATATAAATGTGATACAAGTGCCATCTGACATGGTTGAAGCTATCAAATTAACTAAAGGTGGCCGACTCCTGTAGTGGGTGATCAGTAAAACTGATGCTTGTGCTATCTGACCTGTCTCCTCTGTCTCGTTGCTAAGGCCTAACTCACTGAAAGTGGCCTTGTCATGTGCTGGGTGATATAAATGTTATACTTGTGCCATCTGACATGGTTTGCCGGGGTCCCATTAAATGATGGCCTACTCCTGTGGTGGGTGATCTAAATGCCTGATTCTCTGCTGTGAAACCTCTCTCCTCCGTCTGGGTGCAGGGGTCAAAGTCTCTCAAAGTCGCCTTCTCCTGTGCTGGGTGATGTAAAACGGATGCTTGTGCCATCTGACATGGTTGCCGGGGTCCCATTAGATGATGGCCTACTCCTGTGGTGGGTGATCTAAATGCCTGATTCTCTGCTGTGAAAACCTCTCTCCTCCGTCTTTGTGCAGGAGTCAAAGTCTCTCAAAGTCGCCTTCTCCTGTGCTGAGTGATATAAATGTTATACTTGTGCCATCTGACATGGTTGCCGGGGTCCCATTAAATGATGGCCTACTCCTGTGGTGGGTGATCTAAATGCCTGATTCTCTGCTGTGAAACCTCTCTCCTCCGTCTGGGTGCAGGGGTCAAAGTCTCTCAAAGTCGCCTTCTCCTGTGCTGGGTGATGTAAAACTGATGCTTGTGCCATCTGACATGGTTGCCGGGGTCCCATTAAATGATGGCCTACTCCTGTGTAGTGATGTCGCGAACATAAAATTCTCAGTTCGCGAACAGCGAACGCGAACTTCCGCAAATGTTCGCGAACAGGCGAACCGCCATAGACTTCAATAGACAGGCGAATTTTAAAAACCAAAGGGACTCTTTCTGGCCACAATAGTGATGGAAAAGTTGTTTCAAGGGACTAACACCTGGACTGTGGCATGCCGGAGGGGATCCATGGCAAAACTCCCATGGAAAATTACGTAGTGGACGCAGAGTCGGGTTTTAATCCATAAAGGGCATAAATCACGTAACATTCCTAAATTGTTTGGAATAACATGCTTTAAAACATCCAGTGTGTGTATACGATCAGGTATGATGTTGTATCGATCAGGTAGTGTAAGGGTTACGCCCGCTTCACAGACATTGACATACCAAACTCCTCTTTTAATGCACACAAGCAGTCCATTTGCACAACCGCAAACTCCCCATTTGCACAAGGTTGGATACCAAGCTAGCCACGTCCAGTGATGTCATTGAAGGTTTCTTCCTCCACCCAGCCACGTACAACACCAAGGGTCCCCGAAGGTCAATTGAATTGATTTTTCGAACGGGGAGATGGTTAAAAAACGATGGCTCCCTCCCTTTGTTTTAATCCACGGTCACTGCTTCTGCGCCGTGCAATTTACTCTCACACCCGATATGAGTGGTATTTTCTATAGTACTATTCTCATCAGTTTAATCCCTCTAACGTCCCCAATCTGGGGGCCATTTATTGAATAGATTTTTCGAACGGGAGATGGTTAAAAACGCTGGCTCCCTCCACTCTGTTTTAATCCACGGTGACTGCGTCTGCGCCGTGCAATTTACTGTCACACCCGATATGAGTGGTATTTTCTGTAGTACTATTCTCATCAGTTTAATCCCTGTTACATCCCATATCAGGGATTGCCTTTTGTGAAAAAAATTTAGGCCTGGTACCTTCGACTGCCTTCACAATGACAGACCAAACTCTCATACACCAAACTGAATTGATTTCAGGAACCGGGAGATGGAAAAAGCAGCTTAGTCGGTCCTCATACTCCCAAATTGGGGCACTGCGCGTGCACAGAGCAATGTGCTGTGACACCCTATATGAGTGGTGTCTTAACTAGTACTATTCCTATCAGCGGCGGGCGGGTGCGTGGTAACTTGAGAGCAGGTGACCAAAGCTGAGCTGGAGGAGGATGGTGCGTCAAGGTTCTTAGCGGAAGCTGTTGAAGGTTGGGTGTCCTGTCTAAGCCAGTCAACTACGTCCTCAGAATTTTCGGGTTCAGGGTACATGGCCTCTGAACACTAGGCATTATTCAGGGACAGTGGAAATCACAGCACCACGACCACGACGGCCCCTGCGAGTGGCCTGCCTCTGCCTGTCATTTTTTTCCGATAAGTGGTACTGTGCCACCCGGTATCAGTGGTGGGCACTGGCAGTGGGCACACTACAGTCTGTGGAAGTGGGCCTGACACACACTGGCAGCAGGCAAGCAACTGAAATTAGACTAATGTGTAAAAATGAAATGCCTTATTTATCGGCAAGCTACTGTGCCACCCGGTATCAGTGGTTGGCACTGGCAGTGGGCACACTACAGTCAGTGGAAGTGGGCCTGACACACACTGGCAGCAGGCAAGCAACTGAATTTAGACTACTGTCTAAAAATTAAATGCCTTATTTATCGGCAAGCTACTGTGCCACCCGGTATCAGTGGTTGGCACTGGCAGTGGGCACACTACAGTCAGTGGAAGTGGGCCTGACACACACTGGCAGCAGGCAAGCAGCTGAAATTAGACTAATGTGTAAAAATTAAATGCCTTATTTATCGGCAAGCTACTGTGCCACCCGGTATCAGTGGTTGGCACTGGCAGTGGGCACACTACAGTCAGTGGAAGTGGGCCTGACACACACTGGCAGCAGGCAAGCAACTGAAATTAGACTAATGTGTAAAAATTAAATGCCTTTTTTATGCAAAGTCCTGTGCCAGCCGGTATGCAGTGGTGGGCACTGGCAGTGGGCACACTGCAGTCAGTGGAAGTCGGCCTGACACACACTAGCAGCAGGCAAGCAGCTGAAATTACACTAAAGTGTAAAAATTAAATGCCTATTTTGATGCAAAGTCCTCTGCCAGCCGGTATGAGTGGTAGGCACTGGCAGTGGGCACACTACAGTCACTGGAAGTCAGCCTGACACACACTGGCAGGCAACTAACATTAGATTAAAGTGTAAAAATTAAATGCCTTTTTTGATGCAAAGTCCTGTGCCACACGGGATGACAGTGGTGGGCACTGGCAGTGGGCACACTACAGTCAGTGGAAGTCGGCCTGACACACACTAGCAGCAGGCAAGCAGCTGAAATTAGACTAAAGTGTAAAAATTAAATGCCTTTTTGATGCAAAGTCCTGTGCCAGCACGGGATGACAGGGGTGGGCACTGGCAGTGGGCACACTACAGTCAGTGGAAGTCGGCCTGACACACACTAGCAGCAGGCAAGCTGAAATTACACTAAAGTGTAAAAATTAAATGCCTATTTTGATGCAAAGTCCTCTGCCAGCCGGTATGAGTGGTAGGCACTGGCAGTGGGCACACTACAGTCACTGGAAGTCAGCCTGACACACACTGGCAGGCAACTAACCTTAGATTAAAGTGTAAAAATTAAATGCCTTTTTTGATGCAAAGTCCTGTGCTACACGGGATGACAGGGGTGGGCACTGGCAGTGGGCACACTACAGTCAGTGGAAGTCGGCCTGACACACACTAGCAGCAGGCAAGCAGCTGAAATTACACTAAAGTGTAAAAATTAAATGCCTTTTTTATGCAAAGTCCTGTGCCAGCCGGTATGAGTGGTGGGCACTGGCAGTGGGCACACTACAGTCACTGGAAGTCAGCCTGACACACACTGGCAGGCAACTAAACTTAGATTAAAGTGTAAAAATTAAATGCCTTTTTTGATGCAAAGTCCTGTGCCACACGGGATGACAGGGGTGGGCACTGGCAGTGGGCACACTACAGTCAGTGGAAGTCGGCCTGACACACACTAGCAGCAGGCAAGCAGCTGAAATTACACTAAAGTGTAAAAATTAAATGCCTTTTTGATGCAAAGTCCTCTGCCAGCCGGTATGAGTGGTAGGCACTGGCAGTGGGCACACTACAGTCACTGGAAGTCAGCCTTACACACACTGGCAGGCAACTAACCTTAGATTAAAGTGTAAAAATTAAATGCCTTTTTTTGATGCAAAGTCCTGTGCCACACGGGATGACAGGGGTGGGCACTGGCAGTGGGCACACACTACAGTCTGTGGGCCTGCAGCTCCTCACACACAGGCAGGCCATGCTAAAAAGGGCTTTTTGGGGTGCTGTCAGGACGCTGTCCTTACAGCAGAGATCAGATGAGTCTTTCAGGACTGGAGTGGACACTGAATTCACTAGCCTAGCTATCGATTTCCCTATTAAATCAGCAGCAACTACACTCTCCCTCCTCTCACTAAGACTGCAGCTTCCGAATGAATCTAAAGTGGATGCTGTTCAGAAGATGGGAGGGTCTGGGAGGGAGGGTATGCTGCTGATTGGCTGGAATGTGTCTGCTAACTGTGAGGTACAGGGTCAAAGTTTGCTCAATGATGATGTATAGGGGGCGGACCGAACATCGCATATGTTCGCCCGCTGAGGCGAACGCGAACAAGCTATGTTCGCCGGGAACTGTTCGCCGGCGAATAGTTCGGGCCATCTCTACTCCTGTGGTGGGTGATTTAAATGCCTGATTGTCTGCTGTGAAAACCTCTCTCCTCCGTCTGGGTGCAGGGGTCAAAGTCTCTCAAAGTGGCCTTCTCTTGTGCTGGGTGATGTGAAGCTGATGTTTGTGCCATCTGACATGGTTGCCGGGGTCCCATTAAATGGTGGCCTACTCCTGTGGTGGGTGATCTAAATGCCTGATTCTCTGCTGTGAAAACCTCTCTCCTCCGTCTGGGTGCAGGGGTCAAAGTCTCTAAAAGTGGCCTTCTCTTGTGCTGGGTGATGTAAAACTGATGCTTGTACCATCTGACATGGTTGCCGGGGTCCCATTAAATGATGGCCTACTCCTGTGGTGGGTGATCTAAATGCCTGATTCTCTGCTGTGAAAACCTCTCTCCTCCGTCTGGGTGCAGGGGTCAAAGTCTCTAAAAGTGGCCTTCTCTTGTGCTGGGTGATGTAAAACTGATGCTTGTGCCATCTGACATGGTTGCCGGGGTCCCATTAAATGGTGGCCTACTCCTGTGGTGGGTGATCTAAATGCCTGATTCTCTGCTGTGAAAACCTCTCTCCTCCGTCTGGGTGCAGGGGTCAAAGTCTCTAAAAGTGGCCTTCTCTTGTGCTGGGTGATGTAAAACTGATGCTTGTACCATCTGACATGGTTGCCGGGGTCCCATTAAATGATGGCCTACTCCTGTGGTGGGTGATCTAAATGCCTGATTCTCTGCTGTGAAAACCTCTCTCCTCCGTCTGGGTGCAGGGGTCAAAGTCTCTCAAAGTGGCCTTCTCCTGTGCTGGGTGATGTAAAACTGATGCTTGTGCCATCTGACATGGTTGCCGGGGTCCCATTAAATGATGGCCTACTCCTGTGGTGGGTGATCTAAATGCCTGATTCTCTGCTGTGAAAACCTCTCTCCTCCGTCTGGGTGCAGGGTCAAAGTCTCTAAAAGTGGCCTTCTCTTGTGCTGGGTGATGTAAAACTGATGCTTGTACCATCTGACATGGGTGCAGGGTCAAATTAACTAAATGGTGGCCTACTCCTGTGGTGGGTGATATGATGCCTGAATATGTGCTGTGGGGCCTCTCTCCTCTTTCTGGGTGCAGGGGTCAAAGTAACTAAAAGTGGCCTTCTCCTGTGCTGGATGGTATAAATGTAATGCTTGTGCTATCTGACATGTCTCCTCTGTCTGGGTGCTAAGGCCTAAGTCACTGAAAGTGGCCTTCTCCTGTGGTGGTTGATATGATGCCAGATTCTCTGCTGTGGGACCTCTCTCCTTTGTCTGGATGCTGGGGTCGAAATAATAGTAGCGACCTTCTCCATTGGTGGGTGATTTGAAGCCTGATTCTGTGCTATGGGACCTAACTCCAATTAATATTGGTTAATTTTTATTTATTTTATGTTAAGTCATCATTTCCCTATCTACATTTGTTTGCAGGGGATTTACCTACATTTTGCTGCCTTTTGCAGCCCTCTAGCCCTTTCCGGGAGTCTTTACAGCCTTTTTAGTGCCCAAAAGTTCGGGTCCCCATTGACTTCTATGGGGTTCGGGTTCGGGATGAAGTTCGGGTTGAGTTCGGATCACGAACCCGGACATTTTCCGGAAGTTCGGCCGAACCTCTCGAACCCGAACATCCAGGTGTTCGCTCAACTCTAGCTACAACTAATCTCACTTTTTCAGGCCGCCCCGGCTGATAGCCCGCTTCTGCCACACGCCGGCAGAGCCCTTACTACCACCACCTTTATCTCCTATATCCGCGCCCTCGTCCAAGGTCTGGGTCACGACCCAAGAAGTATTTCAGGCCATTCCTTTCGTATAGGGGCAGCCTCAGCAGCTTCCCGACACCAGGTTCCTGCCCATGTGATACGGCCCATGGGTCGTTGGCGATCCTCGTGCTTCACTAGGTACATACCTGACCCTCAGGCAGAAATTTCCAGTGCTTTCTGCAATTTGGCTTTGTGATGTCACAAATAAAGTTAATTCTATCATGATGTTTTGGCCCCTTTCTTGCTATACCTCGCGTTCGTGGCTCCCGGCATACCTCAGCCTCCTGGCTCAGGGTTAGGTTTTGGCGCACGCTCTACGCCTCTCTAGCCCTGACCATAAATAGCCAAAGCTGTTTGCAGCCTGTATTTGTGGGAGGGGCGTCTGGCTATATATACACCCATGGGTCCCTGTAGCCAGACTCCCGTCCTGCGTGCACCCTACCTCCTCCCCTCAATTCAGCTCTCCTTTAGGGTATGGCCCCTTTCTTGCTATACCTCGCGTTCGTGGCTCCCGGCATAACTCAGCCTCCTGGCTCAGGGTTAGGTCTTGGCGCACGCTCTACGCCTCTCTAGCCCTGACCATAAATAATATTATAAGTGATAACCAACATTGGTTTACCAAGAACAGAAGTTGTGAGACTAACCTGATTTGTTTTTATGAGGAGGTGAGTCAGTGGTGTAGGGATCGCCATAGCAGCTATAGCAATGGCTATGGGGCCCTACGCCACTGGGGGCCCGGGCCACCGGCTGAGGAGCGCAGTCTTGCTGGGGGTTCCAGCGCCCCTCCTCCCGCCCATCGCCGCCTCCTAGGTAATTTATTCACTGCACTCACTTGCCTCTAATTAAAGAGAAGCACCGTAATCTCACAAAGGCAAGTGCAGTGAATAAATTAGCTAGCAGGTGGCGGGGAGGAGATCTGTGGATGACCCTGAGGGGGATCTATGGATAATACTGAAAGGGGGATCTGTGGATGACACTGGAGGGGGATCTGTGGCTGACACTGAAGGGGGATCTGTGGATGACACTGAAGGGGGATCTGTGGATGACACTGAAGGGGGATCTGTGGATGACACTAAAGGGGGATCTGTGGAAAGGGGGATCTGTGGATGACACTTAAGGGGGATCTGTGGAAAGGGGGATCTGTGGATGACACTTAAGGGGGATCTGTGGATGACACTTAAGGGGGATCTGTGGATGACACTTAAGGGGGATCTGTGGAAAGGGGGATCTGTGGATGACACTTAAGGGGATCTGTGGATAAGGGGGATCTGTGGATGACACTTAAGGGGATCTGTGGAAAGGGGGGATCTGTGGATGACACTTAAGGGGATCTGTGGATGACAGTTAAGGGGGATCTGTGGATGACACTTAAGGGGGATCTGTGGATGACACTTAAGGGGGATCTGTGGATGACACCTAAGGGGGATCTGTGGATGACACTAAGGGGGATCTGTGGATGACTCTAAGGGGGATCTGTGGATGACACTTAAGGGGGATCTGTGGATGACACTAGGGGGATCTGTGGATGACACTTAAGGGGGATCTGTGGATGACACTTAATGGGGGATCTGTGGATGACACTTAAGGGGGATCTGTGGATGACACTTAAGGGGGATCTGTGGATGACACTTAAGGGGGATCTGTGATGACAAGGGGGATCTGTGGATGACACTTAATGGGGGATCTGTGGATGACACTTAATGGGGATCTGTGGATGACACTTAAGGGGGATCTGTGGATGACACTTAAGGGGGATCTGTGGATGACACTTAAGGGGGATCTGTGGATGACACTTAAGGGGGATCTGTGGATGACACTTAAGGGGGATCTGTGGATGACACTTAAGGGGGATCTGTGGATGACACTTAAGGGGATCTGTGGATGACATAGGGGGATCTGTGGATGACACTTAAGGGGGATCTGTGGATGACACTTAAGGGGGATCTGTGGATGACACTTAATGGGGGATCTGTGGATGACACTTAAGGGGGATCTGTGGATGACACTTAAGGGGGATCTGTGGATGACACTTAAGGGGGATCTGTGGATGACACTTAAGGGGGATCTGTGGATGACACTTAAGGGGGGATCTGTGGATGACTCTAAGGGGGATCTGTGGATGACACCTAAGGGGGATCTGTGGATGACACTTAAGGGGGATCTGTGGATGACACTTAAGGGGGATCTGTGGATGACACTTAAGGGGGATCTGTGGATGACAATTAAGGGGGATCTGTGGATGACTCCTAAGGGGGATCTGTGGATGACTCATAAGGGGGATCTGTGGATGACACTTAAGGGGGATCTGTGGATGACACTTAAGGGGGATCTGTGGATGACACTTAAGGGGGATCTGTGGATGACACTTAAGGGGGATCTGTGGATGACACCTAAGGGGGATCTGTGGATGACACTTAGGGGGATCTGTGGATGACACTAAGGGGATCTGTGGATGACACTTAAGGGGATCTGTGGATGACACTTAAGGGGGATCTGTGGATGACACTTAAGGGGGATCTGTGGATGACACCTAAGGGGGATCTGTGGATGACTCCTAAGGGGGATCTGTGGATGACACTTAAGGGGGGATCTGTGGATGACACTTAAGGGGGATCTGTGGATGACACTTAAGGGGGATCTGTGGATGACACTTAAGGGGGATCTGTGGATGACACTTAAGGGGGATCTGTGGATGACACTTAAGGGGGATCTGTGGATGACACTTAAGGGGGATCTGTGGATGACACTTAAGGGGGATCTGTGGATGACACTTAAGGGGGATCTGTGGATGACACTTAAGGGGGATCTGTGGATGACACTTAAGGGGATCTGTGGATGACACTTAAGGGGGATCTGTGGATGACACTTAAGGGGGATCTGTGGATGACACTTAAGGGGGATCTGTGGATGACACTTAAGGGGGATCTGTGGATGACACTTAAGGGGGATCTGTGGATGACACTTAAGGGGGATCTGTGGATGACACTTAAGGGGGATCTGTGGATGACACTTAAGGGGATCTGTGGATGACACTTAAGGGGGATCTGTGGATGACACTTAGGGGGATCTGTGGATGACACCTAAGGGGGATCTGTGGATGACACTTAAGGGGGATCTGTGGATGACACTTAAGGGGATCTGTGGATGACACTTAAGGGGGATCTGTGGATGACACTTAAGGGGGATCTGTGGATGACACTTAAGGGGGATCTGTGGATGACACTTAAGGGGGATCTGTGGATGACCCTAAGGGGGATCTGTGGATGACACTCTAAGGGGGATCTGTGGATGACACTTAAGGGGGATCTGTGGATGACACTTAAGGGGGATCTGTGGATGACACTTAAGGGGGATCTGTGGATGACACTTAAGGGGGATCTGTGGATGACACTTAAGGGGGATCTGTGGATGACACTTAAGGGGATCTGTGGATGACACTTAAGGGGGATCTGTGGATGACACTTAAGGGGGATCTGTGGATGACACTTAAGGGGGATCTGTGGATGACACTCTAAGGGGGATCTGTGGATGACACTTAAGGGGGATCTGTGGATGACACCTAAGGGGGATCTGTGGATGACACCTAAGGGGGATCTGTGGATGACACTTAAGGGGGATCTGTGGATGACACTTAAGGGGGATCTGTGAAAGGGGATCTGTGGATGACACTTAGGGGGATCTGTGGAAAGGGGGATCTGTGGATGACACTTAAGGGGGATCTGTGGATGACACTTAGGGGGATCTGTGGATGACACTTAGGGGGATCTGTGGATGACACTTAAGGGGGATCTGTGGATGACACTTAAGGGGGATCTGTGGATGACACTTAAGGGGGATCTGTGGATGACACTCTAAGGGGGATCTGTGGATGACACTTAAGGGGATCTGTGGATGACACTTAAGGGGGATCTGTGGATGACACTTAAGGGGGATCTGTGATGACACTTAAGGGGATCTGTGGATGACACTTAAGGGGGATCTGTGGATGACACTTAAGGGGGATCTGTGGATGACACTTAAGGGGGATCTGTGGATGACACTTAAGGGGGATCTGTGGATGACACTTAAGGGGGATCTGTGGATGACACTTAAGGGGGATCTGTGGATGACACTTAAGGGGGATCTGTGGATGACACTTAAGGGGGATCTGTGGATGACACTTAAGGGGGATCTGTGGATGACACTTAAGGGGGATCTGTGGATGACACCTAAGGGGGATCTGTGGATGACACTTAAGGGGGATCTGTGGATGACACTTAAGGGGGATCTGTGGATGACACTTAAGGGGGATCTGTGATGACATAGGGGGATCTGTGGATGACACTTATGGGGGATCTGTGGATGACATAGGGGGATCTGTGGATGACACTTAAGGGGGATCTGTGGAGACTTAGGGGGATCTGTGGATGACACTTAGGGGGATCTGGTGAATGACACTTAGGGGGATCTGTGGATGACACTCAGGGGGATCTGTGGATGACACTTAAGGGGGATCTGTGGATGACACTTAAGGGGGATCTGTGGATGACTCCTAAGGGGGATCTGTGGATGACACTTAAGGGGATCTGTGGATGACACTTAAGGGGGGATCTGTGATGACTAAGGGGGATCTGTGGATGACACTTATAGGGGGAATCTGTGGAACAAGGGGGATCTGTGGATGACACTTATGGGGGATCTGTGGATGACACTTAGGGGGATCTGTGGATGACACTTAAGGGGATCTGTGGATGACACTCAGGGGGATCTGTGGATGACACTTAGGGGGATCTGTGATGACACTTAGAGGGGATCTGTGGATGACACTTAGGGGGATCTATGGAGGTGGGAGCTGTTGGGGTGGGAGGTCAGTGGAGGGGTGTTTGGGGGGAGCTCTGGAAGGGTGGGAGGTCTGATGAGGTATCGTGGGGATGGAGATCCGGGAGACAGATCTGTGGATGACACTTAAGGGGGATCTGTGGATGACACTTAAGGGGGATCTGTGGATGACACTTAAGGGGGATCTGTGGATGACACTTAAGGGGGATCTGTGGATGACACTTAAGGGGGATCTGTGGATGACACTTAAGGGGGATCTGTGGATGACACTTAAGGGGGATCTGTGGATGACACTTAAGGGGGATCTGTGGATGACACTTAAGGGGGATCTGTGGATGACACTTAAGGGGATCTGTGGATGACACTTAAGGGGGATCTGTGGATGACACTTAAGGGGGATCTGTGGATGACACTTAAGGGGGATCTGTGGATGACACTTAAGGGGGATCTGTGGATGACACTTAAGGGGGATCTGTGGATGACACTTAAGGGGGATCTGTGGATGACACTTAAGGGGGATCTGTGGATGACACTTAAGGGGATCTGTGGATGACACTTAAGGGGGATCTGTGGATGACACTTAAGGGGGATCTGTGGATGACACTTAAGGGGGATCTGTGGATGACACTTAAGGGGGATCTGTGGATGACACTTAAGGGGGATCTGTGGATGACACTTAAGGGGGATCTGTGGATGACACTTAAGGGGGATCTGTGGATGACACTTAAGGGGGATCTGTGGATGACACTTAAGGGGGATCTGTGGATGACACTTAAGGGGATCTGTGGATGACACTTAAGGGGGATCTGTGGATGACACTTAAGGGGGATCTGTGGATGACACTTAAGGGGGATCTGTGGATGACACTTAAGGGGGATCTGTGGATGACACTTAAGGGGGATCTGTGGATGACACTTAAGGGGGATCTGTGGATGACACTTAAGGGGGATCTGTGGATGACACTTAAGGGGATCTGTGGATGACACTTAAGGGGATCTGTGGATGACACTTAAGGGGGATCTGTGGATGACACTTAAGGGGGATCTGTGGATGACACTCTAAGGGGGATCTGTGGATGACACTTAAGGGGGATCTGTGGATGACACTTAAGGGGGATCTGTGGATGACACTTAAGGGGATCTGTGGATGACACTTAAGGGGGATCTGTGGATGACACTTAAGGGGGATCTGTGGATGACACTTAAGGGGGATCTGTGGATGACACTTAAGGGGGATCTGTGGATGACACTTAAGGGGGATCTGTGGATGACACTTAAGGGGGATCTGTGGATGACACTTAAGGGGGATCTGTGGATGACACTTAAGGGGGATCTGTGGATGACACTTAAGGGGGATCTGTGGATGACACTTAAGGGGGATCTGTGGATGACACTTAAGGGGGATCTGTGGATGACACTTAAGGGGATCTGTGGATGACACTTAAGGGGATCTGTGGATGACACTTAAGGGGGATCTGTGGATGACACTTAAGGGGGATCTGTGGATGACACTTAAGGGGGATCTGTGGATGACACTTAAGGGGGATCTGTGGATGACACCTTAAGGGGGATCTGTGGATGACACTTAAGGGGGATCTGTGGATGACACTTAAGGGGGATCTGTGGATGACTCTTAAGGGGGATCTGTGGATGACACTTAAGGGGGATCTGTGGATGACACTTAAGGGGGATCTGTGGATGACACCTAAGGGGGATCTGTGGATGACACTTAAGGGGGATCTGTGGATGACACTTAAGGGGGATCTGTGGATAAGGGGGATCTGTGGATGACACTTATAGGGGGATCTGTGGAACAGGGGGGATCTGTGGATGACACTTATGGGGGATCTGTGGAAAGGGGGGATCTGTGAATGAGACTTAGGGGGATCTGTGAATGAGACTTAGGGGATCTGTGGATGACACTCAGGGGAGATCTGTGGATGACACTCAGGGGGATCTGTGGATGACACTTAGGGGATCTGTGGATGACTCCTAAGGGGGATCTGTGGATGTCTCCTAAGGGGGATCTGTGGATGACACTTAAGGTGGGGATCTGTGGATGACACTTAAGGGGGATCTGTGGAAAGGGGGATCTGTGGATGACACTTATGGGGGATCTGTGGAAAGGGGGATCTGTGGATGACACTTAAGTGGTGAGACTGAGACAAAAGCGAAACCAAAGAGGGAGCAGGGGGCAAAAGCAGAACAGCCACCGTCCAGAGAGTTCGCCTGCTATTGGCCAGCGCCAACAGGGACCCAGCACCCCAAAGGCATCTTCAAGGAGTTCCCTGGCATGGCACTTCTTCAAACAATGTGCTGACGACAAGACCAGAGTGGTTTCCACGCTGTGCCATCAGACCCTGAGGCGAGGCATTAACGTTCTTAACTTGAGCACCACCTGCATGATCAGGCATCTACATGCAAAGCATGAACTGCAGTGGAGTACACACCTTAAAAACAAGGAACCCGCTCAGGCTCCCCCTGCTCCCTCTACCGCTGCTGCCTCGGCTTCCGCCTCGAGAGGAATGTTGCCACCTGCCGAGCAGCAAACAGAGGATGTGCCACCGACACCACCACCGCCACCGCCACCGTCACCTAGCGTCTCCACTATTTCACACAGCAGCGTTCAGCTCTCCATCTCTCAAACCTTTGAGATGAAGCGGAAATTCCCACCTAGTCACCCTCGAGCCCTTGGCCTGAATGCCAGCATTTCTAAACTACTGGCCTTTGAAATGCTGTCATTCCGGCTGGTGGACACAGACAGCTTCAAACAGCTGATGGCCATGGCTGTCCCCCAGTATGTGGTTCCCAGCCGCCACTACTTCTCCAAGACAGCCGTGCCTTCCCTGCACATGCAAGTGTCCGATAAAATCAAGTGTGCACTGCGCAACGCCATTTGTGGCAAGGTCCACCTAACCACAGATACGTGGACCAGTAAGCACGGCCAGGAACGCTATATCTCCCTAACTGCACACTGGGTAAATGTAGTGGCGGCTGGGCCCCAGGCGGAGAGTTCCTTGGCGCACGTCCTTCCGCCGCCAAGGATCACAGGGCATCATTCTTTGCCTCCTGTAGCCTCCTCCTCCTACTCGGCTTCCTCCTCCTCCTCTGCTTCCACCAGCTCATCCAGTCAGCCACACACCTTCACCACCAACTTCAGCACAGCCCGGGGTAAACGTCAGCAGGCCATTCTGAAACTCATATGTTTGGAGGACAGGCCCCACACCGCGCAGGAGTTGTGGCGGGGTATTGAACAACAGACCGACCAGTGGTTGCTGCCGGTGGGCCTCAAGCCCGGCCTGGTGGTGTGCGATAATGGGCGAAATCTCGTGGCAGCTCTGGGACTAGCCGGTTTGACGCACATCCCTTGCCTGGCGCATGTGCTGAATTTGGTGGTGCAAAAGTTCATTCACAACTACCCAGACATGTCAGAGCTGCTGCATAAAGTGCGGGCCGTCTGTGCGCGCTTCCGGCGTTCACATCCTGCCGCTGCTCGCCTGTCAGTGCTACAGCGGAACTTCGGCCTTCCCGCTCACCGCCTAATATGCGACGTGCCCACCCGGTGGAACTCGACCTTGCACATGCTGGAGAGACTGTGCGAGCAGCAGCAGGCCATAGTGGAGTTTCAGCTGCAGCACGCACGGGTCAGTCGCACTGCGGAACAGCACCACTTCACCACCAATGATTGGGCCTCCATGCGAGACCTGTGTGCCCTGTTGCGCTGTTTAGAGTACGCCACCAACATGGCCAGTGGCGATGCCACTGTTATCAGCGTGACGATACCAATTCTATGTCTCCTAGAGAAAACGCTTAGGGCGATGATGGAAGAGGAGGTGGGCCAGGGCCAGGAGGAGGAGGAGGAGGATGACCGGGTCGTTTTATCACTTTCAGGCCAGTCTGTTAGAAGTGGCTCAGAGGGAGGTTTTTGCAACAGCAGAGGGCAGGTACAAATGTGGCCAGCCAGGGACCACTACTGGAGGACGAGGAGGATAAGGAGGAGGTGGAGGAGGATGAGGATGAAGCAGGTTCACAGCGGGGTGGCACCCAGCACAGCGCAGGCACATCCCTGGTGCGTGGCTGGGGGATACAGAGGATGATGACGATCGCCTCCCACAGAGGACAGCTTGTCCTTACCTCTGGGGAGCCTGGCACACATGAGCGATTACATGCTGCAGTGCCTGCGCAACGACAGCAGAGTTGCCCACATTTTAACGTGTGCTGACTACTGGGTGGCCACCCTGCTGGATCCACGGTACAAAGACAATGTGCCCACTTTACTTCCTGCACTGGAGCGTGATAGGAAGATGCGCTAGTACAAGCGCACGCTGGTAGACGCGCTCCTGATAGCATTCCCAACTGTCACAGGGGAACAGGTGGAAGGCCAAGGCCAAGGCAGAGGAGGAGCTAGAGGTCGCCCACGCAGCAGTGTCACGGCCAGCTCCTCTGAGGGCAGGGTTAGCATGGCAGAAATGTGGAAAAGTTTTGTCTCCACGCCACAGCTAACTGCCCCACCACCTGATACGGAACGAGTTAGCAGGAGGCAACATTTCACTAACATGGTTGAACAGTACGTCTGCACACAACTCCACGTACTGACGGATGGTTCGGCCCCATTCAACTTCTGGGTTTCCAAATTGTCCACGTGGCCAGAATTAGCATGTTATGCCTTGGAGGTGCTGTCCTGCCCGGCGGCCAGCGTTTTATCTGAACGTGTATTCAACACGGCAGGGGGCGTCATTACTGACAAACGCAGCCGCCTGTCCGCAGCCAACGTGGACAAGCTGACGTTTATAAAAATGAACCAGGCATGGATCTCACAAGACCTGACCCTCCCTTGTGCAGAGTAGTCCTTAATAACTGCCTTAAACCATGTTGTCTTGTACTCTTGGCCACTTCTTCATTGAAATTAAGTAGGATCTTGGGGTGCAACCCAGAGTTGAATGAACCTTCCCTCTGTCTGGGTGCCGGGGCCAAAGTACATGAAAGTGTCCTTCTCCTGTGCTGGGTGATATGAATGTTATACTTGTGCTGTCTGACATGTCTCCTTTGTGTGGGTGCAGGGGGCCAAAGTCACTGAAAGCGGCCTTCTCCTGTGGTGGGTGATCGAAATGCCTGATTCTCTGCTGTGGGACCTCTCTCCTCTTTCTGGGTGCAGGGGTCAAAGAAACAAAAGGTGGCCTACTCCTGTGGTGGTTGACATGATGCCTGATTCTCTGCTGTGGGACCTCTCTCCTCCGTGTGGCTGCTGGGGTCAAGGTCTCTAAAAGTGCCCTTCTCCTGTGGTGGTTGATGTAAAACTGATGCTTGTGCTATCTGACCTGTCTCCTCTGTGTCGGTGCTAAAGCCTAAGTCACTGAAAGCGGCCTTCTCCTGTGCTGGCTGATATAAATGCCTGAATCTCTGCTGTGGGACCTCTCTCCTCCGTGTGGCTGCAGGGGTCAAAGTCTCTAAAAGTGCCCTTCTCCTGTGGTGGTTGATGTAAAACTGATGCTTGTGCTATCTGACCTGTCTCCTCTGTGTCGGTGCTAAGGCCTAAGTCACTGAAAGCAGCCTTCTCCTGTGCTGGCTGATATAAATGCCTGAATCTCTGCTGTGGGACCTTTCTCCTCCGTGTGGCTGCAGGGGTCAAAGTCTCTAAAAGTGCCCTTCTCCTGTGGTGGTTGATGTAAAACTGATGCTTGTGCTATCTGACCTGTCTCCTCTGTGTCGGTGCTAAAGCCTAAGTCACTGAAAGCGGCCTTCTCCTGTGCTGGCTGATATAAATGCCTGAATCTCTGCTGTGGGACCTCTCTCCTCCGTGTGGCTGCAGGGTCAAAGTCTCTAAAAGTGCCCTTCTCCTGTGGTGGTTGATGTAAAACTGATGCTTGTGCTATCTGACCTGTCTCCTCTGTGTCGGTGCTAAGGCCTAAGTCACTGAAAGCAGCCTTCTCCTGTGCTGGCTGATATAAATGCCTGAATCTCTGCTGTGGGACCTTTCTCCTCCGTGTGGCTGCAGGGGTCAAAGTCTCTAAAAGTGCCCTTCTCCTGTGGTGCTTGATGTAAAACTGATGCTTGTGCTATCTGACCTGTCTCCTCTGTCTCGTTGCTAAGGCCTAACTCACTGAAAGTGGCCTTGTCATGTGCTGGGTGATATAAATGTGATACAAGTGCCATCTGACATGGTTGAAGCTATCAAATTAACTAAAGGTGGCCGACTCCTGTAGTGGGTGATCAGTAAAACTGATGCTTGTGCTATCTGACCTGTCTCCTCTGTCTCGTTGCTAAGGCCTAACTCACTGAAAGTGGCCTTGTCATGTGCTGGGTGATATAAATGTTATACTTGTGCCATCTGACATGGTTGCCGGGGTCCCATTAAATGATGGCCTACTCCTGTGGTGGGTGATCTAAATGCCTGATTCTCTGCTGTGAAACCTCTCTCCTCCGTCTGGGTGCAGGGGTCAAAGTCTCTCAAAGTCGCCTTCTCCTGTGCTGGGTGATGTAAAACGGATGCTTGTGCCATCTGACATGGTTGCCGGGGTCCCATTAAATGATGGCCTACTCCTGTGGTGGGTGATCTAAATGCCTGATTCTCTGCTGTGAAAACCTCTCTCCTCCGTCTGTGTGCAGGAGTCAAAGTCTCTCAAAGTCGCCTTCTCCTGTGCTGAGTGATATAAATGTTATACTTGTGCCATCTGACATGGTTGCCGGGGTCCCATTAAATGATGGCCTACTCCTGTGGTGGGTGATCTAAATGCCTGATTCTCTGCTGTGAAACCTCTCTCCTCCGTCTGGGTGCAGGGTCAAAGTCTCTCAAAGTCGCCTTCTCCTGTGCTGGGTGATGTAAAACTGATGCTTGTGCCATCTGACATGGTTGCCGGGGTCCCATTAAATGATGGCCTACTCCTGTGTAGTGATGTCGCGAACATAAAATTTTCAGTTCGCGAACAGCGACGCGAACTTCCGCAAATGTTCGCGAACAGGCGAACGGGCGAACCGCCATAGACTTCAATAGACAGGCGAATTTTAAAAACCAAAGGGACTCTTTCTGGCCACAATAGTGATGGAAAAGTTGTTTCAAGGGGACTAACACCTGGACTGTGGCATGCCGGAGGGGATCCATGGCAAAACTCCCATGGAAAATTACGTAGTGGACGCAGAGTCGGGTTTTAATCCATAAAGGGCATAAATCACGTAACATTCCTAAATTGTTTGGAATAACATGCTTTAAAACATCCAGTGTGTGTATACGATCAGGTATGATGTTGTATCGATCAGGTAGTGTAAGGGTTACGCCCGCTTCACAGACATTGACATACCAAACTCCTCTTTTAATGCACCGCAAACAGTCCATTTGCACAACCGCAAACTCCCCATTTGCACAAGGTTGGATACCAAGCTAGCCACGTCCCGGTGATGTCATTGAAGGTTTCTTCCTCCACCCAGCCACGTACAACACCAAGGGTCCCCGAAGGTCAATTGAATTGATTTTTCGAACGGGAGATGGTTAAAAAACGCTGGCTCCCTCCCCTTTGTTTTAATCCACGGTCACTGCTTCTGCGCCGTGCAATTTACTCTCACACCCGATATGAGTGGTATTTTCTATAGTACTATTCTCATCAGTTTAATCCCTCTAACGTCCCCAATCTGGGGCCATTTATTGAATAGATTTTTCGAACGGGAGATGGTTAAAAAACGCTGGCTCCCTCCACTCTGTTTTAATCCACGGTGACTGCGTCTGCGCCGTGCAATTTACTGTCACACCCGATATGAGTGGTATTTTCTGTAGTACTATTCTCATCAGTTTAATCCCTGTTACATCCCATATCAGGGATTGCCTTTTGTGAAAAAAATTTAGGCCTGGTACCTTCGACTGCCTTCACAATGACAGACCAAACTCTCATACACCAAACTGAATTGATTTCAGGAACCGGGAGATGGAAAAAGCAGCTTGGTCGGTCCTCATACTCCCAAATTGGGGCACTGCGCGTGCACAGAGCAATGTGCTGTGACACCCTATGAGTGGTGTCTTAACTAGTACTATTCCTATCAGCGGCGGGCGGGTGCGTGGTAACTTGAGAGCAGGTGACCAAAGCTGAGCTGGAGGAGGATGGTGCGTCAAGGTTCTTAGCGGAAGCTGTTGAAGATTGGGTGTCCTGTCTAAGCCAGTCAACTACGTCCTCAGAATTTTTCGGGTTCAGGGTACATGGCCTCTGAACACTAGGCATTATTCCAGGGACAGTGGAAATCACAGCACCACGACCACGGCGGCCCCTGCAGGTGGCCTGCCTCTGCCTGTCATTTTTTTCCGATAAGTGGTACTGTGCCACCCGGTATCAGTGGTGGGCACTGGCAGTGGGCACACTACAGTCTGTGGAAGTGGGCCTGACACACACTGGCAGCAGGCAAGCAACTGAAATTAGACTAATGTGTAAAAATGAAATGCCTTATTTATCGGCAAGCTACTGTGCCACCCGGTATCAGTGGTTGGCACTGGCAGTGGGCACACTACAGTCAGTGGAAGTGGGCCTGACACACACTGGCAGCAGGCAAGCAACTGAATTTAGACTACTGTGTAAAAATTAAATGCCTTATTTATCGGCAAGCTACTGTGCCACCGGTATCAGTGGTTGGCACTGGCAGTGGGCACACTACAGTCAGTGGAAGTGGGCCTGACACACACTGGCAGCAGGCAAGCAACTGAAATTAGACTAATGTGTAAAAATTAAATGCCTTATTTATCGGCAAAGCTACTGTGCCACCCGGTATCAGTGGTTGGCACTGGCAGTGGGCACACTACAGTCAGTGGAAGTGGGCCTGACACACACTGGCAGCAGGCAAGCAACTGAAATTAGACTAATGTGTAAAAATTAAATGCCTTTTTTATGCAAAGTCCTGTGCCAGCCGGTATGAGTGGTGGGCACTGGCAGTGGGCACACTGCAGTCAGTGGAAGTCGGCCTGACACACACTAGCAGCAGGCAAGCAGCTGAAATTACACTAAAGTGTAAAAATTAAATGCCTATTTTGATGCAAAGTCCTCTGCCAGCCGGTATGAGTGGTAGGCACTGGCAGTGGGCACACTACAGTCACTGGAAGTCAGCCTGACACACACTGGCAGGCAACTAACCTTAGATTAAAGTGTAAAAATTAAAT
Source organism: Bufotes viridis (assembly GCA_033119425.1). Taxonomy (NCBI): domain Eukaryota; kingdom Metazoa; phylum Chordata; class Amphibia; order Anura; family Bufonidae; genus Bufotes; species Bufotes viridis. Next base: position 359,338,075 of record CM065590.1, read on the forward strand.
GCCTTTTTTGATGCAAAGTCCTGTGCTACACGGGATGACAGGGGTGGGCACTGGCAGTGGGCACACTACAGTCAGTGGAAGTCGGCCTGACACACACTAGCAGCAGGCAAGCAGCTGAAATTACACTAAAGTGTAAAAATTAAATGCCTTTTTTATGCAAAGTCCTGTGCCAGCTGGTATGAGTGGTGGGCACTGGCAGTGGGCACACTACAGTCACTGGAAGTCAGCCTGACACACACTGGCAGGCAACTAAACTTAGATTAAAGTGTAAAAATTAAATGCCTTTTTTGATGCAAAGTCCTGTGCCACACGGGATGACAGGGGTGGGCACTGGCAGTGGGCACACTACAGTCAGTGGAAGTCGGCCTGACACACACTAGCAGCAGGCAAGCAGCTGAAATTACACTAAAGTGTAAAAATTAAATGCCTTTTTGATGCAAAGTCCTCTGCCAGCCGGTATGAGTGGTAGGCACTGGCAGTGGGCACACTACAGTCAGTGGAAGTCAGCCTGACACACACTGGCAGGCAACTAACCTTAGATTAAAGTGTAAAAATTAAATGCCTTTTTTTGATGCAAAGTCCTGTGCCACACGGGATGACAGGGGTGGGCACTGGCAGTGGGCACACACTACAGTCTGTGGGCCTGCAGCTCCTCACACACAGGCAGGCCATGCAACTGCAATATGCATATAAAGGAAAAAAAGCAGACTAATGTTGCAGCCCTAAAAGGGCTTTTTGGGGTGCTGTCAGGACGCTGTCCTTACAGCAGAGATCAGATGAGTCTTTCAGGACTGGAGTGGACACTGAATTCACTAGCCTAGCTATCGATTTCCCTATTAAATCAGCAGCAACTACACTCTCCCTCCTCTCACTAAGACTGCAGCTTCCAGAATGAATCTAAAATGGATGCTGTGCAGGAGGTGGGAGGGTCTGGGAGGAGGGTATGCTGCTGATTGGCTGGAATGTGTCTGCTGACTGTGAGGTACAGGGTCAAAGTTTGCTCAATGATGATGTATAGGGGGCGGACCGAACATCGCATATGTTCGCCCGCTGAGGCGAGCAGCGAACAAGCTATGTTCGCCGGGAACTGTTCGCCGGCGAATAGTTCGGAGCCATCTCTACTCCTGTGGTGGGTGATTTAAATGCCTGATTCTCTGCTGTGAAAACCTCTCTCCTCCGTCTGGGTGCAGGGGTCAAAGTCTCTCAAAGTGGCCTTCTCTTGTGCTGGGTGATGTAAAGCTGATGCTTGTGCCATCTGACATGGTTGCCGGGGTCCCATTAAATGAGTGGCCTACTCCTGTGGTGGGTGATCTAAATGCCTGATTCTCTGCTGTGAAACCTCTCTCCTCCGTCTGGGTGCAGGGTCAAAGTCTCTAAAAGTGGCCTTCTCTTGTGCTGGGTGATGTAAAACTGATGCTTGTACCATCTGACATGGTTGCCGGGGTCCCATTAAATGATGGCCTACTCCTGTGGTGGGTGATCTAAATGCCTGATTCTCTGCTGTGAAAACCTCTCTCCTCCGTCTGGGTGCAGGGTCAAAGTCTCTCAAAGTGGCCTTCTCTTGTGCTGGGTGATGTAAAACTGATGCTTGTGCCATCTGACATGGTTGCCGGGGTCCCATTAAATGGTGGCCTACTCCTGTGGTGGGTGATCTAAATGCCTGATTCTCTGCTGTGAAAACCTCTCTCCTCCGTCTGGGTGCAGGGGTCAAAGTCTCTAAAAGTGGCCTTCTCTTGTGCTGGGTGATGTAAAACTGATGCTTGTGCCATCTGACATGGTTGCCGGGGTCCCATTAAATGATGGCCTACTCCTGTGGTGGGTGATCTAAATGCCTGATTCTCTGCTGTGAAAACCTCTCTCCTCCGTCTGGGTGCAGGGGTCAAAGTCTCTAAAAGTGGCCTTCTCTTGTGCTGGGTGATGTAAAACTGATGCTTGTGCCATCTGACATGGTTGCCGGGGTCCCATTAAATGATGGCCTACTCCTGTGGTGGGTGATCTAAATGCCTGATTCTCTGCTGTGAAAACCTCTCCTCCGTCTGGGTGCAGGGGTCAAAGTCTCTAAAGTGGCCTTCTCTTGTGCTGGGTGATGTAAAACTGATGCTTGTGCCATCTGACATGGTTGCCGGGGTCCCATTAAATGGTGGCCTACTCCTGTGGTGGGTGATCTAAATGCCTGATTCTCTGCTGTGAAAACCTCTCTCCTCCGTCTGGGTGCAGGGGTCAAAGTCTCTAAAAGTGGCCTTCTCTTGTGCTGGGTGATGTAAAACTGATGCTTGTGCCATCTGACATGGTTGCCGGGGTCCCATTAAATGATGGCCTACTCCTGTGGTGGGTGATCTAAATGCCTGATTCTCTGCTGTGAAAACCTCTCTCCTCCGTCTGGGTGCAGGGTCAAAGTCTCTAAAGTGGCCTTCTCTTGTGCTGGGTGATGTAAACTGATGCTTGTGCCATCTGACATGGTTGCCGGGGTCCCATTAAATGGTGGCCTACTCCTGTGGTGGGTGATCTAAATGCCTGATTCTCTGCTGTGAAAACCTCTCTCCTCCGTCTGGGTGCAGGGTCAAAGTCTCTAAAAGTGGCCTTCTCTTGTGCTGGGTGATGTAAAACTGATGCTTGTACCATCTGACATGGTTGCCGGGGTCCCATTAAATGATGGCCTACTCCTGTGGTGGGTGATCTAAATGCCTGATTCTCTGCTGTGAAAACCTCTCTCCTCCGTCTGGGTGCAGGGGTCAAAGTCTCTAAAAGTGGCCTTCTCTTGTGCTGGGTGATGTAAAACTGATGCTTGTGCCATCTGACATGGTTGCAGGGGTCCCATTAAATGATGGCCTACTCCTGTGGTGGGTGATCTAAATGCCTGATTCTCTGCTGTGAAAACCTCTCTCCTCCGTCTGGGTGCAGGGGTCAAAGTCTCTAAAAGTGGCCTTCTCTTGTGCTGGGTGATGTAAAACTGATGCTTGTACCATCTGACATGGGTGCAGGGGTCAAATTAACTAAATGGTGGCCTACTCCTGTGGTGGGTGATATGATGCCTGAATATGTGCTGTGGGGCCTCTCTCCTCTTTCTGGGTGCAGGGGTCAAAGTAACTAAAAGTGGCCTTCTCCTGTGCTGGATGGTATAAATGTAATGCTTGTGCTATCTGACATGTCTCCTCTGTCTGGGTGCTAAGGCCTAAGTCACTGAAAGTGGCCTTCTCCTGTGGTGGTTGATATGATGCCAGATTCTCTGCTGTGGGACCACTCTCCTTTGTCTGGATGCTGGGGTCGAAATAATAGTAGCGACCTTCTCCATTGGTGGGTGATTTGAAGCCTGATTCTGTGCTATGGGACCTAACTCCAATTAATATTGGTTAATTTTTATTTATTTTATGTTAAGTCATCATTTCCCTATCTACATTTGTTTGCAGGGGATTTGCCTACATTTTGATGCCTTTTGCAGCCCTCTAGCCCTTTCCGGGAGTCTTTTACAGCCTTTTTAGTGCCCAAAAGTTCGGGTCCCCATTGACTTCTATGGGGTTCGGGTTCGGGATGAAGTTCGGGTTGAGTTCGGATCACGAACCCGGACATTTTCCGGAAGTTCGGCCGAACCTCTCGAACCCGAACATCCAGGTGTTCGCTCAACTCTAGCTACAACTAATCTCACTTTTTCAGGCCGCCCCGGCTGATAGCCCGCTTCTGCCACACGCCGGCAGAGCCCTTACTACCACCACCTTTATCTCCTATATCCGCGCCTCGTCCAAGGTCTGGGTCACGACCCAAGAAGTATTTCAGGCCATTCCTTTCGTATAGGGGCAGCCTCAGCAGCTTCCCGACACCAGGTTCCTGCCCATGTGATACGGCCCATGGGTCGTTGGCGATCCTCGTGCTTCACTAGGTACATACCTGACCTCAGGCAGAAATTTCCAGTGCTTTCTGCAATTTGGCTTTGTGATGTCACAAATAAAGTTAATTCTATCATGATGTTTTGGCCCCTTTCTTGCTATACCTCGCGTTCGTGGCTCCGGCATACCTCAGCCTCCTGGCTCAGGGTTAGGGTTTTGGCGCACGCTCTACGCCTCTCTAGCCCTGACCATAAATAGCCAAAGCTGTTTGCAGCCTGTATTTGTGGGAGGGCGTCTGGCTATGCTATACACCCATGGGTCCCTGTAGCCAGACTCCCGTCCTGCGTGCACCCTACCTCCCTCCCCTCAATTCAGCTCTCCTTTAGGGTATGGCCCCTTTCTTGCTATACCTCGCGTTCGTGGCTCCGGCATAACTCAGCCTCCTGGCTCAGGGTTGGAGTCTTGGCGCACGCTCTACGCCTCTCTAGCCCTGACCATAAATAATATTATAAGTGATAGCCAACATTGGTTTACCAGGAACAGAAGTTGTGGGACTAACCTGATTTGTTTTTATGAGGAGGTGAGTCAGTGGTGTAGGGATCGCCATAGCAGCTATAGCAATGGCTATGGGGCCCTCGCCACTGGGGGCCAGGCCACCCGGCTGAGGCGCAGTCTTGCTGGGGTTCCAGCGCCCCTCCTCCGCCACTCGCCGCCTCCTAGGTAATTTATTCACTGCACTCACTTGCCTCTAATTAAAGAGAAGCACCGTAATCTCACAAAGGCAAGTGCAGTGAATAAATTAGCTAGCAGGTGTGCAGGGAGGAATCTGTGGATGACCCTGAGGGGGATCTATGGATGATACTGAAAGGGGGATCTGTGGATGACACGGAGGGGGGATCTGTGGCTGACACTGAAGGGGATCTGTGGATGACACTGAAGGGGGATCTGTGGATGACACTGAAGGGGGATCTGTGGATGACACTAAAGGGGGATCTGTGGAAAGGGGATCTGTGGATGACACCTAAAGGGGATCTGTGGAAAGAGGGATCTGTGGATGACACTTAAGGGGATCTGTGGATGACACCTAAGGGAGATCTGTGGATGAACGCAAAGGGAGATCTGTGTAGAAAGAGATCTGTAGATGACACTCAAGGAGATCTGTAGAAAAAGAGATCTGTAGATGACACTCAAGGAGATCTGTAGAATGACTAAAGAGAGATCTATGGATAACACCTAGAGAGATCTGTGAGATGACATTAAAGAGATCTGTGGATGACACTCAAGGAGATCTGTAGATGACACCAAAGAGGATCTGTAGATGACACCTAAGAGAGATCTATGAATGACTACACAAGAGAGATCTGTAGATGACACCAAAGAGAGATCTATGAATGACACTAAAGAGATCTGTAGATAACGCAAGGAGATCTGTAGATGACACTCAAGAGAGATCTATGAGATGACACCAAGAGAGATCTGTAGATGACACTAAGAGGAATCTGTAGATGACACTAAAGAGAGATCTATGGATGACACCAAGAGAGATCTGTAGATGACACAAAGAGATCTGTAGATGACACTAAGAGAGATCTGTAGATGACACAAAGAGAGATCTGTAGATAACACCAAAGAGAGATCTGTAGATGACACTAAGAGAATCTATGAATGACACCAAGAGAGATCTATAGATGACACAAAGAGAGATCTGTAGATAACACCAAAGAGAATCTGTAGATGACACCAAAGAGAGATCTATAGATAACACCAAAGAGAGATCTGTAGATGACACCAAAGAGATCTATAGATAACACCAAAGAGATCTGTAGATAACACTAAAGAGATCTATGAATGACACCAAAGAGATCTATAGATGACACTAAAGAGATCTGTGAGATGACACTAAGAGAGATCTGTAGATGACACCAAGAGAGATCTATGAATGACACCAAAGAGAGATCTATGAGATGACACTAAGAGAGATCTGTAGATGACACCAAAGAGAATCTATGAATGACACTAAAGAGATCTGTGAGATGACACCAAAGAGAGATCTATGAGATGACACTAAAGAGAATCTGTAGATGACACTAAGAGAGATCTGTAGATAACACTTAAAGAGATCTGTGGATGACACTAAGAGAGATCTGTAGATGACACTAAGAGAGATCTATGAGATGACACCAAGAGAGATCTATGAGATGACACTAAAGAGAGATCTGTAGATGACACTAAAGAGAGATCTGTAGATAACACTAAAGAGATCTATGAATGACACTAAGAGAGATCTATAGATAACACTAAGAGAGATCTGTAGATAACACCAAAGAGATCTATGAGATGACACTAAGAGAGATCTATAGAATGACACCAAAGAGAGATCTATGAATGACACCAAAGAGAGATCTATGGATGACACTAAGAGAGATCTATGAATGACACTAAGAGAGATCTGTGGATGACACCAAGAGATCTATGAGATGACACTAAGAGAGATCTATGGATGACACTCAAGAGAGATCTATAGATGACACTAAGAGAGATCTGTGAGATGACACTTAAAGAGATCTGTGAGATGACACTAAGAGAGATCTATGAGATGACACTAAGAGAGATCTATGGATAACACCAAGAGAGATCTATGAATGACACTGAAGAGATCTATAGATGACACTAAGAGAGATCTATGAATGACACGCAAAGAGATCTGTGAATGACACCAAGAGAGATCTGTAGATGACACCAAGAGAATCTGTAGATGACACCAGAGAGATCTATGGATGACACCAGAGAGATCTATGAATGACACTAAGAGAGATCTATGGATGACACACAGAGAGATCTGTAGATGACACCTAAGAGAGATCTATGGATAACACTAAAGAGATCTGTAGATAACACTAAGAGAATCTATGAGATGACACTAGAGAGATCTGTAGATGACACCAAGAGATCTGTAGATGACACTAAGAGAGATCTGTGGATGACACCTAAGAGAGATCTGTAGATGACACTAAGAGATCTGTAGATGACACCATAGAGAATCTGTGGATGACACTCAAGAGAATCTATAGATGACTACTAAAGAGATCTATGAATGACACTAAGAGAATCTGTAGATGACACCAAAGAGAATCTATAGATAACACCAAAGAGATCTATAGATAACACCAAAGAGAATCTATGGATGACACTAAGAGAGATCTGTGAATGACACTAAGAGAATCTGTAGATGACACCAAAGAGATCTATGAGATAACACTAAAGAGATCTGTAGATAACACCAAGAGAGATCTATGAATGACACTCAAAGAGATCTATGAGATAACACCAAGAGAGATCTATAGATGACACTAAAGAGAGATCTATGAATGACACTAAGAGAATCTATGAATGACACTAAGAGAGATCTGTAGATAACACCAAAGAGATCTGTAGATGACACTTAAAGAGATCTATGAATGACACCAAAGAGAATCTATGGATAACACTAAAGAGAGATCTATGAGATGACACTAAAGAGATCTATGGATGACACTAAGAGAGATCTATGAATGACACTAAAGAGAGATCTGTGAGATGACACTAAGAGAGATCTATGAGATGACACTAAGAGAGATCTGTAGATGACACTGCAAAGAGATCTATGGATGACACTAAAGAGAGATCTGTAGATGACACTCAAGAGAGATCTATGAGATGAACTTACAGAGAGATCTATAGATGACACCAAGAGAGATCTATGAGATGACACTAAGAGAGATCTGTGAGATGACACTTAAGAGAGATCTGTAGATGACACTAAAGAGAGATCTGTAGATGACACTAAGAGAGATCTATGGATGACACTAAAGAGATCTATGAATGACACCAAGAGAGATCTATGAGATGACACTAAAGAGAATCTGTAGATGACACCAAAGAGAATCTGTGAGATGACACTAAAGAGAGATCTGTAGATGACACTAAAGAGAGATCTATGAGATGACACTAAAGAGATCTATGGATGACACTAAGAGAGATCTATGGATGACACTAAGAGAGATCTGTAGATGACACTAAGAGAGATCTATGAATGACACCAAAGAGATCTATGAGATGACACTCAAAGAGATCTATGGATGACACCAAAGAGATCTATGAATGACACCAAAGAGATCTATGAGATGACACCAAGAGAGATCTATGAATGACACCAAAGAGAGATCTGTAGATGACACTAAGAGAGATCTATGAATGACACCAAAGAGAGATCTATGAGATGACACTAAGAGAGATCTATGGATGACACCAAGAGAGATCTGTGAGATGACACTAAAGAGATCTATGAATGACACTAAGAGATCTATGGATGACACCAAAGAGATCTATGGATGACACCAAGAGAGATCTGTAGATGACACTCAAAGAGATCTGTAGATGACACCAAGAGAGATCTATGAGATGACACTAAAGAGATCTATAGATGACACCTAAGAGAGATCTGTAGATAACACTAAGAGAGATCTATGAATGACACTAAGAGAGATCTGTAGATGACACTAAGAGAGATCTGTAGATGACACCAAGAGAGATCTGTAGAATGACACTAAGAGAATCTGTAGATGACATCAAAGAGATCTATAGATGACACTAAGAGAATCTATGAATGACACTAAGAGATCTATGGATGACACTAAGAGAATCTATGGATAACACCAAGAGAGATCTATGGATGACACTAAGAGAGATCTATGGATAACACTAGAGAGATCTGTGAATGACACAAGAGAGATCTATAGATGACACTAAAGAGAGATCTATGGATGACACTAAGAGAGATCTATGGATGACACCTAAGGAGATCTATGGATGACACATAGAGAGATCTGTAGATGACACTAAAGAGAGATCTATAGATGACACTAAGAGAGATCTATGGATGACACTAAAGAGAATCTATGAATGACACTAAGAGAGATCTATGAGATGACACTAAAGAAGATCTATGGATGACACCAAGAGAATCTATGGATGACACTAAGAGAGATCTGTAGATGACACTAAGAGAGATCTATGAATGACACTGAAGAGATCTGTGGATGACACTCAAAGAGAGAGATCTATGAATGACACTAAGAGAGATCTATAGATGACACTAAAGAGAGATCTATGAGATGACACACTAAAGAGATCTATGAATGACACTAAGAGAGATCTATGAGATGACACTAAAGAGAGATCTATGGATGACACTAAGAGAGATCTGTAGATGACACTAAGAGAGATCTATGAGATGACACTAAAGAGAATCTATGAATGACACTAAAGAGAGATCTATGGATAACACTAAAGAGAATCTATGAGATGACACTAAGAGAGATCTATGAGATGACACCTAAGAGAGATCTATGGATGACACCAAGAGAGATCTGTAGATGACACTCAAAGAGGATCTATGGATGACACCATAGAGAGATCTATGGATAACACTAAGAGAGATCTATAGATGACACTAAAGAGAATCTATAGATGACACTAAAGAGATCTATGAGATGACACTAAAGAGATCTGTAGATGAACACTAAGAGAGATCTATGAGATGACACTAAGAGAGATCTATAGATGACACTAAAGAGAGATCTATGAATGAACTACTAAGAGAGATCTGTGGATGACACCAAAGGGAGATCTATGAGATGACTTACTAAAGAGAGTCTATAGATGACTACCAAGAGAGATCTATAGATGACACTGCAAAGGAGATCTGTAGATGACACTCAAGAGAGATCTATGGATGACCACTAAAGAGGATCTATAGATGACACCAAAGAGATCTATGGATGACACTAAGAGAATCTATGAGATGACACTAAGAGGATCTGTAGATGACACTAAGAGAGATCTATGGATGACACTAAGAGAGATCTGTAGATGACACTTAAGAGAGATCTGTAGATGACACTAAGAGAGATCTATGTAGATGACACTTAAGAGATCTGTGAATGACGCAAAGGAGATCTATGAGATGAACACTAAAGAAGATCTGTAGATGACACTTAAGAGAGATCTGTAGAATGACTACTAAGGAGAATCTATGAATGACATCTAAAGAGGAATCTGTAGATGAACACTAAAGAGATCTATGGAGATAACACTAAGAGAGATCTGTAGATGACACTAAGAGAGATCTGATGGATGAACACTAAAGAGGATCTATGGATGACACTAGAGAGATCTGTGAATGACACTAAGGAGATCTGTAGATGACACTAAGAGATCTGTAGATGACACTAAGAGATCTGTAGATGACACTAAGAGAGATCTGTAGATGACACTTAGAGAGATCTGTAGATGACACCAAGAGAGATCTGTAGATGACACTAAAGAGAATCTATGAATGAACTCAAGAGAGATCTGTGGATGACACCAAAGAGAATCTGTAGATGACACTCAAAGGGATCTGTGATGACACAAAGAGATCTGTGGATGACACTTAAAGAGAGATCTGTAGATGACACTAAGAGGATCTATGGATGACACTAGAGAGATCTGTAGAAAGAGAGATCTGTGGATGAGCACTTAGAGAGATCTGTAGATGACACTTAAGAGATCTGTAGATGACACTCAGAGAGATCTGTGAATGACACTCAAGAGAGATCTGTAGAATGACTACTAAGGAGGATCTGTGGATGACACTAAAGGGAGATCTGTGGATGACACTCAAAGGAGATCTGTAGATGACACTCAATGAGAGATCTGTAGATGACGCTAAGAGAGATCTGTGGATGACACTATAGAGAGAATCTGTAGATAACGTCAAGAGGGATCTGTGGAATAGAACACAAAGAGGATCTGTGAGATAACACTTAAGAGGATCTGTGGATGACACTCAAGAGAGATCTGTGGATGACACTCAGGGAGATCTGTGGATGACACTCAAGAGAGATCTATGAGATAGACACTTAAGAGGGATCTGTGGATGACACTTATGAGGGGATCTAGTGAGATGACACTGAAGAGAGATCTGTGGATGACACTGAAGGGATCTGTGGATGACACTTAGGGAGAGATCTGTGGATGACACTGAAGAGAGATCTGTAGATGACACTTAAGAGAGATCTATGGATGACACTAAGAGAGATCTGTAGATGACACTAAGAGAGATCTGTAGATAACACTAAGAGAGATCTGTGGATGACACTAAGAGAGATCTGTAGATGACACCTAAGGGATCTGTAGATGACACTCAAAGAGATCTGTGGATGACACTAAGAGAGATCTATGGATGACACTTAAAGAGATCTGTAGATGACACTAAGAGATCTGTAGATGACACTTAAGGGAGATCTGTAGATGACACCAAGAGAATCTATGGATGACGCATAAGAGATCTATAGATGACACTAAAGAGATCTATGAATGACACTTAAAGAGAATCTATGGATGACACCAAAGAGATCTATGAATGACACCTAAAGAGAATCTATGGATGACTTACTAAAGAGAGATCTGTAGATGACACTGCAAGAGAGATCTATGAGATGACACTAAGGGAGATCTGTGGATGACACTAAAGAGATCTGTGGATGACACTTAAGAGGGATCTGTGGATGACACTTAAGAGGATCTGTAGATAACACTTAAGAGGATCTGTAGATGACACTTAAGGGATCTGTGGATGACACTAAGAGGATCTATGGATGACACTTAAGAGAGATCTGTGGATGACACTAAGGAGATCTGTGGATGACACTTAAGAGGATCTGTAGATGACACTTAAAGAGATCTGTAGATGACACTAAAGGGATCTATGGATGACACTTAAGAGGGATCTGTAGATGACACTTAAGAGAGATCTGTAGATGACACTTAAGGAGGATCTATGGATGACACTTAAGAGGGATCTGTGGATGACACTAAGGGAGATCTGTGGATGACACTTAAGAGAGATCTGTGGATGACACTCAAAGAGGATCTGTGGATGACACTAAGAGGGATCTGTAGATGACACTTAAGAGATCTGTAGATAACACCAAAGAGATCTGTAGATGACACTAAAGAGATCTGTAGATGACACTCAAGAGATCTGTGGATGACACTTAAGAGGATCTGTAGATGACACTAAGAGAGATCTGTGGATGACACTAAAGAGATCTGTGGATGACACTCAAAGAGATCTGTGGATGCACACTCAAGGAGATCTGTAGATGACACTTAAGAGATCTGTGGATGACACTAAGAGAGATCTGTGGATGACACTTAAGAGAGATCTGTGGATGACACTTAAGAGAGATCTGTAGATGACACTTAAGAGGGATCTGTGAATGACACTCAAGAGAGATCTATGGATGACACTCAAAGAGATCTATGGATGACACTTAAGAGAGATCTGTAGATGACACTTAAAGAGATCTGTGGATGACACTAAGAGGGATCTATGGATGACACTAAGAGGATCTATGGATGACACCTAAGAGAGATCTGTGGATGACACTAAGGAGATCTATGGATGACACTTAAAGAGATCTGTAGATGACACTTAGAGAGATCTGTAGATGACACCTAAGAGGATCTGTGGATGACACTTAAGAGGGATCTGTAGATGACACTTAAGAGAGATCTATGGATGACACTAAGGAGATCTGTGGATGACACTTAAGGAGATCTATGGATGACACTTAAGAGAGATCTATGAATGACACTTAAGAGGGATCTGTGGATGACACTTAAGAGAGATCTATGGATGACACTTAAGGGAGATCTGTAGATGACACTTAAGAGGATCTGTGGATGACACTTAAGGAGATCTGTGGATGACACCTAAGGAGATCTGTGGATGACACCTAAGAGATCTGTAGATGACACTCAAGAGAGATCTGTAGATGACACTTAAGAGAGATCTGTAGATGACACTTAAGAGAGATCTGTAGATGACACTTGAGAGAGATCTATGGATGACACCTAAGAGGATCTATGGATGACACTAAGAGGATCTGTAGATGACACCTAAGAGAGATCTGTAGATGACACTAAAGAGATCTGTAGATGACACTTAAGAGAGATCTGTAGATGACACTAAGAGAGATCTATGGATGACACTTAAGAGAGATCTGTGGATGACTTACTAAAGGAGATCTGTGGATGACACTTAAAGAGGATCTGTAGATGACACCTAAAGAGGGATCTGTGGATGACTACTAAGAGGGATCTGTGGATGACTCCTAAGAGGGATCTGTGGATGACACTAAGGGAGATCTGTGGATGACACCTAAGAGGGATCTGTGGATGACACTTAAGAGGATCTGTAGATGACTCCTAAGAGGGATCTGTGGATGACACTAAGAGAGATCTGTGGATGACACTTAAGGGAGATCTGTGATGAAAGAGGGATCTGTGGATGACACTTATAGAGGATCTGTAGAAAGAGGGATCTGTGGATGACACTTATAGGAGGATCTGTAGATAACACTTAAGAGATCTGTGAATGAGACTTCAGAGAGATCTGTGGATGACACTCAGAGAGGATCTGTAGATGACACTCAGGGAGATCTGTGGATGACACTCAGGGAGATCTGTGGATGACACCTAAGAGGATCTGTGGATGACTCTAAGGGGAGATCTGTAGATGACACTTAAGGAGGATCTGTAGATGACACTGAAGGGAGATCTGTGGGATACTGTAGATGGGAGATCTATGGAAAGAGAGATCTGTGGATGACACTTAGGGGAGATCTGTGGATGACACTTAAGAGAGATCTGTGGATGACACTTAAGAGAGATCTGTGGATGACACTCAAGAGAGATCTGTGGATGACAATCATAAGAGGATCTGTGGATGACTCTAAAGGGAGATCTGTGGATGACACTCATAGAGAGATCTGTAGATGACACCTAAGAGATCTGTAGATGACACTAAAGAGGATCTGTAGATGACACCTAAGGGAGATCTGTGGATGACACCTAAGGGAGATCTATGGATGACACTAAGAGAGATCTGTAGATGACACTTAAGAGAGATCTGTGGATGACACTCAAAGAGGATCTGTGGATGACACTTAAGGGGATCTGTAGATGACACCTAAGAGAGATCTGTAGATGACACTAAGGGAGATCTATGGATGACACCTAAGAGGATCTGTGGATGACACTTAAGGGAGATCTGTGGATGACACTAAGAGGATCTGTAGATGACACTTAAGGGAGATCTGTGGATGACACTTAAGGAGATCTGTGGATGACATAAGAGGGATCTGTGGATGACACTTAAGGGGATCTGTGGATGACACTAAAGGAGGATCTGTGGATGACACTCAAGAGGGATCTGTGGATGACACTCAAGAGAGATCTGTAGATGACACTAAGGGAGATCTGTGGATGACACTTAAGGGGATCTGTGGATGACACTTAAGGGGATCTGTGGATGACACTTAAGAGGGATCTGTGGATGACACTTAGGGATCTGTGGATGACACAAGGGAGATCTGTGGATGACACTTAAGAGGGATCTGTGGATGACACTTAAGGGGATCTGTGGATGACACTTAAGAGAGATCTGTGGATGACACTTAAGGAGATCTGTGGATGACACTTAAGGGAGATCTGTGGATGACACTTAAGAGGATCTGTAGATGACACTTAAGGGAGATCTGTGGATGACACTAAGGAGGATCTGTGGATGACACCTAAGGAGGATCTGTGGATGACACTTAAGGGAGATCTGTAGATGACACTTAAGGAGATCTGTGGATGACACTTAAGAGGGATCTGTGGATGACACTTAAGGGGATCTGTGGATGACACTTAAGAGGGATCTGTGGATGACTCTAAGGGGATCTGTGGATGACTCTAAGAGGGATCTGTGGATGACACTTAAGGGGATCTGTGGATGACACTTAAGGAGATCTGTGGATGACACTTAAGAGGGATCTGTGGATGACACTTAAGGGAGATCTGTAGATGACACCTAAGGAGATCTATGGATGACACTTAAGGGGATCTGTGGATGACACTTAAGAGGATCTGTGGATGACACCTAAGAGAGATCTGTGAGATGACTCTAAGGGAGATCTGTGGATGACACTTAAGAGAGTCTGTGGATGACACTTAAGAGGGATCTGTGGATGACTCTAAGGGAGATCTGTGGATGACTCTAAGAGGGATCTGTGGATGACACTTAAAGAGGGATCTGTAGATGACACTTAAGGGAGATCTGTGGAAAGAGGGATCTGTGGATGACACTTATGAGGGATCTGTGGAAAGGGGGATCTGTGGATGACACTTATGGGAGTATCTGTAGGAAAGGGGGATCTGTGAATGAGACTTAGGGGATCTGTGAATGAGACTTAGGGGGATCTGTGGATGACACTCAGGGGAATCTGTGGATGACACTCAGGGGATCTGTGGATGACTCCTAAGGGGGATCTGTGGATGACTCTAAGGGGGATCTGTGGATGACACTTAAGAGGGATCTGTGGATGACACTTAATGGGGGATCTGTGGAAAGGGGGGATCTGTGGATGACACTTATGGGGGAATCTGTGGAAAGGGGGGATCTGTGGATGACACTTATGGGGGGATCTGTGAATGAGACTTAGGGGGGATCTGTGAATGAGACTTAGGGGGGATCTGTGGATGACACTCAGGGGGGATCTGTGGATGACACTCAGGGGGGATCTGTGGATGACACTTAGAGGGGATCTGTGGATGACATTTAGGGGGGATCTAGGGAGGGGTGTGGGGGTGTTGGGGTGGGAGGTCATGGAGGGGTGTTTGGGTGGGAGCTCTGGAAGGGGTGGGAGGTCTGATAGGTATGTGGGGGTGGGAGATCCGGGAGACAGATCTGTGGATGACACTTAAGGGGGGGATCTGTGGATGACACTTAATGGGGGGATCTGTGGATGACACTTAATGGGGGGATCTGTGGATGACACTTAAGGGGGGATCTGTGGATGACACTTAAGGGGGGATCTGTGGATGACACTTAAGGGGGGATCTGTGGATGACACTCAAGGAGGATCTGTGGATGACACTTAAGGGGATCTGTGGATGACACTTAAGGGGGGATCTGTGGATGACACTTAAGGGAGATCTGTGGATGACACTTAAGGAGGATCTGTGGATGACACTCAAGAGATCTGTGGATGACACTTAAGAGGATCTGTAGATGACACTTAAGAGGGATCTGTGGATGACACTTAAGAGGATCTGTGGATGACACTTAAGAGAGATCTGTGGATGACACTTAAGGAGGATCTGTGGATGACACTTAAGGGAGATCTGTGGATGACACTTAAGGAGGATCTGTGGATGACACTTAAGGGGATCTGTGGATGACACTTAAGAGGGATCTGTGGATGACACTTAAGAGGATCTGTGGATGACACTAAGAGGATCTGTAGATGACACTTAAGAGATCTGTGGATGACACTTAAGAGGGATCTGTGGATGACACTTAAGGAGATCTGTGGATGACACTTAAGGGGATCTGTGGATGACACTTAAGGAGATCTGTGGATGACACTTAAGGGAGATCTGTGGATGACACTTAAGAGGGATCTGTGGATGACACTTAAGGAGGATCTGTAGATGACACTTAAGGGAGATCTGTGGATGACACTTAAGAGGGATCTGTGGATGACACTTAAGAGGATCTGTGGATGACACTTAAGGGGATCTGTGGATGACACTTAAGGGGATCTGTGGATGACACTTAAGGGGGATCTGTGGATGACACTTAAGGGGATCTGTGGATGACACTTAAGAGGGATCTGTGGATGACACTTAAGGGGATCTGTGGATGACACTTAAGGAGGATCTGTGGATGACACTTAAGGGGGATCTGTGGATGACACTTAAGGGGATCTGTGGATGACACTTAAGGGGATCTGTGGATGACACTTAAGGGGGGATCTGTGGATGACACTTAAGGGGGATCTGTGGATGACACTTAAGGGGATCTGTGGATGACACTTAAGGAGATCTGTGGATGACACTAAAGGGGATCTGTGGATGACACTTAAGGGAGATCTGTGGATGACACTTAAGGGGGGGATCTGTGGATGACACTTAAGGGGGGTATCTGTGGATGACTCCTAAGGGGGGGATCTGTGGATGACTCCTAAGGGGGGGATCTGTGGATGACTCCTAAGGGTGGGATCTGTGGATGACTCCTAAGGGGGGGATCTGTGGATGACTCCTAAGGGGGGGGATCTGTGGATGACTCCTAAGGGGGGGATCTGTGGATGACACTTAAGGGGGGGATCTGTGGATGACACTTAAGGGGGGGATCTGTGGATGACACTTAAGGGGGGATCTGTGGAAAGGGGGGATCTGTGGATGACACTTATGGGGGGGATCTGTGGAAAGGGGGGATCTGTGGATGACACTTATGGGGGGATCTGTGGAAAGGGGGGGATCTGTGAATGAGACTTAGGGGGGATCTGTGAATGAGACTTAGGGGGGATCTGTGGATGACACTCAGGGGAGATCTGTGGATGACACTCAGGGGGGATCTGTGGATGACACTTAGGGGGATCTGTGGATGACTCCTAAGGGGGATCTGTGGATGTCTCCTAAGGGGGGGATCTGTGGATGACACTTAAGGTGGGGATCTGTGGATGACACTTAAGGGGGGATCTGTGGAAAGGGGGGATCTGTGGATGACACTTATGGGGGGGATTTGTGGAAAGGGGGGATCTGTGGATGACACTTATGGGGGGATCTGTGAATGAGACTTAGGGGGGATCTGTGAATGAGACTTAGGGGGGATCTGTGGATGACACTCAGGGGGGATCTGTGGATGACACTTAGGGGGGATCTGTGGATGACACTTAGGGGGGATCTAGGGAGGGGTGTGGGGGTGTTGGGGTGGGAGGTACTGGAGGGGTGTTTGGGTGGGAGCTCTGGAAGAGGTGGGAGGTCTGATAGGTATGTGGGGGTGGGAGATCCGGGAGAGGTGGGGCCATAAATTTTTTCTGCTATGGGCCCAGTCATTTCTAGCTAAAGTGAGTAGTAGCCTGGGCAGAGAGGCGCCTGTGGATGTAGTGTTTCTGGATTTTGCAAAGGCTTTTGATACTATCCCTCATAGACTTTTAATACGTAAAGTAAGGTCTATAGGCTTGGAAAGTATAGTCTGTAATTGGTTTGAAAACGGGTTATAAGTGGCCGAAAAAGCAACTTTTAAAAATATGCAAACAAGGAATTTGAGCACTCGGAGGTGGGCTTATGCCTTCCGTGCACTGCTTCTTGCAACGCCCCCATTCCTTGCTAATGCTGGCCTCCTGCACCTAATTACACCCCCATGTCCTTTGAGTGCCAGCGCGTGCGCACTGGATCTTTTCCTTCCTTCCCATCTTGTGTGTATGTGCAGTGCGCACGCGCCATCATGGAAGCGAGTGTGCAGGCGCGGGATATCAGGAAAAAAAGGGGTTTATGCAGCAGCACTCTGCAAATACAAATAATGTACAACAATGCCATAGTTAACAGTTTGGTGCTAATGCTACCTTTAGTTTTGCAAATGAGATGCTTGGCAAATTATTTTGTACAAAATGATCTCTATTAGACGGGTTCCTAACACTAAATCCTACCTGTTATGCGACATAACGGCCACATAAAATCCAGGGAGTGCAGGTTCCACATGCATGCTGGGTCCACTCTGCTTTTTACCACTTTTGGTGCCATAACAGCCTCCATTGAATCCAGGGATGCAGGTACCAGCATGCATGCTGAGCCCACTCTATGCTCTTCCTGGTGCCAAAATGGCTACTAATAGATACAAATGAGAGCAGGCTACAGCTTTATACTTACTCTAATTAAAAGGGCAGAAAGGCTAGTCAGGGGTGCAAGACTGAATGGAGTCAGCAACACCTCCAATACAAACTGCAAAGAAAAAGGGGGTTAGTCAGCACATGCCTTTGCACAGGTGCACGCTGTCATGGCTTGAAACATACAGGAAAAAATGGGGGTTATGCAGCAGAACTCTGCAAACACAAATAATGTACAACAATGCCATAGAAAAAATTCTAAATAGAAAGAACACTAAACGTAAAAAAACAGCCTTTGATAATGATGCAATCTTGGTTTATTGGTTTAGCAGATGGTACAACGCGTTTCAGGGCAGAATACATACCTTCATCAGGTACAGACTGCTGATACAATGCAAACATATCAATACAAACTTAAAGAGGACCTTTCACTAAGATTTAGGTAGTAAAATACTTACACTACCTTCCTGGGCGGCCCTCGCTGACGTCCAGGCAACATTTTTTTTTTTTTCAAAATAACCCTCTGTTCGTGGGCTCCGGTCCCTGTTAGTTTTCACATGTGGGGATTTCTTGTATGAGGCGGGGACTTGTCTTTTGTCTATGGAGTGGTTTCCTCTCCCTGGCTGCGAGTCGAGCGTTATGATTGGCTGCGCTGGCAGACAGGGAGAGGAAAACCACTCCCCAGGCAAAAGACAAGTCCCCGCTTCATACAAAAAATCCCCGCATGTGAGAACTAATGGGGACCGGAGCGCACGAACGGGGGGTTATTGTTGATTGGACATCAGCGAGGGCCACCCAGGAAGGTAGTGTAAGTATTTCACTACCTAAATCTTAGTGAAAGGTCCCCTTTAAATACAGTTGGGGGAGGTCCTGACCCTTCCACATGTCACTGTGATCAACAGACAGAAAGGTCTGCAAAATGAACACGTAATTCTGTGGGGGTCTGTATGTAGACAAACATTGGTGGTACTAGTGGTTAATGTGTATAAAACACAACAATGCTAATTTTTATTAATTATTATTAACATAAAAAAGCGATGTCCGGTGTTCCGGAATTTTCTGCTACCCGGAATTTTTTGCTACCCACGTCACTTCTCAACTCAACTCCTGATTGGTCTGCCGGGGGGTTTGTCGGCGCAGGCGCGGGTGGTTCACCCATGATGTGAACGTGCCTAAGGTAGCATAAAATTCCGGGCCACTGCGCATGCGCGAGAAAAGACGGCTTGGCGCAGTAGCAGAAAGCGCCGAGCAGAAGGTAGCATAAAATTCCGGCAGGCTGCGCATGCGCAGTATCAAAATGCGCTGAGTCCAGTTATCTATAAAGTTTAACAAAATACAAATATCTCCCCTTTTTCTCCGTCATTCAATAGTATTGTTCATTGTTTATCTATATGAGTCCAAATGTTTCGCTGGTGACCCAGCGTCTTCAGGGGATAGTGAAGATGCTGGGTCACCAGCGAAACATTTGGAGTCATATAGATAAACAATGAACATGAACAATACTATTGAATGACGGAGAAAAGGGGGAGATATTTGTATTTTGTTAAACTTTACAGATAACTGGACTAGGCACATTTTGATACTGCGCATGTGCAGTGGCCTGGAATTTTATGCTACCTTCGGCTCGGCGCATTTTCCTACCTGCGCCGAGCCGCCTCGTTCACGGGCATGCGCAGTGGCCCGGAATTTTATGCTACTTTAGGCGCGTTCACATGATGGTTGAACCGTCCGCGCCTGCACTGACAAACCCCCCGGCAGACCAATCAGGAGCTGAGATGAGAGACGAGCCTCCCACGTCACTACCGGAAGTGATGTGGGTAGCAAAAAATTCCAGGTAGCAGAAAATTCCGGAACACCGGAACTAGCGATATGCAGGGAGCGGTCACCAGACTCAGGTTGCAGTCATGTGACCGCTCTGTAACTCAGCAACCAGACGCTACTCCTACTGCCCAGTTAGAATGTATGGGCGGGCGGGAGGAGGATCGCGTCTGTGTCTTGTCAGTGAGGGCAGGCGGCGGACACTGCAGTGAGCCGGCCCGTGATGGGTGATGAGAGAAGTGTCGCGAGCAATCTGCGGGAGACATGCCGGGGCAGTAGCCCTTGGGCACTTGTTGGGGTAAAAGGAGGTGGCCAACTTAGAGTGGTGGGGCGTTTGGGGATAAAAACGCTACCCACTGCACATCAATAAGTTGACAGAGGTGTGGCCAATAGAGAGGGAGACTATGAGAGAGACAAAGTATAGAAATTGACATAAAATTCATAACAAGTAACATAATTTATATGCATGAATAAAATGATAATAGTGTATATAAAAAATTAATAGTAAAAAAACAACAACCATGGAACAGTTGATATTTTTGATGAAAAAAACGTCTCTGATCGCAGCTGCGAAGTCAGACAATCCGTGGGGTAAAAAAGTAGCACTGTACATAGTGTTTTAAGCGTTCTATAAACCTGTTTCCCGTCAAAAGACGCAAAAGGGCGTGTGGATTATTAACATGGTGTGATGGATGGAGTAGATGGGGTGACTGGGTGCACAGATTTAGTGCACTCATGTCAGAGGTGCAGGTGAGGTCATTTGAAGATTGTGTATGAACCAAACAGTATCGTGGATGTTTCAACGACCCAAAAGTTCCCTTTCAGATGTTAATCTCAAACGCTTTATTCAGACCGCGTGGATTCAGACAGTTGATCTTATAAATCCAGAATATTCACACCTCTCTAAGGTTTGGATGATGTAATAGCTGTTGGATTTTATCTGCTCTATTGGAGTGATGGTAAATCCAAAGAAAGCCTTGATGGTGTTCAATGGCTTGCCTATACTGTGCTGTAGGAATCTTTTTTTGACATTAGATCTTTGCTTATTTAATCTGCTGTGAAGGGTCTGGATGGTTCTCCCAATGTACTGGAGTCCGCACGGGCACTCGAGTACGTAAATGATGTTTGAAGAGCTGCAGTTCAGGTGTCCTTTGATAGAAAAGGTTTCGCTGCTGGAATTGTGGATAGTGGTAGTAGTGCGTATGCACTTACAGCATAAGCACTTCGGCTGTTTACACTTGAAGCTTCCCATTGGGCTCGGTAAAGCCCACTCGCGAATCTTGTCCTGATTGTTGTTTGAGTTGGCTGGGCGCCAGTATGTTCTTCAAAGACTGGGCCCTGCTGAATGTTAGGCGGGGTCTATCTGGCAAAATGTTGTTTAGGACAGGTTCTCGTTTGAGAATAAACCAGTGTTTGGTTGCTGGTATGGTTGCTGTTAGTTAAGAGGGTAGTTAAGAAGTTGGTACTATAATTTCCCATGGAACGGTCCTTCTTGTTGATCATGCTATCTTTGCCCAGTAGACATTCTTCTTGTGTGAGTGCACAGGCTCCATTGAAGGCTGCTTCTATTATCCCAGGAGGAAAACCCTTCTGTGTGTATCTGGTGTGGATAATCTCACTCTGGGCGATGAAGTCACTGTCTTCTGAACAGTTCCGTCTGACTCATTTGAATTGGCTAAATGGAATATTAGTCTTCCCCTTTTTGTAGTGGTTACTGGAAAAGTCAAGATAACTGTTACAGTCGACTTTCTTGAAATATGTGTGGGTAGTTATTCTTCCACTAGTGCAGTCGAGTTCCAAATCCAGATATTTTGCAGTTGAGTCGCTGTGGGTCCCTGAGAGCGTGATGCCCCAACTGTTGTTGGTAATATGTCTAATAAAACCCTTCACTGATGCAGTGTTGCCTTCCAATACAAAAATCAGGTCGTCGATGTAGCAACGATAAAAGATTATATTTTTGGTACAGTTTCCTAAATTGTAGATGTACAGTTGTGTTCAAAATTATTCAACCCCCCACTGAAATTGAGTGTTTTGGCCAGTTTGACATTGATTTTGATCATTTCAGTGATCTTGTTTACAATTAAATCAAAGAGGCACTTGTAAGTCAGACAAATATAACATAACATTTATAATAAAATAACCACAAATGTCTTTTCTGTGCTCCCATCATTATCAGTTTTATTCAACCCCCAAGTGACATTCAGGCTTAGTACTTAGTACAACATCCTTTTCCGGTTATAACAGCTTTGAAACGTGAAGCATAGCTTGACACAAGTGTCTTGCAGCGATCTACGGGTATCTTCAGGCATTCTTCATGGGCAAAAGCCTCCAGTTCAGTCACATTCTTAGGCTTGCGCGCTGCAACTGCTTTCTTTAAGTCCCACCAGAGGTTCTCAATCGAATTTAAGTCTGCGATGGCCACTTCAAAATGTTCTAGCCTTTAATCTGCAACCATGCTCTAGTGGACTTGGAGGTATGCTTGGGATCATTGTCCTGTTGAAAGGTCCAACGTCTCCCAAGCCTCAGGTTTGTGATGGACTGCATCACATTTTCATCCAATATCTCTTGATACTGAAGAGAATTCATGGTACCTTGCACACGCTGAAGCTTCCCTGTACCTGTAGAAGCAAAACAGCCCCAAAGCATGATTGACCCCCTGCCATGCTTCACAGTAGGCAAGGTGTTCTTTTCTTCATAGGCCTTGTTCTTCTTCTTCATAGGCCATGGGCCCAAACAGTTCTAATTTTGTTTCATCAGTCCACAGAACACTATCCCAAAACTTTTGTGGTTTGTCCACATGACTTTTGGCATACTGCAGTCGACTCTTCTTATTCTTTGGAGACAGCAAGGGCGTGCGCCTGGGAGTTCTGGCATGGAGGCCTTCATTACGCAGTGTGCGCCTTATTGTCTGAGCTGAAACTTCAGTACCCGCATCTGACAAATCTTTTTTCAGTTCCTCAGCAGTCACATGGGGACTTTTCTCCACTTTGTGATTCAGGTAGCGCACAGCAGTCGAAGTCAGCATCTTCTTTCTGCCACGACCAGGTAGCGTTTCAACAGTGCCCTTTGCCTTAAATTTGCGAATGATGCTTCCTATGGTGTCTCTTGGTATGTTTAATATCTTTGCTATCTTCTTATAGCCATTGCCCTTCCTGTAAAGAGAAATCACCTCTTCTCTTGTCTTCCTGGACCATTCTCTTGACTTCACCATGTTTGTAAACATACCAGTAAATGTCTAGAAGGAGCTGAGTATCACAGTCATTTTAAATCTGCCTATTTGGTGCTTATTATGCTTGATTGCTGCTCCTTGACATCCAGAGGTGTTTTCAATACCCGATCAAAAACACTTGAATCAACCTCTGTTCTTAAGAGTGGTAGTCTTTAAGGGGTTGAATAATTGTGTCAATGAAGAAATCACAAAAAAAAACATTTAATACTGTATTACAAAAACAATTGATGTCATTTTAGTTGCATTTGGTTCTTTAAAAAGTCCTTGTAAGATTTAATTCTGAACACAATTACAAATGTACACTAAATTCCCTAAAACCCTTTTCAGCATTGGGGGTTGAATAATTTTGAACACAACTGTAGGTATCCTCAAACGCACCCATGAACAGGTTGGCAAAACTGGGCGCGCAATGCGTGCCCATCGCGGTCCCTTTGGTCTGAATATATAGAGTATCTTAAAATCTGAAAACGTTGTGAGTGAGGATGAAATGGATGCATCTCAAGATGAAAGATCTTTGTTCTTCAGGCATGGAGTCATCATTGTCCAGGAAGTGTTTGGTGCAAC
Source organism: Bufotes viridis (assembly GCA_033119425.1). Classification (NCBI taxonomy): domain Eukaryota; kingdom Metazoa; phylum Chordata; class Amphibia; order Anura; family Bufonidae; genus Bufotes; species Bufotes viridis. Next base: position 359,362,248 of record CM065590.1, read on the forward strand.
TGATACCTAACTCATGTTCAATATTTGAGTAGAGGGCTGCTACGTCCAGAGTAAGCCAACAGTATATGTCTTTCCAAGTGATTCCTTTCAATGCTTGGATCAGAGATGTCGAATCCTTCAGGTATGATGTCAATTGTACTACGTGTTTTTGCAGGAAAATATCAACATAATGTGATAAATTGCACGTATTGATATTCCTGAAATAATAGGACGACCTGGTGGGTTGGAGGTGTCTTTATGAATCTTAGGTAGGTGGTAGAAGAGAGCAATAACCGGATCTGTGATTAGGATGTATTCTTGTCCCTTCTTATTCGGGATATGGGATGCCGAATCTATCAGTTCGTTGAGTGATTTTCTGTGTTCCACCAGGGGATAGTTTTCTAATCGCTGATAATATTGTGTGTTCAATAAAATGCGGAGCACTTCTTTAAGGTAATCAGTCCTATTCTGCAGCGCAATTTCTCCACCCTTATTTGCGTTCCGAATGATTATTTCCGTGTTATCCTGTAACTGTTTAATAGCTGATCTCTCCTTTGAGCTGAGGTTATGTTTCAGTATGGGTTTCTGGTGAATGGTCCGGAAGTCTTCCATAACAAGGTCATGGAATGTCTCTATAAAATTCCCCCTATGGTGTAGGGGGTAGAAGTGGGAACGTGGTTTCAGATCAGTTGAAATAAACTGTATACTAGAGGCTGGGGTGGCCCCACTGGTCCCCACACTGTTTTCCTTCATAGTATAACCTGATAGATTGAAATGTTTTCTTAAGGTCAACTTCCTAATGAAGTCATGTAGGTCAAGGAATATATCAAATCCATTGACTTTGGACGACAGGCAGAAGGAGAGGCCTTTGGATAGTGCTGCAATTTCGGCGGGGTTAAGACAATAGGTGGATAGGTCAAAGATTTTAATTTCTTTTTCTGGTATTTTGGGTGGTTTTACATTTTTCTTTTTGCCCTGGCCTCCTCTGCAGCCTCTTCTGAGTTTTTCCTTTTTGCAGGTCTGGTCCCCAGAGGGTGGAAGTAATTTGTTATTGACATCGTCCCGGGGCCTTTCAGTATTGGATACAATGTTACTGGGTTTAGTATGGGGGGTAGAGATAAAATAAAAGAGGATGGGCAAATGCTGGTGGAGACTGTAATGTTGGAGTTGTCTTCCAGACAAGAGTTGGGACATTGGGTGTGACACTTTAGCACGGGGGCAGGAGGAGTGTTTGTGATTTGGGGTAGAGAATTACCATGGAGAGTGATGAGTGAGTCCAGTTCAAGGTCCACAGGTGTGGTAGGTGAGCCCATGCTGGTTGCAGTGGATGGCATGCATCTAGTGTCACATGTGGTGAATAGAAATACTGTAGGTGGCAAGTTAAGGGAGGCACAGTTGGAAAGGACCTCCTGTCCAAACAATTCTAGTGTAGTGATTGCTGGAGGTTTGGTGTGAGGAGGCTCATGATAAGGAATACTGTGCTGGGGCTCACCTTTGGATGTCGCTGGGTTAAAAGAGGGGGTCCTAGCAGTCGGCGTGAAGAATTGGGCCTCAGGTTACCTGGTGGTTGACGTATGGCAGGTGTGTGGGGAATCAGACGATGCGCCATGCCGGAATGACGATTATGTGCGGACTTGTTAATGCGAGCTATGTGTGGACGGAATCTGGAGGGGCCGCTCCTGCTACTGTGTGTAAAAGTGACCTTATGTTGGGGTCTGGATTGAGCCGGACTGGCTGGTGGGAGGTCCATGGACTTGGGCGTGACTTGTTCCTTAAGCCAAAATTTGATGTTACCCGTGCTAAAATCCGCCCGATCCCTGGAGAGTTTGCCTGCTTTTTTGCTCAGTATATCTTTTTCGTGCTGTGTGACACGTGTGGTGATCAGGCGGTCAAATTTCAGGAAAGCGATATGATCCCTATGTTTTAGGATATTATTGTACCCCTCTGTGATCTTAGACCCAAGTTCCTGAGCTATTGCTTTCCTTTCCTTTAAGCCTGTAGTCTTGACATTAGGCCTTTAGCACATTTGAATAAATAATTGTCCCAATCATTGCTAAAGTCTTTATCATCTTCAAACGAATGTTTGAAACGTAAGCGCAAACCTCTGGGAACCAGGCCCTCTGTGAGGTATAATTCCAGAAATTTGGCATCAAGTTGATGTTGTATCTCGTTGAACATATTTTTCTCAAGTTCAAAGAAAAATGAAGATAATAGTTTCTCAAATATACCTTCCTGACCCAGGTTCGGATCCTTCGGATGGAGGTTGGGGTTGCATATATTGCAGTATCAGGCGCTCTCTCTGCTCGAGGCAATTCAGGACGTATTTCATCCTGTTGAGTTATAAAACGTTTCTATGTGCTGCTGTAGAGTTCCCGGAAAACTGGTAGACAGTTCAGCATGACAGGCGTTGTTTCTCTATGAAAAACACAAAAGGCGCACCATAGGGTAGTACAGTCGAGATATATGAATACGAATCACTCCAAATCGTAGGCTCACCTTATTGTGTTGTGCAAATAGTAGGCAGGACACTACTGAAGGCTTGAAGAGGGGTGTTGTGGACCCCAGAGGCGGATGGTCATGCAGCAAGGGATATAAGCGCTTCCACGTGGGGATGCCCAAGAAGGCAAATGGATGCCCAAGAAGGAAAACTGCCTTTGATAATGATGCAATCTTGGTTTATTGGTTTAGCAGATGGTACAACGCGTTTTAGGGCAGAATACACACCTTCATCAGGTACAGACTGCTGATACAATGCAAATATATCAAAACACACTTCAATACACTACAAAAAAAGGCAAAAATGGGCGGCTGGAGGGGGAGGTCCTGACCCTTCCACGTGTCACTGTGATGAACAGGCAGAAAGGTCTGAAATAGGAACACATAAATCTGTGGGGGTCTGTATGTAGACAAACATTGGTGGTAATAGTGGTTAATATGTATAAAAAACAACAATGCTAATTTTTATAAATTTATATTAACATAAAGAAGCGATGTCCGGCTAGCGAAGGAAGCCGGAACTATCGCTATGCATAGAGTGGTCACCTGACCAAGGTTGCAGTCACGTGACCGATCCGTAATCCAGCAATCAGACGCTACTCCTACTGCCCAGTTAGAATGTGCGGGCGGGCGGGAGGAGGATCACGTCTGTGTCTTGTCCGTGAGGGCAGGCGGCAGACACTGCAGTGAGCCGGTGTACCATGAAAAAGCATTAACTTATGAAGAAACATTAAGCAGCTGATTTCAGGGGGCGTGTCGCTCTGCTCTCGGCTCAGATTGGCTCACATTCAGGGGGTGTGTTCTATGCGGCGCTCGCGCTCGGCTCAGCTCAGTAGCAGAAGCAGGTCTGAAGCCCGCGCGGCACGGGGGTTTAAGAGACAGGGATGTATGAATAAACCTGTGAGCCCCCATGTTGCGCAGAAAACTGCCACTGCGCGGGGTTGGCACGGGTGTATGAATAAACCTGTGAGCACCCCCTCCCCCCCTTCATGTTGCGCAGAAAACCGCAGGTCAATTCAGACCTGCGGTTTTCTGTGCAACATTGAGGGGCCTCACAGGTTTATTCATACACCCGTGCCAACCCCGCGCAGTGGCAGTGGCACTGGGGATCAGAGACTGTCACGAAGAAAACTGCAGGTCTGAATTGACCTGCGGTTTTCTGCGCAACATGGGGGCTCACAGGTTTATTCATACATCCCTGCCTCCTAAACCCCCGTCCCTCTTCATAAACCCCCCCCGTGCCACGCTGGCTTCAGACCTGCTTCTGCTACTGAGCCGAGCGCGAGCGTAGAACACACCCCCTGAATGTGAGCCAATCTGAGCCGAGAGCAGAGCGACACGCCCCCTGAAATCAGCTGCTTAATGTTTCTTCATAAGTTAATGCTTTTTCATGGTACACCGGCCCGTGATGGGTGATGAGAGATGTGCCGCAAGCAATATGCAGTATGGGCACTTGTTGGGGTAGAAGGAGGTGGCCAACTTAGAGTGGTGGGGCTTTTGGGGATAAAAACGCTACCCGCTGCACATGGATAAGTTGACAGAGGTGTGGCCAATAGAGAGGGAGACTATGAGAGCATAGGAATTGACATAAAATTCATAACAAATAACATACATAAAATGAATATGCATGAATAAAATGATAGAGTATATAAAAAATTAATAGTAAAAAACAACAACTATGGAACAGTTGATATATTTGATGAAAAAAACTTCCCTGATCGCAGCTGCAAGGTCAGACAATCCGTGGTGTAAAAAAGTCACACTGTAAATAGTGTTTTAAGTGTTCTATAAAGGTGTTTCACGTCAAAAGACGCAAAAGGGCATGTGGATTATTAACAGGGTGTGATGGATGGAGTAGATGGGGTGAAAGGGTGCACAGATTTAGTGCACTTGTGTCAGAGGTGCAGGTAAGGTCATTTGAAGATTGTGTATGAGGGCAGGGGAAAAATTACAGGCTGGCCGTCCCGAACCAAACAGTATTGTGGATGTTTCAACGACCCAAAAGTTCCCTTTTAGATGTTAATCTCTGACTAGCCTGTCTGCCCTATAGGCTGATTTTAATTATAGTAAGTATAAAGCTGTAGCCTGCTCTCATTTGTATCTGTTAGTAGCCATTTTGGCACCAGGAAGAGCATAGAGTGGGCTCAACATGTATGCTGGTACCTGCATCCCTGGATTCAGTGAAGGCTGTTATGGCACCAAAATTGGCAAAAAGCAGAGTGGAGACAGCATGCATGTGGAACCTGCTCTCCCTGTATTTCATGTGGCCGTTATGTCGCATAACAGGTAGGATTTAGTGTTAGGAACCCGTCTAATCGAGATCGCCGTGACGTTTGGTAGACGGGCTCAAATAATTTTGTACAAAATAATTTGCCAAGCATTTCATTTGCAAAACTAAGGTAGCATTAGCACCAGAATGTTTTCTATGGCATTGTTGTACATTATTTGTGTTTGCAGAGTGCTGCTGCATAACCCCCCCTTTTTTTCTGTATGTTTCAAGCGATGGCAGGATGCACCTGTGCATAGGGATGTGCTGACTGACCCCCTTTTTCTTTTCGGCGCGGGATATCAGCTCTAGACCAGTGCACAAGAACAAGCTGCCACCAAGTCCATCAATCCATCAATACTAGTTTTTTTTTGCTATATCCTCCATCAGGGGCTTGGCTGTGCTAATTGTCACCCCTAGAAACTCAGGATAGCAATTTCTATATTTTATTAAGGGGTTAAATACAATTGCCCAAATACCAATCCCCTAAATCTGGTGTTCCAGCTTTGGCTAGCCAAGTATAATACTGTCTGCTGTCTGGCAAAGGATAGATTATTTTCTGTGGTGAAATTCAATTGCCAAAATAGCAATACCATAAATCAGTGGTTTGAGCTGTGGCTGGCCAAGTTTCATAGTGTCCTGCAAAGGATATATTTTGTTGGGTGAAATTCAATTGCCAAAATAGCAATACCCTGAATCTGGTGTCTCAGCTGTTGCAGGCCAAGTTTCATAGTGTCCGCAAAAACATATATTTTGTTCTGGGGTGAAATTGAATTGCCAAAATAGCAATACCATAAATCAGTGGTTTCAGCTGTGGCTGGCCAAGTTTCATAGTGTCCGCAAAAACATATATTTTGTTCTGGGGTGAAATTCAATTGCCAAAATAGCAATACCCTGATTCTGGTGTCCCAGCTGTTGCAGGCCAAGTTTCATAGTGTCCGCAAAAACATATATTTTGTTCTGGGGTGAAATTCAATTGCCAAAATAGCAATACCCTGATTCTGGTGTCCCAGCTGTTTCAGGCCAAGTTTCATAGTGTCCGCAAAAACATATATTTTGTTCTGGGGTGAAATTCAATTGCCAAAATAGCAATACCCTGAATCTGGTGTCCCAGCTGTTGCAGGCCAAGTTTCATAGTGTCCGCAAAAACATATATTTTGTTCTGGGGTGAAATTCAATTGCCAAAATAGCAATACCATAAATCAGTGGTTTCAGCTGTGGCTGGCCAAGTTTCATAGTGTCCGCAAAAACATATATTTTGTTGTGTGGTGAAATTCAATTGCCAAAATAGCAATACCCTGAATCTGGTGTCCCAGCTGTTGCAGACCAAGTTTCATAGTGTCCACAAAAACATATATTTTGTTCTGGGGTGAAATTCAATTGCCAAAATAGCAATACCATAAATCAGTGGTTTCAGCTGTGGCTGGCCAAGTTTCATAGTGTCCGCAAAAACATATATTTTGTTCTGGGGTGAAATTCAATTGCCAAAATAGCAATACCATAAATCAGTGGTTTCAGCTGTGGCTGGCCAAGATTCATAGTGTCCGCAAAAACATATATTTTGTTCTGGGGTGAAATTCAATTGCCAAAATAGCAATACCCTGAATCTGGTGTCCAAGCTGTTGCAGGCCAAGTTTCATAGTGTCCGCAAAAACATATATTTTGTCCTGGGATGAAATTCAATTGCCAAAATAGCAATACCATAAATCAGTGGTTTCAGCTGTGGCTGGCAAAGTATAATAGTGTCTGCCAAAACATATTTTGTTCTGGGGTGAAATTCAATTGCCAAAATAGCAATACCCTGAATCTAGTGTTCCAGCTGTTGCGGGCCTAGTTTAAATCTGTCCGTAACAGGGTTTATTTTGTTCTGGGGTGAAATTCAATTGCCAAAATAGCAATATCATAAATCAGTGGTTTCAGCTGTGGCTGGCCAAGTTTCATAGTGTCCACAAAAACATATATTGTGTTCTGGGGTGAAATTCAATTGCCAAAATAGCAATACCCTGAATCTGGTGTTAGAGCTGTTGCAGGCCAAGTGTAAATCTGTCCATAAAAGGATACCTTTCATCCAGGGCCTAAATACTAGCCCTTAAAGAGATATTCCCCTAAATCAGTAGTTACTGCTGTGCCTGGATTAGTGTAATACGCTACATAAATAAATAGGCAGATAGTGTTAGGTGCCTGTAAAAAAAGGCCTGAATTTGAAATCAATACATTTGGCCAAATATCTTTTTTTCTTATTGTGGTGCTTGGTGAACGGTAACAATGAGGAAAACATCTAGTAAGGGACGCGGATGCAGTCGGGATGGTGTTAGTCAACCCTCTTGTGCTGATATCTAGTGATATTTGGTGGGGCCCAATGCCGTTCTAAGGATGGTAAGGCCTGAGCAGGTACAGGCGCTAGTCAATTGGGTGGCCGACAGTGGATCTAGCATGTTCACAACATTATTTCCCACCCAGTCTTCTGCAGAAAGCGCACAGGTGGCACCTGAAAACCAAGCCCATAAGTCTGTCACATCACACCCATGCATATCAGGGAAACTGTCTGAGCCTCAAGTTATGAAGCAGTCTCTTATGCTGTTTGAAGACTCTGCTGGCAGGGTTTCCCAAGGAAATCCACCTAGCCCTTCCCCAGTGGTGGAAGACATAGAATGCACTGATGCACAACCACTGATGTTTCCTGATGATGAAGACATGGGAATACCACCTCATCGGAGTCCGCACGTCTCTGATGATGACGAAACACAGGTGCCAACTGCTGCGTCTTTCTGCAGTGTGCAGACCGAACAGGAGGTTAGGGAGGAAGACTGTGTGGAAGACGATGCAGGGGACGATGAGGTCCTAGACCCCACATGGAATGAAGGTCGTGCCACTGACTTTCATAGTTCAGAGGAAGAGGCAGTGGTGAGACCGAGCCAACAGCGTAGCAAAAGAGAGAGCAGGGGGCAAAAGCAGAACAGCCGCCTCCAAGAGAGTTTGCCTGCTACTGGCCACCGCCACCAGGGACCGAGCACCCCAAAGGCAGCTTCAAGGAGTTCCCTGGCATGGCACTTCTTTAAACAATGTGCTGACTGACAAGACCCGAGTGGTTTGCACGCTGTGCCATCAGAGCCTGAAGCTAGGCATTAACGCTAGGCATTAACGTTCTGAACCTTAGCACAACCTGCATGACCAGGCATCTACATGCAAAGCATGAACTGCAGTGGAGTAAACACCTTAAAAGCAAGGAACTCACTCTGGCTCCCCTGCCAACTGCTGCGTCTTTCTGCAGTGTGCAGACCGAACAGGAGGTTAGGGAGGAAGACTGTGTGGAAGACGATGCAGGGGACGATGAGGTCCTAGACCCCACATGGAATGAAGGTCGTGCCACTGACTTTCATAGTTCAGAGGAAGAGGCAGTGGTGAGACCGAGCCAACAGCGTAGCAAAAGAGAGAGCAGGGGGCAAAAGCAGAACAGCCGCCTCCAAGAGAGTTTGCCTGCTACTGGCCACCGCCACCAGGGACCGAGCACCCCAAAGGCAGCTTCAAGGAGTTCCCTGGCATGGCACTTCTTTAAACAATGTGCTGACGACAAGACCCGAGTGGTTTGCACGCTGTGCCATCAGAGCCTGAAGCTAGGCATTAACGCTAGGCATTAACGTTCTGAACCTTAGCACAACCTGCATGACCAGGCATCTACATGCAAAGCATGAACTGCAGTGGAGTAAACACCTTAAAAGCAAGGAACTCACTCTGGCTCCCCCTGCCAACTGCTGCGTCTTTCTGCAGTGTGCAGACCGAACAGGAGGTTAGGGAGGAAGACTGTGTGGAAGACGATGCAGGGGACGATGAGGTCCTAGACCCCACATGGAATGAAGGTCGTGCCACTGACTTTCATAGTTCAGAGGAAGAGGCAGTGGTGAGACCGAGCCAACAGCGTAGCAAAAGAGAGAGCAGGGGGCAAAAGCAGAACAGCCGCCTCCAAGAGAGTTTGCCTGCTACTGGCCACCGCCACCAGGGACCGAGCACCCCAAAGGCAGCTTCAAGGAGTTCCCTGGCACGGCACTTCTTTAACCTGTCCCCGACCGCCGAACGCACGGATGCGTCCTGGCGGCGGCAGGTTTATTCCTCCTGGACGCATCCGTGCGTCCTCTCGCGAGACGCAAGAAGACGCGCTACAGCATCCAGTGGAACGCACATGGAACGCACCGCTGGACTCGGGGGAGGTGAGTCACCAGCCTGCCAGCCAATGATCATCGCTGGCAGGCTGGTGATTTTTAAAATCACCTATAGAAAATGGTGATCTACAGTGTATTTACAAATAAATGTGTTTTATAAGGGATCTGTGCCATGTGCTGGGTCCTTTTCATCGGTTGGACCCAGCACAGAGCACAGATCCCAAGTAAGTGCACCAATCAGTACATATTAGGCCCTGATCACCCCCATCACCCTAATTAACCCCTTGATCACCCCCTGTCAGTACATAGTGAAAGTGAAAAAGTGATCAGTGTCACTTTTGTGAACTGTCACTTTTTTTTTTTCACTTGGATTGACTGTTAGGCTTAGCTTAGTTTAGGCCCCTTTGTTAGGTAGTTAGCGTTAGCGCCCAGCCCACCGCACCGCAGTCACTGGATCGCTGTTTAGCGTAGCGCTAATCAGCATTTATACTTTTATAGTATCTGTAAGTGATCAGAACTGATCACAGTCAGATCTATATTAGTATTAGTGTCACTTTAGTTCGCCCTCCACCCCAAACGCAGTGTTTGCCCGATCAGACCTGATCGGTCGCCCACACCTGCGTTCACCCACGCCCGCCCGCCGCAGTGACAAAAATTTTTTTTTGTATCACTGCACAATCCTTCATAAGCGCTGCGGTGATAAAAAATCAGTTTTGATATTTTTATCAATCGCAGCGGCTTCTGTACTTCGCTACACTCCCATTTGTAAGACAGGCTTGCTTTTTTCTTGGGTAGTCTCAGGGAATACCCCTAAATTTAGTATCCCAAATGGCAAACAACGGGTATTCTCCTGAAGAGGCCTACAGGATTCTGACCCAGTCGGATGAGGAATGGGAACCCTCATCTGACGAATCTAGCGGGTCAGAATACCAACCTGTAGAAAGCAGTGGCTCTCTGACTCAAAGTTCGGACGAGGAGGTTGAGGTCCCTGATAGCACCAGGCGTACCCGGCCCCGTGTCGCTAGACCGCAGGTAGCGCAGGATCCGCTTCAAGGGCAGCAGAGTGGGGCTGGCGCTGCCGGATTACGTGGTGAGGCATACACCAGCAGCGCAGCCCGTCCTGGACCTTCTACCAGCACTGCCGTAACACATGGTGAAGTAGCGAGCAAACCAGAAGGGCAGTTGAAGCTGGTACGGTGGCACGTGCAGTAATTCCCCGTCGCAGCCACCGCGCAGACAGGCCCGTAGAGCCCCTAGAGTCCCTGAGGTGCTGGCAAATCCTGATTGGCAGTCCCCATCTTCAGCCGCACCATTAGTTCCCCTTTCACCGCCCAGTCAGGAGTTCGGGTGGAGACGGCTCAAATCGGATCGGCACTAGGGTTTTTGAGCTGTTCTTCACTGCGGAGCTCTTTGACTTAGTAGTGGCAGAAACAAACCGGTATGCCACACAATTTATTACCGCTAACCCGGGAAGCTTTTATGCTCAGCCTTTCCGGTGGAAACCAGTCCAAGTTTCCGAATTTAGAACTATTTTGGGCCTTCTCCTCAACATGGGCATTACAAAAAACATGAATTGCGTTCATATTGGTCCACGAACCCAATTCATCATATGCCCATGTTCTCTGCTGCCATGTCCAGGACATGTTTTGAGACCATCCTGCGTTTCCTGCACTTTAGTGACAACACCACCTCCCGTCCCAGAGGCCACCCAGCTTTTGACCGGCTCCACAAAATTCGGCCCCTCATAGACCATTTCAACCAGAAATTTGCAGATTTGTATACCCCCGCACAAAACATCTGCGTAGACGAGTCCCTAATACATTTTACCGGGCGCCTTGGCTTCAAACAGTACATCCCAAGCAAGCGCGCCCGGTATGGGGTCAAATTGTATAAGCTCTGTGAAAGGGCCACAGGCTATACACACAAATTTCGGATCTATGAGGGAAAAGATCAGACCCTGGAGCCGGTCGGTTGCCCTGACTACCTGGGGAGCAGTGGGAAGACAGTCTGGGACTTGGTGTCACCCTTATTCGGCAAGGGGTACCATCTTTACGTGGACAACTTTTACACAAGTGTGGCCCTCTTCAAGCATTTGTTCCTAGAACGCATTGGCTGCTGTGGCACCGCGCGACCTAGTCGCCGGGCTTCCCCAACGGCTCGTTACCACCCGACTTGCAAGGGGGCAGAGGGCTGCACTGTGTAACGAAGAACTGCTCGCGGTGAAATGGAGAGACAAGCGTGACGCTTACATGCTCTCCTCCATTCACGCAGACACGACAATTCAAATTGAACGGGCAACCAGTGTCGTTGAAAAGCCCCTCTCCGTCCACGACTATAATCTCCACATGGGAGGGGTGGACTTCAACGATCAGATGTTGGCCCCGTATTTAATTTCCCGACGCACCAGACGCTGGTATAAGAAGGTGTCTGTATATCTGATTCAATTGGCTGCCTATAATAGTTACGTTCTCTACAGTAAGGCTGGGAGAACAGGATCCTTCCTCAAATTTCAGGAAGAGATCATCGAGAACCTCCTGTATCCAGGAGGTTCCGTGGCCCCATCCACCAGTGTAGTTAGCCGTCTACACGAGCGGCACTTCCCCAGTGCCGTTCCTGGTACCTCAACCCAACCGTCACCCCGAAAAAATGTCGTGTCTGTAGCAGGAGTGGAATAAGGCGTGACACCCGTTATTTCTGTCCTGACTGTCCTGACCGCCCTGCCCTATGCCTAGGGGAGTGTTTCCGGAAGTACCACACCCAGGTACACTTAGGATAGGGAATGCACGACACAGGTAGTTTTTATAATCAGGCTCGAGGGTCTCTCAGGATACTAGGTTTTGAGAGACCCTAACACATAGGGTACGGTGCTGCTGTGCTACTGCAGAAGTGTGAAACGGTAGAAACGTCTCCTTTCACTTGGGATAAAGTGCATAATGTACTTCTCACCATCTCTGTGTGATTTACACTTTACACATTGTCCCATGGGAAAGGAGATGTTTCTGCAAGGAAAATAAAGAGTGATATGGTTAAAAAAAGAAAAAAAAATTAAACAGGTAGCAAGAAAAATAAAATCTTGAGTTAGTTCAGGTTTTAAAAGTTCAGGTTTTTTTTCATGTTCAGGTTTTATTCATGTTTTATAAAGTTTGCAACGTTCAAGTCATGTGCCTGCTGCCTGTTTTTTCTTCTTTTTTTTTTTTTTTTCCCCCCTAACCACCCTTTATTTTCCAGGTATACCAACAGACCAACGGACCAACCGATGAAAACACCGCAGCACTGATGTGCATTCTGAGAGAAGCATTGCGCTGCTGTCAGAAGACACGTGAAGTCGGTGTATGCGGCGCTGCAAGACGAGATTTCTCCTCTGCAGGACAGGTATGTTTGCCCTGGCATTTGAGCTGAGGAGAGGTGTTGGAGTTCATATGCTTTGGCAAACACTTTGTATCAAAAATCTGGCAAAGATGTCTTCCTCCACACCGATCGATTGATCGATGTGAATGGAGAAATCACGTTTGCCAGGACATAAGAGCTGAGTGGGTATGGATGTTTGGGTGGAGCCCCTATGTCCTGGCAATCGCCAGGCCCCTCTTTTTTCTTGCATATTTTTGGCAGAGATTTTTTCATCCACATCGATCGATGCGAATGAGGAAATCTGTGCCGTTCATTTTTTCTTTCAGCCCAGAGGCTGAACGGAAAAAATCTCATTACCCGTATGCTCAATATAAGGAGAATAGCAGAAACTCCTAATGCTGGCCATACATGTAATGATTGCGGAGACCCTCAAATGCCAAGGCAGTACAAACGCCCCACAAATGACACCATTTTGGAAAGAAGACACCCCAAGGTATTCGCTGAGGGGCATATTGAGTCCATGAAAGATTGAATTTTTTGTCATAAGTTAGCGGAAAGGGAGACTTTGTGAGAAAAAACAAAAAATCAATTTCCACTAACTTGTGCCAAAAAAAAAATAAATCTTCTATGAACTCGCCATGCCCCTCACGGAATACCTTGGGGTGTCTTCTTTCCCAAATGGGGACACATGTGGGGTATTGATACTGCCCTTGCATTTTAGGGGCCCTAAAGCGTGAGAAGAAAATGCGAAAAATGCCCTCCTAAAAGGTACTCATTGGAATTGGGGCCCCTTTGCGCATCTTTGCTGCACAAAAGTGGCACACATTTGGTATCCCCGTACTCAGAAGTAGGGCAATGTGTTTTGGGGTGTATTTTTACATATACCCATACTTTGTGTGAAAAAATCTCTGTAAATCACAACTTTTCCATTTTTTATACAAAGTTGTCAATTTACAGAGATATTTCTCTCACCCAGTATGGGTATATGTACAAATACACCCCAAAACACATTGCCCTACTTCTCCCGAGTACGGCGATACCAAATGTGTGACACTTTTTGCAGCTTAGGTGCGCAAAGGGCCCCAATTCCAATGAGTACCTTTAGGATTTTCACAGGGCATTTTTACGCATTTGGATTCTCACGCTTTAGGGGCCCCTAAAATGCCAGGGCAGTACAATTACCCCACAAGTGACCCCATTTTGGAAAGAAGACACCCCAAGGTATTCTGTGAGGGGTATGGTGAGTTCATGTAAAGTTTATTTTTGTCACAAGTTAGTGGAATATGAGACTTTGTAAAAAAAAAAAAAAAATCCAATTTCCACTAACTTGTGCCAAAAATAAAAACTTCCATGAACTCACTATGCCCCTCAGTGAATACCTTAGGGTGTCTTCTTTCCGAAATGGGGTCACTTGTGTGGTATTTTACTATCCTGGCATTTTAGGGGCACCTAAGCGTCAGAAGCAGTTTGGAATCCAAATGCGTAAAAATGTTCTGTGAAATCCTGAAAGTACTCATTGGAATTTGGGCCCTTTGCGCACCTTGGTTGAAAAAAGTGGCACACATGTGGTATCGCCGTACTCGGGAGAAGTAGGGCAATGTGTTTTGTGGTGTATTTTTACATATACCCATGCTGGGTGAGAGAAATATCTCGGTAAATGGACAACTTTGTATAAAAAATGGAAAAAGTTGTGATTTACCGAGATATTTTTCACAAAAAGTATGGGTATATGTAAAAATACACCCCAAAACACATTGCCCTACTTCTCCCGAGTACGGCGATACCACATGTGTGCCACTTTTTCAACCAAGGTGCGCAAAGGCCCAAATTCCAAAGAGTACTTTCAGGATTTCACAGAACATTTTTACGCATTTGGATTCCAAACTGCTTCTGACGCTTGGGTGCCCCTAAATGCCAGGATAGTAAAATACCACACAAGTGACCCCATTTTAGAAAGAAGACACCCCAAGGTATTCTGTGAGGGGTATGGTGAGTTCATGTAAAGTTTATTTTTGTCACAAGTTAGTGGAATATGAGACTTTGTAAAAAAAAAAAAAAAAATCCAATTTACACTAACTTGTGCCAAAAATAAAAACTTCCATGAACTCACTATGCCCCTCAGTGAATACCTTAGGGTGTCTTCTTTCCGAAATGGTGTCATTTGTGTGGTATTTTTACTGCCCTGGCATTTTAGGGGCCCCTAAAGCGAGAGAAGTAGTTTGGAATCCAAATGCGTAAAAATGTCCTGTGAAATCCTAAAGGTACTCATTGGATTTGGGGCCCCTTTGCGCATCTTGGCTGCAAAAACTGTCACACATGTGGCATCGCCGTACTCAGGAGAAGCAGGGCAATGTGTTTTGGGGTGTATTTTTACATATACCCATGCTGGGTGAGAGAAATATCTCGGTAAATGGACAACTTTGTATAAAAAAATGGAAAAAGTTGTGATTTACCGAGATATTGTTCACAAAAGTATGGGTATATGTAAAATACACCCCAAAACACATTGCCCTACTTCTCCTGAGTACGGCGATACCACATGTATGCCAGTTTTTGCAGCTTAGGTGCGCAAAGGGGCCCCAATTCCAATGAGTACTTTTAGGATTTTACAGGGCATTTTTACGCATTTGGATTCTCACGCTTAGGGGCCCCTAAAATGCCAGGGCAGTACAATTACCCCACAAGTGACCCCATTTTGAAAGAAGACACCCCAAGGTATTCTGTGAGGGGTATGGTGAGTTTATGTAAAATTTTATTTTTGTCACAAGTTAGTGGAATATGAGAATTTGTAAAAAAAAAAAAAATTTCATTTCCGCTCACTTGTGGCAAAAATAAAAACTTCCATGAACTCACTATGCCCATCAGCGAATACCTTGGGGTGTCTACTTTCCGAAATGGTGTCATTTGTGGGGTGTTCCTACTGTCTGGGCATTGTAGTGCCTCAGGAAACATGATAGGTGCTCAGAAAGTCAAAGTGCGGAAATTCGCTTTTTGCACCATAGTTTGTAAACGCTATAACTTTTGCGCAAACCAATAAATATACACTTACTGCATTTTTTTATCAAAGACATGTAGTACAATAAATTTAGAGAAAAATTTATATTGAAAAGTAGTTTTCTTTGAAAAATTTTGTGACAGAAAGTGAAAAATGTCATTTTTTTGCAAAAAAATCGTTAATTTATGATTAATAGCAAAAAAAGTAAAAATGTCAGCAACAATGAAATAGCACCAAATGAAAGCTCTATTAGTGAGAAGAAAAGGAGGTAAAATTCATTTGTGTGGTAAGTTGCATGACGGAGCTACAAACAGTTAAAGTAGTGTAGCGCAGAATTGTAAAAAGTGGCCTGGTCATTAAGGGTGTTTAAGCTAGGGGGGCTTAAGTGGTTAAACAATGTGCTGACGACAAGACCCGAGTGGTTTGCACACTGTGCCATCAGAGCCTGAAGCTAGGCATTAACGTTCTGAACCTTGCATGACCAGGCATCTACATGCAAAGCATGAACTGCAGTGGAGTAAACACCTTAAAAGCAAGGAACTCACTCTGGCTCCCCCTGCTCCCTCGGCCTCTTCCTCCGCCTCGGGAGGAATGTTGACACTTGCCGCCCACCAAACAGAGGATGTGCCACTGACAACACCACCTGCGTCACCAAGCATCTCCACCATGTCACACGGCAGCGTTCAGCTCTCCATCTCACAAACCTTGGAGAGAAAGCGTAAATTCACACCTAGCCACCCTGGAGCCCTGGGCCTGAATGCCAGCATTTCTAAACTACTGGCCTTTGAAATGCTGTCATTCAGGCTGGTGGACACAGCTTCAAACAGCTGATGTCCATGGCTGTCCCACAGTATGTTGTTCCCAGCCGCCACTACTTCTCCAAGACAGCCGTGCCTTCCCTGCACAACCAAGTATCCGATAAAATCAAGTGTGCACTGCTCCACGCCATCTGTGGCAAGGTCCACCTAACCACAGATACGTGGACCAGTAAGGACGGCCAGGGACGCTATATTTCCCTAACTGCACACTGGGTAAATGTAGTGGCGGCTGGGCCACAGGCGGAGAGTTTCTTGGCGCACGTCCTTCCACCGCTAAGGATCACAGGGCATCATTCTTTGCCTCCTGTAGCCTCCTCCTCCTACTCGGCTTCCTCCTCCTTTGCTTCCACCAGCTCATCCAGTCAGCCACACACCTTCACCACCAACTTCAGCACCGCCCGGGGTAAACGTCAGCAGGCCGTTCTGAAACTCATAGGTTTGGGGGACAGGCCCCACACCGCGCAGGAGTTGTGGCGGGGTATTGAACAACAGACAGACGAGCGGTTTCTGCCGGTGGGCCTCAAGCCCGGCCTGGTGGTGTGCGATAATGGGCGAAATCTCGTCGCAGCTCTGGGACTAGCCGGTTTGACGCACATCCCTTGCCTGGCGCATGTGCTGAATTTGGTGGTGCAGAAG
Source organism: Bufotes viridis (assembly GCA_033119425.1). NCBI lineage: Eukaryota > Metazoa > Chordata > Amphibia > Anura > Bufonidae > Bufotes > Bufotes viridis. The sequence continues at coordinate 359,378,943 of CM065590.1, forward strand.
TTCATTAACAACTTGACATGTGGAACTTCGGCCTTCCTGCTCACCGCCTCATATGCGACGTGCCCACCAGGTGGAACTCCACCTTGCACATGCTGGAGAGACTGTGTGAGCAGCAGCAGTCCATAGTGGAGTTTCAGCTGCAGCACGCACGCGTCAGTCGGACTGCGGAACAGCACCACTTCACCACCAATGATTGGGCCTCCATGTGAGACCTGTGTGCCCTGTTGCGCTGTTTCGAGTACTCCACCAACATGGCCAGTGGCGATGACACCGTTATCAGCGTTACAATACCACTTCTATGTCTCCTTGAGAAAACACTTAGGACGGTGATGGAAGAGGAGGTGGCCCAGGAGGAGGAGGAGGATGAGGGGTCATTTTTACCACTTTCAGGCCAGTCTGTTAGAAGTGGTTCAGAGGGAGGTTTTTTGCAACAGCAGAGGCCAGGTACAAATGTGGCCAGCCAGGGCCCACTACTGGAGGACGAGGAGGAGGAGGAGGTGGAGGAGGATGAGGATGAAGCAGGTTCACAGCGGGGTGGCACCTGACACAGCTCAGGCCCATCACTGGTGCATGGCTGGGGGGATACGGAGGACGATGACGATACGCCTCCCACAGAGGACAGCTTGTCCTTACCTCTGGGGAGCCTGGCACACATGAGCGACTACATGCTGCAGTGCCTGCGCAACGACAGCAGAGTTGCCCACATTTTAACGTGTGCGGACTACTGGGTTGCCACCCTGCTGGATCCCCGGTACAAAGACAATGTGCCCACCCTACTTCCTGCACTGGAGCGTGATAGGAAGATGCGCGAGTACAAGCGCACACTGGTAGAGGCGCTCCTGAGAGCATTCCCAAATGTCACAGGGGAACAGGTGGAAGCCCAAGGCGAAGGCAGAGGAGGAGCAAGAGGTCGCCAACGCAGCTGTGTCACAGCCAGCTCCTCTGAGGGCAGGGTTAGCATGGCAGAAATGTGGAAAAGTTTTGTCTCCACGCCACAGCTAACTGCACCACCACCTGATACGGAACTTGTTAGCAGGAGGCAGCATTTCATGGTTGAACAGTACGTGTGCACACCCCTCCATGTACTGACTGATGGTTCGGCCCCATTCAACTTCTGGGTCTCCAAATTGTCCACGTGGCCAGAGTTAGCATTTTATGCCTTGGAGGTGCTGGCCTGCTCGGCGGCCAGCGTTTTGTCTGAACGTGTATTCAGCATGGCAGGGGGCGTCATTACTGACAAACGTGGCCGCCTGTCCACAGCCAACGTGGACAAGCTGATGTTCATAAAAATGAACCAGGCATGGATCCCACAGGACCTGTGCCTCCCCTGTGCAGAATAGACATTTATAACTGCCTCCCCCTCAACCATGTATTCTTGTACTCCGGGGCACTTCTTTATTGAATCCTCATTTTTTAACTTTACCATGATCTTGCGGTGCAACACAAAGTTGAATGAACCTCTCCTCTGTCTGGGTGGTGTGGCCGAAATAACTGAAAGTGGCCTTCTCCGGTGGTGGGTGATATGACGCATGATTCCTTGCTGTGGGACCTCTCTCCTCGGTCTGGGTGCCTGTCCTAAATAACTGAAAGTAGCGTTCTCCAGTGGTGGGTGATATGACGCATGATTCCTTGCTGTGGGACCTCTCTCCTCTGTCTGAGTGCTGGGTCCGAAATAACTGAAAGTGGCCTTCTCCAGTGGTGGGTGATATGACACATGATTCCTTGCTGTGGGATCTCTCTCCTCTGTCTGGGTGCTGGGGCCGAAATAACTGAAAGTGGCCTTCTGCGGTGGTGGGTGATATGACGCATCATTCCTTGCTGTGGGACCTCTCTCCTCTGTCTGGGTGGTGGGGCATAAATAACTGAAAGTGGCCTTCTCCAGTGGTGGGTGATATGACGCATGATTCCTTGCTGTGGGACCTCTCTCCTCTGTCTGGGTGCTGGGCCGAAATAACTGAAAGTGGCCTTCTCCAGTGGTGGGTGATATGACGCATGATTTCTTGCTGTGGGACCTGTATCCTCGGTCTGGGTGCTGGGCCGAAATAACTGAAAGTGGCCTTCTCCAGTGTTGGGTGATATGACGCATGATTCCTTGCAGTGGGACCTCTCTCCAATTGATATTGGTTAAATTTTATTTATTTTATTTTAATTCATTTCCCTATCCACATTTGTTTGCAGGGGATGTACCTACATTTTGCTGCCTTTGGCAGCCCTCTAGCCCGTTCCTGGACTATTTTACAGCCTTTTTAGTGCCTAAAAGTTCGGGTCCCCATTGACGTCAATGGGGTTCGGGTTCGGGATAAAGTTTGGGTCGAGTTCGGATCCCGAACCCGAACATTTTCGGGAAGTTCGGCCGAACTTCCTGAACCCGAACTTCCAGGTGTACGCTCATCTCTAGTGGACAGTTTTTAAAAGGGTTTTCATGAATTCTCGAAAGTAAATAACATTAATGCTTATGAAAATGTGTAGAAATCTGACTCTCTTCCTTCTGGGATTTGCATCCCCACCTATCCATTGGTTAAACTTGATGGAAATGTCGTTTTCCCCCAGCGCCTCCCCAACGGCACTGACAGGAGGGTATCCCCGCCCCCTGGACAGGAAACAACACTTGATCTCCAGACTAAAAAGGCCTCCTCTCCTTACCTAAGCCAGTGTTGTTTCCTGTCCTCAGACGGTGTGGATGCTCCAGCCAGTGGATGAAGATCGCAAGGCCTTACACCTTATCCCCAGCCGGGAGGGCCGTTGCAGAGGCCGGGGGTTCCGGGGATGCTTGGGCTCCCTTCTCCGGCCTTAGGTGTAAGCCCTTCTGTGGAAGGCGACCCCGGGCTCCTATCTCAATCAGGAGGTTCCTGGATCCGACACATGGCGCCCTGGCAGGCGGGGCCTACTCTGCGGGCAGCAGCGGGTCCCGTAGTGATGACGTCGTGACGTGGCGACGTTGTGCGTCATGATGTCACGCTGTGCGCGACGCGAGGAGGAGCCAGAGTGGGAAATTTAAAAAATTAAGCTGATCAGGAGGCAGCAGTGGCGTTCCGCCTTCTTCCAGCTCCTGCGCTATGTCTGCTCCCCAGGAAGATGTGTCCCGCAAGCCTGCAGATCCAGGCAGTGCCCTTAGCCCGGTAAGCCTCCTCTCATAACAGCATGTTACATCAGGCACTTTTAAATGCAAGTCACCACTCTGGTGTTTCGGTGGTGGAGGTAATAATAACAAATATGTGATAGCCCAGTTTTCAAATTGTTTTTTTAGGGCAAAGATACCTCCACTGCCAGGGCTTCGGTAGAGTCAGGACGTAAAAAATGTCCAGTCTGCAAAAGTCTTTCCTCAAAATCGAAAAATTCTCTGTGCACTAAATGCACTGAAAAAATTGTATCTGAGGAGTCTCCCTCCCTGATTGAATCTATGCGCAGCATGATCAGAGAAGAAGTGAATGCAGCAGATGAATCATGACTACCACCTGCCTCTCCTCAGGCCTCCACCTCTCATAAGACTCACAGTCCCTGTATTGTGAGTCGGATTTGGATGAAGGAGAAATCCTTGAGGGCAGTTCTGATTCCTCAAATGATGGTTATGGAAAACCACTATTCATACCGGAAGAATCACAGAGTCTTCTGAAAACAATAAGACAGAGGATGGACATAGAAGACCCCAAGGAGAGTCGAACAGTACAAGACCAGATGTTTCAGGGTCTTGGAGAAAAAAGGAAACGGGTCTTTCCGGTACACAACAGTGTAAAAGATCTAATTGCTAGGGAGTGGAGAGATACGGAGAAAAGGAACCCAATTTCAAACGCCTTCAAAAGGAAATACCCGTTTACAGATTCCGAAGCAGAATTCTGGAACAAGACGCCAAAGGTAGACGCGCCAGTAGAGCGTATCTCCAAGAAGACCTCGCTACCATTTGAAGACATGGGTTTGTTGCGTGATCCCATGGACAAAAAATGCGAGACTTTACTCAGAAAGGCGTGGGAAACGAATACTGCAATGCTGAGGCCCAGCATCTCCTCCACCTGTACAGCCAGATCTTTAGCAGTCTGGTTGGACCAACTAGAAAGCCATCTGGCAGCAAGAACACCTAGAGAAGAAATCCTGGCCTCCCTACCAACCCTTAAACAAGCAACAAACTTTCTTACTGACGCCTCTGCTGATTTAGTGAAGTTATCAGCCAGATCAGCCGCAATATCTAATGCAGCAAGAAGAACAGTCTGGCTGCGGTCTTGGACAGGGGATGCATCCTCAAAAAAAGGTTTATGCGCTATACCCTGTGAGGGAGATCGTCTCTTCGGATCTGTCCTAGACGACATTCTGGAAAAAGTGTCGGACAGAAGGAAGGGTTATCCGACTGAGAATCGTTTTTTCCAACAGAGGCGGTCCTTTCGGAACCAGAAGAACCGACAAAGGGCAGACCAAAAGAAGAAGGACTATACAGGCAGATGGCAGTCCTTGAGGGCTAGAGGAAAGGGCTTCCTGTTTAACCAAGAATAAAACCCTTCAAAATCCTCCCAATGACACCAGAAGTCCTATCGGAGCACGGTTGAGGAATTTTGTACCCGAATGGGAAAAAATAAACACCTCTCCTTGGATATTAAACTCTATTCGGGAGGGCTTTGCCCTGGAATTCAATTCCCATCCAGGCCGCCATTATGTAATAAATCAGCCAATACCTCACTTTCAGAAACAGACGTCCTTGGAATCAGAGATACTTCTGCTTCTTCAAAAACAAGTCTTGATCCCGGTTCCGGAACATCAGGAGAAAGGGAAAATTGGAGAGTAAAATTCTTCTATCAGGAAGCCAGACGGGTCATTCAGGCTCATAATAAACCTGAGGAAGCTAAACAAGTATCTTGCATACAAAAGATTCAAGATGGAGACCATCAACTCGACTGAATCTCCTTCCTCATAATTGTTTTATGGTGACGATGGATCTTCAGGATGCATATTACCACGTGCCAATCCGCAAGATTCACCAGAAATATCTTAGGATCGCGGTCTACATAGGAAATCATCTCCGCCATTTTCAGTTTCAGGCCCTGCCTTTCGGGTTATCTTCGGCACCTCGAATATTTTCCAAAATAATTTAAGAGATTACAAGTCATCTACATTTACAAGGAATACTAATAATTCCTTATCTGGACGACTTCCTGATAGCGGCCAAGACAGAAGAAGAGCTTCTGCTTCACCTACATCAGGTAAAACAGACCTTCCTTAACCTAGGTTGGGTTATAATTCACAAAAAATCAGATTTTGTTCCTTCAACCAGGAAGATATTCCTAGGAGTCCTCCTAGATTCCAGTCGGCAGATGTGCTTACTTCCAGATCAAAAGCAAGACATCATAGATCATCAGGTGGCTCAGTTTTGCAGTCTGAAAAATTCCACAATCAGGAACATCATGACCGTGCTAGGCAATCTGATATCCACTATACCGGCAGTACGTTGGGCACAAACCCACACGAGAACACTACAAGCCTTTCTCCTAAATGCCTGGGACGGTACCCAGACCTCCTTGGCAAATAAGCTAACTCTACCACAAAGGGTGCTACGATCCCTGGCCTGGTGGAGAATAAGAAGAAAGCTACAAACTGGAGTCTATTGGCGGCAAAAGGATCCATCTGTGATAAGTACAGACGCCAGCAGCAAAGGTTGGGGAGGACATACCTAAGCAGGCAGACAATAAAAGAAGACGACTGGGTTCGGAATCCCGATATCTTTCATCAGATAACCTTAAGATGGGGGGTTCCAGCCTTGGACTTGTTTGCGAACAAAGTCAACAGAAGGGTGAAAAAATTTTGTTCTCTGTCCCCACAGGACAAGCCAGAATTTGTAGACGCACTGTCTCGCCCTTGACCCAAGGATCTGCTATACGCGTTTCCACCCTTCAGTCTAATTCCCAAAGTTCTGATGAAGATAGTGGAGGAGAAAGCACAGGTGATCCTCATTGCTCCTTACTGGCCAAAAAGGGCCTGGTTCTCCCTGCTCCTAAAACTATCAGGAGGGGAATACTGGACAATACCTGCCATATCAAATCTCCTATTCCAGGGACCAGTCTGCCACCCAAAGGTTCCTCAGCTCAGGTTGACGGCCTGGAGGTTGAGCGCCAATGCCTGAAGATGAAGGGGCTCTCCGATCCAGTAATCTCCACCATCTTAAGAGGTAGGAAAACTCTAACCTCTAAAATATATCTTAGAGCTTGGAGGACCTTTTTGGACTACGCAGAAAATAAGAACAGTCTGCATCTATTGTCAAATGTACCCACCATTTTAGACTTCCTTCAGTCAGGATTGGACAAGGGCCTTAAACCTTCTACCTTACCTGAGTGCAGGTTTCAGCCCCGAGTATTTTTTGGGATAAAAAACTGATCAAACAGTTTTTCAAAGGTGCTGTTAGAATTGCCCCTACTGTCCGTCCAACTGTTCTTGCCTGGGACTTAAACCTAGTCCTTACAGCTCTGATGGAGTCTCCTTTTGAACCCCTTGAGACTATTCCCATCAGGCTTTTGACTCTAAAAACCGCCTTTCTCCTGGCAATAACGACTGCAAAAAGAATAGGCGAAATTCAGGCTTTTTCTTGTCGGGCCCCCTACCTAAAAGTTTTGGATGACCGCATAATACTTAAGCACTGTCCAGCCTTTCTCCCAAAGGTAGTATCTGAATTCCAATGCAATTTGGAGGTAGTTTTACCATCTTTTTGTGCTTCGTCTTCCACAGATCAAGAAAGGAGATTCCATAATCTGGATGTGAGACGCTGCTTGCTCACCTATCTTGAAAGATCGAAAGACTTTAGGCAGTCGGATCATCTTCTTCTCCAGTTCCAGGGGCAAAATAAAGGGCAAGCAGCCAGAAAGCCTACTATTGCCTGATGGATAAGGGACTCTATCTCGTTATGTTACTCGACCAAAAACCTGCCAACTCCACCAGGACTTAAGGCCCACTCTACGAGGGCTGTGTCAACGTCTTGCGCTGAGAAAGCTACTATATCCATTGATCAAATTTGCAAGGCAGCAGCCAGGGCCAGGCCCATGACCTTCTTTAGGCATTATAGGCTAGATGTAGCTCATAATCAGGACTTATCCTTTGGCCGTAGAATCTTTTCGGCAGTAGTCCCTCCCTAATACGTACTGATTCTCTGTTAATCCTCCTGTCAGTGCCGTTGGGGAGGCGCCGGGGAAAAGGGTTAATTACTCTTACCGGTAATTGGATTTTCCAATAGCCTCCCCAACGGCACTGGGGATTCCCTCCCTTAAATTTCTTTTCTTTTATTTTTTGATCTGGTAAGAATGTTATTACCTTGTGATCTTGTCTAAGATGGTTTAATAATAATTATTTTTCTTGCATCATTCCGGGTCCTTGGTTATTGACTGGCTTAGGTAAGGAGAGGAGGCCTTTTTAATCTGGAGCTTCAGTGTTGTTTCCTGTCCATGGGGCGGGGATGCCCTCCTGTCAGTGCCGTTGGGGAGGCTATTGGAAAATCCAATTACCGGTAAGAGTAATTAACCCTTTTCAACCGTATTAACTATATAACATGCAACACAAAATGTGGGGTACTTTTTCTCCTATTAACCCTTGTGAAACATTAATTATTTGAGGCAAAATCTAAATGCTATTGGAAAAAATTAAATTTAGCATTTTCATTGCCCAATTTTAATACATTTTATGAAACACTTGTAGGGTCTAAATGCTCACTTCACCCTTATATAAATTTCTTGAGGGGTGTAGTTTCCAAACTGGGGTCACTTATAAGGGGTTTCCACTGTACAGGTACCTCAGGGTCTCAACATTGCACTCGAAAACCATTCCTGCAAATTCTTCCCTCTAACACCTAAATGTCACTGCTTCCCTTCTTACTTCCACAATGTGCCCATACAGCAGTTTACGACCATATTGGTGTTCCCACATTGAGGGAACATGGTATCCGATTGTGAAGTGGTTTTTCTCCTATTAGCCTTTTATCAAAATGAAAATTTGGAGCTAAAACAAAAAAAAATTGGGAACAAATGGGATTTTGCATTTTCATAGTCCAACAATTATTTCTATGTAACACCTTTGGGGTCAAAATAGTTACTACACCCCTAGTTCCGAAAAGTATTAAAAATTACATATCCGTACGTTTTTAATTAAAAAATAAAATACACTACACATTTCGTATTGCCGCATCCGTAACAACCTGATCTATAAAAGGATTATGCTACTTTTACCGCACAGTGAACACCATTAAAAAAAAAAAAAAAAATATGACCTAATTCTAATTTTGCCCACCTCACTTCCTAAAAAATGGTATAAAAAGTGATAAGAAAAAAAAGACATAAGTACCCCAAATTAGTACCAATCAAACCGTCACCTCATGCTGCAAAAGATGAACCCCCAGAAAATGGAGACAAAAAAACAAGCGATCAAAAAGTCCAATATAGACCAAAATAGTACCAATCAAACATCACCTCATCCCCCTACAGAAGACAATCGCCCCAAATTAAAAAAAATAAATAAATGGCTTTCTGAAAATGGAGACACAAAAACATCATTTTTTTTTCAAAAATGCTTTTATTGTGTAAAACCGATTTTTTTTTTTTTTTAAATAGACATAATAGGTATTGCTGCATCCATAATAGCCTTCTCTATAAAAATAGAACTTGATCTAACCTGTCAGGTGAGCATTGTAAAAAACAAAAAATAAAAAAAGCCATTTTTTTGTTACCTTGCCTCATGAAAAGTGTAATATAGAGTGATCAAAAATCATATGTACCCCAAAATAGTACCGATAAAACTGTCTAATGCAGGGATTGCATCGGGGGTTCTTTCAATGTGACATGGTGCCAAAAATCCAGTCCAGCAAAATCTGCCCTCCAAAAACTATATGGCAGTCCTTTCCTTCTGAACGCTGCTGTCCGCCCCTACAGCAGTTTATGACCACATGTGGGGTGTTTCTGTAAACTGTAGAATGAGAGTAATAGATATTGAATTTAGTTTGGCTGTTAACCCTTGCTGTGTTACAGGAAAAAATGGATTTAAAATTGGAAAATCTGCCAAAAAAGTGAAATTTAGAAATCTCATCTGCGTTTTCCTTTAATTCTTGTGGAACACATAAAAGGGTTAACAGAGTTTGTAAAATCAGTTTTGAATAACTTGAGGGGTGTAATTTATAAAATGGGGTCTTTTATAGGTGGTTTCTACTATGAAAGCCCCACAAAGTGACTTCATAACTGAACTGGTCCTTAAAAAAGTGGATTTTGGAAATTTTCTTAAAAATGTTAAGCATTGCTTCCAAAATTCTAAGCCTTCTAACGTCTTTAAAAAATAAAAATGACATTTACAAAATGATGCCAACATAAAGGAGACATGTGGGGAATGTGAAGTAATAACTATTTTGCGAGTTGTCACTATTTGCCTTAAAAGCAGACAAATTCAGATTTAGAAAATTATAAATGTTTCCAAATTTCTGTAAATTTAGGATATTTTTATAAATAAAGGTGGTTTATATTGAGTCAAATTTAGCACTAACATGAAGTACAATCACAGAATGGCTTGGATAAGTAAATATGTAAAAGGAGAAAAGAAGTGAGGGTTAATCAGACCTTGAGGAAATATATCCTAAAGATTGGATCAACTGGAGGTGCCAGAGGGTGAGGAGAGATGGTGAGAAGATTAGATATAAAAGGTGTAAAGTGAACAAATAAAAGGTATTAAAGATATTGATAACTGGAAGGGAAATTAAGATCGTAGGAGAAAGCGGAAATGGAGAAAGGGTTGACTGTGGGGTAAACCATGCAGATAGTCAATTAAGATGTGAAGTACATATAATAGGCAAAGTGTCTTATGGCCAGTGGGTACCAAAGTTCGACCCCAGGCACATGGACAATTTTAAATCCCCACTTGAGGGAGCCAAAACCCTTATTAGACCTAAGAAATTAGTTGTTGTCACCACTTTAAGAGCTTAGTGAAGAAAATCGAGCACCCGGTGGTAAAATATTATCGTTATAGATATGGTGCCATAGACAAAAAAAAACAGTAACTAAGAGTTGAGAACACCGTACCAACAGGTTAAAAAAGGCAGTACAAATAAATTAAATGGCAATATCAATAGGATAAAAACAGAAGATGTTCACTCACTTCACAGGGGGGTGGTAGCCCGGATAAACTCAAGACACCAGGATACCAATTAACCCCCCTTTGCCTGGATCGCCTGTAGAATAGAGGAAGATGAATGCAGCCAACGTTATAAACAGGACTTCTAGTCAGCTTCTTTATGGGCTTGTTAAAATCCAACTCAACGCGTTTCGGGGTGTAGTAATTAACCCCTTCATCAGGAGCAACATGTACATTAGTGAAGTAGACATACCTTGCTTATATGGGATGAGAAAGGGGATGAAAATCTCGCCAAGAAGGAGGAGGAAGCTCAGAAGCCAAGGCAAAAATGGATGCTTCCGGTTGGTGTGCATCGGGTTATGCGCTCCAGCTTGTGGCGCATACAACTTCCGGCCCTGCGCGAGAAGGCCGGAAGGGTACTGTCATTGCTGATGCATTCCACTATGGAACGCATTGTGTGCCGCTCTAAATGGAGAGCATTATTCTCTCCTGAAACTGGGCATGGAGCATAATTGTTATGATATTATACGGATGTTAATAATATATAAGACAGATGGTCATACTATAATGAGGGATTAGAAAATCCCAAGATTCAAATTAATATAAAAAAATAATATGGAAGGGAGAGGGAAGGGAATGCCCTATAAGCAAGGTGATCTACTTAAAAAACACGGTATATATGAGATAAATAGATATTTGAACATACAAAATTTGAAAATAAAATAAAAGTAGGTGGAAACATACAGATACAAAAAAATAAAAATAAAATATTGTATAATATATATATATATATATATATAATATATATTGTGGTAAGGTGCAAGGTACCGTTGTCGACGGGAGGTACGTGTCACCGAGGTTCCTGGCCTCGGTGAGGTGAGAGCCGGGTTTTACGTGTCAGCAGCAGCTAGTGCTGCTTGACATTGATAGTTAGTTTGGCTGCAAAGGCAATCCGGGCCGGCTCTTACTGGGAGTAGGCAAAGAGTTGGGTGGGTGCCTACTCCCCACGGTCCAGGCCGGACTTTGCCGGGCTTTAAAAAGGCAGCCACATCAGCAGGTGGAAGTGATTGTCCTGGAGCTGCTGTTAGGCTGTGGAATCACTTGCGTTTGGGAGTTCTGATCCATTCTGTGCTACGTGGAGTTCTCTGGGCTGGAAGCAAGAGCCCAAGCGAGTGCAGACGGCCTGAAAGCCCGAGGTGGATTGTCCTGCGGCTGGGCTGACAGCCAGGTGCGAACCTGCACCTAAAACCTCCCAGGTGATTGTAACCTGCATTGGACTGTTTTGTTTTGCATCACGTTTTTCTGCTGTGTGTCAATTAACACCAAGAGACTGTTTACTGTTTGTTTTGTGCAAGTGTGAATAAAACACTGTTTACTGCACTTTCTGGACTCCCTTTTGCCTCTGTACTGCACCCGCACCGCTATCTACCAGAGCGACTCCCCACAATATATATATATATCTATCTATCCAGAAAATCACAGGGCAGCACTCCTAGCTTCAAGTAGTTCAGGTGCCAGCGTTAACTCCTTGGTCCTGGGGTCCAAACACAATCCAAATAAATATAACGCAGCACTCATTGGATAAAAAGGTTAAAAAAATGTGATATTTATCACATTTGGCTCTCTCACAGAGCCATTATCAAGCGAAAGTGAAACATACAATAAAGTGACTGTGCATATATAGAGACATTGCAGGAAGTAATCAGTGCTAATTTCCTGATTAGTTACACACTGGTATACAAACTCAATAAAAAAACAATTCATTATCATGTGACAATTCATGGTGTAGCAGCCTTCTAACGTGATAGTAATTAAAACATCCATGGCTTGCTCAATCACAATTCACACCTGTAAGAAAATCGCAGATCACAGGAATCTATAAGCTTCAGTTACCTTGTACTCTCGCCGCACTATGTCAAAGATGGAGCATCGCTCCATCTCGGCGTGTCACTCTGCTTACTGCGCCTGTGCTACCCTCATGGCATAGTGCATCGTGAACCGGACGCTCGGGGTGGGTCAGTATCGCAACATGCGAATGTTTGACTCCGCCTCCCACCCTGTTTGTTTCTGTATATCACAGGTCGAATCTTTAGAGAGGCATTATAGTTGCCACATGTGAACGTTAGGCCAATTGCCAGTATCTCATCAAGTAGCGACTCTGTGCCATCCATCGCTATATACATTAAATATACGCAGCCAGGCGCTACTTGCACTGAAGACAACAGTAAATACTTTGCAAAGACACAAGCCTAGGGTATTGGTTCCAGCTGGAGCTGGACTTGAACCGCTTCTTCAGGTCTCTGAAGCTGAGGGTGTGGTTCGACTCCAGTTCCTCTGGAACCATAGGGAGTGGTGTACCACCACTTTATATTTGAACACTATTGTGGTTGTTTTTGTATCTATGAATGATTTGTATTACATGATTTGTATCACATGATTGTCACATGATCCTGTAATTGAATTTACTTCAGTTCCTGTTGGGTATATATACCTCACAGTATGCTCTTGTTCTTTGCTTGAGAAAGGCTGTAGTTCAGAAACAAAACGTTGCATCACATGGGTGAATAAAAGAATGCTCTCATGTGATGCACTTTACCTGAGAGCGTTAGAAGGCTGCTACACCATGAATTGTCACATGAGAATGTATTTTTTTTTTAATGAGTTCTTATATGCACCAGTGTGTAACTAATCAGGAAATTAGCACTGATTACTTCCTGCAATGTCTCTATATATGCACAGTCACTTTATTGTATGTTTCACTTTCGCTTGATAATGGCTCTGTGAGAGAGCTGAAACGTTGCCTGTATCAACATGTGTTGAACAAATATCACTTTTTTTTTTACTTTTTTATCCAATGAGTGCTGCGTTATATTTTTTTGGATCATATATATATATATATATATATATATATATATATTATAGAAGAATGGCAGCACTGACAAAAAATGGTTGGAAAGGTTGGGTGCATGTTCACCATGGAATGGGCTGCTAACCTTTTTGTATATAGATGGAAAAACGAACAGCACTCCTGGAATCCACAAAAAGGTTTTTCTTTTATTTACCCATGTGATGCCACGTTTCGGCTCTGAACTAGAGCCTTTCTCAAGCAAAGAACAAGTGCATACTGTGAGGTATATATACCCAACAGGAGGTGAAGTCAATTCAATTACAAGATCATGTGACAATCATGTGATACAAATCATTCATAGATACAAAAACAACCACAATAGTGTTCAAATATAAAGTAATCAGTGCATAGATTCATACAAGTGACATCATAATGTATTGAAGTACGCCTATAGAGAGCAATGTAGTGTCACTATATTAATACATAAAGTGCAAGTGCGATATAGACTACAACCTGTTCCAAAGTTCCTAGATCAGGTGTAGCACATCATGCGTAATGAGGGAGAAGAGATCAGGGGGGAATGGACAAAACAATACCAATCGGGTATATACATCCACATAGAGTCTTCTTAGCATTATCCAAACCACATTGCGCCTGCTCCAGGTTGCCACCATTGATTGCGTGGTTGCAGAACCCACTGCACATGCGTTAAATCCCGACGCACACGCACTGGGACCCAGCACCACGGCAGCGATCTTTAAACAGGTAATAGACCGGACGGGCAGTTAGCGCATGCCCGTAGTTATCATCGAGAGTCAGGCGCCATCTACCTTCATGGCAGTCTTGCTTTTCAGACACTAACCCCAAATACACAGCCATTATACTAAACAAGGGCAAAGTGTGTACGGTGGGAGGGGATCGTCCTTAGCACTGGATTATCCACCTCCCCCACCGGAAAATGACCTGTGGAATACCGCATGTCAATACGGACAGCCACCAGATCTAACCAGTGGTCCATTATCACATCACATAGCCCAAGAGGGATCTCCTCTGTATCTGGCTGATGGGGTATACAGACAAAATCCGGCAAAAAGAGGCATATGCAGAGAAAGTTGTACATGGTGCAATTTGGATAGGGATAAAGCGGTGGTTCAGTAAATATATCAAAGTGTCACTTATTCCCGACGGTTATGTTGGTCCAAAGTCCTTGATCTCCTCTCTTCAATAGTGTATGTATTATAAAGTAGAGTTGTTTCGATACCAAAATTTTGATTCGGTATCGATACTATAAAAAAGTATTGCGATACTCGATACCATTCGATACCACGCAAAAAAAATAAAAAGCAAAAAAAAGTCACGTGCATTCCACATTTTATGGAACGGCCGGGCCATGATACAACAGTCCTATCCTATTTTTGGGGGGGACAAGGCGACTAAAAGAAAATGGCGAATCGTGTAGTTTTTATTTTAATTTTTTCTTTAACGGTGCGGGCGTTCACCACATAAAAGAGGATTTTTTTAATATTTTGGTGTACTTTTTTTAAACTTTTTTTTTTTTTTTTATACAGTTTATTTATTAACTTTTCCCCCCCTTAGGGGCTAGAACCTGAGATCTTCTCATCCTATTCACCTTAATAGAGCTCTATTAGAGTGAATAGGGCGTCACACTCTCCCTGCTGCCCTGTGCACAGTACACACAGCAGCAGGGAGCTGACCATGGCAGCCAGGGCTTCAGTAACGTCCTGGTTGCCATGGTAACCGATCGGAGCCACCAACAAGGAGGAGGTGAAGGGACCCTGTGGCCACTGCCACCAATGACTTCAATACTGGGGGGGGGGAGGAAGAGGGGGATGGGGTACTGGCCAATCTAATCTTTAATACTGGGGACAGGGGGGGCGCACACTGGCCACCAATGTTTTAATACTGGGGGGGAGCAGGAGGGCACACTGGCCACCAATGTTTTTAATACTGGGAAGGGGGTGGGGCATCGCACTGGCCACCAATGATAAGTATAACCATTGATATACAAACACAGGCAGCAGGAATACACTGTCGGCACCTGCCTGTGACCGAGCGCTGCGATACGCGGCAATTAACCCCTCAGGTGCGGCACCTGATGGGTTAGCTGCCACGGATCACAGTGCTCAGTGACAGGCAGCTGCCGGCAATATATTCCCGCTGCCTGGTTACTTGTCATTGGTGGCCAGTGCTCCTGCCTCTCCTCCACCCCCCTCCCTCTATTAGTTGCAGCGGCAGCACAGGGTGAGGGAGAGAATGCCTCCTTCTCCCCTGTGCTGCTGAGAAGAACATGGCCGCGCTGAGAGCTGCGCAGCCACGTTCTCTGATACTGGGCTGTGCGGCAGCACAGCGTAGTATCAATAAAACACCAATCCTGGTATCGAGCTTGATACAGGAGCGCCCCTGTGAAAAAGCAGGAAGCGAAACGCGCGTTGGGGCTGAGGTGACTGGCGTCCATCCTTGTTCGGTATTGTATCCTCCCGTAAGTGCACCTTAGAGTTAGCTGTGGTTGATTAATTTCCTCATGTATTTGTACATCTGACTTTTCCCTCTCTGAACAGAGCGCATATGTTTTACTCTTCCCGGGTACCATGTGATTGACTTGGACCCCGGACGATACCCATGGGCTCAGTTTGTTGTTCAGAGTGGGCAACAGAGTAAGTGAGGAAAGCCATATATTCGTTAGGTATTATACCTTTCACAATTTACGTATTATAATTTTGGCTAATATAGGCGGGAGAGATCCTTACTGATCAGGGGTGTACGCCCCTCCACTTGTTGGTAGTCTATTTATCTTTATGTAATCATGGATTTTATGTATAATGTTTTAATGATTGATCAATAAAGGAACTTTTGTTATAAATCGGCGCATGACCTTTTTTTTGTTGGAGGTACTTGCATATATACCTACAGTTGACGCAACTTAAACATGGGAAACATCCCAGTCCACGCTGCATCAAAGTAGTCTGTCTCATAGTTCCTTTTGATTCAATGTCTGCCTTTACAAGTTAGTCTCGCAAATACCTCGACCGTCGATATGAGAATAATGGGGGACATTAAAATTCTGAGATGTCCCCATAGCAGCCTCCCAGTATACCCCAATGTGTCTTGATAATTTTGTTGATACTAGGACTTATTTAATTGTATGTAGAGACAAATGGGAGTCTACTGGGTTTCTGCTTAGGACCCTGATTCATCAATGTGTTCTGCCTATCCAATTGTCGTATATTTTTCTTATGCTCAATAATAAATTGGTGTGAGTAGCCTCTTTCCAGAAATGTATTCGTCATAACATCTAGGGTCACATCATTCTCATATCGAAGGTCGAGGAATTTGTGAGACCAACTTGTAAAGGCAGACATTGAATCAAAAGGAACTATCAGACAGACTACTTTGATGCAGCTTGGACTGGGATGTTTCCCATGTTTAAGTTGCGTCAACTGTAGGTATATATGCAAGTGCAAAACATTTATTCACCCCATCACAGGGGCCTCTTTTGATATTAAATTCCATTTGACATGTACTTCAAGTTATGTGATCTATGTATTGTCCTGTCCGTGCAATGTGTTGTATGTAGGTGAAACCTCTACGGAACTGAAAACTCGCCTTAATAATCATAGATATACTATAAGGAAAAAACTTGCAGATTTACCTATGTCCAAACACTTTATGGAGACTGGACACACGGAACGGGATCTAAAATGTTGGATTATTGACCATATGCCTCCTCCTAGGAGAGGGGGTGATAGACTTAAACTTTTAAAACGGAGAGAGCTACAATGGATATATACATTAGATTGTCTGAAACCTAATGGTCTCAATGTTGAATTTAATCTTTTGGGGTAGTGCAAGGAGGGTTTTGGCTTGCCCCCTCTCCTGTGGTGTGTGCTTTTCTTTCTCCTCTTGGTTGTAGACAGAAGTTATAGAACTATTTGTGCTATATTATATTAATGCTATTTTTTTTAATCTTTTTATAGTATGTACACTATTGAAGAGAGGAGATCAAGGACTTTGGACCAACATAACCATCGGGAATAAGTGACACTTTGATATATTTACCGAACCACCGCTTTATCCCTATCCAGATTGCACCATGTACAACTTTCTCTGCATATGCCTCTTTTTACCGGATTTTGTCTACATACCCCATCAGCCAGATAGAGAGGAGATCCCTCTTGGGCTATGTGATGGGATAACGGACCACTGGTTAGACCTGATGGCTGTCCGTATTGACATGCGGTATTCCACAGGTCATTTTCCGGTGGGGGAGGAGGACAATCCTGTGCTAAGGACGATCCCCTCCCACCGTACACAGTTTGCCCTTATTTAGTATAAGGGCTTTGTATTTTGGGTTAGTGTCTGAAAAGAGGGCAAGACTGCCATGAAGATAGATGGCGTCTGACTCTCGATGATAACTACGGGCATGCGCTAACTCCCCGTCCAATCTATTACCCGTTTTAAAGATGGCTACCGCGGTCCTGGGTCCCAGTGCGTGTGCGCCGGTATTTAGTTCATGCACAGTGGGTTCTGCAACCACGCAATCAATGGTTGCAACCTAGAGCAGGTGCAATGCGCTTTGGATAACGCTAGGAAGACTCTATGTGGATGTATATGCATATACCCGATCTGTATTGTTTTGTCCATTCCCCCTGATCTCTTCTCACACATTACACATGATGTGCTACACCTGATCTAGGAACTTTGGAACAGGTTGTAGTCTATATCGCACTTGCACTTTATGTATTGATATGGTGACACTACATTGCTCTCTATAGGCGTACTTCAATACATTATGATGTCACTTCTATGAATCTATGCACTGATTGCTTTATATTTGAACACTATTGTGGTTGTTTTTGTATCTATGAATGTTCTGTATCACATGATTTGTATCACATGATCTCTATCACATTATTTGTATCACATGATGTGTATCATATGATTTGGATCACATGATCCTGTAATTGAATTGGCTTCACTTACTGTTGGGTATATACCTCACAGTATGCACTTGTTCTTTGCTTGAGAAAAGCTCTAGTTCAGAGCCGAAACGTTGCATCACATGGGTGAATAAAAGAAAAACCTTTTTGTGGATCCCAGGACTGCTGTTCGTTTTTCCATCTATATATATATATATAAATATATATATATATATATATATATATATATATATATACACACACACACATGTATACTCATACGCTATAATTCTAAATTAGAGTTATTGTGTGTATATATACCTATATTTATATATATATATATATATATATATATATATGTATTAACATATATATACAAGCATAAATATAAGTATAAATGTAAACACAAATATACTGTAAGTATAGACATAAGTGTATTAAATGAGTAATATGTAAAAAAGTATAAATAATTACAAATGAAAGGCTATTGGGTCAATTAATAAGAGAGTTCAAACGTATTTTCAAATTATGATTTGAAACCCGGATAATGGTTATATATGCAGTATTCGAGATGCATGGAAATGGCTCAATAATGAACGTACTCTAGGGTTTCATTTAATTCATATAGAGTTAAGGTGTTAATTTGGTGTATCCAAAACATCTCTTTCCGACATAGCTGTTGGAAAGAGACGGATACTTATTTAAGCTGAATTACTTTAAGGCTAGTCGGATCACCATCGTGTACAGTGGCAAAGTGTTTGGACACGCTGTGGGTCATAATTTTTCTGCTGATATTGGAGCGATGCTCGTTCATCCGCTCCCGCAAGGTTTGTGTGGTGGGACCCACATAGAACAGATTACAGGGGCATTGTAATAAATATATTATGTCAGTGCTGCCACACGTCATGTGATGTAAAAACTGGATTTTCTCTTTGGGGTGTGGTATGTAAACCTCTCCCGTGGCACATACCATCATGTTGCAGGACTTACATTTACGTGCCCCGCATTTTAAAAGAACCTTTGGTTTCTATGGTGCTGGATGTTTGTTTTAAAAATAAAATATTTTTCAGTTTGGAATCTGAGGGGATGGTCAAGTTTTTTGGACATGAGGGGGCCAACATATTTTTCAGGGTTTTTGCCCTGCGGAATGTGAGGTTGGGCTGTTTGGGGAGATCTTTACATAAAATAGGGTCCTTTAATAGGATTGCCCAGTGTTTAGTTAAGATTTGTCGGATGAGTTTATGGTTGCGGTTGTATCTCGTTATCAGGCCTGGTCTCTGGCGATGTGAGGATGTCTTTATACTGTTTTTTGGTTTTAATCTATCATTGTCAATTTAAAACTTAACCTTTAACGGTAATGCAACTAGAAAAATAGGCCCCAAAAAATAATAAACGATACAATAAACAAAAATAAACATATCGAGCGTCTGTAGGAGACCCTTGGATAGATAATAACAATAGGTAACCAGAAACACACATGGTATAAGGGTGCACAAAGGAGTAATAGTGCACGGCGGCACCTCAAACTGTAACCATGGTTCCTACCACTCCAGAAGATACGTATCCTTGTAGGCAGTAATCTCACCGTCAGGAAGATGATGATAAGTCTCCTCGGTTGAACTGTCTGACAAGGATAGGGTTAGGTGGACCAGTTAGCTCGTCCTGTTAATGCCCTACAGGACCCTACACTAGTACTATTCACCCAATCGCGGATCCCCGCGGTCAGGTGCTACAGGAACCTAACCCTGGAATTGATGCGCCTTAGTAAGCCCTCTCCTGCCTTTATCCCTACGTTCACGTTTCACTTTTTTTAATTAGTAAAAAAGCTTATCAGGGGAAGTGCAAGGGAGCTGTGGGGCTTCTGGTAACCAGGGTGCATTGGAATAGATGCTAGCCATGCCACCCTGATAGCCAAAAAGGGAGCCAAGATGAGGCTTCAGTTGGACATCATAGCAGTTGGTATAGGAGGGGGACACTTGATGGAAGCCCCCTTCCTCCTTCAAGACGCATGGACATGGACTTGATATGATCCATGGCGGCGGTAACTCCCGCCACCCTTTAAAAACGCCTGCCTTAGATCGAGGTTTGGCTTATGCCCCGCCTTTCTACTAAGCGCTGCGTGTCAAGTCCGCGCATGCGCGGTACTCTGATTCAGCGCAAATAGGAGGCGCGGCATTGAGGGGATGTCGGTGAACATGATGATGTCACCACGTCTAATCCCGTCAGTGCACACGAGACTTGTATGACTGGGTTGCCGGGCGACCAGGACGCAGACCCCGGCCCCTGTCAGATGCGCGGCCGCAGATGAGTAGTCGCGCGATATTGGTGGCACGCAAATCGCCAGGACCGGATAGCATACACCCCCGTACCCTAAGGGAATTAAGTGATGTCATAGCCAGACCTTTATTTCTGATATTTACGGACTCTATACTGACAGAGAATGTTCCACAGGATTGGCGCATAGCAAATGTGGTGCCAATATTCAAAAAGGGTCCAAAAACAGAGCCTGGAAATTATAGACGGGTAAGTTTAACATTTATTGTTGGTAAACTGTTTGAAGGGTTTCTAAGAGATGCTATTTTGGAGTATCTCAATGAAAATAAGCAAATAACGCCATATCAGCATGGCTTCATGAGGGATCGGTCATGCCAAATAAATTTAATCAGCTTCTATGAGGAGGTAAGTTCTAGACTTGACAGCGGCGAATCAATGAATATCATATATCTGGACTTCTCCAAAGCATTTGACACTGTACCTCATAAAAGGTTAGTATATAAAATGAGGATGCTCGGACTGGGAGAAAATGTCTGTATGTGGGTAAGTAACTGGCTGAGTGACAGAAAACAGAGGGTGGTTATTAACGGTAGATACTCAGATTGGGTCACTGTCACTAGTGGGGTACCTCAGGGGTCAGTATTGGTCCCTATTCTCTTCAATATATTTATTAATGATCTTGTAGAAGGCCTGCACAGTAAAATATCTATTTTTGCAGATGACACTAAACTGTTTAAAGTAATTAACACTGAAGAGGACAGTTTTCTGCTACAGAGGGATCTCGATAGATTGGAGGCTTGGGCAGAGAAATGGCAGATGAGGTTTAACACTGACAAATGTAAAGTTATGCACATGGGAAGGAATGCAAGTCACCCGTACATATTAAATGGTAAAACACTCGGTAACACTGACATGGAAAAGGTTCTAGGAATTTTAATAAACAGCAAATTAAGCTGCAAAAACCAGTGTCAGGCAGCTACTGGCAAGGCCAATGAGATAATGGGTTGCATCAAAAGGGGCATAGATGCCCGTGATGAGAACATAGTCCTACCACTTTACAAATCACTAGTCAGACCACATATGGAGTACTGTGTACAGTTCTGGGCTCCTGTGAACAAGGCAGACATAGCAGAGCTGGAGAGCGTTCAGAGTAGGGCAACTAAAGTAAAAACTGGAATGAGGGATCTACAGTATCCTGAAAGGTTATCAAAATTAGGGTTATTCACTTTAGAAAAAAGACGACTGAGGGGAGATCTAATATCTATGTATAAATATATCAGGGGTCAGTACAGAGATCTGTCCCATCATCTATTTATCCCCAGGACTGTAACTGGAGGAAAGAAGGTTTGTACACAAACATAGAAGATGATTCTTTACGGTAAGAGCAGTGAAACTATGGAACTCTCTGCCTGAGGAGGTGGTGATGGTGAGTACAATAAAGGAATTTAAAAGTGGACTGGATGTATTTCTGGAGTGTAATAATATTACAGGCTACAGCTACTAGAGGGGTCGTTGATCCAGGGAGTTATTCTGATTGCCTGATTGGAGTTGGGAAGGATTTTTTTTCCCCTTAAGTGGGGAAAATTGGCTTCTGCCTCACAGGGTTTTTTTGCCTTCCTCTGATCAACTTGTAGGAAACAGGCCGAACTGGATGGACAAATGTCTTTTTTCGGTCTTATATACTATGTTACTATGTAAATACAGCTTTGTTTTGGTGCTATTTGATTGCTGCTGAGATTTTTCATTTTTCTGATATTAATCAAAAAAGACCACAAATTTCTCAAAAAAAGTGTATTTTTAACTTTTTCTGGTAAAATTGTTCAAATATAATTACATTTCTATACAAGTTTGTGTCAGAATTTATTGTGCTACATGTCTTTGATAAAAAGAAATCCAATAAGTGTATATTTATTGGTTTGCGCAAAAGTTATAGCGTTTACAAACTATGGTACAAAAAATGAATTTCCGCATTTTGAAGCAGCTCTGACTTTCTGAGCACCTGTCATGTTTCTTGAGGTGCTAGAATGCCAGGATAGTATAAATACCCCCCAAATGACACCATTTTAGAAAAAAGACACCACAAAGTATTCACGGAGGCGCATGGTGAGTTCATGTATGATTTCATTTTTTTTCACAAGTTAGCAGAAAATGACACTTTCTGAGGAAAAAAAAATAATAATAATAAAGTTTCCATTTCTGCTAACTTCTGTCAAAAAAAAAAATCTCCCACAGACTCACTATGCCAGTCAGTGAATACCTTGGGGTGTCTACTTTCCGAAATGGGGTCATTTGTGGGGTGTGTTTACTGTTCTGGCATTTTGGGCGGGGCCAAATTGTGAGCAACTCTGTAAAGCCCAAAGGTACTCGTTGGACTTTCCGCCACTTTCCGCCCATAGGCTGCCAAAAAGTGGCACACATGTGGTATCGCCGTACTCAGGAGAAGTAGGGAAATGTGTTTTGGGGTGTATTTTTACATATACCCATTCTGGGTAAGAGAAATATCTCTGTAAATTGACAACTTTGTATAAAATAATTTAAAAAGTTGTCATTTACAGAGATATTTCTCACACCCAGCATGGGTATATGTAAAAATTCACCCCAAAACACATTGCCCTACTTCTCCTGAGTACGGCGATACCACATGAGTGACACTTTTTTGCAGCCAAGATGCGCAAAGGGGCCCGAATTCCAATGAATACCTTTAGGATTTCACAGGGAATTTTTACGCATTTGGATTCCAAACGACTTCTCACACATTAGGGGCCCCTAAAATGCCAGGGCAGTATAAATACCCCAAGTGACCCCATTTTAGAAAGAAGACACCCCAAGGTATTCCGTGAGGGGCATGGCGAGTTCATAGAAGATTTTTTTTTTTGGCACAAGTTAGTGGAAATTGATTATTTTTTTTCTTACAAAGTCTCATATTCCACTAACTTGTGTCAAAAAATAAAATTTTACATGACCTCACCATACCCTTCATGGAATACCTTGGGGTATCTACTTTCTAAAATGGTGTCACATGTGGGGTATTTATACTGCCATGGCATTTTAGGGGTCTCTAAAGCGTGAGAAGAAGTCTGGAATCCAAATGGGTAAAAATGCTCTGTGAAATTCTAAAGGTACTCATTGGAATTAGGGCCCCTTTCCGCATCTTGGCTGCAGAAAAGTGTTACTCATGTGGTATCGCCGTACCCAGGAGCAGTAGGGCAATGTGATTTGGGGTGTATTTTTACATATACCCATACTGTGTGTGAAAAATATACCTTTTCCATTTTTTTTAATACAAAGTTGTCAATTTACAGAGATATTTCTCTCACCCGGCATGGGTATATGTAAAAATACACCCCCAAACATATTGCCCTACTTCTTCTGAGTACGGGGATACCACATGAGTGACACTTTTTTTCAGCCTAGGTGCGCAAAGGGGCCCAAATTCCAATAAGTACCTTTTAGGAGGGCATTTTTAGGCATTTGGATTCCAGACTTTTTCTCACACTTTAGGGCCCCTAAAATGCCAGAGCAGTATAAATACCCCACATGTGACCCCATTTCGAAAAGAAGACACCCCATGGTATTCCGTGAGGGGCATGGCGACTTCATAGAAGATTTTTTTTTGGCCACAAGTTAGTGGAAATTGCCTTTTTTTTTTTTTCTCTCACAAAGTCTCCCTTTCCGCTAACTTGTGACAAAAAGTTCAATCTTTCATTGACTCAATATGCCCCTCAGCGAATAGCTTGGGGTGTCTTATTTCCAAAATGGGGTCACATGTGAGGTGTTTGTACTGCCCTGGCATTTGAGGGTCTCCGCAATCATTACACGTATGCCCAGCATTTGGAGTTTCTGCTATTCTTCTTATATTGAGCATACAGGTAATGAGATTTTTTTTCCCGTTCAGCCTCTGGGCTGAAAGAAAAAATTAATGGCACAGATTTCTTCATTCGCATCGATCAATGTGGATGAAAAAATCTCTGCCAAAAAATGTGCAAAAAAAAAAAAAGCAGGGGCCTGGCGATTGCTAGGACATAGGGGCTCCGCCCAAACATCCATACCCACTTCAGCTCCTATGTCCTGGCAAACGTGATTTCTCCATTCACATCGATCAATCGATCGTTGTGGAGGAAGACATCTCTGCCAGATTTTTGATACAAAGTGTTTGCCAAAGCATATGAACTCCAACACCTCTCCCCAGCTAATATGCCGGGGCAGACGTACCTGTACTGCGGAGAAGAAATCTCGTCCTGCAGCGCCGCATGCACCGACTTCACATGTAATCTGACAGCAGCGCAATGCTTCTGTCAGAATGCACATCAGTGCTGCAGCTGGTTGATCGCTTGGTCCACCCAGAAGGTAAAAAAAAACAAAAAAGAAAAAAAAAACAGGCAGCAACGCTATAAATTTTTTAACATTAACTTTATATAACATTAGAAACAGAACATTAACTTTATTGAACATTTGAAAAATAACTTTTTTTTTTTTACCTTAAGGCCTCATGTACACGGGTACACGGCCGTCGAACACGGCTGTGCACGGACCGTGGTATCCCGGCCTGGCATCCATCTGACAGCAGGAGCACACGGCGTCATTGGTTGTTATGACGTTGTGCGCTCCTGCTGTCAGATGAATGCCAGGCCGGGATACCACGGTCCGTGCACAGCCGTGTGCATGAGGCCTTAGAGGATAAACCTCTCCTTCCCCATGGGACATTGTGCAAAGCGCAAATCACCCAGAGATGTGGCGAAGTACATTATGCACTTTGTCCCAGGTAAAAGGAGAGGTTTGTGGCAGCTCTGTGTGAAATCGCCCTAAGGGCCCTTGCACACGAGCGTTGCTCACGCATCGTGATCGCAAAGGAGCTCCCGGCCTGACTTCTCCTGCACAGACGGGGTCGCATAGCATCATATTGATTTATGATGCTGTGTAAGCCTTACAGTTCTGGAATGCACTGGATAGCACTGGCAGCAGTATGCCAGTGCTATCCAATGCATTCCAGAACTGTAAGAGTTACTTGGCATCATAAATCAATATAATGCTATGCGACCCCATCTGTGCGGGAGAAGTCAGGTCGGGAGCTTCTTTGCAATCACGATGCGTGAGCAACGCTCGTGTGCAAGGGCCCTAAGACCCCTGTGTGCCTGTCCTGTGTCACGCAATCCCTATACTAATAGTGTACTTGTGTGTGGTACTTGCGTAAACACTCCCTATGCATAGGGCAGGCTGGTCAGGACAGTCAGGACAAAAAATGATGGTGTCACGCCTTCTTCCAGCCCTGCTACAGACACAACATCTTTTTCTTGAGGAAGGGTGGGTTGGGGTACCAGGAAAGACACTGGGGAAGTGTCTCTCCTGTAGCCGGCTCACTACATCAGGGACTTGGGGCACAGAACCTCCTGGATACCGGAGTTCCGAAATGATCTCTTCCTGGAATTTAAGGAAGGATCCCGTTTTCCCAGCCTTACTGTAGAACGAAACTATTATATACAGCCAATTGAATTAAATATACAGACACCTTCTTATACCAGCGTCTGGTGCGGCGAGATACGAAATATGGAGCCAACATCTGGTCATTGAAGTCCCCCCCTCCCATGTGAAGGTTATAGTCGTGGACTGAGAGGGGTTTTTCAGTGACTCCGGTTGCCCGTTCAATTTGTACAGTCGTGTCTGCATGAATGGTGGACAGAAGGTAAATGTCCCTCTTGTCCCTCCACTTCACCGCAAGCAGTTCTTGGTCACACAAAGCAGCCCTCTCCTCCCGTGCAAGTCGGGTATTAACGAGCCGTTGGGGGAATCCAGCATTAATTTCCGACTAGATGTAAGTGCCAAAAGAGGGCCACACTTGTGTAAAAACTGTCCACGTATAAGTGGTACCCCTTGTGGAGTAAGGGTGACATCAAGTCCCACACAATCTTGCCACTGCTCCCCAGGTAGTCAGGGCATCCGACCGGCTCCAGTTTTGAGTCTTTTCCCTCATAGACCCTAAAATGATATGTATAGCCTGTGGCCCTTTCATAGAGCTTATACAATTTGACCCCGTACCGGGCGCGCTTGCTGGGGATGTACTGTTTGATGCCAAGGCGCCCGGTAAAATGTACTAGGGACTCGTCTATGCAGATGTTCTGATTGGGGACATACGCATCTGCAAATCTGGATGACAAATGGTCTATGAGGGGCCAAATTTTGTGGAGCCGGTCATAAGCAGGGTGGCCTCTTGGATAACAAGTTTTTTTGTCAGTGAAATGCATAAAGCGCATGATGACCTCAAAACGTGCCCTGGACATTGCAGAAGAGAACATGGGCATGTAATGTATTGGGTCTTCAGACCAATATGACCGCAATACATTTTTTTTAGTTAGACCCATGCTGAGGATAAGGCCCAAAAAAAATTTAAACTCGGAAACTGTGACTGGCTTCCACCGGAAAGGCTGGGCATAGAAGCATTCCGGATTGGCGGTAAGATAGTCTGTGGCGTAGCGGTTGGTTTCTGCCACAACTAAGTCATAGAGATCCGCGGTGAAAAACGGCTCAAAAAATTCAAGGGCCGATACGAAATGAGCTGTCTCCATGCGAACTCCTGGCTGGGCGGTGAAAGGGGGCAATACGGGTGTGGCCAATTAGGGTTTGCCAGCACCTCTGGGAGACTAAGGGCTCTACGGGCCTGAGAACGCAGTGGCTGCGACGGGGGAGTTAGTGCACGTGCCACCGCACCAGCTTGAACTGCCCTTCTGGTGCTCGCCACTTCACCAGGGAATACGGCAGTGCTGGTAGAAGGTCCAGGATGTGCTGTGCTGCTGGTGTATGCTGCACCATAAAAAAGGTCAGCGCTAGCACCACTCTGCTGCATATGAGGCTCATCACGCGGGGTATGCAAAACACTGACATGGGGTCGGGTACGCCTGACCGTAGCAGGGACCTCAACCTTGTCATCTTCGCTAACGGTTAGAGTGCCACTGCTGTCTACAGGTTCATATTCTGAACCACTGGATTCAGCGGGTGAAGCGTCCCCATCGCTTTCATCCATCACTGCCAGAATCCTGTAGGCCTCTTCAGCGGAATACCCCTTTTTTGCCATTTTGGAGTAACTAAATTTAGGGGATATTCCTCTGAGACTACCCAGGAAAAATAGCACACCTGCCTAGTAAAATGGAGTGCTTGCGAAGTAACACTGCGATCGCTTATAAAGATCCAAAAACTCAAAAGTGATCTTTTATAGCGGCGCAGCGATTTTACTGTGTTTTTGCAGTGATCAGCAAAATTCTGTCACTGCGGTGGAGCGGTCTGAACGCAAGTGTGCGCACAAGATCAGGCCTGATCGTGCGAACACAGCGTTTTTTATAGAGCCTTACAAGGGGGGGTCAGTCAGCACTTTCCTGCATGCAGGTGCACGTAGCTGTGGCAATTATACATACAAAAAAATGCAACAGCACTCTGCAACCAGAACTCTGCCCAAGATAGAAGCTATAAGAGGACATTAGTGTACGTTTTGATCAAAAGGTAATAAGCCACTCGCCGCTAATAAGCCACTATGGGGAACTGAGGACATGACCTAGCAGCCAATCCTTTACAGCTTTACAGTTTGAACACTGCCATTCAAAATTCTCCCAGCTGCCTGTGATACAATTACCTTACACAATGGGTTGATGTCATTATCACAGGCAGGAGAATACATAGTTTTAAACAATGTCTTCTGTCCTGGAGACAACAGAGGAGTAATTCAATTATCTCTCAGGACAAAGGGAAATCGCCAATACACACGTGGGGACAATAGGACAGACATCTCTATTCAAATATGCAATGTCCCAACCATTACAATAAATATAGACATTTAACATATCCCCAGATGGCTTGGATAAGAGTGCTCAATATATCCAAACAGCGCTCAGATGCCACAAACACAGTCAAATCGCCATGGGGTTTAAGTTTAGCATGGGCTGATGAGAGGGCCCATAATCCTGGTGCAAGAGGATGGCAACCAGGCTTCTCCAGCACCCAGTGGCGAGGTTGGTTTCGCCACACTGCTATTGATGCTGTTGCATGTCTTGAACATGTAGAGTTACATTTGGGCCTTTTACCATAACGTCTGCTGCTGCCTGTGCTGCAAAATTAGGCCAAGCTACATGTTGCCCTGATAATACACCACTTCTTAAATCCTGCTGTTGATGCTGCTGTATGTCTTGAACATGTAGAGTTACATTTGGGCCTTTTACAATAACGTATGCTGCTGCCTGTGCTGCCAAATTGGGCCAAGCTACATGTTGCTCATATATTACACCACTTCTTAAATCCTGCTGTTGATGCTGCTGCATGTCTTGAACATGTAGAGTTACATTTGGGTCTTTTACCATAACGTCTGCTTCTGCCTGTGCTGCCGAATTGGGCCAAGCTACATGTTGCCCTGATAATACACCACTTCTTAAATCCTGCTGTTGATGCTGCTGCATGTCTTCAACATGTTGAGTTACATTTGGGCCTTTTAACATTACATCTGCTGCTTCTGCTGCCTGTTCTGTTAAATTGGGCATGAAAATAGACCACTTCTGAAATCCTGCTGTTGGTGCTACAGCATGTCATGATCATGCTGAGTTATCTAGGAGCTTTATAAAACAACAGTACCTGGTTTGTTGAGTTGATAATGTTTTAGGCCTTGCACTACATACTAGGATGTTAGGGCGGTAGTGTTTTACAACTTAAACAGTTGCGTTACTGCATAGCCTTTCGTCCCACTTTCAAAACTCAGTATGCGATTTGAATACTATAAAAGGTTTGAGGCGGAGCTTCCGGTTCCGGCGCTGGCATGGCGTGAAGCACCCCGCTGAGCTCCTCCAGACCCACAACACCATTACCCTCCATAAGCGCCATTAGGCTCACTTTTTCGCCTACCTGCCGGTGGGGGACTACTAGCAACACGTCCGGACATATGGAGAGGTATCTCCTGCGCAGCGGGAAGGCAGCAAGTGAAGGTGAAGAGCAGGGCCCCGGGCAGCACGTAGCGCCGGCTAAGATGGCGGTGAGCGGGACTAAAGGAGTTACAGAGGACTCCGGGCTGCAGTCTGAAGGAGTGCAAAGAGAGCTCCGTTTGTCCCCCTCACAGGTGGATATGTTTGGGAGCAGTCATGTCCCGGAGATTCACTATAAAATGCTGGCCCTGGAGGTAGCTGCACACCTGGCTCCTGATCTCAAGGAATCTTTGACTGGGACAGTTTATAAGGCTCTCAATGACCTGCAGGACGCTTTCACTCAACAGGGATACCGCATAGATGAGCTGGAGCAAAGAACAGTATGAGTGGAGGAAGATTTAGGGGGTGCCCACACCAAGATTGATAAAATGCAAAAGGAGATCGGGGAGCTGAAAGAGAAGGTAGATGACTTGGAAAACCGTTCCCGCCGAAACAACCTACGGGTGGTTGGGCTGCCGGAAGATGTACCGGCTTCAGACCTGAGATACTTCTGCGAATCTGATCTCCCCAGAGCACTGGGTCTATCAATCCCAAATAGAGTGGAGAGAGCCCATAGACTGGGTCCCAACTTTCAGCCGCAAGTGTCTGCCCGCGAAGGGGCTGCTCCCCCCCCAAGAGCCCGGCAAGTTATAATGAAGTATTTGGACTTTACTGACAAGGAGGAAATCCTCCGGGCCTTTAGAACCCGCAGAGAACCGCTTACTTATAGAGGACATAAAATCATGGTCTTTAATGACTACTCTGCTTTGGTAACCAAGCGCCGCAGAGCATTTATTGGGATCTGCAACATCCGATTTCAACTGCTCTATCCAGCTCTGCTGCGAGTTAAATGTGTGGATGGCTCCTTCAAGACCTTCACCTCGTCCACGGATGCAGAGGCTTTTTTTGCTCAAGGTCCATACTTGCCAGATAAAGAGCTTCTTGGTGAATCACGTCCTGTCCAGCAGCGCTCGCCGCGGTCTTCCCCAACAGCGCCCTCCCAGGTTCCAAGGATTTCCGACTTTCCTTCTGGTAGCGTTGGTCACAAGGAGCAAAGGAGAGCACGACGGTGATCAACATGCATCGCAGATCTTTCCAGTTCTACTAGTGTGCAGACATGGGGTTTCGTTCTTCTAGCCCGGGTCCTGTGCTTACAGGTCTTCCCACACAAG
Organism: Bufotes viridis; assembly: GCA_033119425.1. Taxonomy (NCBI): domain Eukaryota; kingdom Metazoa; phylum Chordata; class Amphibia; order Anura; family Bufonidae; genus Bufotes; species Bufotes viridis. The sequence continues at coordinate 359,409,178 of CM065590.1, forward strand.
GTTCTTGTCACGGTGGGGGAGGATGGGTTGTATGCCAGAAAAGAGAAGTTCTAACCATGTTGTGTGTGATAGTTTTACAATTCGAGCGGCCTGAACAGGCTTTTGGGTGCCCGATCTTTTTATTTTTGTTCCAATGTTTTACTGTTTGCATAAGTTTTTTGTGTCTGCCAAATTTATGTCTACATACATGGGTCGGGGGGGGGGGGGACACTTCGGATTGGGTATGTTCATGGCTTTCACTGTTTGTCATGCTCAAGGTAATATCCTGGAACGTGAAGGGTCTGCGTTCCCCGCATAAGCGCAATATGGTGTTACGCCACCTTAAACGCCTTGGTGCGGATATTGCCCTTCTGCAGGAAACGCACCTGGAAACTTCAGATTTTCATAGGATGTGTAAACTGTGGGTTGGGGAGGTCTACGGTTCGCCGGCGGTACAGGGGAAAGCAGGTGTCCTCACTTTATTACACAAAAACCTCCGCTACAAGGTCTTGTCCTCAATGGCTGATGAGGGCGGGAGATTATTGGTATTGAGACTCTCAGGTGCAGGGGAGGATCTCAGGCTGTACAATATTTATGCCCCTAACTCAGCTCAGGGCCCCTTTTTTAACTCCTTACGAGCCAGGTTATTGTCAGATCCCTCTAGAGCCAAGCTTCTGGGGGGAGATTTCAATAGTGTGGTATCCCATTCAGATGATCGTAAACGAATGAGGGGATCGTCGACAGTCATACCCACGGGGGGCAGGTATCTAACCTCCATGTTAGAAGATGTGTCTCTACTAGACGCGTGGCGTACCCTTCATCCGGATAATAGGCAATTCACCCATTACTCTCATGCTCAAGACTCTTGGTCCAGAATAGACTACTGGCTAGTGGCCCCTCTTTTGCTGACGAGGGTTCAAGAGGTGATTATAGGAGATTTAGTAATTTCGGACCATTCACCAGTGATCCTGTCGTTGGCAGACTCCACTCCCAGAGGAACGGAATTTGTATGGAAATTCCCGTCATATTTAACCAAGGATGACTCCTTTGCAGAGTTGTTACAGGGGTGGTGGCTGGAATATTGTTCTTTGAACCAGGAACACTCCTCAAACCCACTGCTTTTGTGGGAAGCGGGGAAAGCAGTCCTGAGAGGGCGCCTGATCGCGCATGTAGCAGGCCTTAAGAAGGCGATCAAACTACAATATCTCCAGGCCAGTAGGGAGGTTCAGAAAACCTATGGGGATTTTCTCCGGTTAGACACGGCACAAAGCAAGCAAATGTGGGTGCAAGCGAGGCAAGACTTTGACTTGTGGGCGGATAGAAGGGAAAGTGTATACAAGGCGCACTGGGAACTAGAGTTCCATAAATTTGGGAATAAGTCAGGGCGACTACTAGCCTCACTTGCCAAGGGGAGACGTTGGTCCCGTCCTATAGGACAATTACGTGACCCTGAGGGTAAAAAGGTGACTGATCCCAGAGGTATCGTTGAGGTTTTTAGGGACTTCTTTATGGGTATCTATGATAGACCGCTAGACTCGGGTGAGGGTGGAGAGCATTTTTTGGCCGCCTCTGGATTGTCGGCTCTCGGCCCGGAACAGCTTGCCTCACTAAACTCTCCCATCACTGCGGAGGAAGTGCAATCCACGATCTCCCAATTGCCTGGCTCGAAAGCACCGGGCCCAGATGGGTATTCCGGAGATTTTTATAAAATTCTCAAAACGCAGCTCTCCCCTTTACTGTCCAGCGTTGGTAACTCGCTTCTACAGGGTGGGAGTTTCTCTGCTCAGATGAATATGGCCCATATAATGGTATTGCCCAAGGAGGGGAAGTCTGCAGAGGATCCAGCCTCATATCGTCCTATATCCTTGATTAATCAGGACGTCAAGCTGTTTTCTAAGCTTATGGCCAACAGATTGGCTAACATCTTGCCAGATATCATAACGCCTATGCAGGTGGGTTTTGTTAAAGGCCGCTCTGCGGTTACGAATATCCGCAGAGTTCTGGTGTCCTTAGATGAGGTGGCTCGAGGCCAGAATATGGCTACGGGCCCTGCCCTGGTCACTCTTGATGCGGAAAAAGCTTTTGATAGGGTCCATTGGGAGTGGCTAGGGAAGGTGCTGGATAAATTGGGGATAGTGGGCCCTTTCAGATCTTATATCTCTGGGCTCTACCGGGACCCACAAGCTAGGATCAGCACTTCTGGTTTCCTGTCCGAGCCGTTTCGGCTCTTTAGAGGTACGAGGCAGGGTTGCCCGCTTTCCCCCCTCCTTTTCAACCTGGCATTCGAACCCCTGGCCAGGTTCCTGCTTGCGAAGGCACCCTATGAAGGCATAAAGATTGGCAGCACTATTCTTAAAGCGGCTTTCTTTGCCGATGATATCATCTTGTTCATGGGGCATTTTAATAGAGACCTTGGAGAAGTCCTGGATAAAATTGCGGACTTCGGAAAGCTCTCAGGTTTCAAACTAAATCAGGCAAAATGCGCAATTTTACCTTTGAAAGCGGGAAGGCCAGTTCCGAATAATGTTTATTGTGGCATCCCAGTAGTCAGAGAAACTATTACATACCTTGGCATCAAAATGGGCCGTAGAACGGATTCTCTGTACACCCTCAATTATGTCCCATTGTTCCGAAAGATCATACAAGAGCTTCAGAAATGGCACAACTTGCCCTTATCCTTGTCAGGGCGGATACACCTAGTCAAAATGATGAGCTTCTCAAAACTACTATATCCGCTGCAGACTCTTCCCCTCCTGATCAAACATGTTGATATTACCAGATTGTATACGGCAATAACCCATTTCATCTGGCAGGGTAGGAGACCCCGGATAGCGTTGAAAAAGCTGATGGCCCTTAGGAACAAGGGGGGTATGAATTTACCGGATGTTAGGTTATACAACTTGGCGTGTCTATTGAGGCATATAATTGATTGGGTGCGGGGCTCCTCTTTTCACTCAGATCTACATCTTGAAAGGAATCTTTGCACCCCGTGGGACCCGTGTACCCTGTTACATACAGCTATGTCACACCTGCCCAAGCATCTTCGCAGTTCGGTGGTGTTCAGGCATACTTGGGCAGCTTGGAAAGCACTCAGGAAGATGTTTGGTCTAAGCCACAGAGTTTCCAAATACCTGGGGCTATGGCACCACCCTGAGTTCCTATTAGGTAGAACTAATATTCTTTTTAGGGAATGGAAGGCTAAGGGAATCTTAACGGCTCTTCATTTGATACACGCGGAGGAGGGTAGGTGGCTGACACTCTCAGAAGTAGTCGAGAAGTACAACCTGAACCTATTCCAGTCTCTCCAGCACGCTCAGGTACAGCATTTTTTTAAATCTAGGCTGCTCAATGTGGTCAACGAAGCTAAGCCTAACAAATTTGATAAGATTCTATCCAGGAACTCAGGCCCAGAATCAATCTCATCTCTATACTTCCATATTAGAGAATTTGTGGGGGACGGGGTCTCATTACAGGCTTTCAACAAATGGGGTAGGTTGCTGGGGGATCAGGAAGTGGGGGAGAAATTACTGAAGGGCTGGTGTTCTGTGAGGAGTGCTATTTTAAATGAATCTTGGCGTGACACACATTTCAGAATTTTACACAATGCAATCTATGCTTTCAATCTGCCACGCACAGCGGACAAGCCTGACAGAATTACAAGTTGCCCCAAGTGTTCCGCTCCTTCCACGGATTTGTTTCATGGACTGTGGTCCTGCCCGCACTCGGTGGTTTTGTGGGAGAGGATAGCACAGTTCATCAGAACTATGTGGAAGCGGGACATCCCATTGTCTCCCATGACATATCTGTTCCATTATTGGGAAGATGCGGGTTCTGGAGACTGGAAGGAGCGGAATCTGCCTGTCCTCTTCCATGCGATCTGCATGGTGGCCAAACGGGCTTTACTTAGAAGTTGGCTGCAGCCGCATGCCCCTACTGGTGACACCATTATATCGGACCTAAAGGCATTATTGTCTTTGGAGCGCAGGGAAGCGGAGAGACATAAGGAACGTAGTGTCAGAAGACTTATTGTGAAGTGGCGTAATTTTCTTCTTCATTTCCTCTCTCGAGAGGAGTTGGACAGAGTAATTAGACCCTTTTCTTTGACTCAATGGTATCTAACAGAACAATTGAAAAACTCGCTAGGAAGGTTACAGTTGAGTGCATGATTTAGATCTTCAGGCAGGGACGTGCACAGATATTCGGGGTGTCTTTCTTCTCTTCTCTGACTCATTCTTCGGGTATCATTCTCCTACAGGTCACAATAGGCAGACTGTTTTGTTTGTATTAGAATTGGCAGGCATTTACTGCTGTTTTGATGTTTTGTTTTATGATGGCATCGATGTGATATTACCTTTGTGTACTATGAAACTTTCTTTTTCTGTCCTTGTATGTGGATGTTTTGTAAAAGTTTTAAAATTGAAATAAAACTTTCTTTAAAAAAAAAAAAAGGTTTGAGGCACTGATTGGATAGTTAATGCATGGACGAATATGTTTAGTGTCCGTATTCATTATATTTTAATTTGTTAAACACCCATGTTGAAAGACATATCTTCTGCTTGGGTACCAAATTGGTTAGTCAGTTTTAGAAGATTCAAATCATTTTCAAGCACAGAGCTAGGACAAAACGCCTAAATAGATGGCCAAGAGTCCTAATATTCGGGTATGAAATGTCAAATACATAATTAACAAGTGTAAAAATAAATTGCACATGAAAACAAAAATGAATAGTAAAGAGGGCTGGAAATATATACGTGAATGTACGGTGTGGTCATAAATGCAATGTTTTTTAAAATACAATCTTATAAAAACAACAGTCCGACTCAGGGCTATGTTTATTAGTTTAAGTTAGTTCCTTTTTTAAAAACGCAATGCAAATGGGACTCAAGGCATTGTGACTAGAGATGAGCGAACACCTGAATGTTCGGGTTCGAGAGGTTCGGCCGAACTTCCGGAAAATGTCCGGGTTCGTGATCCGAACTCAACCCGAACTTCATCCCGAACCCGAACCCCATAGAAGTCAATGGGGACCCGAACTTTTGGGCACTAAAAAGCCTGTAAAAGACTCCCGGAAAGGGCTAGAGGGCTGCAAAAGGCAGCAAAATGTAGGTAAATCCCCTGCAAACAAATGTAGATAGGGAAATGAATTAAAATAAAATAAAATAAATAAAAATTAACCTGTAAAAGACACCCAGAGGGATAAAATACCGCAATAAACGCATTGCGATTACAACTTTGAGCTAACGATCACCATGGGAACACCTCCTCCAGTAGAATGTACTGTCGGATCTGAGAATTAAGTTGAAATCGCAATGCGATTCTTATATATTTGCTTAATCGCATTGCGATTTCAACTTAGCATTGCTAAATAATTCCATCCATATCGTTAACTTACTGAGTCAGTAAGTTAACGAATATGGATGGAATTATTTAGAATTAGCAATGCTAAGTTGAAACGGCAAGGCGATTAAGCAGATATATAATAATCGCATAATCGCGTCCGAATAGAACTTAAAGCTGTCACTTAGTCAGTTTTAGTATTGGTGTGCTGTAATAGAAGTTACATTCGTACGCGAATATAACTTAGAGCAATACAGTCAACTTTACACTGTTAGTTTTATTATCGCGATAATACAACTATTCAAGAATCGTGTACGTGCGTCTGTACGTGTGTGCGTTACCTCGGATCGGATCGAGAGAGACGAGAGTGGAGATTGGTGACTGTCCCAGCGATTATGGCGAAAAGTTAATTCTCTAAAGAAGAGCTGGATTTCTTAATAACTGTAAGTAATTGAACTTAGTTAGTGTGTAATTCAGTAATGTGATTTAAACTTATTTATTAATGATTTTTATTAGCCAAGAAGCCTGCAGGCCTTCCCTGATCTCATAACTGCCTTACACTGTCACATGTCCTACTGCTTCGTGACATAAACTCATCACAGGCTTTAGCAGACTGCACAACTACATGAGTGATTAGTGAAAGACACTGTTAAAGTGGTGGCAATGTTCAAGTCACTTTTAAAGGGATGACGATGTTCAAGTCACTTTTAAAGGGATGGCGATGTTCAAGTCACTTTTAAAGGGGCGGCAATATTCAAGTCACTTTTAAAGGGATCGCAATGTTCAAGTCACTTTTAAAGGGATGGCGATGTTCAAGTGACTTTTAAAGGGGCGGCAATATTCAAGTCACTTTTAAAGGGATCGCAATGTTCAAGTCACTTTTAAAGGGATGGCGATGTTCAAGTCAGTTTTAAAGGGATGGCGATGTTCAAGTCACTTTTAAAGGGGCAGCAGTGTTCAAGTCACTTTTAAAGGGGAGGCAATATTCAAGTCACTTTTAAAGGGATGGAGAATTGGCGATGTTCAAGTCAGTTTTAAAGGGATGGCGATGTTCAAGTCACTTTTAAAGGGGCTGCAGTGTTCAAGTCACTTTTAAAGGGGCGACAATGTTCAAGTCACTTTTAAAGGGATGGCGATGTTCTACTCTTTGACTGTTTTGATATTACATGTTATTTTTGATGGTTCTTATGACTATGATAACTAATAATTGTATTTTAGAACTGTGGGATTACATGATTTAATTGTTATCTTGCAGGAAATGTTGGAGAAGGGTACGACCGCAGAAGGTCAAGGGGCGAAAAGCAGGCCATAGTGCGGAGAATTGCTTTCCATCTGTGGCAGAAGAATGGGTGCACTCATCGGAAGGATGCGATTCTAAAAAGTGGTCAGATCTGAAGCGCCACCGGATGGATCTGATCACTAAGATCCGAGATAAATCTCTTCCAGGTACAATACTTATTTGCATAACTGAGCAGATAGATAACACAATATGTTGGTGAGAGAAATAAGTATTTTTTAACCCTTTACAATAAATCACTTAGTACAGTGGTGTTGAACTGATGGGAAAGGGTGCTAAAAGTGGCAATATGAGACCTCTTTCTGGGCCACATATGTTTTTTGACTTTACACAGTTGACTTTGGCCCCTGAAGCTTGTCCAAACTCCTCGCACGTCTGGACGAGTGTAGACAACAAGCATCGATCAGGACAATTAGGCCACATGCCCAAATGAAGTCATAGACTCGAATCACTCTTCTTCCCTGGGGAGTGGCCCAACACCCAATAGCAGCAGTGAGTTGAAGCTGAACTTAATCAACGATGCTCAAAGGCAGAGTGCAGGGGGTACCCACAGGGTCCTGGTCCGGCAGGTCAAGGCAGACACTGATGATACTACACTTGATCTAAGCCAAAAGGAGAAGAAAGATAGGTGTAGTTAATTATTATGCCATCCAGACACTACCATAGATTAATTTGTGTACCTTTAACTGTAATTTGGCTTTACTTGTTTATCTTGGCATTTTTAAAAATTTGGTCATCATCATTACAGATGCTCCGCTTCCCAAAGTGAGAGCCAAGCTCTCTAAAAAGAAGAAGGCGGTGGAGGTGGAGGAGAGACAGACCACTCGGACGAGGAGGAGCAGGAAGAGGCAGGGCCATCAGGCTATCGGGCCCATAGCCCACCTGCTGCAGTGGAGGAGGGTGATGACTCTGAGGAGGCAGAAGAGGAGATGGTCACTACCCCCGACAAGAAGGTAAATGGATGATGTGGATATTTTTATTTATTCAGTGTCCCAGAAAGCTAATGTTACGGGTGGGAGTACTGATTTCCATAACGTATCTAACTGCCACATCCATTTTTGGAAGTACGATATAACAAGCATGCAATATATAAATTTTTCTAAGAATATATTTTAACAAACTATATTATTTTTTTAAATGAAGAAAATATAATAAAACAGGCAACAAATAAAGTACAACACATAACAGTAATATAAAAAATAAACACTAAAAAGTAATTGATCAACATCAAAACCATTAACGTAACTACTAAGTCAATAACCCAAAACTAAAAGGAACTATTATTAATCCTACCTAAACCAATATATAACAGATTTACATAGTAACATAGTAACATAGTATATAAGACCGAAAAAGACATTTGTCCATCCAGTTCGGCCTGTTTCCTACAAGTTGATCCAGAGGAAGGCAAAAACCCCTGTGAGGCAGAAGCCAATTTTCCTCACATAAGGGGAAAAAAATTCCTTCCCGACTCCAATCAGGCAATCAGAATAACTCCCTGGATCAACGACCCCTCTCTAGTAGCTATAGCCTGTAATATTATTACACTCCAGAAATAAATCCAGTCCCCTCTTGAATTCCTTTATTGTACTCACCATCACCACCTCCTCAGGCAGAGAGTTCCATAGTCTCACTGCTCTTACAGTGAAGAATCCTTTTCTATGTTTGTGTACAAACCTTCTTTCCTCCAGACGCAGAGGATGTCCCCTTGTCACAGTCACAGTCCTGGGGATAAATAGATGATGGGACAGATCTCTGTACTGACCCCTGATATATTTATACATAGTTATTAGATCTCCCTCAGTCGTCTTTTTTCTAAAGTGAATAACCCTAATTTTGATAACCTTTTACGGTACTGTAGATCCCTCATTCCAGTTATTACTTTAGTTGCCCTCCTCTGAACCCTCTCCAGCTCTGCTATGTCTGTCTTGTTCACAGGAGCCCAGAACTGTACACAGTACTCCATGTGTGGTCTAACCAGTGATTTTCAAGAAAAAAATATCATCTCAGCTTTATATAACAATTAATGATTGTATTTTAATGTACATTTCCAAATTTTATTTCATTTATTTTACAGCTGACAACATCATGTTAAAAAAATAAAAACAATGCGAAGGAAGCACCAGCTGCGAATGCAGCAGTTCAGGGAGCAGCAAACCAGGAAGATGAGGCAGCTCAAGATGCAGTTCTCCCACCAAATGCGAGCCATGGAGGAGGCTCATCTTAAGGACATCGATGATCTGCTGGAGGAGCAGAGAAAATTTAAAAATTACCCTAATTATTTTGGTTATTTATATATTTATGTTAAAAATAATTCTATTTTGTTAAAGATTATTTTATAAAACTATAATGTTAAATCAAATTTATTGTGTTTTGTTTGATTGGAAACAAAGGGTACAGATAGTGTTGCCCATATTAATAATTATTTTTCATTACTGTAATCTTTCAAGGGTTTCAAGTTCAACTGGTTTATGTGCTAGATCTGGTAAGGTTTTTGGTAAGGCTGTAAAACACACCCGGAAAGGGCTAGAGGGCTGCAAAAGGCAGCAAAATGTAGGTAAATCCCCTGCAAACAAATGTAGATAGGGAAATGATGAGTTAACATAAAATAAATAAAAATTAAACAATATTAATTGGAGTGAGGTCCCATAGCACAGAATCAGGCTTCAAGTCACCCACCAATGGAGAAGGTCACTTACTATTATTTCGACCCCAGCACCCAGACAAAGGAGAGAGGTCCCACAGCAGAGAATCAGGCATCATATCAACCACCACAGGAGTAGGCCACCATTTAGTTACTTTGACCCCTTCACCCAGACAGAGGAGAGAGGCCACACAGCACATATTCAGGCATCATATCAACCACCACAGGAGTAGGCCACCATTTAGTTACTTTGACCCCTTCACCCAGACAGAGGAGAGAGGCCCCACAGCACATATTCAGGCATCATATCAACCACCACAGGAGTAGGCCACCATTTAGTTACTTTGACCCCTTCACCCAGACAGAGGAGAGAGGCCCCACAGCACATATTCAGGCATCATATCAACCACCACAGGAGTAGGCCACCATTTAGTTACTTTGACCCCTTCACCCAGACAGAGGAGAGAGGCCACACAGCACATATTCAGGCATCATATCAACCACCGCAAGAGAAGGACAATTTTAGATACTTTGACCCCTGCACCCAGGAAGAGGAGAGAGGTTCCACAGCAGAGAATCAGGCATAATATCAACCACCACAGGAGAAGCCACCATAAAGTTACTTTGACCCCTTCACCCAGACAGAGGAGAGAGGCCACACAGCACATATTCAGGCATCATATCAACCACCACAGGAGTAGGCCACCATTTAGTTACTTTGACCCCTTCACCCAGACAGAGGAGAGAGGCCACACAGCACATATTCAGGCATCATATCAACCACCGCAAGAGAAGGACACTTTTAGATACTTTGACCCCTGCACCCAGGAAGAGGAGAGAGGTCCCACAGCACAAATTCAGGCATCATATCACACACCACAGGAGAAGGCCTCTTTCAGTGACTTAGGCCTTTGGACCCAGACAGAGGAGAGAGGTCAGAGATTAGCTTCATATCCCCCAGCACAGCAGAAGACCGCTTTATTTGACTTAGGCCTCAGCACCCAGACAGAGGACAGAGGTAGCATGGCAGAGGTTATGGCTTTATGTCACCCGATAGTTTAACAGGCCACTTTCATCTAGTTAGGCCCGGCGCCCAGACAGAGGAGAGTTTCATTCAACTGTGGGTTACATAAAATTTGTATTAAATAAAGAAGTGGCCCGTAGTACAACAAGACATGTTTTAGGCAGTTATTAAGGACTACTCTGCACAAGGGAGGGACAGGTCCTGTGGGATCCATGCCTGGTTCATCTTTATGAACGTCAGCTTGTCCACATTGGCTGTGGACAGGCGGCTGCGCTTGTCAGTAATGGCGCCCCCCGCCGTGCTGAATACGCGTTCTGATAAAGCGCTGGCCGCCGGGCAGGAAAGCACCTCAAGGCATAACATGCTAACTCTGGCCACGTGGACAATTTTGAAACCCAGAAGTTGAATGGGGCCGAACCGTCCGTCAGTACGTGGAGGGTGTGCAGACATACTGTTCAACCATGTTAGTGAAATGCTGCCTCCTGCTAACACGTTCCGTATCAGGTGGTGGGGCAGTTAGCTGTGGCGTGGAGACAAAACTTGTCCACATTTCTGCCATGCTAACCCTGCCCTCAGAGGAGCTGGCCGTGATACTGCTGCGTGGGCGACCTCTAGCTCCTCCTCTGCCTTGGCCTTGGCCTTCCACCTGTTCCCCTGTGACAGTTGGGAATGCTCTCAGGAGCGCATCTACCAGCGTGCGCTTGTACTCGCGCATCTTCCTATCACGCTCCAGTGCAGGAAGTAAAGTGGGCACATTGTCTTTGTACCGGGGATCCAGCAGGGTGGCCACCCAGTAGTCAGCACACGTTAAAATGTGGGCAACTCTGCTGTCGGTGCGCAGGCACTGCAGCATGTAATCGCTCATGTGTGCCAGGCTCCCCAGAGGTAAGGACAAGCTGTCCTCTGTGGGAGGCGTATCGTCATCGTCCACCGTATCCCCCCAGCCACGCACCAGTGATGGGCCTGAGCTGTGTGGGCTTCCACCCTGCTGTGAACCTGCTTCATCCTCGTCCTCCTCCACCTCCTCCTCATCCTCCTCGTCCTCCATTAGAGTGCCTTGGCTGGCGACTTGTGAACCTGCCCTCTGCTGCTTCAAAAACCTCCCTCTGAGCTACTTCTAACAGACTGGCCTGAAAGTCTTAGAAAGCAGGCCCTCCTCCTCCTCCTCCTCCTCCTCCTCCACCTGGGCCACCTCCTCTTCCATCATTGCCCTAAGCGTTTTCTCTAGGAGACATAGAATTGGTATTGTAACGCTGATAACAGTGTCATCGCCACTGGCCATTTTGGTGGAGTACTCAAAGCAGTGCAGCAGGGCACACAGGTCTCGCATGGAGGCCCAATCATTGGTGGTGAAGTGGTGCCGTTCCGCAGTACGACTGACGCGAGCGTGCTGCAGCTGAAACTCCACTATGGCCTGCTGCTGCTCGCACAGTCTCTCCAGCATGTGCAAGGTGGAGTTCCACCGGGTGGGCACGTCGCATATGAGGCGGTGAGCGGGAAGGCCGAAGTTCCGCTGTAGCGCAGACAGGCGAGCAGCGGCAGGATGTGAACGCCGGAGCGCGCACAGACGGCCCGCACTTTATGCAGCAGCTCTGACATGTTGGGGTAGTGGTGAATGAACCTCTGCACCACCAAATTCAGCACATGCGCCAGGCAAGGGATGTGCGTCAAACCGGCTAGTCCCAGAGCTGCCACGAGATTTCGCCCATTATCGCATACCACCAGGCCTGGCTTGAGGCCCACCGGCAGCAACCACTCGTCCGTCTGTTGTTCAATACCCCGCCACAACTCCTGCGCGGTGTGGGGCCTGTCCCCCAAACATAAGAGTTTCAGAATGGCCTGCTGACGTTTACCCGGGCTGTGCTGAAGTTGGTGGTGAAGGTGTGTGGCTGACAGGAGGAGCTGGTGGAAGCAGTGCAGGAGGAAGCCGAGTAGGAGGAGGAGGCTACAGGAGGCAGAAAATGATGCCCTGCGATCCTAGGTGGCGGAAGGACGTGCGCCAAGGAACTCTCCGCCTGGGGCCCAGCCGCCACTACATTCACCCAGTGTGCAGTTAGTGAGATATAGCGTCCTTGGCCGTGCTTACTGGTCCACGTATCTGTGGTTAGGTGGACCTTGGCACAAATGGCGTTGCGCAGTGCACACTTGATTTTATCAGACACTTGCATGTGCAGGGAAGGCACGGCTGTCTTGGAGAAGTAGTGGCGGCTGGGAACCACATACTGGGGGACAGCCATGGCCATCAGCTGTTTGAAGCTGTCTGTGTCCACCAGCCGGAATGACAGCATTTCAAAGGCCAGTAGTTTAGAAATGCTGGCATTCAGGCCAAGGGCTCGAGGGTGACTAGGTGGGAATTTGCGCTTCCTCTCAAAGGTTTGAGAGATGGAGAGCTGAACGCTGCTGTGTGAAATAGTGGAGACGCAAGGTGACGGTGGCGGTGGTGGTGGTGGTGTCAGTGGCACATCCTCTGTTTGCTGCTCGGCAGGTGGCAACATTCCTCTCGAGGCGGAAGCCGAGGCAGCAGCGGTAGAGGGAGCAGGGGGAGCCTGAGCGGGTTCCTTGTTTTTGAGGTGTGCACTCCACTGCAGTTCATGCTTTGCATGTAGATGCCTGATCATGCAGGTGGTGCTCAGGTTAAGAACGTTAATGCCTCGCCTCAGGGTCTGATGGCACAGCGTGCAAACCACTCTGGTCTTGTCCTCAGCACATTGTTTGAAGAAGTGCCATGCCAGGGAACTCCTTGAAGATGCCTTTGGGGTGCTGGGTCCCTGTTGGCACTGGCCAATAGCAGGCGAACTCTCGGGACGGCGGGTGTTCTGCTTTTGCCCCCTGCTCCCTCTTTGGCTTCGCTGTTGTCTCGGTCTCACCACTGCCTCTTCCTCTGAACTATTTAAGTCAGCGGCACGACCTTCAGTCCATGTGGGGTCTAAGACCTCATCGTCCTCTGCATCGTCTTCCACCCAGTCTTCCTCCCTGACCTCCTCCTGTTCAGTCTGCACACTGCAATAAGACGCGGCAGTGGGCACCTGTGTTTCGTCATCATCAGACACTCGGTCACTCTGCTGTGGTGGTATTCCCATGTCCTCATCATCTGGATACATAAGTGGTTGTGCGTCAGTGCATGGTATGTCTTCCACCGCTAGGGAAGGGCTAGGTGGACGCCCCTGGGAACCCCTGCCAGCAGAGTCTTCAAACAGAAGAAGAGACTGCTGCATAACTTGAGGCTCGGACAGTTTCCCTGATATGCATGGGGGTGATGTGACAGACTGATGGGCTTGGTTTTCCGGTGCCACCTGTGCGCTTCCGCAGAAGACTGGGCGGAAGACAATGTGGTGAACGTGCTGGAAGCACTGTCGGCCACCCAATCGACTAATGCCTGTACCTGCTCAGGCCTTACCATCCTCATAACGGCATTGGGCCCCACCAAATATCGCTGTAAATTCTGCCGGCTACTTGAGGGAGTTGGTTCACTACTTTGTGCGCCTGAGGCCGAACGGCCACGTCCTCTGCCAGCAACAGAGACTCCACGGACCCCACCACGACCGCGTCCTCGTCCCTTAATAGAATGTTTTCTCATTGTTGCGATTCAACTCGCACCACAATAAAATATATTATTTTTAGCCCCAAAATTCACACACTGGAAGATATACCGTAATTCCTTTTTCCGGTATTAATTACAAGAAGACTGCTGCAAATTGGACACCAGAATTTTTTAAATGCTACTTATGTTAAATGAATTCCCACAGTGGGAGAAGTATTTCCTTTTAACAGGAGTAACAACGTGCGGCCTACTATTTCGGGTGTCACCAACACCAGATTGATTAAATTGGCCTTTTTGGAACCAAAATGACAACACTGGACACTATAATGCCTTTTTCTGGTATTAATTACAAGAAGACTGCTGCAAATTGGACACCAGAATTTTTTAAATGCTACTTATGTTAAATGAATTCCCACAGTGGGAGAACTATTTCCTTTTAAAGGAGTAACAACGTGCGGCCTACTATTTCGGGTGTCACCAACACCAGATTGATTAAATTGGCCTTTTTGGAACCAAAATGACAACACTGGACACTATAATGCCTTTTTCTGGTATTAATTACAAGAAGACTGCTGCAAATTGGACACCAGAATTTTTTAAATGCTACTTATGTTAAATGAATTCCCACAGTGGGAGAACTATTTCCTTTTACAGGAGTAACAACGTGCGGCCTACTATTTCGGGTGTCACCAACACCAGATTGATTAAATTGGCCTTTTGGAACCAAAATGACAACACTGGACACTATAATGCCTTTTTCTGGTATTAATTACAAGAGGACTGCTGCAAATTGGACACCAGAATTTTTTAAATGCTACTTATGTTAAATGAATTCCCACAGTGGGAGAACTATTTCCTTTTCAAAGGAGTAACAACGTGCGGCCTACTATTTCGGGTGTCACCAACACCAGATTGATTAAATTGGCCTTTTGGAACCAAAATGACAACACTGGACACTATAATGCCTTTTTCTGGTATTAATTACAAGAAGACTGCTGCAAATTGGACACCAGAATTTTTAAATGCTACTTATGTTAAATGAATTCCCACAGTGGGAGAACTATTTCCTTTTCACAGGAGTAACAACGTGCGGCCTACTATTTCGGGTGTCACCAACACCAGATTGATTAAATTGGCCTTTTTGGAACCAAAATGACAACACTGGACACTATAATGCCTTTTTCTGGTATTAATTACAAGAGGACTGCTGCAAATTGGACACCAGAATTTTTTAAATGCTACTTATGTTAAATGAATTCCCACAGTGGGAGAACTATTTCCTTTTCAAAGGAGTAACAACGTGCGGCCTACTATTTCGGGTGTCACCAACACCAGATTGATTAAATTGGCCTTTTGGAACCAAAATGACAACACTGGACACTATAATGCCTTTTTCTGGTATTAATTACAAGAGGACTGCTGCAAATTGGACACCAGAATTTTTTAAATGCTACTTATGTTAAATGAATTCCCACAGTGGGAGAACTATTTCCTTTTCAAAGGAGTAACAACGTGCGGCCTACTATTTCAGGTGTCACCAACACCAGATTGATTAAATTGGCCTTTTGGAACCAAAATGACAACACTGGACACTATAATGCCTTTTTCTGGTATTAATTACAAGAGGACTGCTGCAAATTGGACACCAGAATTTTTTAAATGCTACTTATGTTAAATGAATTCCCACAGTGGGAGAACTATTTCCTTTTCAAAGGAGTAACAACGTGCGGCGTACTATTTCGGGTGTCACCAACACCAGATTGATTAAATTGGCCTTTTGGAACCAAAATGACAACACTGGACACTATAATGCCTTTTTCTGGTATTAATTACAAGAGGACTGCTGGTATTTCAGAACACCGGAATTTTTAAAATGCTCGTTTTGGTACATAAATTGCCCACACTGGGAGAATTATTGCCTAAACCTTTTACAGTATTATTTACTGAAGGAGTGCTTCTTCTGGTCTAACACCAGAATTATGTTTGTTACAGTGAAAGATTTTTAATTTATATTTCTGGCAAAAAAATAAAAAATTTAATTTCTGGCTGACAGTATTGGACCTGGCTGTAGTGACACTGGCTAGCCTAGCTGGAACAGCACATTCATGGGATTTGCTATCCAAGTGGGTTACTTTCAGTTTCACCACTGATATTGATATATTAAATATATTGGCAGTTAGTAGGGGTGACACAAGCACAGCCAAACCCCTGATGTAGTATATCTATGAAAAAATCGACTATTACATGAGATTAATGGACGCTGTGGCAGCTTTTGCTGTAGCACCACAAGTCCCAAAATGGCCGCCGCCTATCAGCCCAGTAACATGTGCCAGAAAATGGTCTGCCCAGCCAGAAAAAAAATTGACTTTGACTGAGCAGCTGAATCGCTGTTGTTCTGTGTCACAGGAGTAGATTTTTCAATTCTTTGGAGCTTTTTTTTGGACTCTGTGGCAGCTTGAGCTGGCGCACCACAGGTCCCAAAATGGCCGCCGCCGGTCAGCCCAGTTACATGTGCCGGTAAAAATCGATCTGGCCAGTGTAAAAAAAAAAAAAATTTCAGTGAACAGCTCAGCTGAGTTGTTCTGATGCACAGGTTTCGTTAATTTCTAACGATAATTTGTTTTCCCTTAGTCCTAACAGCAGCACAGATGGGGTTAACCACCCCCCGTGGACTGGCAGGACCGGCAGAATGTTTAATGAGCCCAAGACTAATAACTCAATTTAACAATTAAGTATCTCCTTAAAAGGAGGAAGTCAACCCCCAGCCCACTGTGTTTATAGCAAGAAAAAAACTAGACTTACTAGGGTGGGAAATTTGTGTGCTGCTGTTAGGACTAAGGGAAAACAAATTATCGTTAGAAATTAACGATTACCTTACGTCCTACCAGCAGCACAGATGAGGAGATAGCAAGAAGAAACCCCTAGGGAGGGCCTTCCTGCCTGGCAGAACTAAGAAAAGTCTGCACAAAGGCCGAAACTCAGCTAGACTGGCATCTAGTCTATAATGGGAGATGAATGTCGATTCAGAGCTCCAGGAGGCAGCTTTGCAAATCATGTTGAGAGGCAGAAGACTCCTCTCGGCAAAAGAAATAGCCACAGCTCTAGTAGAGTGGGCCTTCACGAATCCCGGAGGGTCCAGATTGTGGAAACAAAGGATTCCTTAATAGCCTCCTCAATCCACCGACTGATGGAAGGTTTAGATGCCTTATAGCCTTTAAACTTACCGGCAACAGGATTAGCAGATTCTCATCTTTCCTGAACTCCTTGATCTATCCACATAGATCCGGAGACATCTCGACGTCCAGAGGATGTTTAGCAGGTTCCTAGGAGGAGGTGGTATATGTCGACAGAACCGGGAGGAATATCACCTGGTTGATGTTCTGGAAGGAAGGAACTTTAGGCCTACAATACGGGAGGAATCTAAGAAGGTCCCGGTCATGTAAGAATAGGGCTCATGTGCTGAGAGAGCTTGAAGCTCAGAGACCCTCTTGGCCAAAGTCACTGCAAGGAGAAACACAAACTTCCAAGTGACGAACTTGATGTCCACCTCCTCTAACGGTTCAAAGGGGGGAGATGCTAACCCCCTGAGAACTACTGAAAAACCCATTGAAAAAAGGGGTCTCAGTACTGTAGGCTTTTATCTTTCAGCTCCTTTAAGGAACCGTTTGATCAGCGGGTCCTGAGAAAAAAGCCTGTTTAAGGCAAGCTGAGATGGCTGAAACTTGAACCTTCAGAGTAGTAGCCTCTATCAAGGCCGTCTTGCAGGAACTGAAGGATAGCGGAGAGGGGCGGATCTGCAGACGCCACCTCAGTTGAGGTACAACAGGATGAGAGTAGGCTCTCTTGGTAGAGTCCGCCTCAGAATGAGACAGCGTTCTCAGGACCGACTCCGAAAAGAAGGCTCCCCGCACTTTCCATAAGAAAGGGGGGAACAAAACCGCCTAGTCCACCTGTCCAGGAGGACAGAAAAAAACACAGTGGGCTGGGGGTTGACTTCCTCCTTTTAAGGAGATACTTAATTGTTAAATTGAGTTATTAGTCTTGGGCTCATTAAACATTCCGCCGGTCCTGCTAGTCCACGGGGGGGTGGTTAACCCCATCTGTGCTGCTGGTAGGACGTAAGGGAATAGATCATTCACTTCTTATCAGGTTTTCTTCCTCAATTATCCCTGCCTATCTCGCCCTCACAGCAGCTGCATCTATCCCTGGTCTAATCACAGCGGGAGTGAGCACATCGCGACGTGCGCACAAGCTTATAAAGAGGCTGAGTCACATGCTGCACTTGGCCAATCACAGCCTTGCCAATAGTAAGCATGGCTGCGATGTCATCTTAGGGCAAGTAGTATGTTGCATGTTGATTGGCTGCTTTGCAGCCTTTCAAAATGCGCCACAAAAAATGACGAACTACAAAACCGAACCCGAATTTTTATGAAAATGTTCGGGTTCGGGTCGTGTCACGAACACCCCAAAATTCTGTACGGACCGGAACTATTCTCGAAATGTGCGCTCAACAACAACACTAGTGCTATTCGTATCCCACTCTTAAGTTCTAATCGCATTCGATTTTTACTTATGCTTTTTTTTTGACAGGCATCGCATTCTATTTGATGCCTGGCAAAAAAAAAAAAAATGCATAAGTTAACATCGAATGCGATCAGAACTAATAGTGGGATCTGAGCTAGCACTGCGTCTCTAGAACAGCACGCACAAGATTATTCAAATTTTGTATTATCGCGATACAAAACCAAACAGTAAAGTTAAAATCGAATGCAATTAGAGCGTGTAGTGTGATGCGATTTATTTGAGTTCTAAGAATCGCATTGCGATTTCTGCTTCAGCAGATTCCGTGCTAATGGGCGTCTACATCACCATGGGAAAAATGCTAGAATGTACTGTCGGATTTGAGAAGTTGAAATCGCAATGCGATTAAGCAAATATATAAGAATCGCATTGCGATTTCAACGTAATTCAAACATCCTACAGTACATTCTACAGTACATTCCCATGGTGATCGGTAGCTCAAAGTTGTAATCGCAATGCGATTTCAGCTTTAAGCCTGTACTATTCTGCTATATAGCACTTTCAAAATGCGCCGAGAGAACATGCCGAACTCCGAACTCGAACCCGAACTTTTTTGAAAATGTCCGGGTTCGGGTCCGTGTCACGGACACCCCAAAGTTCGGTACAAACCCGAACTATTCTCGAACTGTTCGCTCAACACTAATCAGGACTCATCTGAACACACAACATTCTTCCATTGCTCCAGAGTCCGATCTTATGCTACCTATTAAATTGAGGTTTTTATTTTGGTTTTACTTCACTAGTATGTGTTTTTCTGACGTTGACCCAACTGTTCAGTCACAATTAGTGTTGAGCGAACAGTTCGAGAATAGTTCGGGTTCGTACCGAACTTTGGGGTGTCCGTGACACGGACCCGAACCCGGACATTTTCAAAAAAGTTCGGGTTCGAGTTCGGAGTTCGGCATGTTCTCTCGGCGCATTTTGAAAGTACTATATAGCAGAATAGTACAGGCTTAAAGCTGAAATCGCATTGCGATTACAACTTTGAGCTACCGATCACCATGGGAACGCCTCCTCCAGTAGAATGTACTGTAGGATGTTTGAATTACGTTGAAATCGCAATGCGAATCTTATATATTTGCTTAATCGCATTGCGATTTCAATTTCTCAAATCCGACAGTACATTCTAGCATTTTCCCATGGTGATGTAGACGGCTCCATTAGCACGGAATCCGGCTGAAGCAGAAATCGCAATGCGATTCTTAGAACTCAAATAAATCGCATCACACTACACGTTCTAATTGCATTCGATTTAACTTTACTGTTTGGTTTTGTATCGCGATAATACAAAATTTGAATAATCGTGTGCGTGCTGTTCTAGCACGCAGTGCTATTGTATCCCACTATTAAGTTCTAATCGCATTCGATGTTAACTTATGCATTTTTTTTTTGCCAGGCATCCAAATAGAATACGATGCCTGTCAAAAATAGCATAAGTTAAAATCGAATGCGATTAGAACTAAGAGTGGATACGAAACTAGCACTAGTGTTGTTGTTGGCGCACATTTCGAGAATAGTTCGGTCCGTACAGAATTTTGGGGTGTTCAGTGACCACGACCCGAACCGAACATTTTCATAAAAATTGGGTTCGGTTTGTAGTTCGTCATTTTTGTGGCGCATTTTGAAAGGCTGCAAAGCAGCCAATCAACATGCATCATACTACTTGCCCTAAGATGCCATCGCAGCCATGCCTACTATTGGCAAGGCTGTGATTGGCCAAGTGCAGCATGTGACTCAGCCTCTTTATAAGCTTGTGCACGTCGCGATGTGCTCACTCCCGCTGTGATTAGACCAAGGATAGATGCAGCTGCTGTGAGGCGAGATAGGCAGGGATAATTGAGGAAGAAAACCTGATAAGAAGTGAATGATCTAAACCTGTGCATCAGAACAACTCAGCTGAGCTGTTCACTGAAAGTTTATTTTTTTACACTGGCCAGATCGATTTTACCGGCACATGTAACTGGGCTGACCGGCGGCGGCCATTTTGGGACCTGTGGTGCGCCAGCTCAAGCTGCCACAGAGTCCAAAGAAAAGCTCCACAGAATTGAAAAATCTACTCCTGTGACACAGAACAACAGCGATTCAGCTGCTCAGTCAAAGTCAATTTTTTTTCTGGCTGGGCAGACCATTTTCTGGCACATGTTACTGGGCTGATAGGCGGCGGCCATTTTGGGACTTGTGGTGCTACAGCAAAAGCTGCCACAGCGTCCATTAATCTCATGTAATAGTCGATTTTTTCATAGATATACTACATCAGGGGTTTGGCTGTGCTTGTGTCACCCCTACTAACTGCCAATATATTTAATATATCAATATCAGTGGTGAAACTGAAAGTAACCCACTTGGATAGCAAATCCCATGAATGTGCTGTTCCAGCTAGGCAAGCCAGTGTCACTACAGCCAGGTCCAATACTGTCAGCCAGAAATTAAATTTTTTATTTTTTTTGCCAGAAATATAAATTAAAAAAATCTTTCCCTGTAACAAACATAATTCTGGTGTTAGACCAGAAGAAGCACTCCTTCAGTAAATAATACTGTAAAAGGTTTAGGCAATAATTCTCCCAGTGTGGGCAATTTATGTACCAAAACGAGCATTTTAAAAATTCGGTGTTCTGAAATACCAGCAGTCCTCTTGTAATTAATACCAGAAAAAGGCATTATAGTGTCCAGTGTTGTCATTTTGGTTCCAAAAGGCCAATTTAATCAATCTGGTGTTGGTGACACCCGAAATAGTAGGCCGCACGTTGTTACTCCTTTGAAAAGGAAATAGTTCTCCCACTGTGGGAATTCATTTAACATAAGTAGCATTTAAAAAATTCTGGTGTCCAATTTGCAGCAGTCCTCTTGTAATTAATACCAGAAAAAGGCATTATAGTGTCTAGTGTTGTCATTTTGGTTCCAAAAAGGCCAATTTAATCAATCTGGTGTTGGTGACACCCGAAATAGTAGGCCGCACGTTGTTACTCCTTTGAAAAGGAAATAGTTCTCCCACTGTGGGAATTCATTTAACATAAGTAGCATTTAAAAAATTCTGGTGTCCAATTTGCAGCAGTCTTCTTGTAATTAATACCAGAAAAAGGCATTATAGTGTCCAGTGTTGTCATTTTGGTTCCAAAAATGCCAATTTAATCAATCTGGTGTTGGTGACACCCGAAATAGTAGGCCGCACGTTGTTACTCCTTTGAAAAGGAAATAGTTCTCCCACTGTGGGAATTCATTTAACATAAGTAGCATTTAAAAAATTCTGGTGTCCAATTTGCAGCAGTCCTCTTGTAATTAATACCAGAAAAAGGCATTATAGTGTCCAGTGTTGTCATTTTGGTTCCAAAAAGGCCAATTTAATCAATCTGGTGTTGGTGACACCCGAAATAGTAGGCCGCACGTTGTTACTCCTTTAAAAGGAAATAGTTCTCCCACTGTGGGAATTCATTTAACATAAGTAGCATTTAAAAAATTCTGGTGTCCAATTTGCAGCAGTCCTCTTGTAATTAATACCAGAAAAAGGCATTATAGTGTCCAGTGTTGTCATTTTGGTTCCAAAAGGCCAATTTAATCAATCTGGTGTTGGTGACACCCGAAATAGTAGGCCGCACGTTGTTACTCCTTTGAAAAGGAAATAGTTCTCCCACTGTGGGAATTCATTTAACATAAGTAGCATTTAAAAAATTCTGGTGTCCAATTTGCAGCAGTCCTCTTGTAATTAATACCAGAAAAAGGCATTATAGTGTCCAGTGTTGTCATTTTGGTTCCAAAAGGCCAATTTAATCAATCTGGTGTTGGTGACACCCGAAATAGTAGGCCGCACGTTGTTACTCCTTTGAAAAGGAAATAGTTCTCCCACTGTGGGAATTCATTTAACATAAGTAGCATTTAAAAAATTCTGGTGTCCAATTTGCAGCAGTCCTCTTGTAATTAATACCAGAAAAAGGCATTATAGTGTCCAGTGTTGTCATTTTGGTTCCAAAAGGCCAATTTAATCAATCTGGTGTTGGTGACACCCGAAATAGTAGGCCGCACGTTGTTACTCCTTTGAAAAGGAAATAGTTCTCCCACTGTGGAATTCATTTAACATAAGTAGCATTTAAAAAATTCTGGTGTCCAATTTGCAGCAGTCCTCTTGTAATTAATACCAGAAAAAGGCATTATAGTGTCCAGTGTTGTCATTTTGGTTCCAAAAGGCCAATTTAATCAATCTGGTGTTGGTGACACCCGAAATAGTAGGCCGCACGTTGTTACTCCTTTGAAAAGGAAATAGTTCTCCCACTGTGGGAATTCATTTAACATAAGTAGCATTTAAAAAATTCTGGTGTCCAATTTGCAGCAGTCTTCTTGTAATTAATACCGGAAAAAGGAATTACGGTATATCTTCCAGTGTGGGAATTTTGGGGCTAAAAAATAATATATTTTATTGTGGTGCGAGTTGAATCGCAACAATGAGAAAACATTCTATTAAGGGACGAGGACGCGGTCGTGGTGGGGTCCGTGGAGTCTCTGTTGCTGGCAGAGGACGTGGCCGTTCGGCCTCAGGCGCACAAAGTAGTGAACCAACTCCCTCAAGTAGCCGGCAGAATTTACAGCGATATTTGGTGGGGCCCAATGCCGTTATGAGGATGGTAAGGCCTGAGCAGGTACAGGCATTAGTCGATTGGGTGGCCGACAGTGCTTCCAGCACGTTCACCACATTGTCTTCCGCCCAGTCTTCTGCGGAAAGCGCACAGGTGGCACCGGAAAACCAAGCCCATCAGTCTGTCACATCACCCCCATGCATATCAGGGAAACTGTCCGAGCCTCAAGTTATGCAGCAGTCTCTTCTTCTGTTTGAAGACTCTGCTGGCAGGGGTTCCCAGGGGCGTCCACCTAGCCCTTCCCTAGCGGTGGAAGACATACCATGCACTGACGCACAACCACTTATGTATCCAGATGATGAGGACATGGGAATACCACCACAGCAGAGTGACCGAGTGTCTGATGATGACAAAACACAGGTGCCCACTGCCGCGTCTTATTGCAGTGTGCAGACTGAACAGGAGGAGGTCAGGGAGGAAGACTGGGTGGAAGACGATGCAGAGGACGATGAGGTCTTAGACCCCACATGGACTGAAGGTCGTGCCGCTGACTTAAATAGTTCAGAGGAAGAGGCAGTGGTGAGACCGAGACAACAGCGAAGCCAAAGAGGGAGCAGGGGCAAAAGCAGAACACCCGCCGTCCCGAGAGTTCGCCTGCTATTGGCCAGTGCCAACAGGGACCCAGCACCCCAAAGGCATCTTCAAGGAGTTCCCTGGCATGGCACTTCTTCAAACAATGTGCTGAGGACAAGACCAGAGTGGTTTGCACGCTGTGCCATCAGACCCTGAGGCGAGGCATTAACGTTCTTAACCTGAGCACCACCTGCATGATCAGGCATCTACATGCAAAGCATGAACTGCAGTGGAGTGCACACCTCAAAAACAAGGAACCCGCTCAGGCTCCCCTGCTCCCTCTACCGCTGCTGCCTCGGCTTCCGCCTCGAGAGGAATGTTGCCACCTGCCGAGCAGCAAACAGAGGATGTGCCACCGACACCACCACCACCACCGCCACCGTCACCTTGCGTCTCCACTATTTCACACAGCAGCGTTCAGCTCTCCATCTCTCAAACCTTTGAGAGGAAGCGCAAATTCCCACCTAGTCACCCTCGAGGCCCTTGGCCTGAATGCCAGCATTTCTAAACTACTGGCCTTTGAAATGCTGTCATTCCGGCTGGTGGACACAGACAGCTTCAAACAGCTGATGGCCATGGCTGTCCCCCAGTATGTGGTTCCCAGCCGCCACTACTTCTCCAAGACAGCCGTGCCTTCCCTGCACATGCAAGTGTCTGATAAAATCAAGTGTGCACTGCGCAACGCCATTTGTGCCAAGGTCCACCTAACCACAGATACGTGGACCAGTAAGCACGGCCAAGGACGCTATATCTCACTAACTGCACACTGGGTGAATGTAGTGGCGGCTGGGCCCCAGGCGGAGAGTTCCTTGGCGCACGTCCTTCCGCCACCTAGGATCGCAGGGCATCATTCTCTGCCTCCTGTAGCCTCCTCCTCCTACTCGGCTTCCTCCTGCACTGCTTCCACCAGCTCCTCCTGTCAGCCACACACCTTCACCACCAACTTCAGCACAGCCGGGGTAAACGTCAGCAGGCCATTCTGAAACTCTTATGTTTGGGGGACAGGCCCCACACCGCGCAGGAGTTGTGGCGGGGTATTGAACAACAGACGGACGAGTGGTTGCTGCCGGTGGGCCTCAAGCCAGGCCTGGTGGTATGCGATAATGGGCGAAATCTCGTGGCAGCTCTGGGACTAGCCGGTTTGACGCACATCCCTTGCCTGGCGCATGTGCTGAATTTGGTGGTGCAGAGGTTCATTCACCACTACCCCAACATGTCAGAGCTGCTGCATAAAGTGCGGGCCGTCTGTGCGCGCTTCCGGCGTTCACATCCTGCCGCTGCTCGCCTGTCTGCGCTAAAGCGGAACTTCGGCCTTCCCTCTCACCGCCTTAATATGTTACGTGCCCACCCGGTGGAACTCCACCTTGCACATGCTGGAGAGACTGTGCGAGCAGCAGCAGGCCATAGTGGAGTTTCAGCTGCAGCACGCTCGCGTCAGTCGTACTGCGGAACGGCACCACTTCACCACCAATGATTGGGCCTCCATGCGAGACCTGTGTGCCCTGCTGCACTGCTTTGAGTACTCCACCAAAATGGCCAGTGGCGATGACACTGTTATCAGCGTTACAATACCAATTCTATGTCTCCTAGAGAAAACGCTTAGGGCAATGATGGAAGAGGAGGTGGCCCAGGTGGAGGAGGAGGAGGAGGGCTCGTTTCTAAGACTTTCAGGCCAGTCTGTTAGAAGTAGCTCAGAGGGAGGTTTTTGAAGCAGCAGAGGGCAGGTTCACAGAGTCGCCAGCCAAGGCACTCTAATGGAGGACGAGGAGGATGAGGAGGAGGTGGAGGAGGACGAGGATGAAGCAGGTTCACAGCAGGGTGGCAGCCCACACAGCTCAGGCCCATCATTAGTGCATGGCTGGGGGGATACGGTGAACGATGACGATACGCCTCCCACAGAGGACAGCTTGTCCTTACCTCTGGGGAGCCTGGCACACATGAGCGATTACATGCTGCAGTGCCTGCGCAACGACAGCAGAGTTGCCCACATTTTAACGTGTGCTGACTACTGGGTGGCCACCCTGCTGGATCCCCGGTACAAAGACAATGTGCCCACTTTACTTCCTGCACTGGAGCGTGATAGGAAGATGCGCGAGTACAAGCGCACGCTGGTAGACGCGCTCCTGAGAGAATTCCCAACTGTCACAGGGGAACAGGTGGAAGGCCAAGGCCAAGGCAGAGGAGGAGCTAGAGGTCGCCCACGCAGCAGTATCATGGCCAGCTCCTCTGAGGGCAGGGTTAGCATGGCAGAAATGTGGACAAGTTTTGTCTCCACGCCACAGCTAACTGCCCCACCACCTGATACGGAACGTGTTAGCAGGAGGCAGCATTTCACTAACATGGTTGAACAGTATGTCTGCACACCCCTCCACGTACTGACGGACGGTTCGGCCCCATTCAACTTCTGGGTTTCAAAATTGTCCACGTGGCCAGAGTTAGCATGTTATGCCTTAGAGGTGCTTTCCTGCCCGGCGGCCAGCGTTTTATCAGAACGCGTATTCAGCACGGCGGGGGGCATCATTACTGACAAGTGCAGCCGCCTGTCCACAGCCAATGTGGACAAGCTGACGTTCATAAAGCTGAACCAGGCATGAATCCCACAGGACCTGTCCCTCCCTTGTGCAGAGTAGTCCTTAATAACTGCCTAAAACATGTCTTGTTGTACTACGAGCCACTTCTTTATTTAATACAAATTTTATGTAACCCACAGTTGAATGAAACTCTCCTCTGTCTGGGCGCCGGGGCCTAACTAGATGAAAGTGGCCTGTTAAACTATCGGGTGACATAAAGCCATAACCTCTGCCATGCTACCTCTGTCCTCTGTCTGGGTGCTGAGGCCTAAGTCAAATAAAGCGGTCTTCTGCTGTGCTGGGGGATATGAAGCTAATCTCTGACCTCTCTCCTCTGTCTGGGTCCAAAGGCCTAAGTCACTGAAAGAGGCCTTCTCCTGTGGTGTGTGATATGATGCCTGAATTTGTGCTGTGGGACCTCTCTCCTCTTCCTGGGTGCAGGGGTCAAAGTATCTAAAAGTGTCCTTCTCTTGCGGTGGTTGATATGATGCCTGAATATGTGCTGTGTGGCCTCTCTCCTTTGTCTGGGTGAAGGGGTCAAAGTAACTAAATGGTGGCCTACTCCTGTGGTGGTTGATATGATGCCTGAATATGTGCTGTGTGGCCTCTCTCCTCTGTCTGGGTGAAGGGGTCAAAGTAACTAAATGGTGGCCTACTCCTGTGGTGGTTGATATGATGCCTGAATATGTGCTGTGTGGCCTCTCTCCTCTGTCTGGGTGAAGGGGTCAAAGTAACTAAATGGTGGCCTACTCCTGTGGTGGTTGATATGATGCCTGAATATGTGCTGTGTGGCCTCTCTCCTCTGTCTGGGTGAAGGGGTCAAAGTAACTAAATGGTGGCCTACTCCTGTGGTGGTTGATATGATGCCTGAATATGTGCTGTGGGGCCTCTCTCCTCTGTTTGGGTGAAGGGGTCAAAGTAACTTTATGGTGGCTTCTCCTGTGGTGGTTGATATTATGCCTGATTCTCTGCTGTGGAACCTCTCTCCTCTTCCTGGGTGCAGGGGTCAAAGTATCTAAAATTGTCCTTCTCTTACGGTGGTTGATATGATGCCTGAATATGTGCTGTGTGGCCTCTCTCCTCTGTCTGGGTGAAGGGGTCAAAGTAACTAAATGGTGGCCTACTCCTGTGGTGGTTGATATGATGCCTGAATATGTGCTGTGTGGCCTCTCTCCTCTGTCTGGGTGAAGGGGTCAAAGTAACTAAATGGTGGCCTACTCCTGTGGTGGTTGATATGATGCCTGAATATGTGCTGTGTGGCCTCTCTCCTCTGTCTGGGTGAAGGGTCAAAGTAACTAAATGGTGGCCTACTCCTGTGGTGGTTGATATGATGCCTGAATATGTGCTGTGTGGCCTCTCTCCTCTATCTGGGTGAAGGGGTCAAAGTAACTAAATGGTGGCCTACTCCTGTGGTGGTTGATATGATGCCTGAATATGTGCTGTGTGGCCTCTCTCCTCTGTCTGGGTGAAGGGGTCAAAGTAACTAAATGGTGGCTTCTCCTGTGGTGGTTGATATGATGCCTGATTCTCTGCTGTGGGACCTCTCTCCTTTGTCTGGGTGCTGGGATCGAAATAATAGTAAATGACCTTCTCCATTGGTGGGTGACTTGAAGCCTGATTCTGTGCTATGGGACCTCACTCCAATTAATATTGTTTAATTTTTATTTATTTTATGTTAACTCATCATTTCCCTATCTACATTTGTTTGCAGGGGATTTACCTACATTTTGCTGCCTTTTGCAGCCCTCTAGCCCTTTCCGAGTGTGTTTTACAGCCTTACCAAAAACCTTACCAGATCTAGCACATAAACCAGTTGAACTTGAAACCCTTGAAAGATTACAGTAATGAAAAATAATTATTAATATGGGCAACACTATCTGTACCCTTTGTTTCCAATCAAACAAAACGCAATAAATTTGATTTAACATTATAGTTTTATAAAATAATCTTTAACAAAATAGAATTATTTTTTAACATAAATATATAAATAACCAAAATAATTAGGGTAATTTTTTTAATTTTCTCCTTCATCTTCCTGGTTTGCTGCTCCCTGAACTGCTGCATTCGCAGCTGGTGCTTCCTTCGCATTGTTTTTATTTTTTTTAACATGATGTTGTCAGCTGTAAAATAAATGAAATAAAATTTGGAAATGCACATTAAAATACAATCATTAATTGTTATATAAAGCTGAGATGATATTTTTTTCTTGAAAATCACTGGTTAGACCACACATGGAGTACTGTGTACAGTTCTGGGCTCCTGTGAACAAGACAGACATAGCAGAGCTGGAGAGGGTTCAGAGGAGGGCAACTAAAGTAATAACTGGAATGAGGGATCTACAGTACCGTGAAAGGTTATCAAAATTGGGGTTATTCACTTTAGAAAAAAGACGACTGAGGGGAGATCTAATAACTATGTATAAATATATCAGGGGTCAGTACAGAGATCTGTCCCATCATCTATTTATCCCCAGGACTGTGACTGTGACAAGGGGACATCCTCTGCGTCTGGAGGAAAGAAGGTTTGTACACAAACATAGAAAAGGATTCTTCACTGTAAGAGCAGTGAGACTATGGAACTCTCTGCCTGAGGAGGTGGTGATGGTAAGTACAATGAAGGAATTCAAGAGGGGACTGGATTTATTTCTGGAGTGTAATAATATTACAGGCTATAGCTACTAGAGAGGGGTCGTTGATCCAGGGAGTTATTCTGATTGCCTGATTGGAGTCGGGAAGGAATTTTTTTCCCTTATGTGAGGAAAATTGGCTTCTGCCTCACAGGGGTTTTTGCCTTCCTCTGGATCAACTTGTAGGAAACAGGCCGAACTGGATGGACAAATGTCTTTTTTCGGTCTTATATACTATGTTACTATGTTACTATGTAAATCTGTTATATATTGGTTTAGGTAGGATTAATAATAGTTCCTTTTAGTTTTGGGTTATTGACTTAGTAGTTACGTTAATGGTTTTGATGTTGATCAATTACTTTTTAGTGTTTATTTTTTATATTACTGTTATGTGTTGTACTTTATTTGTTGCCTGTTTTATTATATTTTCTTCATTTAAAAAAATAATATAGTTTGTTAAAATATATTCTTAGAAAAATTTATATATTGCATGCTTGTTATATCGTACTTCCAAAAATGGATGTGGCAGTTAGATACGTTATGGAAATCAGTACTCCCACCCGTAACATTAGCTTTCTGGGACACTGAATAAATAAAAATATCCACATCATCCACTTACCTTCTTGTCGGGGGGTAGTGACCATCTCCTCTTCTGCCTCCTCAGAGTCATCACCCTCCTCCACTGCAGCAGGTGGGCTATGGGCCCGATAGCCTGATGGCCCTGCCTCTTCCTGCTCCTCCTCGTCCGAGTGGTCTGTCTCCTCCTCCACCGCCTTCTTCTTTTTAGAGAGCTTGGCTCTCACTTTGGGAAGCGGAGCATCTGTAATGATGATGACCACATTTTTTAAAAATGCCAAGATAAACAAGTAAAGCCAAATTACAGTTAAAGGTACACAAATTATTTTATGGTAGTGTCTGGATGGCATAATAATTAACTACACCTATCTTTCTTCTCCTTTTGGCTTAGATCAAGTGTAGTATCATCAGTGTCTGCCTTGACCTGCCGGACCAGGACCCTGTGGGTACCCCCTGCACTCTGCCTTTGAGCATCGTTGATTAAGTTCAGCTTCAACTCACTGCTGCTATTGGGTGTTGGGCCACTCCCCAGGGAAGAAGAGTGATTCGAGTCTATGACTTCATTTGGGCATGTGGCCTAATTGTCCTGATCGATGCTTGTTGTCTACACTCGTCCAGACGTGCGAGGAGTTTGGACAAGCTTCAGGGGCCAAAGTCAACTGTGTAAAGTCAAAAAACATATGTGGCCCAGAAAGAGGTCTCATATTGCCACCTTTAGCACCCTTTCTCATCAGTTCAACACCACTGTACTAAGTGATTTATTGTAAAGGGTTAAAAATACTTATTTCTCTCACCAACATATTGTTATCTATCTGCTCAGTTATGCAAATAAGTATTGTACCTGGAAGAGATTTATCTCGGATCTTAGTGATCAGATCCATCCTGTGGTGCTTCAGATCTGACCACTTTTTAGAATCGCATCCTTCCGATGAGTGCACCCATGCTTCTGCCACAGATGGAAAGCAATTCTCCGCACTATGGCCTGCTTTTCGCCCCTTGACCTTCTGCGGTCGTACTCCTTCTCCAACATTTCCTGCAAGATAACAATTAAATCATGTAATCCCACAGTTCTAAAATACAATTATTAGTTATCATAGTCATAAGAACCATCAAAAATAACATGTAATATCAAAACAGTCAAAGAGTAGAACATCGCCATCCCTTTAAAAGTGACTTGAACATTGCCGCCCCTTTAAAAGTGACTTGAACACTGCAGCCCCTTTAAAAGTGACTTGAACATCGCCATCCCTTTAAAACTGACTTGAACATCGCCAATTCTCCATCCCTTTAAAAGTGACTTAAACATTGCCGCCCCTTTAAAAGTGACTTGAACACTGCAGCCCCTTTAAAAGTGACTTGAACATCGCCATCCCTTTAAAACTGACTTGAACATCGCCATCCCTTTAAAAGTGACTTGAACATTGCGATCCCTTTAAAAGTGATTTGAATATTGCCGCCCCTTTAAAAGTCACTTGAACATCGCCATCCCTTTAAAAGTGACTTGAACATTGCGATCCCTTTAAAAGTGACTTGAATATTGCCGCCCCTTTAAAAGTGACTTGAACATCGTCATCCCTTTAAAAGTGACTTGAACATTGCCACCCCTTTAACAGTGTCTTTCACTAATCACTCATGTAGTTGTGCAGTCTGCTAAAGCCTGTGATGAGTTTATGTCATGAAGCAGTAGGACATGTGACAGTGTAAGGCAGTTATGAGATCAGTGAAGGCCTGCAGGCTTCTTGGCTAATAAAAATCATTAATAAATAAGTTTAAATCACATTACTGAATTACACACTAACTAAGTTCAATTACTTACAGTTATTAAGAAATCCAGCTCTTCTTTAGAGAAATTACTTTTCGCCATAATCGCTGGGACAGTCACCAATCTCCACTCTGCCTCTCTCGATCCGATCCGAGGTAACGCACACACGTACAGACGCACGTACACGATTCTTGAATAGTTGTATTATCGCGATAATAAAACTAACAGTGTAAAGTTGACTGTATTGCTCTAAGTTATATTCGCGTACGAATGTAACTTCTATTACAGCACACCAATACTAAAACTGACTAAGTGACAGCTTTAAGTTCTATTCGAACGCGATTATGCGATTATTATATATCAGCTTAATCGCATTGCCGCTTCAACTTAGCATTGCTAATTCTAAATAATTCCATCCATATTCGTTAACTTACTGACTCAGTAAGTTAACGATATGGATGGAATTATTTAGCAATGCTAAGTTGAAATCGCAATGCGATTAAGCAAATATATAAGAATCGCATTGCGATTTCAACTTAATTCTCAGATCCGACAGTACATTCTACTGGAGGAGGCGTTCCCATGGTGATCGTTAGCTCAAAGTTGTAATCGCAATGCGTTTATTGCGGTATATTATCCCTCTGGGTGTCTTTTACAGGTTAATTTTTATTTATTTTATTTTATTTTAATTCATTTCCCTATCTACATTTGTTTGCAGGGGATTTACCTACATTTTGCTGCCTTTTGCAGCCCTCTAGCCCTTTCCGGGAGTCTTTTACAGGCTTTTTAGTGCCCAAAAGTTCGGGTCCCCATTGACTTCTATGGGGTTCGGGTTCGGGATGAAGTTCGGGTTGAGTTCGGATCACGAACCCGGACATTTTCCGGAAGTTCGGCCGAACCTCTCAAACCCGAACATTCAGGTGTTCGCTCTTCTCTAGTCCTGATTTACCCTGATCATGGGTTAAGGGTGCATCAGGGGAAGAAGAGAGGCAGATGAAGAGATGCACCCATCATGCCTAGAGCCCACTGTACAAGCCTGTGGGGACATTACAATGATCTGGGGTTGCTGCAGTTGGTCAGGTCTATGTTCAGCAACAGTATGTTCTCCAATAATTCATTCCAAAGAGTAGTTGAACCGATCTAGTGACCAGTTTATGAATATATAAATGCATTTTTTAAAAACAGCTGGCAGGTGCAATTTTCTAGATTATACTACCAGCATGCATCGTGCTCACATTGTTCATTTGTGGTTCCCGGAGCATGAGACATCATGTTCGCACAGGGAACAATCATGGAGTCCAGACCTTCAGACCTTTTTTTTAAGTAAAATTTCGATTGGGTTATTTTATTTTTTATTATAAACTGGAAGTGTACTTACCTGCAAGTGCCTGCCGTTATTCTGCCTAGTTACAAATGGAAACTTGAGTCAGCATTCTAGTACTGTGTTAACTCTAGATGCTGTATGTGCTGATCATGTGTAGACAACCATCATGGACCTGATTTTCTCCTTTGCACTTTAACAAGTATAGAATTATGAATTCTCTTAACCTGGTTTGCATGTTTCGTATTCTCGCATGTGCTCTGCTAATTTATGTATTGTCAATATTTAGACATGCAAATATGTATTTAAATAATCTTTTCAAAAAGACATTTTATCTAGCGTTGTTCGGCTTCATTCACAAAATGAAATGATTTTACTTTATTTTATTATTTTTTATTTTAAATTAAGTGTGGTTTGGGCTATGTTGTGGTTCACGCTGTAGCACGGTGTGGACCGCATGTGGCCTTCGCTTGTCAAAAGGTCTTGTGCAGTTGGCATTGTACAGGACTGATTGATGAACCTACTAAAATTTATATATTTTATTTATTTTTATATTTTTTTTTTGTTGTCACACGGATTTAGGATCTAACACGGTGTTGTCTGTCGTTCTGGGAGGGATGGCTGACTTCCGTGTTGACCTCTCTACATGGTTGGGTGTGACCAATACTTATCCGTGTGGAAATCCGGTTTTGTGAATGGAGCTGTGTAGCAACATGTAAATATGTATAGGTACTTTTCTTGTTTATGTTACTTATTGGCAATTATGTAATGAGGATTTGCACATGCTAATTATATATAACCACTGCTTTAAGATTATAACTATAAACTGTGTACTATATGATGTTCTTGGAGCCATGTCACCGGTTAGAGAATTCATATAATCATAGTCATGTAATCAATCACATGTTTCTATCTGTACGGCGGAAGCAATGCTACAACATGCAAAGTATAAAAAAATTGGATGCTATCGAAGATCCATGCTGGTTAGTTCTTACCCCTACCATTTTACTGTTCCAACATTGTTCCTTTTTTTGTTTTATATTTCTGATAATAAGATTTGATTGTAAATAAATTTTTGGAATTTGTAAAAGTTAATAATTTTGCTAATTTGATAAATCAAACAAGTTTTTTTGTAGTTATTATTACTCTGTTCAAGTTTTGTATATTAATAGTTAATTGTTTGATGAAAAAATACATTTATTATTTACGATAATTTGAAATTTATGTTAGTACCTAAAATAATTTAGTTACTAGGAAAATTAACCAAAAAGTTTATTTTAAATGTAACTCTGGACTATTAGAATGCTTTGCTTTGTACTTAATATTTAATACACAACCGTTATCAATGACTACTATTATCGTGATCCATTTGAGTTATGTGTAGGCCTCATACTACCTAATTTCTATATACCTGCGGATGCTGTATGTCAGGATATTGATGAGTTTGGGAATGGACTCTAGGGGCCTTTACTTAAAAAAAATGTTTACCAATTATACCAAAAACTTCAAATTTTTAAAATTTAAAAAAATAAAACTGTAAACAATATAATTACAACATAAAAATAAAAAATTTAATTGAACAAATCTCAATAGGGCAATGCCCTCATTTGTTTTGTAATTTTTTTTTAGACACGCCACGGCCTTGGCGTGCTGTTCCTCCATTTGCCTTAGGCCGTTGGCAAACTGGAGCTTGATCTCCCGCAGCTTCCAGAGATGCTGCTCCTGGAAGGCCTGCACGGCTTTTTAGTGCTCCCGCTCTAGGTCCTGAATGCTTAGTTGCATTTCTTTCAATACTGTCAAAAAATAAAAACAATAAATAAATAAAATAGACGGTGTCGTTTCTGAAGAAACCACATGATGTTGGCTTGGAATCTGATTGGCTGTTGGTGGCTCCACCCACTTTTTTGAATTTTAATCCTAGTCCTCCAGTGACCAACTTTGCAAAGTTTGAAGACTGTGCCAATAAAAGTCTAAGAGCAGCGGCAGTTTGAAATTTTCCCATTTAAATAAATGCCTGAAATTTGATTGGGCGTTGTAGACTCCGCCCACTTTTTTTAAATAAATTTTAATCCCAGTCACCTACTAACCCATGGTGCCAAGTTTGGGGACCCTGGCTTAAATACTGTGAGAATGACAGCTTTTTCAAGTTTTCACACTGAAGTCAACAGTGAAAATTTGATTGTTTGTTTGTGGCTCTGCCTACTTTTTAACATCCCTAAAATTTAACACAAATATTCAGTGTGACCCCATGACTAAGTGACCCAAGTTTGGTGACTTTAACTTGAAAGCTGTACGAGTGACAAAACTTAATAGTTTTCCAATGAAAGTCTATGGGACAAAATGGGGTCTCCGGGGGGCTGCTCCAGGGGCCTGGAGGGTGGGATCGGTTAACAAAGCACAAGCAAAATTTGGTAATTGCACTCCTAAAACTGTGGGAGGAGTTGTGTATAGAAAATTGCTAAATTTTCATTGGCTAATGGTATCTCCGCCCACTTTGGGGTGCCCCCCCAAATATAACCGTTTATTCGGGTTGACACCAACAATATCTGGTCCGAGTTTGGGGAATAATCATGGCTGCTCGTTATGTCTCAATGGGAATGTGGGAATGTATGCCTCGGTGAATCAGTATGCCTGTAACTATAGATTTCAGGGAGGTTTTCTTTAGAAATTATTTTGGGCCTGGGTTTTAATAGTGAGAGACATTGGGTGGGACAGGTCACATACGTACTACATCTTGGGGTTTACATAACATTGTGGTTAAAAAGGCTGTTAATATACAGTGTGGCTAGGCGATCGGAACGCAGAACAATCATAGAGGGGAACCAGACCTCTGGAAAACTGTAAAGAGTGTTGAGCTAGTACTTTTTCGATATCCCGCTTGTACCGAACTGTAAGTGTGGGACTATAGGTTCTCCGATATGTGTGGGCTAAAGAAAGATTATTAGTAAAGCTTTAACATGCTTATTGTTTGCTCCAAAAAAGTATGTCTATGGTGAAGACTAATAACTCACAGAAAAAAGATGCACCACATGGATAAGCAACTGACAACACTGGCTAATCCTCACTCTGGTGTTAAAAGCTGAGAGATTCGCCAATATTTCCAATCAGGAACATATCAGAGCCCCTTTAAGCACCACTTCACGGTATCTCAGCATGACATGGGGTCCTACCACTAGACTACCTATGGTGTGTGGACAAGGTCTGAACAGGTATTAGGCAGCCTACAGCCCCCTCCCACTCACCTGCATTGCAGGACCAACAATGCAATGGGGAACAAATGAGGCCGCAAGCTACACCTACAACAGACCATGTGACACCGGCTTCCAGGTGCAACAGAATGTTTACCAGCCATATGCAATGGCACATTCAATACATATAAAACAAGAATCACAGAAATAAACGTGGCCTAAATGGGTGGGACTGCTCCAAACCCCAAACACTGTGGCGTGTTTCTAACTGGGGGGGCAGTTCCTCCGCATGTGGTTCGCAGCGAACTGCTATCCCCAGCAAAAATTGCATACAATGGAGGATACCGGCCCGAACCACAAGCACCACACAAACATCCTACACAAAATAAAACATGTGCGGATGAAAATATATAAACACATAACTCACAGAAAAAAGATGCACCACATGGATAAGCAACTGACAACACTGGCTAATCCCTCACTCTGGTGTTAAAAGCTGCCTAATACCTGTTCAGACCTTGTCCACACACCATAGGTAGTCTAGTGGTAGGACCCCATGTCATGCTGAGATACCGTGAAGTGGTGCTTAAAGGGGCTCCGATATGTTCCTGATTGGAAATATTGGCGAATCTCTCAGCTTTTAACACCAGAGTGAGGGATTAGCCAGTGTTGTCAGTTGCTTATCCATGTGGTGCATCTTTTTTCTGTGAGTTATGTGTTTATATATTTTCATCCGCACATGTTTTATTTTGTGTAGGATGTTTGTGTGGTGCTTGTGGTTCGGGCCGGTATCCTCCATTGTATGCAATTTTTGCTGGGGATAGCAGTTCGCTGCGAACCACATGCGGAGGAACTGCCCCCCAGTTAGAAACACGCCACAGTGTTTGGGGTTTGGAGCAGTCCCACTCATTTAGGCCACGTTTATTTCTGTGATTCTTGTTTTATATGGTGAAGACTAAACTGACACGTGTTTGTGTGTGAACAGTGAATGAGTGAAAACAGCCACAGCACATACTTACACTCCTTGTGGGGGGTGGTGATTAGTTCCTCCTCCTCCTCCTCCTCGTCCCCGTCATCAGCCACTTGACGGGGTGAGGCGGGTTGGGGTGAAGGTCCGCCCTCCACTCCTGCCACTGACTCCTCTGGGGGGCTAGGGGCATGTTGTTGCCCTGAGGGTCCAGCCTCCTCCTCTGATGCCGAGACCTCCCACAACTGCTGTCTGGGAGGAATGCGCCTGACTGCAGGTAGATGAACACCTATAATAACAAATTTTACTACTTTTAGAAAAAAATCTAAAAGCAAAAATGTACATATGCTTTACATTACGTTTGTATCTTTATTCCAACACTCAGTAATCATTATACCTGGACATTTTTCGTCCCAGATCTCGCGGATTCTTTCCGCATGCCTCCTCTTCAGGTCCGACCATTTTTTTAAAATGGCCAGACGTTTGTGCTGGCCTTCTTAGTCCTGCCACAGCTCATAGCCGATCCTGCGGAATATTTTCTTTTTTTCTGCATGGGAGCGGGTCTCGTCGTATCCTTGCTCCAACATGCGCAGTATAAAAAAACAAATAAAAAAAAAAGCATATAATCAGATTTTATAACGGTAACTTTAAATTTGAATATTTCACTTTCAAACACTAATAATTTTTGGTTTGGTGG
Source organism: Bufotes viridis (assembly GCA_033119425.1). Lineage (NCBI taxonomy): Eukaryota > Metazoa > Chordata > Amphibia > Anura > Bufonidae > Bufotes > Bufotes viridis. Next base: position 359,446,486 of record CM065590.1, read on the forward strand.
TTAAGATGATGAATAAATGTTGGTGACTATGGCTAAGGCAGCGCACGGCAAGAGGTTCCCCGGGCTTAAACTACGACATGCAGAGCTTTCAGTTAGACTGTCTCTCACCGGGCGCTGCCTTGCTGCTGCCGTACCGCCGCCCCCGCCACCATTATAGTCAATAGGGACGAAGCGTCATTCTAGGGGCGTAGGTGAACTAGCGGCAGTACGGATCCGACAGGCTGTTCATCTTCCTGGAATAGTCAGACGTACTCCCCTGCCGCTAATGTTAAAGTCGCCTAATCTTATTTTTTTTTAAATTTGGGATTGTGTTGAAATTGTATGTCTGTGTAGTATGAGATATTGGATATTGGCCATCTGAGGAGAGATGTACCCGTCTATTGAGGTGACGGTATGGTATGGGGTGTAAGGCTTGTTCGCCTCCCCGTAGTGCACCCTGGGTAACGCTAAAATAACCAGCAAATACTGAATGTCAAACATTACTTCTCCTGACCAACGGGACACTTATTAGAATCTATATACTAGGAATCCTCAAACTATGGCTCTCCAGCAAACTGCGGCCCTCCAGCTGTTTCTATACTAAAAATCACATCATTCCATGACAGCCTACAGCTATCATCCTATAGAGGGGCATCATGGTAGTTGTAGTTTTACAACAGCTGGAAGGCGGCAGTTTGAGAATGCCTGCTATAGACTGTGTATGTGTGTGTGTGTTGAGGGTGGGGGGTGGTCAGAGGTAGTGTGGGTTTGAGGGGGACTCTGGTGGTATGTAGTGGTGGGTATTGTGGCAGTGGAGCTGCCAGAAGGCCATAGGAAGGCCATTGAAGTGGCATATCTCACCCAGAGCAAGCTGGGTGAGAACAAGAAAAGTTGGGAAAATTAGTTTTTTCCCACTGTCTGCAGCAGTCAGGCTGGTAATGGGGATAATTAGCAGCCAGCTGAGGAGCTTGGATAAATCTGGGCTGAGCTCCTCAATCAGGGCTCCCAGTCTGGGAAAGGAGCAGGCTGTGTCAAGGCCTGCGGGGCCCTCTAACCCTGTGTGTAGGGTAAGCACTGGTGATGTGTCTTGGGGAGCTGGGTGGTAGACCCAGATCCTGATAGAGAGGGAAAGACTGTTTAGTCAGTGGCCAGACGGCCGAGGATTTATTTTTATGATTTTGTTGTACTGCTGTGATGACAATAAAGCTGGTTGTGGCCAGTTTGCACCCGAATCTACAGTGGTGGAGTGACTTCTTGATGTGTGCCAACCGTCAAAGGTGATAAGACGGTGATCTGGAAGAGCTAAATGACCCTGAGTTGTTACAGTATATAGTGTGGGTATATTGTGTGAGGCGGAAGATTAGATGTGCAAGGTGAATCATATATAGATTTGTCTGCTATCCATTTTTTTTGAACCATTAGAAAACGTAGTGTGGTGTTAAACAGGCAGGATATGCTCGAACCCACATGCGGTTGTGCATATATATAGGGGAGCATATCCTGCACTTGTAGTCCGTTGCTGATGGCAATCAACAGCAAAAAAATGCATACAATGGAAGATGCCAGCAACGGACTACAAGTACCACAATAACCATCCTACATAAGGTAACAATTATGTGGATGTGGAGAACAATCAAAAACTTAACAATAGCAAAGACTCGCTGGCATCTTCCATTGTATGCATTTTTTTGCTGTTGATTGCCATCAGCAACAGATTTCCGGCATCAGGATCCCCTGGGCACCCATAGAAGGCAGGTCGTGATGCCGTGCAAGGCATTGGGCCGCCTCTGCATGACATCAGTCTGCCTTCTCACACATCGGGTCCCCGTCACAGCAGCATGGGGACCCGATGCGCTCGTTCACTAACCACAAACCACTTCTATGTCGCGGTCAACGCTGACCGCGACATAGAAGGGGTTAATCCGCCAGCATAGCTGTAAACAGGGATGTCGGCGGATACAGCAGGGGCCTGGCTATCAGGGACTGCCGTATCGCTGCTGTGATTGGTCAGGCGCAGCTCCTGCACCCGCCCGGTCATCTTGCCGTGCATGTACGGCGGAATGCGTTCTGGCACAAGTTCCCCCGGCGTACATGCACAGCGTTTTGCGTTAAGGGGTTAATGACAGTGAACTCCACAACGCCCGCCCCTTTAATAGTGGCCCCTGCCCCCCATGCATGTAGCAGTGTAGTTTTGTCGTCATACATCATATGACTGAATATTTAAGGACCTGAAAACTATTGAAACCTGTGATCACTTGTTATGGCAACCGGGAGTAGGACATGCCAGCTTCTATTGGCTGATAAGGGACATGTGGCCGTGTGTATGGCAGTTGGGGGCTTGTTTTGGCTAATGCAGGTCATTTTTGGGGGACTATCTCAGGAATAATACGTCCTAGAGAGCTGAGCCTCGGTCTAAAACCTTCCCGGACACCTGATGTACCCGTCTGCCAAACTTAGTGAAGATCGGTCGAGTCGTTTGGTCGGCCATAAATAACAGACAGATAGAAACTCATTTTTATATATATAAGAGATTAGTAGATATTAATGATTTGGGGCAATAAGTAATGTTTTTGAATGCCAACAATACTTGTTTCGACAAATCATTTATATGTAAGCACTGCAGTAAGCAAACTATGTGAAATGAGATTTTATATGTATTGCGAAAATTTGAGAATGTTTTATCTCCATAAACTTACAAATGAATGTTACAAGCGTGTCACATGTACTTATAGCTGTGATGTAATGTTCAATAACTTACTGTGATCAGGATATCTTCCTCCTCTCTGGTAAAATTGTTTCCCACCATCTTTATTCGCATGGATCGCATGCACCAACAAAACTTGTTGTAACTGCTCCCAGGAAGAAGCCACGCGCACGCGCACATACGAATAAGTTATTGCCGACTGCCGAAGTTGAAAACTATCTGTACGCACACGAATATTTCTATGAAAATTATTCGCATTATAGTCGATTTGTACGGATACAGAACTACAAATACAATTGGCTTGTTCGAATTAGCGAATATACTGAATGCGAATATATCGCTAAATCAAAAAATGCATTTGCAATAGGAAAGTTGCCTATAGACAGATCTAAGTTGGATGAACAATGCGAAAATATTACAACCTTTTTTTTTTATTACGCAATAAACAGAATAATGATGACGAATAAGTAAGTATTCTGCTTATCGAAAAAATATTAATTTTTTTTTGCATTGCGCATCCAACTTAGAGCATTCGTTCATGCTTGCAAGCCAGTACAAAATATGCCTTTATATTCAATTCAAAGCATATTATTCGCAATAATTAAAATAATGACGAATATTCTATTTCGGCGAATATATGACGAATATTAATTTGAATATTCGCGATATATCACCTCCCGCTCATCACTAGTCCTAATAGTAAGTGAATACAAACTCTTCAACATATAAATTGTTATCTTGCAAAACATACTCTAACCACAGTATCCACAATATATATCTGCTGTATACCTAATTGTTCTCCCCTTTTCGTATAGAGATGAAAAATGCCAACAAAAATGACACAACACCCTGAAAAAACACATAGTAACAATTATATCAGTACACCTGATTCATATCTGAAGAGAAATAACACATTTGTTCACACACCATTTCCAGCAAGGGGAGATCCTTGCAACTTTTACTCAGTGTGGTAACAGAGAAGCTGAAGAAATGTTCTGCATTTTAACTAGGCAAAACAACAGTGAACAATAATGAATGAATGTTTTGTGTTTTCCAAGCAGCCTCCTAAGGGTACATGTTCAGGTTTTCTGATGCAGTTTGGGAAGCTAAAATCAGTGATGGATAAAAAAAAAAGGTGTATCTGTCCATAAAGGGGTTCTCCGGCCCCTACTTAAAAATTTATCCTTAAAAGTAACCTATGTAGAGAAGAATATTTTATGGATACTTACCTTCTGCAGTGCTGGCATTTCTAAGGCTTCGAGTCCCTCGCTGTCTTCTTCTTTTCCGCCTCCTGACAACCTTCCTTGTTCCCGACGTCTGCACACTAGTGCGCATGCGCTGGGACTGCTCATCGTCTAAGTGCTGTGCATGTGTCGCAGCATAGTGATCAGCCTCTGTGTTTTCGCTATGCTGGGGCACTGTGGATGTCACTTGGAGGCATTGTGGATGTTACTGGAAGGAATGTGGATATTACTTGGGGAGCACTGTAGATGTCACTTGGAGGGCACTGTGGATGTCACTTGGGGGCGCTGTGGATGTCAATGTTATGGGGGTACTGTGGATGTCACTGTTAGAGGGCACTGTGGATATAAGTTTTATGGAGGCACTGTGGATGTCACTGTTATGGGAGTTCAGTATGAAACATGCCAGTTCATGTGCTCATGAAGACCGTCATGCAGAAGACCGTGATCGGCCCAGGAATTATGGTCCATGTTTCAGCCACATTTTCTAGGCAAAACATGGCTTCCCTGACCTGACTGTGTAATAGCAATGTTTGATGCAACCAGTCTTAACCTGACCATTGGGCAATTGTAGTCAGGGCCGGTTTTAGACAAAATGTGGACCTGGGCAAAATCAAAAGAGGGGGCCCTTATCTTGTAATAATGTGCTAAAAACACAGTCTGACAGCCCCGCCGATCAGCTGTTTGAGGAGACGGCGCGTGCCGTTCACTGCTGCTGTTTCATAGACATACAGCAACAGGACAGGAAGAGAGAAGGGAGACGGCACGTGCGCACAGCGCTCGCCATCTCCTCAAACAGATGATCATTGGGAGTGCCGGGTGTCAGACCCCCGCCAATCTAATATTGATTACCTATCCTAAGGATAGGTCATCAATATGAAAAAACTCGGAGAACCTCTTGAAGCTGCCCCCAATACTGTGCCTGTTGCTCTCCCCCCATGTCCGCAAACACTACACTATATACCCAGACTTCCCCCATTAGTAATAATGCCCCCAATAGTGATAATACTTCCCAAGATAGCCCCCATTCGTAGAAATGCCCTCCATATTGTGTCAAATAATAATCACACCTCTACAGTACTCTAGTAGTAATAATATAACCTTAATGCTCGCAGTGGCTCTAATGTCCCCCTGTAGTGCTCCCCACTAGTTCCAATATATAATGCTTCCCCCCATAGTGAAATATATATATATATTGTAAGAGGGTGCAAGGTACCGTGGTCGATGGCAGGTACGTGTCACCGAGGTTCCTGGCCTCGGTGAGGTAAAAGCCGGGTTTTCGTGTGTCAGCAGCAGCTAGTGCTGTTTGACACCTTGATATTTAGTTTGGCTGCAAAGCCAATCCGGGCCGGCTCTTACTGGGAGTAGGCAAAGAGTTGGGTGGGTGCCTATTCCCCACAGTCCAGGCCGGTTTTTCCAGGGCCTTTAAAACACAGCCAGCACCAGCAGGTGTGGCTGTGATTGTCCTGGAGCTGCTGCTTGTGCTGTGGAGCTCTCTGGGCTGAAAGCAAGAGCGCAGCAAGGAGACATGCAGTCGACCTGGAAGCCTGAAGGTGGATTGTCCCGCGGCTGGGCCGACCGCCAGGTGCGAACGCGCACCTAACATCTCACAGGTGATTGAACCTGGTTTTGGACTCTTTGGTTTTGCCTTTTGTGTTTGCTAAGTGTGAATTAACACCAAGAGACAGTTTTTTGCTTATTTTGTGCAAGTGTGAATAAAACACTGTTTATTGCACTTTCTGGACTCCTTGTTTTGCCTCTGTACTGCACCCGCACCGCTATCTACCAGAGCGACTCCCCACATTTGGTGGAGGATGCAGGCATGCGTAGTGAGGCTGGCGTGAACGCCGAATTGTTTTTGTTTTGCTGAGCACAAGTGCATGGCAAATTTAAAACCGGCAAAGTTGCAAACAGGAATTTCTGGCAACATGGAGGCTGCTGTGAAAGCCCTCAGGGAGGCTAATGTGCAGCAGCGGGAGACCAACCAACTACTTTTACAGCACGTGATGGCGTTACAAGCTGCAGGAGCGTCCCACCACGACCATGATGCCCGGAAAGCGGTCCGTGCGGCGATCCCAAAGATGACCCCCTCGGACGACGTGGAGACGTATCTGGCGGTCTTTGAAAAGGTGGCCGTGAGGGAGAAGTTACCCCGTGACCAGTGGGCTGAGGTGGTCGCTCCGTTCCTGGCATCCGGATCCCAACAAGTTTTTTTTGACTTAGCAGATGACCAGGCTGCTGATTACCCCACCGTGAAGGGGGAGATCCTGGCCAGGCTGGGGGTAAACGTGTTAGTCCGGGCTCAACGGGTCCACCAGTGGGACTTTAAAGCGGCTGAACCCGCCCGGCCGCATTACTATGAGTTGCTGCACAGGTTGCAAAAATGGCTGCAGCCTGATATTCTAAGTCCGACTGCTATGCTGGACCGACTGCTGGCTGACATGTTTTGGAGGGCCTTGCCTTACCCCCTTCAGCACTGGATCGGCCAGGTATCACCCACCAATGCCCTAGAAATGGTTGACCTGGTGGAGCACTATGAGGCCACCCAAAACTTGAAAGGGGGTGTTGTTGGGAGGGGGCCGGTCAAACCCCGGAGGACTCCCATCCAGTCCCGACGACTGGTACCCGAGAAACATGCTCGGGGTGTACCCCCTGTAGACCCGGCCCCGATAGTCTGCTGGCGGTGTCACGAGCCTGGCCACGTAAGGGCCGACTGTCCACAGTGGGGAGAACCCATGGAGATTAATTATGGGTACCGGGCTTCCCCACTGACTCTAATGGTGGGAGACATGGAGGACTTGCCACCAGGGCCTGAGTTGGCAGACCTCCACGTCTCCGGAGACAATTTTGGGACCACCCAACACTGGGACCAAACCCTAACTAGGGCCTGGGAGAATGTGGTGGAAATTAATGGTAAACCCCAGAAACCAGGGGCTGAGTTAATATTTCCCGCTTTGTCGTTCACCAAGAAATGTTATATCGGGTGAACCAAATCCGAGGTGAACCTGTTGAACAGTTGGTGGTGCCCACAGCGTATTGCAAGCTTGTCATGGAGCTTGCCCACCAACATGTTCTTGGGGGACACTTGGGGTGGCAGAAAACCCAAGACCGCATACTGCAGCGGTTTTATTGGCCTGGTGTGTTTAAGGAGGTAGAAGAATATTGTAAATCTTGTCCAACCTGTCAGGTAAATAGCCCCCAGCCACATTTCCGTAGTCCCTTTGTACCTCTTCCAATCATTGAGGTCCCGTTTGAGCGTATCGCTATGGATCTAATCGGGCCTGTACCAAAGTCTGCCAGGGGCCACCAACACATTCTGGTAGTTCTCGACTATGCCACTCGGTATCCGGAGGCGGTGCCTCTGCGACATACCTCAGCTAAGCTCATTGCCAAAGAGTTAATGGAAATGTTTTCCCGTGTGGGCCTGCCAAAAGAGGTTCTGACAGACCAAGGGACCCCTTTTATGTCCAAAGTTATGAGGGAACTGTGTAAATTATTGCGCATAAAGCAATTACGGACGTCCGTTTACCATCCGCAAATGGACGGTCTTGTTGAGAGGTTTAACCAAACTCTAAAAAATATGTTAAAAAGGGTGGTGTCTAGAGATGGGAAGGACTGGGATCTGCTTCTGCCCTATCTCATGTTCGCAGTGCGAGAGGTGCCCCAGTCCTCTACTGGGTTCTCGCCCTTCGAACTGCTTTATGGCAGACACCCTCGGGGGCCTGTTGGATATCGCCAAGGAAGCGTGGGAACAACAGCCTGTCCCCCACAAAAGTGTCGTTGAGTATGTCACCCAGATGCAGGAACGGATGGAAAGAGTGTTGCCGCTGGTCCGGGAGCATATGGAGGCAGCGCAACAAGCCCAGAGTAGGGTGTATAATCGTCAGGCTCGAGTTCGGGACTTCAATCCGGGAGATCGGGTTTTGGTTCTGGTACCCACCCTTGACAGCAAGTTCCTAGCTCGGTGGCAGGGCCCCTATGAGGTGATCGAGAAGGTAGGGGAAGTAAATTACAAGGTACACCAGCCAGGGCGGCGCAAGCCGGAGCGGGTGTACCACGTGAATTTACTAAAGCCGTGGAAGGATAGAAACATGACCGACGACAACAGCCCCCGGCCAGGGTTTCTGGGTGAGAAGGGTCCAGCCCCACAGTTCGAGGCCTGTGAAGCAGTAACCACGGTAAAAATTGCAGACAGCCTGTCTTCCAAACAAGTTCAGGAAGTCAGGGAGTTCATCAGTCGAAACACGGATGTGTTCTCGGACCTCCCTGGCCGCACGTCTCTCATCCAACATGACATCGTCACTGAGCCTCAGGCCAAGATCTGGTTAAAACCATACCGGGTACCCGAGGCTCGGCGACGGGCCATCGCGGAGGAAGTGCAATTAATGTTGAAGCTTGATGTCATTGAGGAGTCGAAAAGTGAGTGGGCCAGTCCCATAGTTCTAATACCCAAGCCGGATGGGACGTTGCGGTTCTGCAATGATTTTCGCAAATTAAATGAAGTGTCCAAGTTCGATGCATATCCCATGCCCCGGGTAGACGAGCTTGTTGAGAATTTAGGGCAAGCCCGTTATTTTTCTGTGCTAGACCTCACTAAAGGATACTGGCAAGTACCCTTAACGGAGGCGGCCAAGGAAAAACGCTTTGTTACCCGCAGGGCCTTTATCATTACAAGGTGTTACCCTTTGGCCTGCATGGCGCCCCGCCACCTTCCAAAGGTTAATGGATATTGTACTGCGACCTCATCGTCGGTACGCTTCGGCCTACTTAGATGATGTAATCATCCACAGCACCGACTGGGAAAGCCATTTGCCCAAAGTGCAGGCGGTAGTGGATGCCCTGAGGAAAGCTGGACTAACCGCCAATCCAAAGAAGTGTGCGATTGGGTTGGAAGAGACCAAATATCTGGGATATGTTATTGGGCGGGAGTCATCAAGCCGCAGGTAACTAAGGTAGAAGCCATACGTAACTGGCCCCGACCGGTCACCACCAGGCAGGTAAAGTCCTTCCTGGGAATGGTAGGGTACTACATGCGGTTTGTGCCCCACTTTGCCACAATAGCAGCGCCGTTGACAGATCTGGTGAAGGGCTCAACGGGTCCACCAGTGGGACTTTAAAGCGGCTGAACCCGCCCGGCCGCATTACTATGAGTTGCTGCACAGGTTGCAAAAATGGCTGCAGCCTGATATTCTAAGTCCGACTGCTATGCTGGACCGACTGCTGGCTGACATGTTTTGGAGGGCCTTGCCTTACCCCCTTCAGCACTGGATCGGCCAGGTATCACCCACCAATGCCCTAGAAATGGTTGACCTGGTGGAGCACTATGAGGCCACCCAAAACTTGAAAGGGGTGTTGTTGGGAGGGGCCGGTCAAACCCTGGAGGACTCCCATCCAGTCCCGACGACTGGTACCCGAGAAACATGCTCGGGGTGTACCCCCTGTAGACCCGGCCCCGATAGTCTGCTGGCGGTGTCACGAGCCTGGCCACGTAAGGGCCGACTGTCCACAGTGGGGAGAACCCATGGAGATTAATTATGGGTACCGGGCTTCCCCACTGACTCTAATGGTGGGAGACATGGAGGACTTGCCACCAGGGCCTGAGTTGGCAGACCTCCACGTCTCCGGAGACAATTTTGGGACCACCCAACACTGGGACCAAACCCTAACTAGGGCCTGGGAGAATGTGGTGGAAATTAATGGTAAACCCCAGAAACCAGGGGCTGAGTTAATATTTCCCCGCTTTGTCGTTCACCAAGAAATGTTATATCGGGTGAACCAAATCCGGGGTGAACCTGTTGAACAGTTGGTGGTGCCCACAGCGTATTGCAAGCTTGTCATGGAGCTTGCCCACCAACATGTTCTTGGGGGACACTTGGGGTGGCAGAAAACCCAAGACCGCATACTGCAGCGGTTTTATTGGCCTGGTGTGTTTAAGGAGGTAGAAGAATATTGTAAATCTTGTCCAACCTGTCAGGTAAATAGCCCCCAGCCACATTTCCGTAGTCCCTTTGTACCTCTTCCAATCATTGAGGTCCCGTTTGAGCGTATCGCTATGGATCTAATCGGGCCTGTACCAAAGTCTGCCAGGGGCCACCAACACATTCTGGTAGTTCTCGACTATGCCACTCGGTATCCGGAGGCGGTGCCTCTGCGACATACCTCAGCTAAGCTCATTGCCAAAGAGTTAATGGAAATGTTTTCCCGTGTGGGCCTGCCAAAGAGGTTCTGACAGACCAAGGGACCCCTTTATGTCCAAAGTTATGAGGGAACTGTGTAAATTATTGCGCATAAAGCAATTACGGACGTCCGTTTACCATCCGCAAATGGACGGTCTTGTTGAGAGGTTTAACCAAACTCTAAAAATATGTTAAAAAGGGTGGTGTCTAGAGATGGGAAGGACTGGGACCTGCTTCTGCCCTATCTCATGTTCGCAGTGCGAGAGGTGCCCCAGTCCTCTACTGGGTTCTCGCCCTTCGAACTGCTTTATGGCAGACACCCTCGGGGCCTGTTGGATATCGCCAAGGAAGCGTGGGAACAACAGCCTGTCCCCCACAAAAGTGTCGTTGAGTATGTCACCCAGATGCAGGAACGGATGGAAAGAGTGTTGCCGCTGGTCCGGGAGCATATGGAGGCAGCGCAACAAGCCCAGAGTAGGGTGTATAATCGTCAGGCTCGAGTTCGGGACTTCAATCCGGGAGATCGGGTTTTGGTTCTGGTACCCACCCTTGACAGCAAGTTCCTAGCTAGGTGGCAGGGCCCCTATGAGGTGATCGAGAAGGTAGGGAAGTAAATTACAAGGTACACCAGCCAGGCGGCGCAAGCCGGAGCAGGTGTACCACGTGAATTTACTAAAGCCGTGGAAGGATAGGAACATGACCGACGACAACAGCCCCCGGCCAGGGTTTCTGGGTGAGAAGGGTCCAGCCCCACAGTTCGAGGCCTGTGAAGCAGTAACCACGGTAAAAATTGCAGACAGCCTGTCTTCCAAACAAGTTCAGGAAGTCAGGGAGTTCATCAGTCGAAACACGGATGTGTTCTCGGACCTCCCTGGCCGCACGTCTCTCATCCAACATGACATCGTCACTGAGCCTCAGGCCAAGATCTGGTTAAAACCATACCGGGTACCCGAGGCTCGGCGACGGGCCATCGCGGAGGAAGTGCAGTTAATGTTGAAGCTCGATGTCATTGAGGAGTCGAAAAGTGAGTGGGCCAGTCCCATAGTTCTAATACCCAAGCCGGATGGGACGTTGCGGTTCTGCAATGATTTTCGCAAATTAAATGAAGTGTCCAAGTTCGATGCATATCCCATGCCCCGGGTAGACGAGCTTGTTGAGAATTTAGGGCAAGCCCGTTATTTTTCTGTGCTAGACCTCACTAAAGGATACTGGCAAGTACCCTTAACGGAGGCGGCCAAGGAAAAAAACGCTTTTGTTACCCCGCAGGGCCTGTATCATTACAAGGTGTTACCCTTTGGCCTGCATGGCGCCCCCGCCACCTTCCAAAGGTTAATGGATATTGTACTGCGACCTCATCGTCGGTACGCTTCGGCCTACTTAGATGATGTAATCATCCACAGCACCGACTGGGAAAGCCATTTGCCCAAAGTGCAGGCGGTAGTGGATGCCCTGAGGAAAGCTGGACTAACCGCCAATCCAAAGAAGTGTGCGATTGGGTTGGAAGAGACCAAATATCTGGGATATGTTATTGGGCGGGAGTCATCAAGCCGCAGGTAACTAAGGTAGAAGCCATACGTAACTGGCCCCGACCGGTCACCACCAGGCAGGTAAAGTCCTTCCTGGGAATGGTAGGGTACTACATGCGGTTTGTGCCCCACTTTGCCACAATAGCAGCGCCGTTGACAGATCTGTTGAAGGGGCGAAAGTCTGGGAAGGTTAGCTGGAGTGAGAAGGCGGAGGAGGCTTTCTCCACGTTGAAGTCGGCCCTGTGTGGGTCCCCGGTTTTGGTGACACCCGACTTCAACAGGGAGTTCGTCGTACAGACCGACGCCTCGGAGGTAGGCCTCGGTGCGGTACTGTCTCAGGAGGTCAACGGGGAAGAACATCCCGTTGTCTTCCTGAGCCGTAAGCTCAGTCCCGCCGAGTCCAGGTATAGTATAGTGGAGAGGGAGTGCCTGGCTATCAAGTGGGCACTCGAATCTCTCCGCTACTACCTGTTAGGGAGGAGGTTCCATCTGGTGACCGACCATTCCCCTCTCAAGTGGATGAGCCAGGCCAAGGAGAGGAATGCTCGGGTCACCAGGTGGTTCCTATCCCTGCAGAACTTCAAGTTCTCTGTAGAACACAGGGCAGGCCGCTTGCAGGGTAACGCAGATGCCCTGTCCCGCGTCCACTGCCTCACATGTGTTCACCCCCTCAGGGTTGAACAAAGGGGGGGGGGTGTAAGAGGGTGCAAGGTACTGTGGTCAATGGCAGGTACGTGTCACCGAGGTTCCTGGCCTCGGTGAGGTAAGAGCCGGGTTTTCGTGTGTCAGCAGCAGCTAGTGCTGTTTGACACCTTGATATTTAGTTTGGCTGCAAAGCCAATCCGGGCCGGCTCTTACTGGGAGTAGGCAAAGAGTTGGGTGGGTGCCTATTCCCCACGGTCCAGGCCGGTTTTTCCAGGGCCTTTAAAACACAGCCAGCACCAGCAGGTGTGGCTGTGATTGTCCTAGAGCTGCTGCTAGTGCTGTGGAGCTCTCTGGGCTGAAAGCAAGAGCCCAGCAAGGAGACGTGCAGTCGACCTGGAAGCCTGAAGGTGGATTGTCCCATGGCTGGGCCGACCACCAGGTGCGAACGCGCACCTAACATCTCACAGGTGATTGAACCTGGTTTTGGACTCTTTGGTTTTGCCTTTTTGTTTGCTAAGTGTGAATTAACACCAAGAGACTGTTTTTTGCTTATTTTGTGCAAGTGTGAATAAAACACTGTTTATTGCACTTTCTGGACTCCTTGTTTTGCCTCTGTACTGCACCCGCACCGCTATCTACCAGAGCGACTCCCCACAATATATATATATATATATTGCTTCTCCATTCCTCCCCAGTAGGAACGTGGGGAGTAGCCACCCACCCAGCACTTTGGCTACTCCCAGTAAGAGCCGTCCTGGATCGGCTTTACAGCCATTTAAACAGTTGAAGTGTCAAACTGCAATCTGCCATAATGACACTTCAGGAAAAAAACGGATCTTACCTCACCGAGGCCAGGAACCTTGGTGACACATACTGACCATCAATGACGGCCCCTTGCTCCTTCCTACATACCTCCCCCCTTTGTTCAACCCTGAGGGGTTGGACACACATTAAACAGTGTACCTGGGACAGGTCATTCACGTTTCCTAGTAACCGGCCTGCCCTGTGTTCCACCGAAAACTTGAAATTTTGCAATGACAGAAACCACTGGGTGACCCGAGCATTTCTGTCCTTGGCCTGGCACATCCATTTGAGAGGGGAGTGGTCAGTTACCAGACGAAACTTTCTCCCCAACAAATAATAGCGGAGGGACTCGAGTGCCCACTTGATAGCCAGACACTCTCTCTCCACTATTCTATACCTGGTCTTAGGTGGGGTAAGCTTTTGGCTGAGAAAGACAACGGGATGCTCCTCCCTGTTTATTTCCTGAGACAGTACAGCACCAAGACCTACTTCGGAGGCATCGGTCTATACTATAAACTCCCTTTTGAAATCGGGCGTCACCAAAACCGGGGACCCACACAAGGCCGACTTCAAAGCGGAGAAAGCCTTTTTCCGCCTGCTCATTCCAGTGGATCGTCATTGACTTGCGTCCCATCAATGGTGCGGCCACTGTGGCAAAGTCGGATTTGGCCCCGAGTAGTGACTGGTCGCGTCAAATCCGAGTTGCCTCAATTTTGTTCACCTGAGGTTTGATAACTCCTTGCGCAATTACATACCCTAGGTACTTGGTCTCTTCTAACCCTATCACGCACTTTTTTGGGTTAGCGGTTAAGCCAGCCTCCCTAAGGGAGTCCACTACCGCCTGTACTTTAGGTAGGTGACTTTCTCAGTCGGTAGTGTGGATAACGATATCATCTAGGTATGCCGAAGTACAATGTCCATTAGCCTTTGAAACGTGGCAGGAATGCCATGTAGACCAAAGGGTAATACCTTATACTGAAACAGCCCCTCTGGTGTGATGAAAGCAGTTTTCTCCTTGGCAGCCTCCGTCAAGGGTACCTGACAGTATCCTTTGGTGAGGTCCAAAACAGAAAAATACTGTGCTTGGCCTAACTTCTCAATAAGTTCATCCACTCGAGGCATGGGATATGGGTCAAACTTGGAAGCCTCATTAAGGTTGCAGAAGTTGTTACAGAATCGTAACATCCCATCCAACTTGGGGATTAAGACTATCGGACTGGCCCATTCACTTTTTGACACCTTGATGACACCCAGCTGTAACATCCGCTGCACTTCTTCCGAGATGGCTTGTCACCGTAATTAAGGTACCCGGTATGGTTTCAACCAGATTCTGGCCTGAGGCTCAGTGACAATGTCATGTCGGATGACAGAAGTGCGTCCAGGGAGGTCTGAAAACACATCCATGTTCCTGCTGACGAGCTCCCTGGCCTTCTGAGTCTGTTTAGAAGAAAGGTTGTGAGCGATCTTTACTGTGGCAACTGCTTCACTCGTATCAAACGGTGGGACTGGAAACTCTACCCCCAGAAAACCCAGCCGGGGCTGTTCTCCGTATTGGTCTCCCTATCTTTCCACGGTTTCAGTAAGTTTACATGGTACACCAGATCCGGCTTTCTCTGACTGGGCTGGTGTACCTTGTAAGTTACCTCCCCAACTTTCCAGAGCACTTCCTAGGGACCCTGCCACCTAGCCAGGAACTTACTGTCCACCGTCGGCACCAGAACCAAAACCCGATTTCCCAGGTTAAAATTCCGAACCCGAGCCTGACGATTATAGACCCTACTCTGGGCTTGCTGGGCTGCCTCCATATGCTCCAGCGGTAACACTGTCTCCATCCGCTCTTGCATCCGAGTGACATATTCAATCACACTTTGATGCGATGTGGGTTGTCCAACAGACCACTTGGATGTTGGCCATACAGCAATTCAAGGTGCGAGAACCAAGTAGAGACCTGGGGCACCTCTCGCACTGCGAACATTAGATAGGGCAATAGAAGATCCCAATCCCTCGCATCCTTAGACACCACCCGCTTTAACATGTTTTTCAAGGTTTGATTAAACCGTTCTACCAGGCCGTCCGTTTGCGGGTGATAGACGGACATCCGTAACTGTTTGATCTGTATTAATTTACTGAGTTCCCTCATGACTTTTGACATGAAAGGGGTCCCCTGGTCAGTCAGAATCTCTTTAGGCAGGCCCACTCGGGAAAACATCTCTACTAACTCTTTGGCTATCAGTTTGGCCGAGGTATGTTGCTGCGGCAGCGCCTCCGGTTACCGAGTGGCATAGTCCAGGACTACCAAGATGTGTTGGTGCCCTCTAGTGGACTTTGGTACTGGGCCTATGAGATCCATAGCGATCCGCTCGAATGGAACCTTAATAATCGGGAAAGGGACCAGGGGACTACAAAAATGTGGCTGGAGGCTGGTTATCTGGCAGGTTGGGCAAGACTTGCAATACGCTTCCACCTTTCTGAACACACTGGGCCAGTAAAACCACTGTAGAATCTGGTCCTGCTTTTTCTGCTGGCCCAGGTGTCCCCCAAGAACATGTTGGTGGGCTAACTCCAACACGAGCTTGCGATACGCCTTGGGCACCACCAACTGTTCAATATGCTTACCCCGTAGTTGATTTAATCATTACAGCATCTCCTGTTGAACCACAAAATGGGGGAACATAGACTCAGCCCCCAGTTGTTGTGGTTCACCCTCAACTACTACCACATTTTCCTCCCAGGCCCGAGATAGAGTCGGGTCCTGGTGTGGCGCTGTACCAAAATTGTTTCCTGAGACATTGAGTTCTGCCAAGTCCGGACCCGGCGGCAAATCCTCCACGTCTTCCACCATTACAGTCAGTGAGGTTGGCTGCCCTCTTCCACTGCAGTGGCGGCCACCCCTACTGCTGGCCCTTCGGTCTCAGGTTCCCAGGGTTCCAGTTTCCCCCCTGAGCAAGGCCATTCTATTGGGGTTGCTCCTGCCCCATGGGTATCGGTGGCTCTCGCCTCAGGCCACAGTGACGGGAAACCGGGGAAGTCTCACCCACTTATTACTTCATATTGTAACTTTGCGGCGACGGCCACGTCATGAGTCCATCTGCCGGTCACCATGGATAGAGACACCAGGGCGGTGGGATAGTCCTTTAAGTCTCCATGGATGCACATGACGCCGACTTTTCAGCCCGTATACTCAGCGGGCCGCACCAGGGCAGCGCTTACCAGGGACACCCTGAGTCCAGGAGGCCCATTGCCAGGGTATCTCCCACTTGCACCTGGCACAGGTGACTATTGTCTCGGGGGTACCGGTTGCACACAGCCTCTTGGCATACATTGAGGGCTGGTAGCCATAGTTAGTGTCCATGGGTTCCCCCCCATGGAGACAGTCGGCCCTTATGTGACCAGGCTCTTGACACCGCCAACGGACCATCGGAGCTCGGTCTGCAGGGAGTACCTCCCTTGCTGGCACCAGCCGCCTGGTCAAGGGTGGAGATTTGCGGGGTTTAACTGGTCCCCTCCCAGCCGAACGCCTCTGTAGATTTCTGGTGGCTTCATAGCGCTCCACCAGGTTGACCATCTCTAGGGCATTACCAGGAGACACCTGGCGGATCCAGTGCTGGAGAGGGTATGGCAAACCCCTCCAGAACATATCAGCCAACAAACGGTCAGGCATAGCAGGCTGCAGCCATTTTTGCAACCGGTGTAGCAGATCATAATACTGCGGTCTGGAGGGTTCAGCTGGGTTAAATTCCCACTGATGCACCCACTGGGCCAAGACCAATACATTCACCCCCAGTCTTGCCAAAATCTCACCCTTTTACGGTCGGGTAATCGACCGCTTGATCATCTGGTGAGTCAATGTGGGGGTTTTCTCTGGTAGACAGGTTAGCGGATGCAGTATAGAGGCAAGGAACCAAGTTGTAAATCAAACTTCAGTGTTTTATTCACACTCAGCAAAACATAACAGTCTTGGTGCTTGTTCATACACGGCAAAACAAAACAAGGTTTGGAATCCTAGGTGTCGGTTGACACCTGGCTGTATGTTCAGCCACACAAGTTCACTAGCAGGCTTCCAGGCGGCCTACATGCCTGTTTGCAGTCTTCATCCTTCAGCACAGAGGACTCCACAGCTTCACTGTCAGATGGAGGACAATCCACCCCACCTGATAGTGCTGACTGCTTTATTAAGCCTCCTAAGACCCGGCCTGGAATGTGGGGAGCAGCCACCCACCCAGCACTTTGGCTACTCCCAGTAAGAACCGTCCTGGATCGGCTTTACAGCCATATAAACAGCTGAAGTGTCAGACCACAATCTGCAATAATGACACTTCAGGAAAAAAACGGCTCTTACCTCACCGAGGCCAGGAACCTCGGTGACACATACCAACCATCAATGACGGCCTCTTGCTCCTTCCTACAATATATATAATGTTCCACCGTAGTGCCAGTATGTATATAATGCTCCTCCATTCCTCCCCAGTAGTGCCAGGTATATATAATGATCTCCTTCCCCCGATCCCTTATCTGTGGCTTGTGTTGCTGCGTCCTGATGCATGCAGTCCCAATGACATCACCGCTCCTGATCTGGGTCTCACTTGATGATGTCATCATGTGAGACCCAGAACAAGAGGTTGCAGTGATGTAATTTCGGCTTCTTGCTCTTTTCTAATGCCTCACAGACTTGAGGTCTAGCGGCCTGAGGCTTGTGTAGTTGGACCGCGCCACCCCCCTTTATGGGGCGAAGTGGCACTCTAGGCGGATGACTACCCTCCCCTATCTATCGTTCCGGCCCTAAGGCCTCATACACGCGGCTGTTCTGTGCATTGCGGACCGCAATTTGCGGTCCCCAATGCATATACAACGTCCGTGTGGCGGCTAGGACGGATCGTGACCCATTTAACTTGAATGGGTCCGTGATCCGTCTGCACGGACAGAAACACCATGGAAGCACTCCATGGGGTTCTGTGCCTGGCAGGTCCGGATTGCCGATCGATTCAAGTGAATAGATCAACATCCGTGGTGCGCGGAGCACACGGCCGGTGCCAGCATATTGCGGACCCGCTGTTTGCGGGCCGCAAAACGGCCACAGCTGGGCAACGGCCGTGTGCATGAGGCCTAATTCAGAGCACATTACTGCAGGAGGTATAACAGAAGAGGACTATAACTCCCAACATGTCTAAGCCATGTTTTAATATCAATGCACATTACAGGGGGAGGTAAAGGAGAATGGGACTCCCCATCCTGGGAACTCCCAGCATGACCAAGCCGTTATTATGTAATATTATAAGAGGATGTATACAACTCCCAGCATATCCAGGTTGTTATAATGTACCCTGATATTATATAATAATGGCCTGGACATGCTGAGAGTTGTAGTCGTCTCCTGTTATAACTCCTCTTGTTATATACTCTGATATTACATAACAAGCCAGAAATGCTGGGAGTTGTAATCCTCTCCTCATACCTCCTCTTGTAATGTACTCTGATATTACATAACAGTAGGTATAAGAGGAGAGGACTTCAACTCCCAGCATTTCCCTGGCACTTAGGCCTCTTTCACACGACCGTGACAGATTGGCTCCGGATGCGGTCAGGATACGTTCAGGGAAACTTGCACCATTTTGCCAGCAAGTTCAGTCAGTTTTGTCTGCGATTGTGTTCAGTGGTTTTTTCCACGCGGGTGCAATGTGTTTTGATGCGTTTTTCACACGCGTGATAGAAAATTGAAGGTTTACAAACAACCTCTCTTAGCAACCATCAGTGAAAAATACATTGCATCTGCACTTGCTTCCGGATGCAATGCGTTTTTCACTAAAGCCCCATTCACTTCTATGGACCCAGGGCTGCATGAAAAAACGCAGAATATAGAACATGCTGCATTTTTCACGCAACGCAGAACTGATGTGTGAAAAAAACGCTCATGTACACAGACCCATTGAAATTAATGGGTCAGGATTCAGCATTCACATCACGCATTGCACCCGCGTGGAAAACTCGCTCGTGTGAAAGGGGCCTTACATTGAATCCATACTTCTTCCCATGCATCACTGGTCTTCTTTACTTTACTGCACTGCTGAGCTCCGCCTTGTGTTCTGGTCACATGATGGTGAGGTCATCACAGGTCCTTCATCCCCTCTTCTCAGATGAGCTCCACAGGTCCTGTCAGCACTAGGGTAACGATTTCTTTTATACAACGCCGGCTCTGGTTGTAGTGTACTCACATAATCATGTATACATCCCTCACGATCAGATAAGAAACTGGCTGAATCATACATTACTGTGATACAGTCAGTTTGGGTCAGGAGGGTGCGGTCGGCCTGGGAGATGAATCCAACACACAAACCGTGTTCCCTGGGCTGATCATCACACATGTATCACACATAATAAGCCAAGATAAAGGCTATGTACACCCTTAGGAGCAAATCTTTTTATTATTACATTGTACTCATTTTGAAATAAAAATCATTTTTTTTCAATTGGTCTTTATTAAAAATATGGAGCCCTTTTTCCTGTACAGAGCTAAGATGCTCTATTAGCAGCCTTTGGATTTTCTCTCTTGTTCGGCAGTCAGCCAACATAACAAATGAGCAATTATGTACAAATCATGGGTCTAAAAGACCCAGGATTGTACACAATTCAAAATAAAAATGGATTTGTAAGCTCCAATATGAGCTTCAAAATCATAAAAAAGTAAAAAAAAAACAACTTTAAAAAACATATAAAAAATTATAAAAGTTTAAATGACCCCCTTTCCATAGAATAAAAAAATAAATACATAAATAACCAAAAAATATTAACATCATGAGCATCACCGCGTCCGAAAACCCCAGTACTATTAAAATCTAAAAATATTTTTACAATTCGGCGAATAACGTAATATAAAAAGAACCAAAATAGCCAACTTGCTTGGGAAGATAAGTGGCAGATGAGGTTTAACACTGACAAATGTAAAGTTCTACACAGGGGAAGGAATAATGCAAGTCACCCGTACATACTAAATGGTAAAACACTCGGTAATACTGACATGGAAAAGGATCTAGAAATTTTAATAAACAGCAAAGTAAGCTGCAAAAATCAGTGTCAGGTAGCTGCCGCCAAGGCCAATAAGATAATGGGTTGCATCAAAAGGGGCATAGACGCCTGTGATGAGAACATAGTCCTACCACTTTACAAATCACTAGTCAGACCACACATGGAGGACTGTGTACAGTTCTGGGCTCCTGTGAACAAGGCAGACATAGCAGAGCTGGAGAGGGTTCAGAGGAGGGCAACTAAAGTAATAACTGGAATGGGGCAACTACAGTACCCTGAAAGATTATCAAAATTAGGGTTATTTACTTTAGAAAAAAGACGATTGAGGGGAGATCTAATTACTATGTATAAATATATCAGGGGTCAGTACAGAGATCTCTCCCATCATCTATTTATCCCCAGGACTGTGACTGTGACGAGGGGACATCCTCTGCGTCTAGAGGAAAGAAGGTTTGTACACAAACATAGAAGATGATTCTTTACGGTAAGAGCAGTGAGACTATGGAACTCTCTGCCTGAGGAGGTTGTGATGGTGAGTACAATAAAGGAATTCAAAAGGGGCCTGGATGTATTTCTAGAGTATGATAATATTACAGGCTATAGCTACTAGAGATGGGTAGTTGATCCAGGGAGTTATTCTGATTGCCTGATTGGAGTCGGGAAGGAATTTTTTATTTAAGTGGGGAAAATTGTCTTCTACCTCACAGGTTTTTTTTTTGCCTTCCTCTGGATCAACTTGCAGGATGACAGGCTGAACTGGATGGACAGATGTCTTTTTTCAGCCTTATCTACTATGTTACTATGTCATCTTTATTTTGCAGACCCATTGACTTCAATGGGTTTGAGGTGTGCATTTTGAGGACTAGAATAGGACATGTTATATATTTTGCTGAACTGACAGACGGATGTTGAAAACTCACTGATGACGTCCATGTGACTTCCACATCCATATGTCAGTTCTGCAAAAGATAGGACATGTCCTATTCTGGTCCTCAAAATGCAGAGTCATAGATGTCAATGGGTCTGCAAAAAAATGCAGCTTGCACGCGGATGGTATCCTTCTTTTGTGAATCTGGAGTTTGCAGACCATAAAATAAATGCAATTGTGTGCATGAGGCTTTAGATACACACTTTAGCAGGCAGTATCACCATGAGAATTTTTGATACAGGAACATTAGTATGTATTGCAGATGATAGATTCAAATACAGAGGCACAGCAGGCAGTATCTGACATGGTAAGCTTAGATACACACCCCACCAGACAGTTTCATACAAGAGAGGATTAGATACACAGCTCAGCAGGCAGTATAGCACAAAACAGCCTTGTATCAGGCTTAGCAGACTGTATTGTACATGATAGAATTAGATACACATGTGATTTGATATGCTTGCTGATTCAAGCTGTTTATTGTACTCCTAGAGGGTAAGGGTATAGTCTGATGGCTATCAGTAATGCGATGTAGACACACTAGCAGTATTCATGTATGGGTGTAGTAAAATAGTTCAGAACTCCTGCAGACTGAACAGTGCGGGGGCAGGGCAGTCTGTGACTCATTGCACTGCAGAGCAGCCATGTAAACAAGAAGCTATGAATATAAGTCTGATGCCCAGACAGGGTGAAAGAAGACGAAGGCACGAAAAACAGGTATTCGGGGCAGATGTATGAATGGTGAGGGGTGTTAGGAGGACATAAAAAGAATTCTGACTTTGGGAGCAGACAACCTCTTTAACCCCTTTTACCCCGGGCCAGTTTTCACCTTCCTGCACAGGCCTATTTTTGCAAATCTGACGAGTCACTGTATGTGCTAACAACTTTGGAATGCTTTTACTTACCTAACCGATTTTGAGAATGTTTTCTTGTGACACATTGCACTTCATGTTAGAGGTAAATTTGTGTCGATATTTTATTTTTTATTTTTAAAAAAAATTCAAAATTTACCGAAAATGTGGAGAAATTAGCAATTTTCTAAATTTGAATTTCTCTGCTTTGAAGACAGAGTGACCATTTCAGTTGTTCAAACCACCTATAAAATAACCCAATTTTAGAAAATGCACACCTCAAATTATTCAAAACTGATTTTACAAACTTTGTTAATCTATTATTAATCTATTAGGTGTTCCCTGGGAATTAAAGAAAAAAGTTTATTTTTTTTCAGATTTTCAATTTTAATCAATTTTTTCAGTATTTATTACCCTGACTCTGCAGTTTACAGAAACACCCTATATCTGGTCAGAAACTGCTGTATGGGTACCCAGTGGAAACCCCCAAAAAGTGACCTAATTCTGGAAACCGCACCCCCCCACACACACACGGAATTTTGTAGAAGTGTAGTGAGCATTTTGACCCAACAAGCATTTTATAGAACAGGAGAAAATCACCACACAATTTGTTACCCGTTTTCTCCTAAATATGGCAGTACCTTATATGTGATCGTAAAGTGGGGTGTGTGCATTTGAGGCCTAGTTTGGTCATTTATACAGCACTAGCTGACAACTGCAGGGGCTCTGCAGAGAAATTAAAAAAGAGACCCCCAAGAAGTTACCCCACTTTTGGATTTGCAAGTGAAGCAAGCTCTGTTTTTAATATGCTGTGCTTCTTGGTTTTAGAAACACCCTATATGTGACCCTAATCATTTGCCTGGATATACAACAGGACTTAAGAGTATGGCCCCTTGCAGACGAGCGTGAGCGGATTAGGTCCGGATGTGTTGCCGATGCGTTCAGTGAAAACTGTGCGATTTCGCAAGCAAGTACATTCAGTTTTGTTTGCGATCGCGTTCAGTTTTTATTGTCCTGGTGCAATGCGATTTAATGAGATTTGCAGGCGTGTGATAAAAAACTGAATGTTTACAAACAACATCTCTTAGCAACCATCCATGAAAAATGTATCGCATCCGCACTTGCTTGAAAACCATCGCTTATGTACACCGACCCATTGAAATTCGCATTACACATTGCACCCACGTGCAAAACTCGCTCGTGTGAAAGGGGCCTAAAAGGGCACAATGTGCATATGAGGCCTAAAGTGGTGATTGACACCACTTGTGCTGACAACTGTAGAGGCTCTGGGATGAAATAATAAATGGAACCCCAAGAAGATGTCACCCCATTTTGGAGACTCTGTCTATCAAAGCATTTGATGTGACAGGTATTTTGCATAAATGAATGAGCAACAGACTGTGTGCAGTGGAAATTGTAAATTTTATTGGCCAATATGTTGTGTCCAGCTTGTGCCATCTGAGACACACCACACCCCTTAAATTTTTAGGTGGTTCTACAGTATACTGAAATTTCATAAATGTGGACATAAACTTCTTTTTGGGTACACTGCAGGGTTCAGAAGGGAAAGACCTCCTTTTGGATTATGCAATTGCTATTGAATATTGAACAGCCTCAGGCAGGGCTGGATTAACCACGATGCACACTGTGCAATCGCTCCAGGCCCCACAGTGCACCATTACTAGGGACCCCAGGCACCATGTGAATTCACCCTTATTTCTGGAACCCCTAGACTCAATGGTATCTGCGTCCACTGGACTCAAATACAGTTGAGCATCCGGCAGCACCAGCGGAACAAGGGAACCATCGATTTCATGTTCCTCCATTCTGGGTATTTCTCTATGACGTCATCACACTGCCTGTGACATTCCACAAGAGTAGACCCACCAGAAGTCGGATCTGCATCCCTTTATCATCGTCGTGGGACCACTCTGGGACATGTGAGTAGAGGGTGCCCTCCCCTTTTCTGTTCATCCTCCTGACCCTAACACTGCCCCCTAACTGACCCTTGACCCTTATAATGGTTCCTAACACTGACCCCTGACCCTAATACTGTCCCCTAACACGGAATCCTGACCCTAATACTAGCCCCTAACCCTAATAATGGTCCCTAATACTGACCCCAAGACTAATCCCAATACTAACCCTAATACTGAACATAAATCTAATCCCAATACTAACCCTAATACTGACTGTGTAACCTAATACTGACCCTAATTTAATTACTGACCCTTAATCCTATTTCTACTCCTAAACCTAATACTGACCCTATGTTAACCCGCCTCCCTGTGCCTGCAATTCTGTACCAACACGTGTCGGGCTTTAGAGATGAGCGAATTTTTCAAAAATTCGATTCGGTTGGTTCGCCGAATTTTTCAGAAAAATTCGCTTAGATCCGAATTTATTTGAGGCTATTTCTGGGCTGCAGAGAGCCTTTATGGGGGTGTAGAACACTGTGCCTTACAATAATCGTTAATTTCTAACGATAATTTGTTTTCCCTTAGTCCTAACAGCAGCACAGATGGGGTTAACCACCCCCCGTGGACTGGCAGGACCGGCGGAATGTTTAATGAGCCCAAGACTAATAACTCAATTTAACAATTAAGTATCTCCTTAAAAGGAGGAAGTCAACCCCCAGCCCACTGTGTTTATAGCAAGAAAAAAACTAGACTTACTAGGGTGGGAAATTTGTGTGCTGCTGTTAGGACTAAGGAAAAACAAATTATCGTTAGAAATTAACGATTCCCTTACATCCTACCAACAGCACAGATGGGAAGATAGCAAGAAGAAACCCCTAGGGAGGGCCTTCCTGCCTGGCAGAACTAAGAAAAGTCTGCCCAAAGGCCGAAAACTCAGCTAGACTGGCATCTAGTCTATAATGGGAGATGAATGTCGATTCAGAGCTCCAGGAGGCAGCTTTGCAAATCATGTTGAGAGGCAGAAGACTCCTCTCGGCAAAAGAAGTAGCCACAACTCTAGTAGAGTGGGCCTTCACGAATCCCGGAGGGTTCAGAGATTGTGGAAACAAAGTATTCCTTAATAGCCTCCTCAATCCACCGACTGATGGAAGGTTTGGATGCCTTACAGCCTTTAAACTTACCAGCAACAGGATTAGCAGATTCTCATCTTTCCTGAACTCCTTGATCTATCCACATAGATCCGGAGACATCTCGAGACGTCCAGAGGATGTCTAGCAGGTTCCTAGGAGGAGGTGGTAGATGTCGACAGAACCGGGAGGAATATCACCTGGTTGATGTTCTGGAAGGAAGGAACTTTAGGCCTACAATACGGGAGGAATCTAAGAAAGTCCCGGTCATGTAAGAAAATGGTATAGGGCTCATGTGCTGAGAGAGCTTGAAGCTCAGAGACCCTCTTGGCCAAAGTCACTGCAAGGAAAAACACAAACTTCCAAGTGATGAACTTGATGTCCACCTCCTCTAACGGTTCAAAGGGGGGAGATGCTAACCCCCTGAGAACTACTGAAAAACCCATTGAAAAAAAGGGGTACTGTAGGCTTTAATCTTTCAGATCCTTTAAGGAACCGTTTGATCAGCGGGTCCTGAGAAAAAAACTTGTTAAGGCAAGCTGAGATGGCTGAAACTTGAACCTTCAGAGTAGAAGGGCAAGGCCTCTATCAAGGCCGTCTTGCAGGAACTGAAGGATAGCGGAGAGGGGCGGATCTGCAGACGCCACCTCAGTTGAGGTACAACAGGATGAGAATATCTTCATAATACAAGAGTAGGCTCTCTTGGTAGAGTCCGCTCTAGAATGAGACAGCGTTCTCAGGACCAACTCTGAAAGCCCTTCTATTCTGGGAAGGGACTGATCAATTTCCAGGCTGTCAGGTTGAATCTGTGCAGATCTGAGCACAGGTGAGTGTCCCACGACACCAGGGTCTGCTGTGGGGGGAGCCTCCAATATTGTCCTCAACTCAACTGGATGAGCTAGGTAAACCAGGATCTCTTAGGCCAAAACAGTATGATGGCTATTACCGAGGCCTGATCCTGAGGGATTTTCATCAATACAATCCATTAGAAAACGTGGTGTGGTGTTTAACAAGCAGGATATGCTCAACCCATATGCAGTTGTGCATGTATCTAGGGGAGCACATCCTGCACTTGTAGTCCGTTGCTAGGGGTAATCAACAGCAAAAAATGCATACAATGGAAGATGCCAGCAACGGACTACAAGTACCACAATAACCATCCTACATACGATAGTGATAATGTGGATGTGGAGAACAATCAAAAACATAACCATAGCAAAAGCAGGTGCACTCTGCGGCAATACTAAACCCTCACGCTGATAAAATTGAGGGGTTAGTTCGACATATCCTACTAGGAGGACATGTCTTAAGCTCGGACACCACGGCAAGGTCCCTCAAGTAGCCGAGGCCCTACCACTCAACCTACCTGAGCCGTATGGGCGATACCAGGAGCCGTTGGGCATTACGGGAGCATAAGGCCTGACTCACAGACAGCTCACCAGTGACCTCCAGCATGTAACCATGCTTGCAATGGGAGGTGGGAGGTGCCTGTGAGCCCCACCCGAGACCGGCTGATATGGCCGAGAGCCTCACAGCTGCACCTGAATGTAGCCTGTAGATGATAACCAGGCACATTTAAATCGGAGTTTATACACCTCCAAACATATTATACAATCCATTAGAAAACGTGGTGTGGTGTTTAACAAGCAGGATATGCTCAACCCATATGCAGTTGTGCATGTATCTAGGGAGCACATCCTGCACTTGTAGTCCGTTGCTAGGGGCAATCAACAGCAAAAAATGCATACAATGGAAGATGCCAGCAACGGACTACAAGTACCACAATAACCATCCTACATACGATAGCGATAATGTGGATGTGGAGAACAATCAAAAACATAACCATAGCAAAAGCAGGTGCACTCTGCGGCAATTCTAAACCCTCACGCTGATAAAATTGAGGGGTTAGTTCGACATATCCTACTAGGAGGACATGTCTTAAGCTCGGACACCACGGCAAGGTCCCTCAAGTAGCCCGAGGCCCTACCACTCAACCTACCTGAGCCGTATGGGCGATACCAGGAGCCGTTGGGAATTACGGGAGCATAAGGCCTGACTCACAGACAGCTCACCAGTGACCTCCAGCATGTAACCATGCTTGCAATGGGAGGTGGGAGGTGCCTGTGAGCCCCACCCGAGACCGGCTGATATGGCCCAGAGCCTCACAGCTGCACCTGAATGTAGCCTGTAGATGAAAACCAGGCACATTTAAATCGAAGTTTATACACCTCCAAACATATTATACAATCCATTAGAAAACGTGGTGTGGTGTTTAACAAGCAGGATATGCTCAACCCATATGCAGTTGTGCATGTATCTAGGGGAGCACATCCTGCACTTGTAGTCCGTTGCTAGGGGCAATCAACAGCAAAAATGCATACAATGGAAGATGCCAGCAACGGACTACAAGTACCACAATACCCATCCTACATACGATAGCGATAATGTGGATGTGGAGAACAATCAAAAACATAACCATAGCAAAAGAAGGTGCACTCTGCGGCAATACTAAACCCTCACGCTGATAAAATTGAGGGGTTAGTTTGACATATCCTACTAGGAGGACATGTCTTAAGCTCGGACACCACGGCAAGGTCCCTCAAGTAGCCCGAGTAGTCCTCCTAGTAGGATATGTCGAACTGAGGACTATCTGCATGAATATCTCCGGATGTAAAGACCACTCCACCGACGGAAGACCGCGGCACAGCCGTTATCATATTGAGGGAGCCTTGGATGTGGATCGCAGATAAGTGGGAAAGGTACAACTCTGCCTAATCCAGAATCACCCCGATCTCTGACAGGAGGGGAAGTGATCTTGTGCCTCCCTGCTTGTTGATGTAAAGTACCGCAGTCACATTGTCTGACTGGACTTTCACTGC
Organism: Bufotes viridis; assembly: GCA_033119425.1. Lineage (NCBI taxonomy): Eukaryota > Metazoa > Chordata > Amphibia > Anura > Bufonidae > Bufotes > Bufotes viridis. Next base: position 359,474,285 of record CM065590.1, read on the forward strand.
TTTGCCCCGGATCTGAGGGGCTAAGTGAAGGAGGGCTAGCCGGATAGCTTGAATCTCGCAGAGATTGGATTAAAGAAGCCACTCCTGAGGCTACCAGGTCCTGTGAACTGGAGTGTCGTCTAGGTGAGCGTCCCAGCCTACTTGGGACGCATCCATAGTCAATATGACCTAGATTGGGCTGGGTCATAGACTTCCCGTCTAAAAGATGGCACCACCATCTGAGGGAATAACGAGTTCGCCAAGACAGGAAGCACAGGGAGTTTAGCCCAGCAGGGCTGCCATTCCATTAGGAGAGGAACTCCGACTGTAGAGGGCGGAGGTGCCATAGAGCCCAAGGGACTGCTTCCGCAGATGCTGATATGAGCCCCAACATCTTCATGAGAGTCCAGATTGGAACTCACCGAGGAACGGAAAGGAACTTGCCGTGTTCTGAACCCGGGATCTTCTTTCTGGAGTCAACTGGAGCGACATCCCAGTGGAGTCGATTATGAAGCCTAGATATCTTACTGAAGTCGACGGGCTCACGTTCGACTTCTACCAGCTGATGATCCAACCTAGGTGGAACAGAAAGGAGATTGTTACCTGAAGAAGTTGGGTTAGGACCGCTAGAGCAGAGGCTTTCAAAGCCAGTCGTCCAGATAAGGAATGATGGTCAGTCCTTGAAGCCTCAAAGCCGCCACCACAGAACCACCTTGGTAAAAGTGTGAGGGGCAGAAGAAATGCCAAAGGGAAGGGCAACAAACAGAAGACGCCTGACGACACCGGACACCTGGACCGTGATCCTGATATACTTCCTGGAACCAGGGTGGATCGGGATGTGCAGATATGCATTCTTGAGGTCCAGGGTTGCCATCACGTCTCCAGGATTGATGACGTGAACTACTGACCTGACGGTTTCTATACGAAACTTCACCTTCCTTATAAATTGATTGAATATCTCAGATCGATAATCATCCGGAGATCTCCTGAAGCCTTGGGAACCAGAAAAACTGGTGAATAGATCCCTAGGCCCCGTTCTCCTGCCGGAACCTCCTCCAGAGCCCCTTTGCAAATGTAGTCCTGAATGTAGGCCTCTAGGATCGCCTCCTTGGCAGCTTGTAGAAGGTTGATCTTGACAAACCTGAGTCTAAATAACCGTCGGAAATGATATTCAGGACCCAGGGATCCGAGATCTCTCAGATCCATTCTTCTCAGAAGTGGGAAAGATGACTCCCGACGGGTACATAAAGCTTAGGAATGGGGAAGCTTATTGGTAGGACGGCAGGAGTAATGGGAATTAACCAAGAGCCTCGAAGAGGCCCGTAGTCAGGTGTTGGATTTTCCATCTTTGGCTCCTCCACGAGAGCACCTCAAACCCTTTCGCTGTGCTCTCCAGTCACTACTACTTGTTTGCTGGCCAGACCTGCCACCGCGGTCTTGTCTGCCCTGCCCTCGAAAGGACTGCTAGGGAAGGCTCTTCACCTTCTAGTCTGAAAGGCCCTCCATGATCTTATCTAGCTCCGAACCGAACAAACGGTTGGGCTCGAATGGAAGGCCATATAAGCCAAAATGGAATGTGGGCCGCCGATCCCAGGGCGATGCTAAATATAGGCCCTTGACGTTATTTGATAGTATTGTCAACTTAAATTTGATCCAGGCGAGACCGGAGGAACGTAGAGACTTCAAAAGCCGCTATGGCTGTGGAAGCGGAAGCCACAGCTGCCGTAACACCCCATCTTAGTGTGCACTCTGCAAGGGGGTCCTGCAGCTAGACCCATCGTCTGCAGGAACCAGAGTGCACTTGGACAACTTGGCAATAGCCATTTCCACCTTGGGAATGGATCCCCATGAATCCACCAAGGGTTAAGCCATCGGGAACATAGATTTAACTTCTTTGTTAAAACCGGACCTTTTCCAGGTTTTTTCGACTCCATATCATGACAGAGAGGAGGGTCTCATCCGCTTTAAAGACACGAGGTGCCAGAGTAGCGGGAACGGGAGGCTCCCCACAGTCAACATCATGGTCCCCTGACCTGATGGACTTGAGCAACTTTTGTGTCTTTCCAGGGGAGAAAACACAACGTCAGCTTCTCCTCATCCGAGGAGGAAGAAACTAAGGAGGTCTCCATAGGAAGCCTTTCCATCCAGCAGGCCTATGACTCCTCTAATAAAGCCATTGATACATATCCTGCAACATAGGTTCACTAGAGGTCAGAACCCTCTAACGGCAGCTGTAACATCTGGTGTAAGTTAAGTCAACAGACCAAGGGATTCCAAACCGGTCTCCCAAGCTGGTATTAGCCCAGCCTTAAGCTGTTTAGCTTCTGCAATCTCACAAGTGCAGGTATGATCAGCTTACAATAACCGTTGACTGCTGCAAAGGTAGCAGGATAGATGCTTCCTCTTGGAATCCACTTTCCTGCCTTCCGAATCCCGCGGAGAAGACATCACTGCGGGGAAAAAAGGGACAAATAAAACATTTGTAGAAAAACAGACCGGAGGCAGCTAAGGAAAAAAACCACAAGTGTAACAACACCAATTTTAGGACTTTGGGAGCTAGCACACAGCCTCCCAAAATAAGGGAAGGGGAGGGATAGCCAATCCACCCTTCCCCCAGTAAATCCTCCACAGGAAGAAGCATGAAAATGTGGAAAAATCATGCCCGTGAAAAAATCACGGCCGGATTACCCGGAGGTGACGCAAAAGGAGAGTCCCTGCGTCATCACCGGAAGATGGCGGCGCACAGGGACCGAGAATCCTGGACCGAGGACGCCAACAAAATACCCCAGCCAGGCGCAACTGCGCGGGGCCGGCAGCAGATAAGCTGCCGGCCAAACTGACAAGGTACCTAGGAAAAGGGCAACGCCGCTATCCAAACGAAAAGAAGGCTCCCTGCACTTTCCATAAGAAAGGGGGAAACAAACCGCCTAGTCCACCTGTCCAGGAGGACAGAAAAAAACACAGTGGGCTGGGGGTTGACTTCCTCCTTTTAAGGAGATACTTAATTGTTAAATTGAGTTATTAGTCTTGGGCTCATTAAACATTCCGCCGGTCCTGCCAGTCCACAGGGGGTGGTTAACCCCATCTGTGCTGCTGGTAGGACGTAAGGGAACAGGCATAGGGAGTTTGCTGTGGTAGTGAAATAATACTGTGAGTCAATATGACATGCAGATGACAGGGGTCGCTCTTAGAATCACTACATACTTCACTTATTTGGGCAGTCATGGGGCCAAAACTGACCAAATACCTCAAGTATCAACTCAAGAAGAAACCTAGTCCTTTTACACCCTCGTCAGCTCATTCCACATAGATGTCTACAGAACCTGCTCTATTAAACACTTATACAATTAAAGCCCCCCTAACAGAGTGGAGAGGGTGTCAGCAGTAAGTTTGTGTTGACGTCAGTGATTAATTTGCCCTTCCTCTCATCCGTATGAACAATAACCCCCAAAAAACGGATCCTGTATGTGGAGCATACACCTTCACTCAGTCGGCATTTGCTCAATAATCCATCAGTATTGCTAATGCCAAAAAAAACAGGAGTGGAACTAAAATAGAGATGACACGTGAATTATACATTTGCATGTCTTCTGTGTTTTCTACTGACTCCTGCTTTTGGCTACCAAATCATAAGCCAATTCTGATGGGACCATACAGGCCTTACAGCTGCTACATAGGCAGGATCCGTTGTGTGTCTCATTTTTCCTTGCTTCTGACAGATTAGAAGAAAGACTAATCACGTTCCGACATGTCAACCGTCAGTGGGTGAGATAGAAAGTGATAATGTAGCTTGAAGTGCATCACCGAGAGATTATCACTAAAATATAGCTTTTAATTCAACTTTTATAAAAATGGAACAATATGATAAAAAGTCTCAGGGTTTCAGGGTTATAAGGAGCTATTGAGCCTCTTAGAGGATAACGAGAGAGCACCTGGCTTAGGCCCCTTTACGAATCTGGGGAACAAAAGTACCAAAAATCCACCAAGGGGTAATGAGGCGCACGTCGATTTGTTTTTGAGTTCAGTTACTCGGGATCTACAGAATCTTACGATCACACCTGGGCACAAAAATTATACCTATTCAGAGATGGAATCGTTAAAAAACCTCAGTAAAAATAAGGAACTAATTGTAAAACCCTCCGATAAAGGGGGAAACATTGTGGTGCTGAACTACAAACAATACAAATCAATGTGCATGAGCCTGTTATCTGACAAATCGAACTATGAGGTGTTGAAGTATGATCCTACCCTACAGTACCGTGTTGAACTTGAACAGATCCTACAAGAGGCCCTTGCGGATAGATTAATTAATAAAAGGGAATATGAATATCTTTTCCCTGAACATCCTAGGATCTCCACCTTTTACTGTTTGCCTAAAACACACAAAGGCCTTGACCCACTAAAAGGTCGCCCAATAGTTTCAGGCATTGGGAATCTGACCCAACACCTGGGTACATATATAGATCAGACCCTGCGACCCTTTTTACTTACCTTGCCTTCATATCTACGGGACACAACAGATTTGTTACAGAGACTGGAGTACTTACACGTCGAAGCGGATACTTATTTGGCATCGATCGACGTGGAAGCCCTATATATGTCCATACCCCATGATAGGGGGATTGAAGCTGCCAAATATTACCTCAATTCAAGGAGCATTGAATTTAAAAATCATAATGACCTTGTCTTGAGCTTACTTCACTTTGTATTAACACACAATTATTTTGTCTTTGACTCCAAGTTCTTCCACCAGCTCAGGGGCACGGCCATGGGTAGTCCCTGTGCGCCGACATATGCTAACCTGCTCCTGGGCTGGTGGGAGGACACTATAGTCTTCACTGATGAGATGTTGGAGGGGATCCAATTTATCCCCCTGTGGGTTCGGTTCATTGATGACATATTGTTGCTATGGACCGGCCCCAGGGAGGGGTTTAAGACTTTTATGTCCCTTTTGAATCACAACCAAATAGGTCTCTATTTTACATCGGAGATCCATGAATCTTCTATCTCCTTTTTGGACGTTCAAATCAGTAAAGATGAACATCAGTCCTTAAAAACGACTCTGTTTCGCAAAAAGACTGCGAGCAATAGTCTCCTGCGATGGGGCAGTTTCCACCCAAAACCCTTACGTAAAGGGATCCCTAAGGGTCAATTCCTTAGGGTTAGACGGAACTGCTCCTCTCAAGAAGACTTTGAATTTGAAGCGGCCAAACTCTATGATAGATTTAAGGCACGAGGATATCCTGATTATTGCCTCAATCAGGCTTTAAACTATGCTCGGGGTAAGGAAAGATCTACCCTGCTGCAGATTCAAAAAAAGAGAAAAGATGACGTCATACGTATTATAGGAACATACGATCTGGCCTCAGATCAGATAAGGGAAATATTAAATCGATATTGGTCACTTTTGAAATCTGACCCAGACCTGAGGGATTATCTCCCGGAATATCCCTCAGTTACGTACAGAAGGGGGCGCAACATTCGAGATTTTGTGGTGCGAAGTCACTTTGAATCCCCCCAGAAAGAATGCTGGCTCCAGAATAGATCCAATGGGAGCTTTAGATGTGGACATTGCAAGGCGTGTAAATTTATCAGGCTGGGCAATTCCTTTTCTGATGCGAGAGGTTTAACCTCGTATAGACAAAGGGCCTTTGCAAACTGCAATACGAGGGGAGTCATATATTTGATGAGATGTAAGTGTGGCAAAATGTATGTTGGAAAAACCTGCAGAGAATTCAAGATTCGGATATTGGAACACATTGGGGATATCCGTAATAAACGGGATAAACCCATTCCTAAACATATCCGTCTTGAACATAGGGATGAGACACTGGACATCTCCTTCTCTGCTATAGAAGTTGTGCGACCCTCAATTAGAGGAGGAAACATAGATCAAATCCTAAAACAGAAGGAAGCGCGTTGGACGTTTAAGCTGAAGACTCGGGCTCCTTTGGGTCTCAATGAACACATCGATTATACATGTTTTATTTAAGTGACTGGGTTTCTTTCTTATTGTTTAGATTGGGGTGCGGCAGGCCTGTGTTATCTGCTGCACTGCGATTAGCGTTTTGGACACCCATATTTTGGGTGATCCTTGACGCCCTATATAAGGGTAAACACTTTGCCCCCATTCATAATTTCTCTGATCGCGGAGAATTAATGTGGATATACTTCTATCATCTTATAAAGTAACTTAACCCTATTTATTGGTCTCCTGAACTTATTAACACCTCTATGATTTACCTCTCTACCATCTGTGCCCCCTTTCCTTTTGAACATATAAGCAGGTGGAATGCATGTATAGCGTCCGTGGAACGCAAGCTGACGTCATTGCCTGCCGCCTCTGGCTCACTATACATGCGTAGTCTTCTGGAGCGCATTAGGAGCCTTTGTGGAACGCAGTACATCAGCAATTACATCACGTCCAGCCGATCATGTGACCATTCTTGATCACGTGACCGGAACTGGTATGTGGAGAGGCGCGCGCTATTTAAACCCAGCGGCAGTCAGCGTTCATGCCCGGCCCTACCAACACAACAGACCACTGCGTGCGGCACTGGGGCATCAAGATGCAGCCTATACATCTATTCTGGCCAGCATTATCACCTTGTTGCTGACCCAGATAAGGGAAGTAATCTTGAATTGTTGCACCTTATTTCAGACACTAGTTTTGATTACATCAGTGTTTTGATATATTTTTATGAGACGCCTGTAGCCGCATATGTGGTCTTTGCTATATCATGCAATATTGATCTATATGCCAGTTTTTTCACTCCCTTGTGGGTCATCTTATATCCTTTGGGTGTGAAGTTAACTATCTGTGGCATATTCTGCAATATGAGAGTTGAGTTTTACAGTATGCATCGTTGATAGATACATCAACTACTCCCCTGCCGGTCATATTATATTTCATACATATCCTGTGTATGTGAGGGGTATTTAATGTTGGTATAAATTGCAAGTTGGTCGTTGAATTTGTGATCCAGCAGATTGAGCGTATCTATTTGATGGATGGTGCTTGTGATAATTTAAGACACCATCGTTGTGAAGTTGGTCCCCTGATGATCTGCAACCCATTGCATGGTTGCAGTGAAACGCGTTGGAATTTTTGAATACCAGTAAGGAACCGCTATATTTGGTCCCTATGAAATAATATCTAGTGAGTCTGTTGTATGAAATATACTACATTCGACTTTTGACAGACTGTATTTGACATTTTGCACTTGTATATAGGTGGTGGGTACTTTTCTGTGTCAGGGCCTTATTAGGGACACTAAGAGGTTCCTGACACGGGATCGCCCCTATCGGGGAGGCTATTCCGTTTATAGGCAGGGTTGATAGTGTGTAGTGGACAGACTAGGGTTATTTATTTCCCTCCACCGCCACCTCCCCTCCCTACTCGGATTGGAGACTTTTTATCATATTGTTCCATTTTTATAAAAGTTGAATTAAAAGCTATATTTTAGTGATAATCTCTCGGTGATGCAGATTAGAAGAAAGGTTAAATAAATGATGATGTCAGCCAGGCCGAAAGCCAAAATAGTGGACCAGTCGTGAAGTGGTGAGGTGGAAGCAGCATGAGGAGACCACAGAGTGGCCCAATGACAGGGTCTGGAGGTGGAAGCAGTATGAGGAGACCACAGAGTGGCACAATGACAGAGTCTGGAGGTGGCAGCAGCAGCATCAGGAGGAGGCCACAGAGTGGCACAATGACCAAGTGTGGGGGTTGCAGCAGCATGGGAAGACCACAGAACGGCACAATGACAGAGTCTGGAGGTGGCAGCAGCATGAGGAAGCCACAGAATAGCACAATGACTGAGTCTGGAGATGGCAGTAGCAGCATCAGGAGACCACAAAATGGCAAGTTGACACAGTGTGGAGATGGCAGAAGCAGCAGGAGACCACAAAATAGCAAGGTGACATAGTGTGGAGATTGTAGCAGCAGCAGCAGGAGACCACAAAATGGCAAAGTGACATAGTGTGGAGATGGCGGCAGCAGCATCAGGATACCACAGAGTGGCTAGGTGACATAGTGTGGGGATGGCGGCAGCAGCATCAGGATACCATATAGTGGCAAGGTGACATAGTGTGGAGATGGCAGCAGCATCATCAGGAGACCACAAAGTTGTAAGGTGACATAGTGGGGAGATGGCAGCAGGAGACCACAAAATGGCAAGGAGACATAGTGTGAAGATGGCAGCAACAGCAGCATCAGGATACCACAAAGTTGAAAGGTGACATAGCGGGGAGATGGCAGCAGCAGCATCAGGATACTACAGAGTAGCAAGGTCACATGGTGTGGAGATGGCAGCAGGAGACCACAAAATGGCAAGGTGACATAGTGTGGAGATAGCAGCAGCATCAGGATACCTCAGAGTGCAAGGTGACATGGTGTGGAGATGGCAGCAGGAGACCACAAAATGGCAAGGTGACATAGTGCGGCAATAGCAGCAGCATCAGGATACCTCAGAGTGGCAAGGTGACATGGTGTGGAGATGGCAGCAGCAGCATCAGGATACCACAAAATGGCAAGGTGACATAGTATGGAGATGACAGCAGCATCAGGATACCACAGAGTGGCAAGGTGACAGAGTGGGTCGGTAAATGGCAATACCAGTACCCGCTGACGAAGGTGGGTGAAAGAAGGAGCACTTGGCATCAGATGTGTGGAATCAGGCGGGTGGCACTGGCAGCATCAGAGTAGTAGCTGAGGCAGGTAGCCTGAAGAAATCGGTCTCTTTTTTTTAAGGTTTGGGTGAGGCGGCATGGATGATCTAATCAGAGGCATCAGGAATTGGTGGGTGGAAATCCTGGCTGATCCACACCTGATTCATTTTGACAAAGGTCAGTCTCTCCACATTTTGGTTGGACAGGCGAGTTTTCCTTGGGGTCACTATGGCCCCCGTCGCACTAAACACCCGCTCTGATGCCACACTACTGGCCAGGCAGGACAGCTTTTCAAGGGCAAACTTGTCCAGTTGCGGCGAGTGGGTGTAAAAAAGGCCCCCATTCTGGACCGGTAGCGTTGAAGCTGCTTTTCAATTAAAGCATTTAAGATACACTCTGGTGCTGGTCAAAGACAATCTTTTTCTTTATTACAATGTGTAAAACCTTATATCTTCAGGGTGGAGGGTGTGGTTTCCCCCTCTGAAGCTCGTGTACTTATTTCATTGGCTAAGAAGGAAATGGAGATAAGAAGAAAAAGAGATAACACTCTAGTCTGCGCATTGTGCACTTTCTTACGAAGTTTGGTATGTGCTAGTGTAAACATCTTTAGGCAGAGGAGAAGTGAAGATTTAGGGTCCATTCACACGTCCGTGTGTGTTTTGCGGATCCATGGATCCGCAAAACACAGACATCGCCGGCACTATATAGAAAATGCCTTTTCGTGTCCGCAATTGCGGACAAGAATAGGACATGTTCTATTGTTTTCGGGAACGTGATTGCGGACCCGGAAGTGCGGATCCGCAATTGCGGACCTGGGCGGGACATTGTCTGTCTCCATTGAAATTAATGGGTCCGCAATTCCGTTCCGCAAAATGCGGAACAGAATTGTGGACATGTGAATGGACCCATACTCAACCCACATCTCTATTCCCCCCTTCTTGTGTAAACAGAGCTTCAGGAGAGGACCTCCAGGCAAATGCAGAGGTAGTTTATAGCAGCTACATAAAAATCTCTAGTTTATACAGTCCTAGAGATACGAAGGATAGAATGTTATTCACCCATCTGTATCAGTAGTGAGGGTCCAACAAGGTGGAGAGCTATAAGTCATCCCTCTGCCGAATGGTGACAATTCGGCTGTCACTACGCAAGCAGTTGAGCATGCAGCGGGCCATTTGTGCAAGTGACTCGGAGGGACTCCCTGCCTCCATCTCCACAGCATACTCCCATGGTGTGTCTGGGTCCTCTGTCTCATCTTCCTCATCACTCTGTAGCTCCTCTTGCTACTCCTCTTCCTCCTCTCCTGTCAGCTGAGTAGAAAAACCACCCATTTCGCTACACATTGCCTGTGCTCCAATGTCCTCCTCCTCCTCCTCTTCCAGTTCAGCCCCCACAGGCCTCATGTGGCCATGAGATCTAGGCACCACGTCTCTAGTCCCCTGACCAGCCATTGTTACCACCATCTGTTCCAGGACATGAAGCAGTGAAATGACGTCGTTCATCCTGTAGTCCTGGTGACTGACAAATAACATGGCGTCCTCAAAGGGCCTGCACAAATGGCAGGTGTCACGCATGAGCTGCCACTGGCTGACATCGAAGTTACACAGGGGAGTACTCCTATCTGCTTGCATCATCAATAGTGAGCAAGCACAAAAATGTTCAGGTGTTCTGTCAGAACACACCGCGATATTCATGCGCTCAGCCAAGCACCTGAGTATAATTGAAGTCAATGGGAGACAACCAGGCACCCCCTGCTCTGATGAGGGGAGGGTGCCTGGTTCATAGGGAAAGGTCAGAAAGTGACAGAAACACCACCGAAATAAATCGGGAACAGCATGTCTGGATGCATCTTGGACTCCAAAGTCGCTGCTAGGAACCATGTTGTCCCAGTTGTACGCCACTTTTACAGACCGCCAAAAATGCGCCCCAAAACCTTGCCCTCTCAAAAAAAAAAAGAAAACATTTTTAGAGGAAAAATTGTTAGGAAACATTCTTTCCTGTATATTCAATTGTATATACAGTGCAAGTGCTGCCATAAATTACAAGAAGAAGCACTCAGATACAGCCTGTATATCACATAAAGAAGGGCCTCATTCACATGGTGCTACAATTGTTCAGGTACACTGCTGCACTCATAAAGCCTATGCACTAAGTGAAATGGCTACCAAAAGTTACGAGGAACCGGCACTGGAATGCACCCTTTATTACACATAAAGGAGGGCATCATATAAAAAATTATGATTGATGGCCTGCTGGTGACCCTCAAAAACATTAGGAGCAAGGGCCTGCTGATCTGACCACCTAAGAAGTTGAGTGATCCGGTCAGCACAGACTACTAAGAAAGAATGACCAATTTCTAATTAGAAATTTTTTTGGGGTTATAGATAACGTCACATAGCAGACTTAGCGCCGGGAAATGGCGGTCAGCACAGGCAAGGAAAACAGAAAAACTTGAAATCTAATTTTTATTTTTTTTTGGTTTGAGACAATGTCACATAGCAGAGTTAGCGCAGGGAATGGCGGTCAGCACCGACTACGAAAAAAGACCAATTTCTAATCGAAATTTTCGTTTTGGTTCCAGATAACGTCACATAGCAGAGTAAGCGCAGGGAATGGCGGTCAGCAACAGGTACAATACAATTTTATAGAATTTTGAAAATAATGTTTTTATGCGGTAATATTGCACTGCACAGTTAGTGCAGGGAATGGCGGTCAGCATTTGTTGCCTGTTTACATGATGGAAACTCATTACCGGAACTATACCACAATTACAAGCTGCTATATGACTATCTTGTAATTTTATTGTCTACCCCAAAGAAAGATATAGGGAAAGTAGCACATACAATGAAAAAAAGGAATACAATAGAATTTATAATCGCTTTAGTTTTTGAACAAGGGATATCAACATTTGACTGTATTATCAGTAATGTTCTCCACAATAGAAAGAAACATGGTCAATCCTTAAAAAGACAAATCCAGGATAAAAGAGAATTCCTGAATGATCATTCCCCCCTGGAAACGGACATGCTTTCAAGTGTCTGCTGATAATTGTAATTCCTCAAGGCCCGAAACGCGAAAGGGTCTAATATCTCCTGAAAAGGCATCTTCAAAAGAGAGAGGAGAAAATGGAGTCAAGTCTGACATATTTAAAAAAATATATATTTTGAATTATTTACCCCTGTGCCACAATTTAAAAAACTGAATCCTGTAAAAAAACACATGCGTTAAAGATTCACTACCGAAGGAAAGCAAATTATGTGTCCTTCCAAGTATGAAACGTAAAAAAGAATATACCATGTGAGCTAACCCCCCCCAAAAAATTGTAGGTGAGGGCCTGCAGGTGAGCTGACCCTCCCTAAAGAGGGACATGAGGATATCTTATGCACTAATCCCCAAACTCTCCAGCATCCACAGTCAGAAGAAGATGACAGGGGAATGGCAATTAGTGTTTCACTTAGTGAATGATGCAGATGAGACACAGTTTTCAATGAGTGACGGACCAGAGTGAGTAAGTGAAATAGGGAAATGGGGGACGATGACATCACTGACCCAACCGGGAAAGGTGGCAAGCCAAGCGAGGACAGCAGGACAGAGGGGGAGGCATCCACAGCATCGGAACAGGCTGGAAGAGGCTGTGGGGTAGCAAAAGGGAGAAGGTGGGCCACACCAAATAGGCCGGACACTGTTTCCCCTTGCGGAAATCTCTCTTGCCAAGGGGTAGGTGTTCCGCAGTCTGTCGCTTTTTTGAGGAAAGTGGGGGACGATAAAAGAATTGCACAAACCAACCTATTAAACAAAGGATTGAAATTTGCCAGTACGGCCAAGTTAAACAAATTTGACACTTTTATTAGGATTGAAAAATTTATTAGGAACCTATGTTTAAAAAAAATACTTTCTGAAAAATCCCATCACATCACAACCAATAGAGAATTTGTACACAAAAGTCTAAAACCAAAATCAAAAAACTTTCCAAACAAGAAATTAGCCAAGAAATAGCCACTTTCAGAAAATGTGTTGAGACTGACTTGAGACAAATGAAACAGAAAAACTGTAGGAACAACCTTTCAAAACAGGAAATCCAGGTCATTAGCCAACTGCAAAACCAGGAAAACATAGTAATTATACTAGCAGATAAAGGGGGGGGGGGGCATTGTAATTTTAGACTTAAACAGGAACAATCAATAAACGGCTAAAATTTAAAGGCTTTTACAGGTGTGACAAATGTTGCAATTGTAAAACCACAACTTTCCCCCCAAAAAAAACTAAAGTATCTCATCCACAACCAATACATACTCACACGAAATAAGGGACTTTATGACCTGCAACAGTACGGACGTTGTGTATATTATACAATGTCCGTGCAGAAAACAATATATTGGTAGGACCAAGAGGACTTAGAAAAGACAATTATCAGAACATATTAATAACATAAGAAAAGGCTATGAAAAACACACACTCTCAAAACACTTTAAAATATTTCACAACAAGGACCCTAGTGGTCTGATGTTTGCAGCATTAGAGAAAGTAGAAAGACACATTAGAGGGGGGGACCACATTATGAAGATGTCCCATCTGGAATCAAAATTTATATTTGAATTCAACACTCTCCTACCTGAGGGCCTAAATGCTGAACTGGAACTTTTTGGTTTTCTATGAACCTCCTGGGGTGGGGGCCCTATCTCCGATAGCCGATCGGAGTCAGGCTGTTTATCAGCACTCTGATCCCCCCTCCTCACTATCAACTAATGTATCAACTAATGAATTAACAATCACCACCAAACTAAACCATGAAACAGACCATACCTAGCATATGTTAGGTTGGACTAGTACCACACCATTTCTATATAAAAATCCACTCCTCTATACACATTGCTGTATACATACTCCTAATTTGTATACATTCTTAATTTTTTATTTTTACTTTTTCTATATATATTGTATTTTATTTGTTTCCAATATTTACATAGATAATTCTGACATAGAAAGTAATTGGCATACTGGGGGCTATATCATCATTTTATATGGAATCTATCCCACATTTTCCATACCTCCAGGATAAACCATTTAAGAGACTTTGGCAGACAATACCGGCTACCACTGAGGAAGAAGTCAGGTGACTTTGAAACGCGTCTGGGTTGCCCTGCCAGTCTGCCAAATAATCTATGACATTGACAGAAGGACTACAAGGCTCAGCGCTATTTTGCCTGATCACTACTGCTGCAAGGACCTTTTTCCTCCAGCATACAACTGCCAACATCTAGGATACGGCACACGTGACCATTTGAAATCCTAGCCGCGCGAATTGACGGACCTCAAGCGCGCGCGCAGAACACGTGGGACACCGACATTCCAAGCTGTGCGAGAAGGGAATCTTTACACGGGCCGTCTGGAGCTCCGGAGCATCCTCCAGACAGGTAACTTTAGCAGAGCACATCCCAGCCGAAGTGGGACGCCACTGCTGGTAGATGTATGGCCCACTAACACAGCTACTTGTCAGAGATCTCTGACCGCAATCGCCATTAATATCACCACAAGTATAAGCATCACAGCGTTATCCACATATTGGTTAAAGACTGTTTACTAATTGATGCTTATATTAACTATTAATTATCCTACCATTCTTTATATACATTTTCATATATATTTTTATACAATCCAATTCTTTTTTTTTTTTTTGGGACTATACTCACCATCCATTTTTTCATATCCGAGGAACTTTCACCATCTTTATCTCAACTATCTTTATTGTACCTGTGGAACTACAAGACATCGGACAGCATTTTGATCATTCTCAGAGATCCATTGACTTACCCATCCTTTTTACATTTTTCATTATATTTTTATTATATACTTTATCTATTTTTATCTATCTTTATACAGCCTATATCTATTAATAAATTCACTTTTATTACATATGTAGCTACCTCCAGATACTAGTGTGCCAATCTTATTCCTTTCTTTATTACGTTTCTCCATTTGATTGAGGGTGTCAATCCAAGATTAGAGCACCTAACTCCATAGATTTAGTAAGATGAGCTACCATTCCTTCTAGTGTCTAAGATAAAAGAATTGTAATTTGCTAACTGTAACTGTGCTATACCAAAATTAGAACTCATAAATAAACAAATAACCATAACATATCTTACCCTATTCATTAACTCTAACTCAAACCATAATAACAATAAAAACTGAAATCCAGGAACATAATGGGGGAAGACTGTACACTGAAGGCAAAATGAGTAGGGATTGTGAACACTAGCAACCTCATCACCACCGGCATGATCCGCCACATGTCATCCAAACACCCTATTAGGTGGGCAGAACCCCTGGGTCCACAATCAGCGTCTGTGGGTCACACCACTGCCTCCTGTTCCTCCCCTGTGTTACGTGCTGGCCAATCCTCTGTCCTAGACACAGGCCTGGATGACTCCCGCCCTGTAGTGGGGCCTTCACAAGCACTATCACCTAGCACACCCACTTCTGTGCCCAAGCACAGCGTACAGATGTCCTTACCCCAGGCCTTTGATCATAAGCGCAAATAGCCAGCCACCCACCCACCCACATGCTATAGCACTAAATGCGCACCTTTCAAAATGTATGGCCATGGAAATGTTTCCATTTAGGCCTGTGGACACTGAGGCTTTCCTCAGCCTCATGGCAGCGGACATCCTTCGTTAGTCCCCAGCCGCCACTATTATTCTTGGTGTGCTGTCCCCGCATTACAACGGCAATTGTGTCACGCAACATCACCCGTGTCCTGACCAACGCAGTTATTGGGAAGGTCCACTTAACGATGGACACATGGACAAGTGCTTTTGGCCAGGGACACTACATTTCCATGACGGGACACTGGGTTAACCTTGCGGAGGCCGGTAGTGAGTCGTACCCTGGGATGGCACAGGTGCTACCGACGCCAAGGATTGCGAGCACTACTTCCATCATGATTTCCGCCATCACCTACATTAGTGGCTGCAACCCCCCCCCCCCCTTCTCCACGTCTGCTCAAACTTCAAACTCTGAATTCTCATCTTGCAGCAGCAGTCAACCTTCAGTCAGTAGCTGATAGCAGGGTAGCATGGCAGTGGGGAAGCGGCAACAGGCCGTGCTGAAACTCATTTTCTTCAGTGACAAACAGCACACCGCCGTAGAGCTGTGGCTACGTATAAAGGACCAGACTGAGCTGTGGCTCTTGCCACTCAACCTACAACCAGGCATAGCTGTGTCTGATAATGTCTGTAAATTCGTGGTGGCTTTTGAGGTCGGCAAGCTCACACACAGGGCAATCATCAAGCATATATGTCCCATGCACAACAAACATCTCAAACTTATACATTAATATAACTAAAAACATAATGAGAGTGCAAGTAAACCAATGGCATGGCCTTTTAATTAACACATAAATAACCAAAGAACCATAACATATTTTACAACTATAAACCATAACAACACTAATAATACGAACAATAATACTACCACAAAATAATGATAACAAAACAGAATGTCATTGCAGAAAAATTTACAGCTGACAACGCTGGCGGCAGAGTACGTAGTTCCTTGGGCAACCCAGGGAGGGGAGATGAGGGGAACACACAGCAGTTCCAACAGAGGCAGGACAACACTCTCCAAGGCCTGGAACAGTTTCATGACACCCCGCCAACACCCTCACCGTGATGTGCGGCCTAGTGTCACAAGGCGGGAAAAATTGTTGAAGATGGTGAAGGAGTACATAGCAGACCGTGTCAGCGTCCTTAGTGATCCCACTGTGCCCTATAACTACTCGGTGTCCAAACAGGACACGTGGCACGAACTGGCACTCTACAGCTATACAGTAGCTAAATGATAAGGAACATGGAAGATATACTATATTGGACTGTATTATTCAGGGTAAATGACCATGTAGGTACTTTGCAATAAATAAGTGGGTTTTGGGTTCCAGTTTCTGCACTCAGTCTCTAAAAGATTTGCGATCGACATCACTGTTTTAGAGGGTTAGCGCACTTGCAGGCCCTCAGCTACATTTTTTTACTCTGTTTCATTGCGCCCAGGGCCACGGCCTCTGTGTGCACCATCAGCATCATGGCCACTTGCATGTCCCTTACTGGCCGCATTCTTAATATTAAATGTTATATATGATTAAAAGTATGTCACACATACAGTAGTGTAGGATTTATAAGTGTATGCACCAATAAAATAAAATAGGTGTTTGGGATGCACACACTTTACACAGGAGATGTAGCCCTGATAATGTCACAGAGTAGCATACACCGTCTTCAGATAAAGTACAGTATATGTCAGTAATATGTATCAAAGAAAAAGAAAAAAGTCTGGTACCGTGTTAGCCAATAGAAAACTAGTGCTCAGTGCTCTCATTAAGAGAAACAAAATAAGAGTATTGCAGGTTTGATACCTTTTAATGGCTAACAAAAATAGAAGTAATGATGTTACATAGCGAGCTTTTGGGACATCACTAGTCCCTTTATCAGGCATACTACAAGAACATATGAAGAAACAGCAATATGTATGAAATGCAAACACACTAGATGTTGCACAAATAATGTAAATTTTCCCAAAATACACTGGTTTTACCAGTGGTACAGTATTTGACACAGAGAGGCAAACACTGTGGACACTAAATGTTGCACAAATAATGTAAATTTCCCCAAAATACACTGGTTTAACCTGTGGTACAGTATTTGACACAGAGAGGCACACACTGTGGACAGTAGATGTTGCACAAATAATGTACATTTCCCCAAAATACACTGGTTTCACCTGTGGTACAGTATTTGACACAGAGAGACACACGCTGTGGACAGTAGATGTTGCACAAATAATGTAAATTTCCCCAAAATACACTGGTTTCACCTGTGGTACAGTATTTGACACAGAGAGGCACACGCTGTGGACAGTAGATGTTGCACAAATAATGTAAATTTCCCCAAAATACACTGTTTTCACCTGTGGTACAGTATTTGACAGAGAGGCATACGCTGTGAACAGTAGATGTTGCAGAAATAATGTAAATTTCCACACACTATGGTCACTATATCGGAGCCAGATTATTAAAGACAAGGTCTGCGGATGATGTACACGATATGTCACTAATAGGTACAAAATAAAAATATCTTGCTGCTATGAAACACACCCAGTAGTCATTAAAAGGGATTGTGGGGTCTTTGAAAAGCTTTTGGTATTAAATACAGCAAATTTCTTTTCCTGCACTATATGTCCCTTCCTTAGCACGGATGTCCCTGACCCTGCTGTTAAATATATTGTTGATCTAAAACACACACACACACACACACACACATACATACACAGTAGTCCTTAAAAGGGCTTTTGGGCCTTTCGCTCCCTGCTCTGCTCTCCCTGACTACGTCTGAGCCGAACATGCTTCATCGGGTGCTATATACGCGTTCCGGCCAGCCAAACACTGTAATGCCAGCTGCTAACATGGGTACTGGTTTTACAGTGAGGGCAGTACTTACCTGCACCTTCATTGGCTGCTTAAAACCCGCAAAACGTGCAGGGCGGAGACTCGAGCATTCTGCTCAAGCACATGAGGTGCTCAGCCGAGTACCGCCATGTGCCAAGCATACCAATGCTCGAGTCGAACCGTTACTCGGCCGAGCCTGCTCGCTCATCACTAATCATCAAGAAATCGTTGATGGCCTTTCTCTGTTCGTATAGTCAGTCCAACATATGGAGGGCGAATTCCAACCGGTGGAAACGTCGCATATCAGCCTCTGTTGTTGCATTTCGTTTTGCCGCTGCAACTCAAGGAGGGTGTGTTTTGCTCTGTACGAGTGGCTGAAGTACATGTAAAGTTTCCTGTCATTTTTAGGATGTCGTGCAGATGAGTGGAAGACTACAGAAACCGCTTGACAACCAGATTAAACACGTGTGCCATGCAGGGCGCATGGCTCAGCCTTTCTTGACGCTTCACCGACACAATGTTCTTCGGTCGTCGGTCACCATGGTTTCGATTTTCAGTTGTCGCAGAGAAAGCCAGGATTCGATTTCTTGATGAACCGCACTGAGCAGTTCCTCTCCTGTGTGACTCAGTTCGCCCAGGGAAACGAGGTGCAGAACAGCATGAAACTGCCATGCCCTGCACATGTGGTATTCTGGAGGGGCACTGTGACTTGTCCTTGCAGTGGTGGCTGAGGACATGGTGGAGGACGAGGAGGCCATGGACGGACATTGTCGCTGGACCAACGGCGTAAGACTGTGGTGGCAGAAGCTGCGTGACCTGTCCTAGTTGCTGGTGTGGCTCTGCAGGAACCACATTAACCCAGTGGGCCATAAAGGACATGTACTGTCCCTGACAATAGTTACAGCTCCACGCGTCAGCGCTGCCGTGCACTTTGGCAGACACCGATAGGCTCAAGGACTGGCTGACCTTCTGTTCTACATATTTGTGCAGGGCTGGTACTGCCATTTTCACAAAGAAATAATGGCTTGGGACTCTCCACCTCGGCTTGGCACAAGCCATCAATTCTCTGAAAGGTGCAGAGTCCACCACTTGGAAAGGGAGGGACTGCAGCACCAGCAACTTGGACAGGAGCACGTCCAGCTTCTGCACCGTTGGATGCGTGCACGCATACTGCTGTCTCTTGGCAATCGCTTCGGTGATCGATTGCTGACCGAAAGACTGACAAGGAGTAGGAGGAGCAGGAGCATCTGGACCAGCAGAAGATGGGAATGACAGACAGCTCACGTCAGCGGAGGTGGTGGAGCCTTGACTGCTTTAAACCCGGTGCGTTCCACTGGGCGATGCAGCGGTTGCTGCAGCAGGCTGGACCACCACATCGAAGTCACGGTTCTCCCATGCCACTGTATGGCGACACTGCATATGTTGACGCAGGGCTGTAGTGCCAACATTGGCACCCTGGCCATGATTCTCTTTCTGCCCACAGATTCGACATATGGCCACGTTCACCTCCTCTGGCGCTTTGAAAAAAAACTGCCACACTGCTGAGTAGGTGATTTCTTTTTGTAATGAAATAGGCCACTAAACGCTTTTACCGCAAATAACGGCAACAGTAAACTGCGTATATATTTTTCTTGTAGTACAGAAATACCTCACTAAACGTTCTCAGCACATAGAGCTGCAAAAGTGAACTGCGTATATATTTTTCTTGTAGTACAAAAATACCTCACTAAAGGCTCTCAGCACATATAGCTGCAGAAGTGAACTGCGTATATATATTTTTTTTGTAATGAAATAGGCCACTAAACACTTTTACCGCAAATAACGGGAACAGTGAACTGTGTATATATTTTTCTTGTAGTACAGAAATACCTCACTAAACGCTCTCAGCACATTGTCACTTCCTTCCCTGTGAGAGATCTGAGAAGATCGGATAGACTTGCGTGCCGTGAGTCTATCTCACAGGTCTCTCTGTTTTTCCTTTCTGTTTGTTATTGTTGGCAGGATCCCATCTCTCCACAGGTTCTGCTCGTTATGTGAGGAGGCTCTATTTAAGTCCGCCTCTCACTGCTGACCATGCGTTTGATATTTCCTGCTGGAGTTCTATGCTAGTTGTTTGTGGATCTTCTGCTCCCCTTTCGTCTTAAGCTAAGTTCTCCTGTTGTCTCCTTGGTATGTGTGTTGTTTCTAGGTCTCAGGGAGATGCTGGTCCCTTCACGGTGGAAAGAACCGGCTGTCTCATCTCCTGCTCCCTAAGATAGGGTGTCCGATAGTATCAGCAGGGCATAAGTCCCAGCGTATGAGTTTGTTCAACATCAGGACTTGCTTATACTGTCAGCAGTCAGGGAAAGGCTCAGGGATTTTTAGGAGGTTACCATTCCCTCTTCCTTTGAGGCCTAGTCTGCTTTCTGTCGCTATTTTTGTATTTGGTGTTCCTCATGTCCCCACCTACCTGTGACATTATCAACCGCCGTAAACCGTTACCATTTCCCTTGCTCTGTGCAGATATGAATACTGTTATTGCACTGGTTGATTATATGCAGGGATTAGCTTTGGAGGTAGCTGACCTCCGTAATACTGTTGCATAGTTTCAGAGTCCTCAGGCGTCTGGTTCTGCCAGTGGGAACCAGGTCTGCCTTGAACCTAAGATCGCCCTCCCGGATAGGTTTTCTGGAGGAAGTGATAACTTTGTTCGGGTCAGAGAATCTTGTAAACTGTAATTTCGACTACGCCCGCTCTCCTCTGGGGACGAGAATCAAAGAGTGGGGATTATTATTATTATTAGGAGGTGGGTGGTGACCCAGCACTCTGTAGTCAATTCTGTCAAGGGCTGTCAGAGAAACTAAAGGACGCCCTGGCATTCCACGAAACCCCTGAATCATTGGAGGCGGCCATGTCCCTGGCTGTATGGATTGATGGACGCCTGAGAGAGAGGTGCAAGGTTCCCCTCACACAGGACGTACTACCATATGGGGAAACAGTCTCCTCTGACTGGGTACAGAGACACTCGAGCTCATGTCTGGTGGTAAGCCAATGCAATTGGGGCAGGTCTCTTCCTGTCCAGGTAATAGGAACTTCAGGGTTCAGAGAAGACTTTGTTTCTTCTGTGATAAAGAAGGACATTTTATTACCGTATGTCCTCACGTTAATCTCAAAGTGAAAAAGGAAAGAAAAAAAGTTATATCTAATGAGTCCAGTTCTCTTACTCTTGGCAGTATGGGTGGGGAGTCAGAAAATGTACTTTTGTCTTTTACCGGTAGTACCCGATTTCTCCTGCCTGCCAGGGTGGCGCTAGACTCCAAAAATATTGAATTGGAAGTATTTATTGACAGTAGGGCAGGGGTTAACCTTGGTGATTGTCAGTTCGTCCAGAGGCATGGTTTTAAAACTAGCACATTAAACAAGGGGATATCTGTGTTTGCAATCGATTCTGCCCCTCTCTCTCAAAAGTGTCTGACTCATATGGTGCAGGATATTTATTTAATGGTGGGTGATTCCCATGTTGAGTCCATTTCTTGTTTTGTACTGAAGGGTCTGCTACTCCTCTAGTGCTAGGTATGCCATGGTTGACCAGACATAATACTACCATTGATTGGCAAACAAGACAGATCAGTAATTGGGGTGATTACTGTATAGACAACTGTCTTGTCGTGTCACTTTCTGTGGTATCTACTAAGATTTTACCCCCGTTTCTTTCTGATTTTTTTGACGTATTCTCTGAGAGTGGAGATCAGGAGTTACCCCCTCACCGAGAGTATGATTGTCCGGTCAACCTTATTCCTGGAGCTAAATTGCCAAGGTCTCGGTTGTATAATCTTTCTGAACCCGAAAGAGTAGCCATGCGAAAGTATATTACCGAGAGTTTGGCAAAGGGACATATTAGAGTTAGACCATCCAAGTCCCCTGTGGCTGCTGGCTTCTTTTTTTGTTAAAAAGAAGGGTGAGACCCTTAGACCATGTTTAGACTTCGGGGAGCTAAATCGTATCACTGTCCGTGATCCTTATCCCCTTCCCTTGATCCCAGATTTATTCAATCAGATTGTTGGAGCCAAGGTGTTTTCTAAATTGGATTTAGGAGAGGCTTATAATCTGGTAAGAATCAGGGAAGAGGACGAATGGAAGACGACCTTTAATACCCATGAGGGCCACTTTGAGAACTTGGTCATGCCTTTTGAGTTGACTTATGCTCCGGCAGTCTTTCAGCACTTTATCAATGACATTTTTCATAATTTGGTGGGGAGGTTTATTGTTGTATACCTCGATGACATACTAATTTACTCACCCGATATGGAGACTCATCAGGCAAGACAAGTATTACTGATCCTCCAGGAGAATAATTTGTAAGCTAAGTTGGAAAAATGTGTGTTTGCTGTTCAGGAGGTGCATTTCCTCCGTTACCTGCTTTCCTCCTCAGATTTTCGTATGGATCCAGAAAAGGTATTGGACTGGGATCGACCTGAGATCGACCTGAGAATCAGAAAGCCCTGATGCGGTTTACCAATTACTACAGAAAACGTATCCTGAATTATTCTACTGTGGTCAAGCCTTTGACCGATATGACTAAGAAAGGTGTGGATTTCTCAGTCTGGTCTGAAGAGGCATTAAATGCTTTTTCAGAAATAAAGAAATGTTTTGCTTCTGCTCCCATTCTGGTGCAACCTGATGTGTCTCAACCATCCATTGTGGAGGTTGACGCGTCAGAAGTTGGAGTTGGAGCAGTTTTGTCGCAGGGTACTTCTTTTGGCTAATGGCGCTCATGTGCTTTTTTTCGAAAAAGCTTTCTTCTGCCGAAATAAATTATGATGTTGGTAATAGAGAGTTGCTGGTCATTAAGTTGGCCTTTGAAGAATGGTGTCACTGGTTAGATGGTTAGAAGGAGCGATTTATCCCATTACAGTAATTACTGATCATAAGAATCTGGCTTACCTGGAATCGACTAAACGTCTGAACCGAAGGCAGGCCAGATGGTCATTGTTTTTTACCAGATTTAATTTTGTGGTCACCCATCGCCCTGGGGTCAAAACGTCAAGTCGGATGCTTT
Organism: Bufotes viridis; assembly: GCA_033119425.1. Taxonomy (NCBI): domain Eukaryota; kingdom Metazoa; phylum Chordata; class Amphibia; order Anura; family Bufonidae; genus Bufotes; species Bufotes viridis. Next base: position 359,497,402 of record CM065590.1, read on the forward strand.
GTCACATAGTTTTTCGGAGGTGAAGGCAGATACGGAGGATCCTGGTCCGATTTTGGCTGACGGGGCGGTTGTATTCGCCCTTTATCCTGAACTTGAGGAAGAGTTGTTGGAGGCCCAAGGAGAGGCACCTGATTCCTGTCCTCCAGGGACGTTGTTTGTTCCTTCTGAACTTTGGCACAAGGTGTTTAAGGAACATCAGGATACTGTCCTTGCGGCACACCCTGGGAGATTTTCCACTATGGATATTATTTCCCGGAGATTCTGGTGGCCAGGTGGTTTACGTAAAGGTGTGGAAGGCTATGTGGCATCTTGTGAGAACTGTGCATGTACCAAGGTGACTCATACTCGGCCTTCAGGATCTCTTCCTACTTTGTCCATTCCTTCCCTGGACGCATTTTTGATTTTGGTGGTGGTGGACTGCTTCAGTAAGATGGCTCACTTTATACCATTATCAGGTTTGGCCAATGCCAAAACTCTCGCTCAAGTGTTTATTGATAACATTGTGAAACTACACGGCATTCCCTCTGATGTGGTGTCTGATAGAGGGATGCAATTTGTTTCCAGGTTCTGGAGGGCATTCTGTACTCGTCTGGGGCTTCAGTTGTCCTCTTCTGCTTTTCACCCTCAGTCGAACGGACAAACTGAGCGCAGTAACCAGAATCTGGAGACTTATTTGAGGTGTTTTGTCTCTGAGAATCAGGAAGAGTGGTTTTCATTTTTGTCTTTGGCTGAGTTTGCCTTGAATAACAGTAGACAGGAGTACACTGATAAGTCACCATTTTTTGGTGCATATGGGTGTCACCCTCCCTTTGGTATATTTTCTGGGACTGGGTCCACTGGTATACTTGGAGAGAAAAGATTCTCTTCTTTATTGTCATCTATCTGGCGGGAAAATTCAAATCAATTTGAAAAAAATGGGCGAGAGGTACAAGCGTATTGCGGAAAAGAGGCGTATGACTGGTCCGAACCTGGGTGTGGGTGATTTAATGTGGTTGTCCAGTAAGAACATTAAGTTGAAGGTACCCTCTTGGAAGTTGGGCCCAAGATTTATTGCTCCATACAAGATCTGTCCCATTATTAATCCGGTTGCTTTTCGTCTCAAACTTCCTCAGGCTTGGAAGAATCATAATGTGGTTCAAAAGTCATTGTTGAAAAATTATGTGGAACCTGCTGAACCATCTCCCTTGCCACCTTCTCCTGTCATGGTGGATGGCAGTCTTGAGTTTTAGATCTCCAGAATAATTAACTCACGTATTCTTCGTGGATCCCTGCAGTACCTCGTACACTGGAACGGTTATGGTCCAGAAGAAAGAATGTGGGTTCCGGCGACCGATGTGAGTGCTAGTCGCCTTCTGAAGGCCTTTCACAGAGTGCACTATGATAAGGTCGGTCCTGGCTGCCCGGAGGTAACCTGTAGAGGGGAGGGGGGGGGGTACTGTCACTGCCTTCCCTGTGAGAGATCTGAGAAGATCGGATAGACTTGCGGCACGTGAGTCTATCTGACAGGTCTCTCTGTTTTTACTTTCTGTTTGTTATTGTTGGCAGGATCCCACCTCTCCACAGGTTCTGCCCGTTATCAGTGAGGAGGCTCTATTTAAGTCTGCCTCTCACTGCTGACCATGCGGTTGATATTTCCTGCTGGAGTTCTATGCTAGTTGTTTGTGGATCTTCTGCTTCTCTTTCGTCTCAAGCTAAGTTCTCCTGTTGGCTCCTTGGTGTGTGTGTTGTTTCTAGGTCTCAGGGAGATGCTGGTCCCTTCACAGTGGAAGAAACCGGCTGTCTCATCTCCTGTTCCCTAAGTTAGGGTGTGTGACAGTATCAGCAGGGCATAGGTTCCAGCGTATGAGTTCGTTCACCATCAGGACTTGCTCATACTGTCAGCAGTCAGGGAAAGGATCAGGGATTGTTAGGAGGTTACCATTCCCTCTTCCCTAGCTTTGAGGCCTAGTCTGCTTTCTGTCGCTGTTTTTGTATTTGGTGTTCCTCAGATCCCCATCTACACATAACATACATATAGCTGCAGAAGAGAACTACGTATATATTTTTCTTTTTGTAATGAAGTAGGCCACTAAACGCTTTTACCGCAAATAACGGCAACAGTGAACTGTGTATATATTTTTCTTGTATTACAGAAATATCTCACTAAACGCTTTCAACCCCAACTAACTGCAGAAGTGAACTGCATATATATATATATTTCTTTTTCGCAGATATAATCCACTAAAGGCTTTTCAACACAGCACTTGCACCCCAAGAACAAATTGCTCAAATGACAGAGCTGTATAATGGCTATTTGGATCCCCAAATTATCTTTCCCTGCACTTGTAAATCGCTTTTCTAGCACTGTCCCTAGCGCCTTCTGACGTTTCTCCCTGCACTAAGATGCTGTGAAAAGATTCCTCCCTATCCTTTCCCTGCACTTATAAATCATTTTTTCAGTTGTTTTTTCACAATTAGCTTTTTCCAATTGCTGTCTCTAGCGCCTTCTCACTTCTGTCCCTGCACTCAGACAGCTGGAATATGGCAGAATCTAAAATTGCTGCTGTATTTATAGGGCTGTGACATCACAGGGCTGTCTGCTGATTGGCTGCATGCATGTCAATCTTGGTGATCCTGCCTTCCCAGAGTTCCTTGCCCCATGTCCTCAGTCCTCACACGTGTGGCCGACATTTTAGAAAAAATTGCGATTCGTCACTACGAAGCGCAAGAAAATTCATATTTGTTGTGAATCTACTTTTTCCTGAAATTCGGATCAAATTCCACTTCGTCTGATTCGATTCGCTCATCTCTACCAGGCTTTCTCACTCCTCCCTGTTGTGTGCGCTGCACTGACAGTCGTGGGCAGCGGGGTCTATAGCTGTGGGGTGCGCTCATGCTGCCAGCATTCCCCTCCTGGCACTGAGTGGACCTTGCATGCTGGCCCAGAGTTCCTTGTGTGCATATAGGGTGTGTGCCGGCATGCCTCTCCTCCTTATGTGAGGCAGCACGCACACGCCCTCTATCTTCCCCAGCCTATGGCTTGTCTGCAGGATGTATTTAAAGCCATCTTCTACAGGAAGATGCTTGACCAACTTGGTCACTAGCTTGTCTAGCCCTATTGTGTGAAGGTGTTCAGTGTGATTCTGCTTTACAGTGTACCAGACCCCACTTCTTGTTTAAACGAACTTAGCCTATTTGCTGCCTGTCCCTGACCTAGGACTACGTTCAGTCTTTGACTTTCTACAGGAAGACGCCTGACCAACTTGGTCACTAGCTTGTCTAGCCCTATTGTGTGAAGGTGTTTAGTGGGATTCTGCTTTACAGTGTACCAGACCCCACTTCTTGTTTAAACGAACTTAGCCTATTTGCTGCATGTCCCTGACCTAGGACTACATTCAGTCTTTGCCTCATTGCTGCCTGCTTTAACTTTAGCCTTCACACCCTAACTACACTTCCGCCTGATCAGCCTATGGCCTCCCAGTGTCCTCTGGGGGTCCTGTAACACCTGGAGGTCAGTCTAGTGGGTGCACACCCAGGTCCCGATTTCCTTGTGTTTTAAACCCCCTCAGAGGTAGTACCCCTCGGGAAAGTCTATCCTTACCATCAGAGGTATTGTAAAGAACGAGGGGTATACTTGGACATCGCCATCTGAGGGAGTTGGTCATGTAGGACATCGGGTTTGCACCCACTGTGCATAACATTTTGATCAGGCCATGGACCCCGCTGATCAGAACCCTCCAAGTCACACTGAACTTTACCATGAGATGGCTCAGCAACGAGAACCTCAGGATTAGATTTTTGCCTACATGTGCAACGTGAACGTGCGCCTTACTGACCTGACGTCCACCCACACGGCATCTGCTCCTCCATCTTTCTATGTGCCAGGATCAGGTCCTCCTCTTTTTACTCCTCCACACTTAGATGGACATCCCAAACAGTGCCGGGGATTTATTCATCAGTGCACCCTACACTTTGCACTTTTGCCATATTAATATGTCTCAGATCGTAAGGTATGCTTGGTTTGGGGGGCACTCTGCTATCTAGTGCTGTATAGACTAGTATTGTTCAATTTGATATTAAACTGTAAATTTGTTATACATTAGAAAATAGTCACAAAATTCAGTGGCTCAACCTTTTTTCATTTATGGATAGGTGCTCTCCTTGTAGGTCTACCCTTTGGCCTAAAAATTGAATAGAAAATGTGCTATGTCAAGGGGCACACACACACACACAAGAACACCCAATAATTTATTGCTAGCTTTATAAAAAATGCTGACACGATACACAATACTAATGCAGTAAAATAAAGTAAAATCTCCTAGTTGAGATATTCTTCTTAGGTATTCCCATCAATAAGGAGAAGATAAGTAACAAAATAGTCTAACCAACATGGTTCGAGTCCACATCCAGATACAGCCTTTTGAGTTAGTTGCAATATATAGTGGCACTAATGACACCCACACCAATGTAACACTGTGGAGTGGCAGTGTAAAACAGTTTGTGTAGCTGCACCAATGTGTGAAATGTTAGATCACAATAGAACCTTTCATTGCCGTTAGGATGTCCAACCCTCCTTATTATTCCCACAAGTGGAGTGTTATAAAAAGTTGTACACGGTTACGTGCTTACCAGTCTTCATCACTCTCTCGCGGTGTTGCTGACCGACAACCTCCCTTACGCGGCATCCCACGTGGTGTGCTATGCTCCGGCGTGGCGTCCCACATAACCTGGATGCTAGGCAACAGGAAGAAGCGGAGGTGCCGTCAGTGGAGTGGATATGTGCGGTCCTAAAGTCCGGACTTGATTCAGCGCTGGACCGACAAGCGGACAAATGTCGAAATGGGCAATAGATAATCTTTCGGGGTGCTGTACCCCTTCCTCAAACTGTTTTACACTGCCACTCCACAGTGTTACATTGGTGTGGGGGTCATTAGTGCCGCTACTATATTGCGACTAACTCAAAAGGCTGTATCTGGATGTGGACTCAAACCATGTTGGTTGGAATATTTTGTTACTTATTTTCTCCTTATTGATGGGAATACCTAAGAAGAATATCTCAACTAGGAGATTTTACTTTATTTTACTGCATTATTATTGTGTATCGTGTCAGCATTTTTTTTTAGAGCTAGCAATAAATTATTGGGTGTTCTTGAGTGTGTGTGCCCCTTGACATAGCACGTTTGTTATACATTATCCAAATATAAAACGTATAACATGCGTGGATATATGATTCCCACAATGTGCATAGGATCAAATACATGTATTAAAAACGGTTGATCAACCTCTGTTAAATAAAAAAAAAAAAAAATAAAGATAGAATAGAATAGAAGAAAAAATAGATAATATAATAAAAAGTATATGGGAATAAACTTTATCTCTCTCTCTCTCTCTCTCTCTCTCTCTCTATATATATATATATATATATATATATAGAAGAAAAATGACGGCACTGGTCAAAAAGAGAAAATGTATTGCTGGGTGCATGTTCCAAGGTATAGGTATCTTACCCCAAAATAATGCAGAAAAAGCGAACAGCACTCCAATAAAAGTGGAAAAAAGGAACTCCTTTACTCACCTGAACAGTGCGACGTTTCGGCTCCTTCAAAATAGAGCCTTTCTCAAGCAAAGAACACATACATAATGGTGGGATATATATAGTGAAAACCAAATTAACATGCAGGTCATGTGGCCCAATCACAATAGTGGGTGTTGACCATTAATTAGTCAAACACATGCGTGACACAATTAACATAGTGAAACATAATAGATCAGGGCATAATACCATCAGATTACATTGTTTCGATTTCTACATATACAAATATTTCATAGTGATCAAAAATGACATGTTAATATTCAAAAATCATCTGCGGATTATGCGCTGTTGTGAAATAAAACAAGACAAGGGGGAGGAATTACAAACGGGTAATCAGCGGACATACCAGTCAGTTGAAATCCAATACGATCGAAAAAACTTCAACATTACTTTGAATCCATTGTCTATGCCCAGAGTAATCCAATGTGGGTGAAGATCAGTGGTCAGATGCGCTATGCGTCAGAATTCTCATTCCGTGCATGCGCACCGGTCAATGAAGTTCCGTGCACCATCTTTGTTATGGGAAAAGGGTATTCCGATCCAGCGCATGCCCAACTGATATAACAGCTTCTATATCGAGTGTGATGTCTTGCTGGCAGGCAAAGGACAAACCCCATCACATGGTTGTAACCCCGCCCTTAAGGGAAAGACTTATGGACATCCACGTTCGCATGGAGTCACAATGGGTCATCCCCAAATGCCATATACACATATTTCACTCATGAGGGATCTCCTCAAGCTGATGGAACCATATTCGGACAGCTGGTATAGCAAAAAAACAAACATGAAAAAATGGATGCAATATATCTCTGAACACCCTGAATTAAACTCATGGCAGGACAATGTATTTGGACCCAAATAGAGAATACATTATATACAATATGAAATGATGTCACTTGACTGGATGGCCGCATTCAGATCATCCCTGTATTCCAATCCTCATGTTCTTGTATAGTGATACTGGTGACATAAATTATCTAAAAAGAGAGGATACAAAATAATTAATAAAGTATTTTCAAAAAAAACTTTTTTTAAAAAAACCTTCCCAAAAAAATCCCTCTATTTTTTTAGAGGGATTTTTTTGGGAAGGTTTTTATGGTCTATTTTTTTCAAAAAAAAATGTTCAAAAAAATTCCTTCAAAAAATTTTTTCAAAAATTTTTTTTGTAGTTCTTTACATCTACACACCAGAGACAGAGCAATACATAGCAGGGGAACAGGGCAAGTCACTCATCACTGACAATCACCCAAATTATAATCTACATTTAAACCATTGGGGCAAAGACTCCCCAACGTGTGTATCCACCATAGCTCTCTACGTTTAAGTATCCTGGACCTATCCCCCCCACGTCTATGTAGGGGTATATGGTCTATAATCCAACATTTGAGATCACTTTCTTTGTGTTTTGCCTCCGTAAAATGTCTGGACACCGGCAGGTCCAGACGTTTTTTCCTAATACAGTAGCGGTGATTATTTAACCGTGTTCTTAGTTCTGTTGTAGTCTCCCCCACATAAAGTAAATTACATGGGCATGACAAAACATAAATAACAAAACTAGAATCACAAGTTAAGTAAAACTTAATATTATATGTTGTCCCTGTGGAAGGATGTATATAATTCTTGCTTTTCTTGATATATTTACAGTTAACACATCCAATATCCGCCTTAACCAGCTGATCTCGTAAATTCCTAGAGCGGCGATATGAAAACAACGGTGGTTGGTTAAATTCAGGAATATTACTGAAACAAGAGCCCAATATATTCCCAAAAAAAAAGTATATTCCTAAAAAAAGTTTTTTTTGAAAATACTTTATTAATTATTTTGTATCCTCTGTTTTCAGATAATTTATGTCACCAGTATCACTATACAAGAACATGAGGATTGGAATACAGGGATGATCTGAATGCGGCCATCCAGTCAAGTGACATCATTTCATATTGTATATAATGTATTCTCTATTTGGGTCCAAATACATTGTCCTGCCATGAGTTTAATTCAGGGTGTTCAGAGATATATTGCATCCATTTTTTCGTTTGTTTTTTTGCTATACCAGCTGTCCGAATATGGTTCCATCAGCTTGAGGAGATCCCTCATGAGTGAAATATGTGTATATGGCATTTGGGGATGACCCATTGTGACTCCATGCGAACGTGGATGTCCATAAGTCTTTCCCTTAAGGGCGAGGTTACAACCCTGTGATGGGGTTTGTCCTTTGCCTGCCAGCAAGACATCACACTTGATATAGAAGCTGTTATATCAGTTGGGCATGCGCTGGATCGGAATACCCTTTTCCCATAACAAAGATGGTGCACGGAACTTCATTGACCGGTGCGCATGCACGGAATGAGAATTCTGACGCATAGCGCATCTGACCACTGATCTTCACCCACATTGGATTACTCTGGGCATAGACAATGGATTCAAAGTAATGTTGAAGTTTTTTCGATCGTATTGGATTTCAACTGACTGGTATGTCCGCTGATTACCCGTTTGTAATTCCTCCCCCTTGTCTTGTTTTACTTCACAACAGCGCATAATCCGCAGATGATTTTTGAATACTAACATGTCATTTTTGATCACTATGAAATATTTGTATATGTAGAAATCGAAACAATGTAATCTGATGGTATTATGCCCTGATCTATTATGTTTCACTATGTTAATTGTGTCACGCATGTGTTTGACTAATTAATGGTCAACACCCACTATTGGGATTGGGCCACATGACCTGCATGTTAATTTGGTTTTCACTATATATATCCCACCATTATGTATGTGTTCTTTGCTTGAGAAAGGCTCTATTTTGAAGGAGCCGAAACGTCGCACTGTTCAGGTGAATAAAGGAGTTCCTTTTTTCCACTTTTATTGGAGTGCTGTTCGCTTTTTCTGCATTATTTTGGGGTAAGATACCTATACCTTGGAACGTGCACCCAGCAATACATTTTCTCTTTTTGACCAGTGCCGTCATTTTTCTTCCATATAAACACGGTTTATTGACTGAGCACGGTCCACCATATCATTTTTTATTTTTTTTCATTTCTTTCATCATGTCTTATACTGAGTCTGCTTCACCTGGCGGTTGTATCTACACACCTGAAGAGACAGAGCGAATCTTGCGGGGAATTGGAGGAGATGCCACTTTCCTGAATACACCCTCTATCAAGGAATTGAAAAGGAAATTTGAGAATGTGTCCAGACGTGCAATATCTCTACGGTTACATATGACTACACTTGGTGAATACTACAAATCCCAGAAAATTCCTAGAGGTATGCGGTCGCATTTGAGACCTAATTTATTTCAGAACAATGCGGTTTTTTGTAAAAAATTTGAAGCTATTTCCAACCGTTATTCATTGGACTTTATTTTATTGAACATTGAATATTTACAACAAGAGTTGTCATCTGTGGATACTGAACTGCGGGAGGTTGAAGTTAATCTGCAATCCCTCATGACCAGTGAGGACTTTTCTAAATATATGGATGAGTCATCTGTAAGATCCAGGGCATTTCAACTGGAATCTGAGGAAAACAAACGTGGAAAATGGCATAGAGATGGAGAGGACTACAAGAAAGGCAATATATATGTCTGGCAAACAGAGCGTTTGGGTAATAATCAACAGAGAGACAATAAGAAAAGAAGGAAATATTTACAAGGTATGCCGAATGAAGATCAAGCTTTTTTAGTCAGTGTTCCCCGGACAGAACCAAAAAACGATGCCATATCAGGAGAGGAGGTCGGCGACACCGACGTAATCGAGAAAACACGCAACACCAGGAATCGACCCACAACAAACAAGGCTCAACTAACAAAGAAAAAATGACTGTAGTGAATTTATCCACAAAAGAACTGACACCTTCACAAGTGAGTGTGTTATCTAAAGGTTTTTCTTTTTGTCCCAGTTCACACATAAACTGGTTTGATTTGGAATCTAATCTGTATTCTTTTTTCAGGCGTATTAAATTGAAAGTGTGGTTTAATAACAGAAAATGTGTTACAAAAGCACAGACCAGTGAACTCACTATGAGTTCACTTGAATTGTTCAAGAAAAGTGATTTTACACCTGTGATCAGTGAACCTGCTGTTGAGGCCTACATCAATGCGGTCATGAGTGGGGTCTCCGAGCTCAGGCTCTCCCGTCAAGGGGACCCTGATCTTGGACATCCCAACTTGACCACAGCAGAGGTTGAAGCACTTGAGTCCCTTAGGAGTGATTCCACCCTTACACTAAAGCCAGCAGATAAGGGGGGTGCAGTGGTCGTGATGGACACTAACCAGTATATATGTGAAATAATGAGACAGTTGAGTGACCAGGAGGTTTATCAGCGATTGAATTCTAATCCTAAGTTTGAAATTGCAATGATCATAAATAAATGTCTCACTGAAGCATTGGTAGCGGGCACCATTGATGAAGATTTACGTAATTATCTTGAGGTAGCACATCCTGTCACTCCTGTGATATATGTGCTGCCTAAGATTCATAAAACATTGGAGAATCCCCCAGGACGTCCTATAGTTTCGGGGTCTGATTCTATTTTCAGCCATATATCTATATTCTTGGACAAGATTCTACGTAAATTTTCAGTGAGTGGAAGTTCATATATACAGGACACATCTGATTTTCTGGTGAAACTCAATGAGATTGAATTGATTGATTCTCCTCTGATATTGTTGGCTTCTTTCGATGTAGTATCCCTGTACACTTCTATAGTGCATGAAACAGGTGTCTTGGCTGTGGAGAAAATGCTTATAGGTTCATCCTATTCTCCTCAAGTAAGAGAGTTTATTATTGCATTATTGAACATCATATTGCGACACAACTATTTTCTGTTTCAAGATGGCTTTTATTTTCAGAAGCGCGGTGTGGCCATGGGGTCTCATGTGGCCCCCACTTTTGCAAATATTTTTATGAGGCATTTTTAGGAGGATGTCGTCTTTCTATCCCAGCACTTCAGACATGTTCTGAGGTGGTGGAGATATATCGACGACATCTTCCTCATTTGGACTGGTAATGAGACCCAGCTTATGAGCTTTCATAGGTTCCTGAATGACTATGATAGGGACTTACAATTTACATTGTCACACTCCAATACTGAGATACAGTTTCTGGATACTAGGGTCAGATATAGTGGTGGTAAACTACACACAGAATTATTTGTTAAGCCCACAGATACTAACGCACTCCTGTGTTATAATAGCTCCCATCCTAGAAAAATGGTGCAGTCACTTCCATTCTCCCAATTTCTCAGGGTGAAACGTATAGTTAGTGACCAAGACAATCTTGAAGGGGCCCTGGACAATATGGCATCAAAATTTTGTGAGAGAGGTTACCCACGCCAATTGCTTACTGAGCACATGAGTAAAATCCAGAATCTGGATCGGAAGGATCTACTGTCCAGGCGGGATTCTGTACAAAGGGTGGACAGAATTCCGTTTGTATCAGTATACAATGAGATGAGTCCCTCAATTAATAAACTTATACGGAAGAATTGGAATATATTGGGCTCTTGCTTCAGTAATATTCCTGAATTTAACCAACCACCGTTGTTTTCATATCGCCGCTCTAGGGATTTACGAGATCAGCTGGTTAAGGCGGATATTGGCCCCAAGGGGGGTAGCAGACAAACTACGTTAACACAGCCAAGCAAAGGTTGTTTTCCGTGTCTTGGATGTGTTAACTGTAAATATATCAAGAAAAGCAAGAATTATATACATCCTTCCACAGGGACAACATATAATATTAAGTTTTACTTAACTTGTGATTCTAGTTTTGTTATTTATGTTTTGTCATGCCCATGTAATTTACTTTATGTGGGGGAGACTACAACAGAACTAAAAACACGGTTAAATAATCACCGCTACTGTATTAGGAAAAAACGTCTGGACCTGCCGGTGTCCAGACATTTTACGCAGGCAAAACACAAAGAAAGTGATCTCAAATGTTGGATTATAGACCATATACCCCTACATAGACGTGGGGGGGATAGGTCCAGGATACTTAAACGTAGAGAGCTATGGTGGATACACACGTTGGGGAGTCTTTGCCCCAATGGTTTAAATGTAGATTATAATTTGGGTGATTGTCAGTGATGAGTGACTTGCCCTGTTCCCCTGCTATGTATTGCTCTGTCTCTGGTGTGTAGATGTAAAGAACTACAAAAAAATTTTTTGAAAAAAAGTTTTTTTAGAGGGATTTTTTTGGGAAGGTTTTTTTAAAAAAAGTTTTTTTTGAAAATACTTTATTAATTATTTTGTATCCTCTCTTTTTAGATAATTTATGTCACCAGTATCACTATACAAGAACATGAGGATTGGAATACAGGGATGATCTGAATGCGGCCATCCAGTCAAGTGACATCATTTCATATTGTATATAATGTATTCTCTATTTGGGTCCAAATACATTGTCCTGCCATGAGTTTAATTCAGGGTGTTCAGAGATATATTGCATCCATTTTTTCATGTTTGTTTTTTTGCTATACCAGCTGTCCGAATATGGTTCCATCAGCTTGAGGAGATCCCTCATGAGTGAAATATGTGTATATGGCATTTGGGGATGACCCATTGTGACTCCATGCGAACGTGGATGTCCATAAGTCTTTCCCTTAAGGGCGAGGTTACAACCCTGTGATGGGGTTTGTCCTTTGCCTGCCAGCAAGACATCACACTCGATATAGAAGCTGTTATATCAGTTGGGCATGCGCTGGATCGGAATACCCTTTTCCCATAACAAAGATGGTGCACGGAACTTCATTGACCGGTGCGCATGCACGGAATGAGAATTCTGACGCATAGCGCATCTGACCACTGATCTTCACCCACATTGGATTACTCTGGGCATAGACAATGGATTCAAAGTAATGTTGAAGTTTTTTCGATCGTATTGGATTTCAACTGACTGGTATGTCCGCTGATTACCCGTTTGTAATTCCTCCCCTTGTCTTGTATTTTTATTTCACAACAGCGCATAATCCGCAGATGATTTTTGAATATTAACATGTCATTTTTGATCACTATGAAACATTTGTATATGTAGAAATCGAAACAATGTAATCTGATGGTATTATGCCCTGATCTATTATGTTTCACTATGTTAATTGTGTCACGCATGTGTTTGACTAATTAATGGTCAACACCCACTATTGTGATTGGGCCACATGACCTGCATGTTAATTTGGTTTTCACTATATATATCCCACCATTATGTATGTGTTCTTTGCTTGAGAAAGGCTCTATTTTGAAGGAGCCGAAACGTCGCACTGTTCAGGTGAGTAAAGGAGTTCCTTTTTTCCACTTTTATTGGAGTGCTGTTCGCTTTTTCTGCATTATATATATATATATATATAAAGAATATAAAAAAGTATAGTCTCTTATAATAATATCAATGGAGTCCTCTGGGTATATGAGGCAGAGATATATTAGGATGGTAAGCCTAGTTGTGTCAGTCTTGATGACACATAAATAATGCTGATAGCTGTTCTTATTAACAAGGCTGGTGTTTTTTTTCTGTTGTGTCCCAGTCATTCTATGCCTTTGTTATAAAGAAATAGTCTCTTATAAACACTATTAATTCCAACTGTTCAGCAGGTAAGATATAGTATAATGAGGCTATATTGCATTATACTTTATCTTACCTGACTGGGACACAACAGAAAAAACACCAACCTTGGTAATACAAACAGCTATCAGCATTTTTTATGTGTCATCAAGACTGACACAACTAGGATCCTATTATATCTCTGCCTCATATACCCAGAGGACTCTATTGATATTATTATAGGAGACTATACTTTTTTATATTATTAGATATATCTCAAGTTTATTCCCTTGTACTTTTTATTAGATTGTCTATTTTTTCTTCTATTCTATCTTTATTTTTTTTAATTTTTTTATCGTACAGAGGTTGATCAACCGTTTTTAACATATGTATTTTTGATCCTATGCACATGGTGGGTATCATATATGCACACGTTGTATGTTTTATATTTGGGTAATGTATAACAAATTTACAGTTTAATATCAAATTGACCAATACTAGTCTATACAGCACTAGATAGCAGAGTGCCCTCCAAACCAAGCATACCTTATAATCTTTTGTACACGACGTTGGGGTGATTCGCGGGGTGGGCACCGACCCACAGTTTCCCAGGTTGGCTGAGCCACTGTTTTAAATTTCATGTCTTAGATCATGCCAAAGTAGCTTTCCTGATGTTGCACCTTACTAGAGAGGCCCTGGCCTGGATCACCCCACTGTAGGAGAAAAGTGACCCAGTCATCATGGATCTACTGGACTTTCTAGAGACCTTCCATAGGGTGTTCAATGAGCCTGGATGTACCACCTCTGCTTTTTACTTCATACTGTGGCTGCGTCAAGGGAGTCAGTGCATGCTTCTATTAAGGTGGTGCTGGACATCTCCTCCGTTCCTGTCCTCTGAAGCCGGGAAACTCCAGAACCTAAGGTCTGTTGAAGAGGCAACCCTAGGTCTAGACAATTCCTCTTTCCCCTTGACTCTGCCAGTAACCTTGTTAGGAGATGTTTGATTCACGGAGACGGTGCTTCTGGATTCTGGATCAGCAGGTAACTTCCTGCAACAAGGCCTAGTGGATTGTCATCAGATTCCTGTTCAGCGCCTGCAGAGACCTCTGATGGTATCATCTGTTGATGGAAAGGCTCTATCTGAGTCCATACAAGTTATTACTGAGCCTGTAAAATTACAAGTGGGAGCTCTTCATACTGAAGAGATTTCATTCCTGATTCTCCAAAGTCTGTCCCATCCTCTCCTCCTGGGACTTCCATGGCTCCGTGTCCATGAACCTGTTCTTGATTGGAGGTCTGGAGAGGTGCTTTGTTGGGGTCAGTCCAGCCTTGGAGGTGTTTTTTTTCTATACAGCCGGCTCGGTCACCTCGGGTACCACCAAATCTCCAGTGTCCGGCCATTAAATGGGCACTGGAGTTGCTTAAATATTATCTGCCGGGTTGAAAATTTGTGTTGTGACTGACCATGCTCCTTTGTCCTGGTTGAAGCAAAACAAGGTGAAAAATGCAAGAGTGACTTGGTTGTTTTCTCTCCTTGCAAAATTTTTATTTCAAAGTGGAACATAGAACTGGAAGATTACAGGGAAATATTGTGTGGACCCTCTGGGCTCCCCCTTTTTTTAATTTTTCCTATCCTGTATTATTAGGAGACGATCAGGTACTCCTCTGGGTCTCTTTGGCTCCGACTGTAGCCCTTTCTGGTACGGGGTGAGGGGGGGAGGTGCCTCTGTGCGCCTCTCCAATCGCTCGGTTATCTGTGTAGTGCCGAACTACGGTCCGTCTCCAGGACCGGAGGCTGTAGGGTGAAGTCGCGCAGTTCTGGCCCCTGTAGTGGAATGTTGGTCCTCGCATCCTCCTTCTCGGGGTCAGGCTCCAGTGAACCTCCAACTTCTGGTCCGCCGTCGGACCAGAAGTAGAGCGTTACAAAGTTTAAGTCCCTTATACTTAGTTTACATCTACAACAGGGAGTTTTGGGGGGTTCTACAGCCTGAACTTGGAGGGGGGGGGGAGTAAAGTTGGCTCCTCCCCTCTTATTTAAAGAGGACCTTTCCCTTCAGCTGTCTCTCAGTCCGCTCTTGTGCTGAGAGTAGCTAACATGTTGGTGCTGTCTCGTGAGTACTACGATGCGGTTACTACCTGCTAAATCGTTCGGCCACCTCTGCTGCTGTAAGCATCCACCTACTATTTTTTGCAGATGTCCTCCCCAGGCTCAGACGAGATGCCCTCTTCAGGAAGCAAGACTTCCTCCAAACGCAGACACTTGTTGGGACTGTGGCACTCTGCTTACTGGCGATTTTCTCTATAATAGGTGTCAGAGTTATTGCCCCTCCCCCCCACCCACCCTTCTGAGACTGAGCCCCAGTCTCTGGATATGATATCCTGGGTAAAGGAATTTGTGGGGAAGTCCATAGCTAATGCATTGGCCCAGAAGAGACCTAGACAGAGTTCTCCTAGGAGATTGTTGTCTCTTGGAGAAGACTTGATGATTGCCAATGAAGTCCATTCCTCTGCTTCTGATAGTAAGGAAGAGGAGAACACTACCACTCAGATATTCCTGGTGGAAAAGGTGCAGCGCCTTTTAAGATCCATCAGGCAAGGGACCAGGATGTTGATCAGTGGGAAGCTTCTGCATCCACTTCTAGGGGGCCTAGGGCCTTCAATGTGGAAAAGTCGCTCAGGAGTCTGACAACAGAATTTAAGCATCCAGAGAAGGGACTGGTGATATCTAAAAGATTCAAAACCTTATACCCCTTAATCCAAGGCCAACTGGACTACTGGGGTCCGCCTGCTAAAGTGGATCTAGCCATAGCCAAGCTGTCAAAAAGCACTGTGGTCCCCTCTAAGGATGGGTCTAATCTCCAGGATCCACTAAATAGAAGCGTGGAATGCACTTTAAGAAGAGATTATTCTGCCGCCTCCGCCGCAGTTGCATGATCAGAGGTTGCTAATTTTCTCAGAAAGAAGCTCCTGCAAATTCAGGCAGATATATACTCTCGTGTAGATAGTGCTGACATCAGTTCCCAGTTCAGATCTGCCCTCTTAGGTGCGGATTTTCTAACTGAATTGGCGTCTCAACAACTTAAGCTGGCTTCTAAGTCCATGGCTCTTTCCATGGCCAGTAGAAGACCCCTCTGGCTTAGACCCTGGAAAGCAGGCAATGCCTCCAAATACAATCTTTGTGGTCTCCCTTATGAAACAGGTAGACTATTTGGGTCCGAGCTGGATAAGATAATGGAGGGGCTCTCCGATAAGAAAGGAATGTGTCTCCCTCAGCAATCCTCTAGAGGGAGAAGTAGGCAATTTAGGGGATCCGGATCCCAATACTACCGTAGATCCCGCAGGGAACAAGCTCTTGCGACAGAGGGAATCCGCGCACCCAGGAGCCTAGAGGGAAAAAGTTGACCCTTTGATGCCATCTCTACTCCTCTGGCAGACTTTACCGTAGACCCTTTTTTTCCCCCCGGCTTGCTTACTCCGGTAGGCGGACGTCTTCCAAAGAAATTGGGAACACAAAGTTTCAGACCTGTGGGTCCTTCAAGTCATAAGAGAGGGGTACAGACTAAGCTTCTTAGCACCTCCCCCTTCAAGGTTCGTGAGGACCTCACTCCTTTCTCCGGTAAAACAGGCATATTTAGAGCAAGCCATCCTTCTTTACATACAGAAGGAAGCGCTAGAGGAGGTACCCTCTCCAGAGAGAGGCTTCGGAGTGTATTTACCAGTGTTTCTTGTTCCCAAACCAGGCGAGAGTTGGCGAATGATTATAGATCTCCACTATCTGAACCGTTTGGAACTCAAAAGCGATTCAGGATGGAGACCATTCGTTCTGTCATACAAAGTCTGCAACCAGGGGATCTCATGGTCACTATAGACCTCAAAGATGCGTATCTTCATATACCTGTGCATCCAGATTTCAGAAGATACCTATGCATTGCTGTCTCCCTCAGGTGCTTGGTCAGACATTTTCAGTTTGCTGTCCTACCATTTGGAATCTATTCTGACCCCCACACCTACACAAAGGTTGTGGTTGTGGTAGTGGCAGCCCTGAGGTTAGAAGGGTTAGAGATCATACCATATCTAGACGACTGGCTACTAAAGGCCGCATCTCTAGAGGTGTTGCAGAACCATCTTCATCGAGCTCTTACTTTTCTCCAGCAGTTAGGCTGGATAATAAATTGGGAAAAATCTGAGATCGTGCCAGCAACATCAAGAAGATTCTTGGGGTTCATAATAGACTCCTCCCGGATGACTCTCTCCCTCACTCGAGTGAGACGCCAGAAGGTAATCAGAGCCACAGAGTTTCTAATGGTCCCCCATGTGGTTTCCATCAGAACTCTGATGTAGATGTTGGGCCACATGTCAGCAACTGCAGAAGCAGTCCCTTGGGCCCTAGCACACTTACGCTTTCTTCAGTCAGAAGTGTTGGGCCTGTGGAACCGCAACCCTACAGGGTTGGACAAGAAATGCTCCCTATCTCCTCAGAGTTGCCACTCTCTCAGGTGGTGGAAGCAGCTAAAAGATGGGAGGTCCTTGATTCCACCCTGGTGGATGATGTTGACCACAGATGCATCCCTTCTAGGTTGGGGAGCCCCTCTGGAAGAAGTTCCAGTACAAGGCACTTTGACTCCCCAAGAGAGCCAGTTGTCGTCAAACTTAAACAATTGAGAGCGGTCCGGTTGGCACTCCTGCACTTCTCGCCTCAACTCCAGGGCAAAGCAGTGAAGGTCAGTATGACGACAGTGTTTTACATAAAGGCCAGTGGGAGGTGTCAAGGCTTGGGGGGTCCTCTGTTAGGCCTTTGCGGGAGCTATCTGCATCCTGACCCTACAGTACACTAGAAAAGGTATAGGAAAACCCTGTGTGGCTGTAGTCGGAGCACCCACCCCGAAATGGGGGACAGCCTCTGGAACCTCGGCTCTAACTGGTTATCCCTGAATAGATAACTTAAGATAAACTCGCTCGTCCTATTGAATAGATGATATCCAAATGATATCCGACGCGTTTCGCCACTTAGCGTGGCTCCTCAGGGATATGATTAGTCAAGGGGGGCGCCTAGTGCAGTGGCAGCGCCCCCCTTAGCAAAATTATGGCAGTGGCAGCGTGGATAAAGAGTGCCGCCCTTATATACCCATCCAAATCCCTCCTTGATGTACATCTGACCAATGATGGCTCATTCCGTCAGGGAGGGGTGTGGGTATATCAAATAGATACACGCCCAAATTACCGTCTGGCCTATCTCTTCCCTCCGGTGCGGGGGAGCGCCGCTGATGTCACACTAGAAGATGGTGTGCAGCGCTGCCCGCCGCGCCTCCCGGAAGTGACTGAGTCAGTGGGCGTGTTTGTTACCAAGGGGATCTTGAACGCATCCCCGGCTTCATTCATCTGACAGCTACAGTGCCCTGATCGCGTCACTATATGTTCAAACAATAGCGCGCTTTGATTAGATGCCCGCTATTACAAGGATACAAAAGGGCCTCACTGGTTTCTCTCATAACATATCTTTTATTTTGAAAAATATATAAACAAAGAACACTGCACACAAGAATGCCGCACATCAAAAATATAGTATTAATTGTACAAATTTATTATTTAAAAGCACAAAGCATACGCGATACGCGTCGAGCTTGTTTTGCCCCACCACTTTGGACCCGTGCATTACCATGTTATTGTGATAAGTATTACAGCTCTTGTGGATTTTTTAATGCAGATACAATTTTTTGTTGATTATTGTTCAGATTATCCACTGTGGGCCATATGTTTGGGATTGTACCATGGGATTACTGTGACGGGGCCTAGTGGTGGGTGCCAGTGTTGGACCATATATCCACACTGGTAGTGATTCATTGTATATAATGTTTTTAGCCTTTTTGTCGTGTGTCATGCTTTGTGCTTTTAAATAATAAATTTATACAATTAATACTATATTTTTGATGTGTGGCATTCTTGTGTGCAGTGTTCTTTGTTTATATATTTTGGTCTGTTGGTTTACACTGCTGCCAGCACTCGTTTGGTTTGGATAGGTGTGCCCCCATATACTATATTTTCATATCTTTTTTTTTGACCTAAGAAGTTTTTGTCCGCAGGAGGAAACAGTAAATTTCTATTGTCTCCGTTTGCTCTTATTATAAATAGAAAAGCAAAAATTTTTGTTGGTGTAATTCTATTTTCAACTTGTGAGACATATGGGGCTTATCGATCCTGTTAATCACTTATAATCATATACGGGGCCCGACCATTGGTACAGGCACTCATGTGAGCCAGTTCCGCTTTATAGGTTCTATAGATTCCTGTGCACCAAGGTCGATATGTAAAACGGTCCCATTGTATATTGAATGCGATTTCAGTGGACCACCCTATTCCCCAGGGCCCTATATTGGTAGCGAGCCCAATCTGAGAGTCATAACACAGCATTAGCCCAGGTTTCCTATTTACACTTAAGTCAAATATAATGGTTGTGCGTGACACTGTGATCAAATGTCCTCACACAGCCTTAAAGGTTCACGGACCTGTTCAGTCACCCAGAGATTACACACCAAAAATCAAATTTATGTGTAACACCAAATGGGCTTAATGAATTTCTGTCCTATAAACCATTCCTGTAATGTTATATGAGTCTGAGCCCCCCTACTCTGTCTGATCTAATTATACATAATCTCCTCATTTGTTTGTTCTCTCTGCACTATTGCCTTTGTGGCACAGGGTGGCATCCCCTAGGTATAAATTTGATTTTTGGTGTGTAATCTCTGGGTGACTGAACAGGTCCGTGAACCTTTAAGGCTGTGTGAGGACATTTGATCACAGTGTCACGCACAACCATTATATTTGGTGTATCTTAATGAAAATAGGCAAATTACACCATATCAGCATGGCTTCATGAGGGATCGGTCATGTCAAACTAATTTAATCAGTTTCTATGAGGAGGTAAGTTCTAGACTTGACAGCGGCAAATAAATGGATGTCGTATATCTGGACTTCTCCAAAGCATTTGACACTGTACCACATAAAAGGTTAGTATATAAAATGAGAACACTTGGACTAGGAGAAAATATCTGTATGTGGGTAAGTAACTGGCTCAGTAATAGAAAACAGAGGGTGGTTATTAACGGTACACACTCAGATTGGGTCACGGTCACTAGTGGGGTACCTCAGGGTTCAGTATTGGGCCTATTCTCTTCAATATATTTATTAATGATCTTGTAGAAGGCTTGCACAGTAATATATCAATTTTGCAGATGACACTAAACTGTGTAAAGTAATTAACACTAAAGAGGACAGTTTTCTGCTACAGAGGGATCTGGATAGATTGGAGGCTTGGGCAGAGAAATGGCAGATGAGGTTTAACACTGACAAATGTAAAGTTATGCACATGGGAAGGAATAATGCAAGTCACCATTACATACTAAATGGTAAAACACTCAGTAACACTGACATGGAAAGGATCTAGGAATTTTAATAAATAACAAACTAAGCTGTAAAAACCAGTGTCAGGCAGCTGCTGCTAAGGCCAATAAGATAATGGGTTGCATCAAAGGGGCATAGATGCCCGTGATGAGAATATAGTCTTACCACTTTATAAATCACTAGTCAGACCACACATGGAGTACTGTGTACAGTTCTGGGCTCCTGTGAACAAGGCAGACATAGCAGAGCTAGAGAGGGTTCAGAGGAGGGCAACTAAAGTAATAACTGGAATGGGGCAACTACAGTACCCTGAAAGGGTATCAAAATTAGGGTTATTCACTCTAGAAAAAGACGACTGAGGGAGATCTAATAACTATGTATAAATATATCAGGGGTCAGTACAGAGATCTCTCCCATCATCTATTTATCCCCAGGACTGTGACTGTGACGAGGGGACATCCTCTGCGTCTGGAGGAAAGAAGGTTTGTACACAAACATAGAAAAGGGTTCTTCACGGTAAGAGCAGTGAGACTATGGAACTCTCTGCCTGAGGAGGTGGTGATGGTGAGTACAATAAAGGAATTCAAGAGGGGCCTGGATGTATTTCTGGAGCGTAATAATATTTCAGGCTATAGCTACTAAAGATGGGTCGTTGATCCAGGGAGTTATTCTGACTGCCTGATTGGAGTCGGGAAGGAATTTTTTCCCCTTAAGTGGGGAAAATTGGCTCTACCTCACAGGGGTTTTTTGCCTTCCTCTGGATCAACTTGCAGGAAACAGGTCGAACTGGATGGACAAAAGTCTTTTTATCGGCCTTATATACTATGTTACTATGTTACTATGTAAGTGTAAATAGGAAACCTGGGCTAATGCTGTGTTATGACTCTCAGATTGGGCTCGCTACCAATATAGGGCCCTGGGGAATAGGGGCTTTGGGTGGTCCACTGAAATCGCATTCAATATACAATGGGACCGTTTTAAATATCGACCTTGGTGCACAGGAATCTATAGAACCTATAAAGCGGAACCGGCTCACATAAGTGCCTGTACCAATGGTCGGGCCCCGTATATGATTATAAGTGATTAACAGGATCGATAAGCCCCATATGTCTCACAAGTTGAAAATAGAATAACACCCAAAAATTTTTTGCTTTTCTATTTATAATAAGAGCAAATGGAGACAATAGAAATTTACTGTTTCCTACTGCGGACAAAAACTTTTTGGGTCAAAATAAAAGATATGTTATGAGAGAAACCAGTGAGGCCCTTTTGTATCCTTGTAATAGCGGGCATCTAATTAAAGCGCGCTATTGTTTGAACATATAGTGACGCGATCAGGGCACTGTAGCTGTCAGATGAATGAAGCCGGGGACGCGTTCAAGATCCCCTTGGTAACTAACACGCCCACTGACTCAGTCACTTCCGGGAGGCGCGGCGGGCAGCGCTGCACACCATCTTCTAGTGTGACATCAGCGGCGCTCCCCCACTCCGGATCGAAGAGATATCATCTATTCAATAGGACTAGCGAGTTTATCTTCAGCTATCTATTCAGGGATGACCAGTTAGAGCCGAGGTTTCAGAGGCTGTCCCCCTTTTCGTGGCGGGTGCTCCGACTACAGCCACACAGGGTTTTCCTATACCTTTTCTAGTGTACTGTAGGGTCAGGATGCAGATAGCTCCCGCAAAGGCCTAACAGAGGACCCCCAAGCCTTGACACCTCCCACTGGTCTTATCCCTAACAGTCCTATTGATACAGGGAATACCTATCTAGTGTAAGAGTGACCATGCACATTTTTAAGAATTCGGAATAAAAGTTATATTTTATTTTCACAAGGCACACTCTTATTATAGTATATCTTAAGTCTGCAGAGTATTAATTGGCAGACCACAATACTTACTCGTGGATCTCCAATAAGTGTATAGTGTTTTACATAAACTGACAGGGAGGAACGAGATCCCAACCTCTTCTCCAGGAAGTGGGATGGATCCTATCTTGGGCAGAAAAGAACCTTACCCACCTGGCCGCAGTTCACATCAGAGGAACTCTCAATGTGGTGGCGGATCACCTAAGTCGAAACCTTCCGGTGCCAGGCGAGTGGTCCCTAAGCCAGGAAGTCTTCCATCAGATTACACAATGGTAGGAAACGCCAGAGATCGATCTTATGTCAACAAGGTTCAATGCCAAGGTGGACAGATTCTGCTCCCTATACAGGAAGGAGAATCCCTGGGCAGTGGATGCTCTGTCCATTCTGTGGAGGTTCAGGCTGGCCTACATATTCCCTCCAGTTTCCATGATACCAACAGTACTGATGAAACTCAGGCAAGACCAGACCTCAGTGATCGCCATAATACCCTTCTGGCCGAAGAGGTCTTGGTTCACCCAGCTCATGCAGATGAGCCAGGGACAATTCTGGAAGCTTCCCTGGGGAGGACCTAGTTCATCTAGCTGGGTCCTGCCTAGACTTGAAGAGTCTCAACCTGACAGCCTGAGGTTGATCGCCCCTTCTAGAATCTAGCAGTGTTTTCGGCAAGGGTCCTGAAGACGTTATCTTATTCTAGAGCTGAGTCTGACCAACACAGCCTATTCCAGAATCGGAAGTTTTTTTTGGCAGTGGTGTGACCTAAATATGGTGTTCTCTGGGGATCCCCCTGTTTCGTCCATGCTCCAGTTTCTACAGGATGGATTAGCCAAAGGTCTCAGACCATCGACCTTGAAGGTACATACCTCAGCTTTGTCTGCAATTTTGGGAAAACCGTTTTCTCAGGATCCTCTAGTCAAAATGTTCCTTAAAGAGGCTGAAGACTACATCCTAGGATCCTGAGCCCTATACCTCAGTGGGATCTGTCAGTCGTGCTCAGGGGGTTATGCTCTCCCCCTTTGAGCCTCTTCAGAGTGTGGATTTAAAGTTCATATCGTGAAAAACCTAGAGAATCAGAGAATTGCAGCTCTTGGCAGCGGTGGAACTATACACACTCTTCTTACCGGATAGAGTCCTCCTGCGTTTTCTCCCAACCTTTGTTCCTAAAGTCCCTTCCTTCCACAACGTAAACCAGGTCCATTTCTTTACCGGTTTTCTATTAAGGTTCTAGGGTCTGAAGAACAGGTTCTTCAGACCCTAGATGTTGCCAGAAGCATGAAGGCATACTTAGAAAGAACGTAAGACTTTCGGAGATCCGAGAATTTGTTCCTTCTCTTTGCCTGAGGGAACAGAGGTCTTAAAGCTTTCAAACCGACATTAAGCTGCTGGATCAAGGAGGCAATCAGAGTAGCTTTTTTCGCTCAGGTGTTGATTCCCCCGGCTTTTGTCTACGCTCACTCTACGAGAGCGGTCGCTACCTCGGTGGCTGAGAGGAGCCTAGTACCGTTGGAGCACATTTGCGCTGCGGCCACATGGAGTTCCCATGCTACATTTGTAAGCCATTATAGGCTATATCTAAGAAGTTCAGAACATGCTGCCTTTGGCAGGTCTGTCCTGAATTCAGTTCAGCTGGAAGACCCTCCCTCATAGGTTTTCTTCTTGCTAAATCCACGGTTGTGCTCAGGGCTGGGACAAGGCCCACCACCAACAGAGGCTGAGCTGCCCAAGTGCGCCCCCCGCCCCCGGGGCGTTCCTTGTAATTTTACCCCATCCAGAACCCCATCAGACGGAAAAGAATATTCTTTATTTAAAAACTATCTTACTTCACTTTAGGGCAGACTCTCACGCTCTATCTCTGCTGGGGCCTGGGCTGGGTCGTGACACAGTGCTGTGCTGCTGCTGCCCGCGCTGCTCCTGGTCTCCAGAGGGCGCACATGTGACCTGACTGTGTACAGTCCCTGTACACTGTCCCTGATACTAATTGATAGTAGCAGCCTCACCACAGGGCACTCGTCCTGAAAAGGGACAGTATCAGGGACAGTGTACAGCTTACCACAGGGCGCATTTAGGGACCCTACACGTGTGTTCCATGTTATGAGTATGTCCTGCAACCGTAGCATCAACCTGGATATTCCACATGTGATCCAGGTCTGCCTATGCTGGGAACAGTAAAGCTGCCGTCGCTCCGCAGACGTGGTCAGTGTAGGGTTGCCACCTTTTCTTCGAGCTAAACCCGAACAGACCAGCCACGCCCATCGGCGCGCAGCTGGTCCATACAAGTTTCTCCTACAGAGCCGCACTTTAAGGGGCTGTCCACTCTGGACAAGTGTGGAGTAGATCTCCTGACAACAAGCAGATCTCCTAGATTCCAGCTCATGAAATGATTGGCTGCTACTGGTGAACCACTCAGCATGTGAAACACCTTAAAAACCAATATATAGACACCAAGGAGCCTCCACAAAGACAACTGTAAAGTCTGTATAAGGAGGGGTGGTCCTCATCAGGGGGCTCTTTATTACTTGCATCATCCGACGTTTAGCTTTTTCTGAATGGTTACCATGGCAGCCAGGATGCTAAAGTCCTGGTTGCCATGGTAAAGTGTAGTGGGAGCGGGAGAATTATACTTACCGCCCGTGCGGCTCCTGGGCGCTCAGAATGACGTCAGAGCGTCCCACGCACATGGATCACGTGATCCATGCGCATGGGGTGCTCTGACATCATTCTGGAGCGCCCGGAGCCGCACGGACTGTAAGTATAATTCTCCCCGCCTCACTACACTTTACCATGGCAACCAGTCCTGGCTGCCATGGTAACACTGAAAGCATTTTGAAGACTGATCCATCTTCAAATGCTTTCAGTTCTCTTAGCGTTGTGACGGATCCGGCGGGTACTTCCGGCGACGGAAGTGCATGCTGGATCCTAACAACGCAAGTGTGAAAGGGGCCTTAGCAGAATATAAAAGTATGAATTTTATTAAATAGAACAGGTAAGGGGCATATGGATAAATTCAGCTGACATTAGCAAATAGCTAATGTCAGCTGACAGCTAGTGAAAAAAATGATCAAATGGGGGGTGAGTGAACTACTAGTTTTGAAGCCCTGTCAGTGCAGTGTGTCAGACAGTAACAGTACATCAATGCTTGCCTTAAGACAAGCTGAGGCTGAGCCTCTGACTGAGAGAGTGACCGTCAGTCTCGCATACCTCCAGTCCTCTCCTCTCTCTCCTTGGCGCTGAGGCTGAGCCACTGAGTGATTTATAACCTAATGTTATCAGACCTGCTCCGTCCTGTCGGCTAGTGTGAGAGCAGCAGGAAGTGATGTCACCACTGCTCTGCTACACACTACACAGAGATTGATTGAGAGAGGGAGGGGAGGAGTCTGGGGGAGCAGCAGCACAGCCATCCATCCAGGAAACATCGATGGCAGAGCAGACACACTCAGACAGAGAGAGAGAGAGTAAGTTCTTTCACAGGGCAGGCTCACACAGCAGCTGATCGCAGCAGCCGGGTCCCGATGTGTCCCTGCGCCTGTGGCCACCAGCTCTCTCTCTGCCACTGCCATCTGCATTAATAATCATCTGCCTGGGTCTGAGAAAGCCTTCTCAACCCTAGGTCAGTGGCCTGCCTGCCGCCCAGAGGCTGGGGAGCTGGCCTGCGCCCTGACGCTGGAGCGCCCTGAGGCTGGAGCCTCCCCAGCCTCTGTGTCGGCCCGGTCCTGGTTGTGCTGCTGTTGGGACGTAAGAGAATTAGTGGATTTTACTAATACATGACGTAAAGTCATGATTTTATGAAAGACACGTAGGCGAACATTGCTTAACTCTTTCTTTACTTTCTGATATAGCAGCAAAGAAAAAAACAGGTGATGTCATTAACATTCCACCAATCCGGTGCTAGCCCCTCCCCTAGAACCCCAATAAAAGGGGGCTCTCATCCAGGCATCTTCCTCTTTCTTTGATGTCGGGAACCACTCCAAACTGCAGCGAACTGGAACGGACAAACAACGCCGAAACCATCCGGATAACCATTCAACCACTCCCGAAGAAACGGAACTGGGAGCTCCAACTCTCAAACGAAGAACACAGGATCCTCGTGGACTCGAATACGCAGACCCATGATTCAGCCTAAAACGGGAATAAAGAGAAAAACAATAATAATAACAATAACGACCATAACCCATCCCTAGGATGATAAAAGTTCATTAAAGGCAACACAGACAAGGTGTAAACTATATCATAAGTCCCCACCCCAAGTGATAGTCCACCTAGAGGGAGGGAAGGGAGGGGCAATGTTCGCCTCCGTGTCTTTCATAAAATCATGACTTTACGTCATGTATTAGTAAAATCCACTAATTTTATTTCAAGACACGGAGGCTCCATTGCTAGTTCAAAGTCGGGCCACAACAGAGGAATAAATATGTGGCCCTGGCCTGAAATAAAAGTCCCTAAAGGTGGACCCGCGGGACCAGTCGGCCAAACGCATGATATCTTCCAGTTTAGCCCCTGACAGGGCCAAGGAGGTGGCAGAGGCACTGCGCACCGAATGAGCCGAGAACCGGGAGGTATCAATCCCTGAGAGAGATAAGAGCCACTTCACCCATCTGGACAACGTGACGCTCGTCACCGGTTGGTAGGGACGGCGAAAAGAGATGAACAGCTGAGGGTGTGAAGGATTGCGCAGATGTCGTGTGCGCGCCTCGTACTCCTTGAGGCAAGCTACCGGACAAAGCACTTGCGAAGATGGGAAGGACGGATAAGAGACGGACCGGATGTTAGTCTCGGTACGGCGTGAAATGTTAAAAACCACACTGTCCGGGGTGAAGGAACGGGCATTGTGGTCCAAAGCGCGCACGTCTGACACCCTTTTGCACGAAACCAGGCAAAGCAAGGTGGTCAGCTTGGCCGACAACTGGTGCAGAGACAGCTGGTCATTAGCGGGCCAAGCCGACAGGAAGGTCAGGACCGTTGCCACGTCCCAAGTATCGCTAAAACGCGGTCGTGGCGGCCGAGAGAGACGGGAGCCTTTGAGTAAGCGGCAAACGAGCGGGTGACGGCCCGCTGGGCATCCGTCAAAACCTCGATGCCTCCAGGAGATAGCCGATCGAAAAACATTAATGGTACGATAGGCCTTGCCAGTATCATACAGGGAGGAGAGAAAAAGAATGATGTCATTCACAGGGGCAGAAGTGGGATCCAGATCCCGCGGCAGGCACCAGTCAGCCCATGAGCGCCAGGCAGCCCGGTAAGCTCGTCTGGTACCCGGGGCCCAAGCGTCCAGTAGGAAACAAGCCGTCTCCGAAAGGCCTGCGGGAGTCTCAGATCTCCGGATATCCTGCACGCCAGAAGGCAGAGAGAGCCGTCCTCCACCAGCGGATGGGGCTGCTGCAGCGCGTCCGACAAAAGAAGCGGAGAGTGAGGCAACAGTCTGGGAATGTCCACCAACATCTCCAGCATCAGGGGAAACCATGACTGGGTTCCCCAAAACGGAACCACGAGTACAAGGTCTGCCCGAAGAAACCGAACGGTGGACAGGACCCGAGGGATAAGTG
Source organism: Bufotes viridis (assembly GCA_033119425.1). Classification (NCBI taxonomy): domain Eukaryota; kingdom Metazoa; phylum Chordata; class Amphibia; order Anura; family Bufonidae; genus Bufotes; species Bufotes viridis. The sequence continues at coordinate 359,525,310 of CM065590.1, forward strand.
CGAAGGGGGGGAAAGCATACAGCCGGCCCTGCGGCCACGGGTGAGAGAAAGCGTCCGCCGCCTCCGCCGACGGATCTGGACGCCAGCTGAAGTAGCGGGGTAACTGAGCGTTCCAGCGGGAAGCGAAAAGGTCGAGGAACAACGGACCCCAGAGGGAATGAATGGCAGAGAACACCTCCACGTCTAACCTCCAGTCGCTGGAGTCTGAAATAAACCTCGAGCTCCAATCTGCCACCGTATTGTGTAGACCCGGAAGATATTCCGCGACCACCGAGATATTGTGAGAGAGGCAAAAATCCCAGAATTCTTTGGCCAGGTGGGTCAACATGGCGGATCGTGTGCCGCCCATGGCATTGATGTATCGGACCGCCGATACATTGTCCATCCTGAGCCGAATGCACGCGTGCACTCGGCCCTTCGCGAAGCTGCGGATGGCAAAGGAGCTCGCCAATAGCTCCAAGGCATTGATGTGAAGAGACGTCTCCCTCACTGCCCAGGGGCCTCCTGTGGATACCCCTTCGCAGTGCGCACCCCAGCCGTGAAGGCTGGCGTCCGACTCTATCACCGCCGGTTCTATTGCTCCCTTGTTGACCAGGTCGGTCAATTCTACATCTACGAGAGATTGCATCTCTAGAGAGCAGAACCCGCGTGCGGGGGTGGGGTCGAGGTACGGCTGTGTTACCAACTCTATCTGAAACCCTTGAACCGTGCTCAGGACCCACGGGTCCGAAGTGATAGAAGCCCATACATGTAAAAAATACTGGAGTCTGCCCCCTACTAAGATATCGGAAGAATGGTGAGTAAGCCTGGGACTTACCGAGGGGACGGCGAAGATTCTGTTGTCCTCTATATGAGCGACCACGTCCGAATGAGCCTCTTGGAGGGAAGAAGGAAGGAGGCTGTCTGGGGTCTTGGTACGAATTCCTGAAGGATGAGGAGCCTCGCCCCGTAGCTCGGGGTTGATAGGATGCTCGGCCGGCCAGACGGCCCCTCGCACTGCCGGTCCTGGTGGAGACCTTATGCCCAAAGACCCGCTTCATGGACGATTGGGCTTTATCGAGGGCCGTGAACGTGCCCACAAACTTTCCAAGTTCCTTGATGAATGGGTCTCCTAAAAGGAGCCCCTGTGCCTCTGTGCCTGTTTCAGTCAAAGCCATTGCCGCCAACTTCGGCTCTATCTTAATAAGTATGGCTTTCCTGCGCTCCACTGCCAGAGCCGTGTTAGCATTCCCTGTTAAACAAATTGCCCTCTGTACCCAGCCGGCCAATTCTACTGGGTCCACCTGGTGGCCCTCTGATTTAGCGAATTCGGCCAGGTCGAAGATCTTGGCCAAAGGGCCCATAATATCCAGCAACTTATCCTGGCAGGATTTCAGTGAGGCATCTAGGCCTTTACGAGGGCTGAAGCCCGATTTGGCCAGAAATTGTATCACCTTCGGATCTACCGAAGGAGTATCACACACCCTGCTAGGTATTACAGGGCGCGGGCATTCTGCCCTAAGTTTGCTCCTAGCTTCCTTGTTGAGGGGCTTACGGATGCGAGCCTCAATATAGCTGGCCACATGAGGTGCTGGGAGCCATTCGGACGACCTCGGATGGTGAAGGGAATCCGGGTCAAATAAGGGGGTGCCCGAAGGATCCGTGAGGACGGCCTGGGGGTCTGCCACCGAGGGTTGAGAGGTCGCAGGCTGTAAGCTAGGGACAGGTTTAATCGGCAGCGAGCCCTGCTCGTGAAAGTCTGCCAAATCTTCTCCCTCAGAATTTACAGGGGAGTTCAATATCACCTTCTCATCGGACTCCGCAGAGTCGGATTCTGATAACGGCTGAGCTCAAGCTCGTTTGCGCGACCGAAGCGCGCCGTCATTTGATGGACCAGAGCCATCCGTCACAACAATGTTATCTTTGGAGGTAGTGGAATTCTGAACCGTAATAGGCGGAACAGTGGCCTGTGCACATAAAGCCTGGGACAGGGAGGCCGTAAGGGCCGACGACACTGAGCCCATGGCAGAAAATATAGCCTCTGAAATAGATTGCTGGAGGGCCCTTGTTTGTGCCTCCATGGCAGGAGGAGTTAAATCCATGCCCACAGCGCCGTGCAGGGAAGGGGCAGTGGGAGATGTTTCAGAGGAGCCCTGGGTACTCTGGGCGGTTCCCCTGAGAGGAGTAGCCATTCTAATGGTGACCCTCTACTGTGAAAATATCAGTATGGTTATTAAATAACCGGGGGGATCTCCCTAGTGGGCACCAGGTAGGAAAAGCAGGACAAATACCAGCCGTGAAGCAGGGCGGCCGTGCGGTGCGGGTGGCTTAGATGGCGGCAGTGAGCGAAATCTCGCGAGATCTCGCTCCACCGCAGTCACTGAATCGAGGAAGGATCGCGCTAATCCCGCGAGATCTCGCAAGGAGAGCGCGGTCCCAGGTAAGATGGCTGCCGAGATCTCGCAACTCGCGAGATCACGGAAGGCCGAAGAGAAACCGCCGCGCAGCGTGATCCGCTCCTATCCCAGCAGGGGGGATGGGAAACCGAGGGCCGCAGCCACCCGAGTGCCACCGCCCGCGGGATGAGGAGCAAAACCAACCCTCTACCTACCAGGGAGGGAGGGGAAGGTAATAGGCCACCTAACACCAGTCAGAACAAGATATAGAATCGCTCTATCTACCACACAGGACAGAAACAGTATAATAGGATCCCTGCTGTCCCTAAAGACAGCAGGGTGATACTTATCTGATCCAGCATCAAAGAAAGAGGAAGATGCCTGGATGAGAGCCCCCTTTTATTGGGGTTCTAGGGGAGGGGCTAGCACCGGATTGGTGGAATGTTAATGACATCACCTGTTTTTTCTTTGCTGCTATATCAGAAAGTAAAGAAAGAGTTAAGCAATGGAGCCTCCGTGTCTTGAAATAAAATCATTAATTTCTAACGATAATTTGTTTTCCTTTTAGTACTAACAGCAGCACACGTATATCCCTCCCTCTAGTTTTTTGTTGTTGTTATTACTTACTATTTCGCACAGTCTGTGTGTTGGGGGTGGGCTTTATAGGGGGCACTCCTTAGTTAATTACCACTTTGTTTGACTTAATTAATTAATAAAAGTTCCACCTGTCCTGATTGTTAACAGGGGCAGTAATACCCCCGGTATGCTGCTGTTAGGACTAAGGGGGAAAAAATTATCGGTGGCAATTAAAGATTAAGCTTAAGTGACCAAATAAAGCACAGTTTAGACTTTGAAACTACTGTCTGTGTGAAAATCTGTCATTGCCAACCCTACTGTTTAGCTCCCTACACTAGAGACTTGTTCTACTCCTGTATTGTGGTGTGCCTTGATGATATTCTTGTTTTCTCCCCAGATTTGGTTTCCCACAGGAGACAGGTCTATCTGGTCTTACAAAGATTAAGGAGAAGAGCAAATGAAGGAAGGAAACCACTAGATTGGCGCTGCCAGAAAAGACTTCAATCTTGGTAGATAGGTATATTAGAGATGTGTTTATTAATGACCATAATAAACACATCTCTAATATAACTGCAAAAAAAGGGGGTCAGTCAGCACATCCCAATGCGCAGGTGCACGCTGCCATTGCTAGAAACACGAAGTAAATGGAGGCCATTATGGCACCAAAAATGGTAAAAGGCAGAGTGGACTCAGCATGCATGTGGAACCTGCACTCCCTGAATTTTATGGTGGCCATTATAGCAAATAACAGGTAGTATTTAGTGTTAGGTTCCCGTCTTACAGAGATCGCTTTGACGTTTGGCAGACATTTGGCATTATCCCGACATTCGTCTCATCTGTGCGGGCAAGAACCTGGGCAGCAGTATAGCAATCCCATCTGCTGGTTGGGTTAAACCAGCAAAGCAACCATAGCTGTTGTGACTGTTCACAACAGCGTCTGTTAAGAGCAACATATATTACCCTATTATATATATATCCTGACAGCACCACACATGAGGTACTGTTTTTTGTTTCTTTTCTTTTGTGCTTGCGAAGATTAAGAGAAAATCCTCTGTACGCCAAATTCGAAAAATTAATTTTTGAACAGTCCTCACTTCCATTCCTTTGGTACATATCTTATACTGACCTGCAAATGGATCCTGAGAAGCTGTCTGCGATTTTGAAGTGGCCTCTTACTTCTGGTCTTAAGGCAATTCAACATTTCCTGGGATTCGCCAACTACTACCATAAGTTAGCGCCGCACTTCTACAGCTCCAATTTCAGCCTTTACCTTCAAGGGTGCGAATCTGTAGCGGAGTAATGGTATAATCCACGGTATCTCCGCTGGTAGACTGGAACAGCATACAATAATCCAGGTAGCGTTACAAGGATCCCTTCTTCCCAAGGACTAGACGACACATAGTCTGGGAGTCAACATATGTAAAAATCACATGAATCCGTCCGGGGGTTACAAGGTTAGGTGAGGTCCCTTTATTATCCCTTGGCAGCATGGCTTTACCGGTCCAAAAAGTTTCCATGTGTCCGTATACTGTTTTTAAAAGGGCCAGCACTGTACAATAAAAGTCCATAAGTCCAAATCAGTTCTTAACAGGCAATACATCCCAGGGCCATAGTCAGAAGGCAAGAGGCGGACGACTAGACTTCTCCAGTTCACTGTGGCGAGGTTGGTTTCACCACAGAATCCCAAGAGTTGGGCAGCTGTGGCTGAATCAGCCTTTCAAGCCGTGAAGCAGGCCATCTCTACGGCTCCAGTACGCCATTGTCCTGATGCCAGAAAGCAATTTTTTCTGGAGGAGGATCCATTGTCTGTTTGAGCTGGGGCGGTGCTTTCACTAAAGTCTTCCTTGGTTAAGATCACAACCTGAACAACTACTCAATTGGAGAGAGAGTTGTTGGCCATCAAGATGGCATTGGAGGAGTGGCTCATCCTGTGAGTAATCCTCGTCAAGCCAGATGGTCCTTGTTCTTTGCTCGCTTTGATTTCATTTTTCACTTCCGTGCTGCCGATAAGAACATCAAAGCAGATGCTCATTCCAGGTCCTTTGACTCTACTGATTAGGAGGAGGAGCCTCAACACATAATTGATTCTGCAAACATTTCTGTCTGCCCTGACAAGTTAGCTGAAGTCCTGTCAGGAAAGACTTTTGTTGCTAAGTCTCTCAGGAAATAGGTCTTACACTGGAGTCACTACTTGAAATTCGCAGGTCATGCCAGTCAGCAAAAAAATTCTGATTCATCGCTCAACGGTACTGGTGGCCATCTATGTGGCAAGATATCCAAGAGTTTGTCACCACCTGTCCATCATGTGCACAGAATGAAACCTCCAAGCAACAACTAGCAGCCTTCTGCTTCCACTTCCTGTTCCTGAGGCTCTCTCTCTCAAAAGATAGCCATGGACTTTATTATAGATCTGCCCTTTATTCTCTGGTTGCTCTGTGATTTGAGTTGTGGTGGATCCAGGGCCAGCGCATCCTATAAGCGGACTAGGCAGCCGCGTAGAGCGCCCCTTGGGAAGGGCCGCCGCTAGGAGAAACGGCCCCCCTCATGCTGCAGCCTCCCGAACGCTCTATGCCCGGGCTGGCACATCCATGAGGGTGCACTGCCTGGGCGCAGCAAGAGGAGAGGAGCTGACAGGAGGAAAGCGCTCAGCACTCCCTCCTGTCACTCCCTCATTGTAGCGTGGCCGAGCCCTGTATGGTCCGCGGGTACAGGGAGCATCTGTCTCCTGTACCCGGCGAGGCTGACAGGAAGTGTGCACACAGTGAAACAAAAGCACCTGTACCCGCGGACCATACAGAGCCCGGCCACGCTACACTAGAGGTGGGGGGATTGGGAAAGAATGACAAGGGGGAGAATGACATGGGGGGGTAAGAATGACAAGAGGGGGGAGAAAATGACAAGAGGGACAAAGAGAATGACAAGAGGGGGAGATAATGACAAGGGGGGGGAGAATGACAAGAGGGGGAGAGAATGACAAGGGGGGGGGGAGAATGACAAGAAAGGGAGAGAGATTGACAAGAGGGGGAAAGAGAATGACAAGGGGGGGGGCAGAATGACAAGAAAGGGAGAGAGAATGACAAGAGGGACAAAGAGAATGACAAGCGGGGGGGGGGGGAGAGAATGACAATGGGGGGGGAAGAGAATGACAAGAACAGAATGACAAGAGGGGGAGAGAAAGAACTGGCGTTAGTTAAAGGGGTTCTGCAGTTTATTTAAACTGATGATCTATGCTCTGGATAGATCATCAGCATCTGATCGGCGGAGGTCCGACACCTGGTATCCCCGCCGATCAGCTGTTTGAGAAGGCAGCGGCGCTGCCTCGGCCTTCTGGCTGTTTACTGCAGGCGCAGTGACGTCACGACTAGTATCACTGGCCTTGGCGGGGTTAAGCTCTGTTCACTTGAATGAAGCTTAGCCCCGCCCAGGCCAGTGATATTAGTCGTGACGTCACTGGGCCTGCGGTAAACAGCGAGAAGGCCGAGGCGCTACTGCCAGCAGCGCTGCCTTCTCAAACAGCTGATAAGCGGGGGTCCCGGGTGTCGGACCCCTGCCGATCAGATGCTGATAATCTATCCAGAGGATAGATCATCAGTTTAAATAAACTGCAGAACCCCTTTAATATGGCAGATCATATGGGTGGGGCATTGTGATGTCACATGGGAGGGGGGGGGCGGCAAACTTTTCTTTTGCCTAGGGCTGCAAAAATCCTTGCACCAGCCCTGGGTGGATCGTTTTTCTAAAATGGCACACTTTATTCCTCTGCCTAGTCTATCTTCTGCTCCTCCACTGGCCAAGAAATTTATTTATTTAACATGTTACTTATATGAATATGTTTTAGAAATGCTAAAACAGATACTGCAGTCCTGCGCTACCGTTATGTCCTCCGCACATATATTCCCCTCTCCTTTAATCGATAAAAAGAGCCGCTGCTGGGTGTTGCTAAATCGGAGCCTTCTGCCCTGGCTCCCTTGTTGAAAGTCGGTAATATTGCCGGTCAAAATTGGCCAGACGTGAACACCCGCGCTGTTCTGGGGGATATATTTTCAAAAGAGTTACTGTGTGATTGCTTAACTCAGTAAATATCTACCTTTCAGAAGTCTTCCGCCTGCTGCGCTGCATAGAAGATGCTGTCTCTAGGCTCCGATATCTTCTCAATGTTGCTTCGAGTTTAACCTCCTCTGTGCGTGCGTCTCGCTCCGGCCGGCAGCGGCATCCACAAGGTTCCCCCACGCGAGAGCTCGCTGCCGGCCGGAGCGAGACGCACACACAGACGAGGTTGAACCCGAAGCAACATTGAGAAGATGCCTAGAGACAGCATCTTCTATGCAGCGCAGCAGGCAGAAGACTTCTGAAAGGTAGATATATACTAAGTTAAGCAATCACACAGTAACTCTTTAGAAAATATATTTATTTAACATATTTTTCGCCTCCACGGTTTCCCCCATATTATTGTGTCTGATAGAGGTGTGCAATTCTGTACAGCTCTCTGCAAGATACTGAATGTATCCCTAGACTTCTCTTCAGCTTATCATCTGCAATCTAAAGGCCAAGAGGCACATGTCAGTCAAATCCTTACCAACTTCTTGCTCCACTTCACCAACCTTCATCATGACAACTGGGCCAAACTGTTTGCCTTGGGCTGAATTTTCCTATAACAACCATGTCAGCGAGTCCTCCAAGAGGTCACGATTGTTTGTTGTTTATGGTCAGCAACCTAAAATTCCACTCCTGGTGTCTTCTACTTCTGGTATCCCTACTTCTAGGGATTTTTACAAAATTTGGAAAGAGACCAAGGCAGCTCTGAAAGAGGCTTCTGTATGCATAAAGATGTCTGCTGATAAAAGATGCAGAGGTTTCAAGTATAGGAGACTTAAAATACCCTTCTACAAATTGAGAGAATTATAGATATATCCTACAAGCATAAGTTGCCGCCCTCTCTTCAGGTATCAAATTCTTTTCATGCCTCCTTGCTGAAACCTGTCATCCTGAATCGCTTTTTCAAAAAACCTGTCTCAACTTCTGTTCTAGCTAGTGAGGAAAACATTTCTGAGGTCAAAGGTATCCTGGGGATGAAGAAGAGTAGAGGTAGAACCTTGTTTCTCATGGACTGGAAGGGATTTGGTCCTGAGAAAAGATCTTGGGAGCCAGGAGAAAACATAAATACCCCTCTTGTGATTTTTTTTTTTTTTTTTTTGTCTAGGGTCAGGACTGAAGAGAGGGGCATAAGGGAGGTGGTACTGTTAAGCCGGCGCCCCAAGCCTGCAAATCTGTCTCCACACACAGGCATGGGGGCCGGGCTTCCTCACTCCTCCCAGCTCCTGCGCGCTGTGCTGACAGCAGCAGGGTTCTTAGATGTCCTCTGTGGCTGGCATTCCCCTCCTGGCTCTGAGTACAGCTTGCGCTCTGGCTCAGAGTTTCTTGTGTGAATGTAGGGTGTGTGTGGGCTTGTCTCTCCTCCTTATGTAATGCAGCATGCACACACCCTCTATCTTCCCCATGGCTGGTCTGCAGGATGTATTTAAAGGCACCTCTTTCTACAGGAAGATGCCTGAGCAACTTGGTCACTAGATTATCTAGCCCTATTGTGTGAAGGTGTTTGAGTGATTCTGCTTTGCTGTGTACCAGACCCCTCTTCTTGTTTAAATGGACTTTGCCTATTTGATGCCTGTCCCTGACTTAGGACTACGTTCATGGACTTTGCCTCATTGCCGCCTACTTTGACCTCAGCCTTCATGACCTGATTACGCTTCCGACTGATCATCCTTTGGCCTCCCAGCGCCCTCTGGGTGCCCCATACCACCTGGAGTTAACCCCCATTAGAGATAGCACCTCTCGGGAAAGTCTGCCCTCGTCATCAGGGTTTTTGGAAAGTAGAAGTGGAATTCAATCCGAATTTCAGGAAAAATTCGATTTGTCCCAAAGTTGAATTTTCTTGCACTTCGTGACATGCTGCACATGTTAGAAAAAGGAAGTAAGAAGCATGGAAATGAGGGATCACCCATAATGCCATATAGATAGCCAATCAGCAGATAGCCAGGCCCATTTATGTAACAGCCCTATAAAAAGTCTCCTCCTCCCTGGTCTCAGCCATTTTTACTGCAGAGAGAGACGTTACAGGTAGTGTTTTGCGCAAATATTAGAATTGCGAATTTTAATCAAGAATATCGCAACTTCGATAATTTGCAAATATTTTGAATATAGTGATATATATTTGTATTTTGAAATATTCTACTTTTTTTATCAGTAACCTCCCTTTTTGCTTGTGGCTAGTTGAGCGAACACCAGGAAGTTCGGGTTCGCCAGGTTCGGCCGAACTTTGTCACTAAGTTCGAGGTCGGGACCCAAACTTGACCCCGAACCCCCGTCAATGGGGACCCGAACTTTGGGGCACTAAAATGGCTCTGAAAGAGTAATGGAAAGGGCTAGAGGGCTGCAAAAGCAAGCAAAATGGGGGTGAGAGCTGGACAATTGCCATTCAAATGTGGATAGGGAAATGACTTAAAATAATATAAAATACATAAAAAATAATAATTTTGAACTAGGAGGAGGAGGTCCATATGGAGTAGGAGGTTTAGGAGGCGTAGACGTGGCGGTGTAGGTGGAAGCGGTGGTGGAGGAGGTAGTCGCCAACAACACAGTTTTTTGTTTCTAACTTTTTTTATTTTTTTTTATTTGGGTAGACTCCAAAACATTGGGAAATATTGAAAAGAAAACAAAGAGAAAGTGCGCTGGAGTATAACAAAGGCTGGGTGAGGCGGTATACATGTCTATTCTGCACAAGGTACAGACAAGTCCTGTGGGATCCCTACCTGGTTCATTTTAATGAAAGTGAGCTTGTTCACATTGGCTGTGGACAGGCGGCTGGGCATGTTGTGTGTGATAACGCCCCCTGCTGTGTTAAACACACGTTCAGACAATACACTGCCTGCAGGGCAGGCCAGCACCTCTAAGGCATAAAGGGCAAGCTTAGGCCATGTGCCCAATTTGGAGACACAGAAGTTGAATGGGGCAGACCCATCATTCATTACGTGTAGACGTGTGCACACATACTGTTCCACCATTATGCTGAAATGCTGACTCCTGCTAAGACGTTCCATATCAGCTGGTGGTGCTGGTCCTTGTGGCGTGGTGACAAAGCTTTTCCACATTTCCGCCATGCTAACCCTGCCTTCTGAGGTGCTGGCGGTGCCCAGCTGCGTTGGCGACTTCTTCCTCCTCCTCTGCCTTCGCCTTTTGCTTCAACTGAGGCCAGGTGTCAGGTGAGAATGCCATCAGCAGCACGTCTACCAGCATGCAAAATATATTTCCCAGTCAGGTATGTGCAGGGGTAGTTTTAAAGAAAAAAGGGGTACAGAATAAAATTTGAATATGTCACCCCCTGGGTCCCTGAACTCACAGACCTATATTATTTTCCCTTCCCCTGGCACATATGCAGTGCAGGTGCACTTAAAAAATGGATATATGTCGCCCACTGAACTACAAGAACAAGATTCAATTATTGTCCCTGGCACAAATGCTGCTGCAAGTGCATTGCACTTGCACAAAATGGCCGCCAATGCCCACCTAACTAATATACGTATTAAAACGTATCTTTCTGTGCCATTGGGCTCAGGGCAGGGTACAAAAATGTTGCATTGCACCCACACAAAAAAATCGCTGTAGATCGCAGACTTAAAGGGAATCTGGAACCTGCCAATCATCATTTTCTGCTGTCACCTTATTCATGTAAAATAAAGTACCTCATTTCCAGCTCTGGTCTTCTTTCTTAATTTTCAGTTGTCATTTTCCTAAAAAAGCAGGGCAGCAAATCAACATGCGTTTAAGATGTGTGCCCTTAGAAGCCATCACAGCCATGCCTACTAATGGCATGGCTGTGATTGGCCAGTGCAGCATGTGACCCAGCCTCTATATAAGCTGGAGTCACGTAGCGCTCCACTTCTCGTCAGCCCTTACTAGTGTAGGGATGGGATGCTGCTGCTGTAAGGGAGAGATTAGGAAAGAATCTGATATCAGAGCTTGGTTTTAAAGGGAATGTGTCATCTGCCTATCATCATTTTCTGCTGTCACCTTATCCATGTAAAATAAAGTACCTAATTTCCAGCTCTGGTCTTCTTTCTTAATTTTCAGTTGTCTTTTTCCTAAAAAAGCGATTTTTCATTTTCAGCTTATATAGAGGCTGGGTCACATGCTGCACTGGCCAATCACAGCCATGCCATTAGTAGGCATGGCTGTGATGGCTTCTAAGGGCACACATCTTAAACACTTGTTGATTGGCTACCCTGCAGCCTTTCAACAAGCTTTATTAAACGGCTGAACAATGAACTCAAACCCGAACTTTTACGGAAATGTTCGGGTTAGGGTCCCGATACCAAAATCCCAATGCTACTTGTGGCCCAATGAGAAGGCTGCAATGTCTTTGTCTGAGCTTAGCAACATCCCTGGCAACCAATAGAAAAGTTGCCCACCCCTTCCTATATAAGAACCTGCCCACAGCTATTTTCTACAGTTTATTACAGTTCTGAGAGAGACAGCAATGTTATTGCTGTGCTCTCTCGTTTCCATTTGTCACATTACATTAAAAAGTTGTTAGTTTATATATATATTGTATATAATACAGCTAGTTAGTGGGAGATAGTCAGTGTAGGTTTGATAGTGATATAGTGTAGTTATGTTCTGCTGTCCATACATACATGTTACATACATAGGGCTGTGATGTCACAAGTTCACAACAATACTTAGTGCACAAATCACTAATATGTAGTCTGACCTGTTAAAATGTGAAGTTGCATGTATTGCGCCAAAATATTCGCAAATATATTGAAGCACTCTATTTTCCTATAAAGCTATTGTAATGTTCTGCCGTGCCAACCATTTTCTCCAGTCTCATTAAACTTCGAGCAGTTTAAAAAATGTAGCTATATTGACCCACACCTTTATTGCTCGCGCATTACTCGAATATTACATTGCCGATTTTTGCAATCTAGAAAATAATAGCGAATGTGCAAATATATAACGAATATTCTACCAAATATTCATGAAATATGGCTAATTCGAATATTGCCCCTGCAGCTCATCAATAGAGTTGAGCGGACACCTGGATGTTCGGGTTCGAGAAATTTGGCTGAACTTCACGAAAATGTTCGGATTCGGGATCCGAACTCAACCCGAACTTGACCCTGAACCCCATTGAAGTCAATGGGGACCCAAACTTTTGAGCACTAAAAAGGCTGTAAAATAGCCCTGGAAAGGGCTAGAGGGCTGCAAAAGGCATCAAAATGTAGGTAAATCCTCTGCAAACAAATGTGGATAGGAAAATGACTTAAAATAAAATAAATACAAATTTACCAATATCAATTGGCAACTTGGAGGAGGAGATGGAATATGAGGTTGGGCTGGCGTCAGGTGGGAATGCTATGGGAGTTCAAGTTCTCATCACAGCCAAAAAGGATTCATGTCTGCCTGCAGTGCCACAGGCCTCATTCACAGACTCAGGCCCATGGCAACCATACATGGGAGTTGAAGTTGTCATCACAACCAAGAAGGAATCATGTCTGCCTGCAGCGCCACAGGCCTCATTCAAACATTCAGGCCCAAGGGACCCACAAAGAGAAGAGTTAAAATCACACCAAGACAGTATTGATTTCACCCAGCAATGCCACAGGCCTCATTCACAGATTCAGACCCATGGCACCCACAAACAGGAGAGTTACAATCATGCCAACACAGTATTGATTTCACCCAGTAGTGCCACAGGCCTCATTCACTAATTCAGGACCATGGCACCCGCAAAGAGGAGAGCGGTACCGTAACAGCAACACAGGTCTGAGGTCAACCTGCAATGGAACAGGCCATTATCATTTATGTAGGGCCCTGACACCCAGACAGAGGAGAGGTCATTTGACAGTAAAAAGAGGTTAATGTCTCCCACCAATACAGCAGGCGATGAAACAAAATATAGGCCCCTGACAACCAGACAATGGGGAGTTCATTTGACAGTAAAAAGAGTTTAATGTCTCCCACCAATGCAGCAAGCGATTAAACGAAATATAGGCCCCTGACAACCAGACAATGGGGTGGTCATTTAACAGTAAAAAGAGTTTATTGTCTCCCACCAATGCAGCAAGTGATTAAACGGAATATAAGCCCCTGACAACCAGACAATGGGGAGTTCATTTGACAGTAAAAAGAGTTTAATGTCTCCCACCAATGCAGCAAGCGATTAAACTAAATATAGGCCCCTGACAACCAGACAATGGGGTGGTCATTTAACAGTAAAAAGAGTTTATTGTCTCCCACCAATGCAGCAAGTGATTAAACGGAATATAGGCCCCTGACAACCAGACAATGGGGAGTTCATTTGACAGTAAAAAGAGTTTAATGTCTCCTACCAATACAGCAGGCGATGAAACAAAATATAGGCCCCTGACAACCAGACAAAGGGGAGGTCATTTGACAGTAAAAAGAGTTTAATGTCTCCCACCAATGCAGCAAGCGATTAAACAAAATATAGGCCCCTGACAACCAGACAATGTAGAGGTCATTTGACAGTAAATAGAGTTTAATGTCTCCTACCAATACAGCAGGCGATGAAACAAAATATAGGCCCCTGACAACCAGACAATGTAGAGGTCATTTGACAGTATAAAGAGGATAATGTCACCCACCAAAGCAATAGGAAATTATCTGAAATGTAGGCCCCTGGCACCCAGACAGAGGAGAGAGGTCCCATAGCAGAAAATCAGGCTTCATGTCACCCAGCAATGGAAAAGGCCACTTCAGTTATTTAGGCCCCAGCAGCCAGACAGAGGAGAGAGGTCCCATAGCAGAAAATCAGGCTTCATGTCACCCGCCAAAGCAGTAGGCGATTAAAATAATTTTAGTCCCCTGACACCCAGACAGAGGAGAGGTCATTTGACAGCAAAAAGAGGTTAATGTCACGCACCAAAGCAGCAGGCGATTAGCTGAAATGTAGGCCCCTGGCACCCAGACAGAGGAGAGGTTCATTCAACTTGGGGTTGCTCCCAAAATAATGGTACAATTAAAAAAAGAAGATTCAATAAAGAAGTGCCCGGGAGTACAAGAATGTATGGTTAAGGGCGAGGCAGTTATAAATGTCTATTCTGCATAAGGAATGGACAGGTCCTGTGGGATCCATGCCTGGTTCATTATTATGAACATCAGCTTGTCCACGTTGGCTGTGGACAGGCGGCTGCGTTTGTCTGTAATGACGCCCCTTGCCGTGCTAAATACACGTTCAGACAATACACTGGCTGCAGGGCAGGCCATCACCTCCAAGGCATAAAGGGCTAGCTCTGGCCATGTGGACAATTTAGAGACCCAGAAGTTGAATGGGGCCGAACCACCAGTCAGTACGTGGAGGCGTGTGCACTTGTATTTTTCCACCTTGTTGTTGAAATGCTGCCTCCTGCTAACACGTTCCGTATTAAGCTGGTGGTGCAGTTAGCTGTGGCACTGTGACAAAACTTTTCCACATCTAGGCCATGCTAATTCTGCCTTCAGAGGAGCTGGCCGTGACACAGCTGCGTTGGCGACCTCTTGTTCCTTCTCTGCCTTCGCCTTGTGCTTCCACTTGTCCCCCTGTGTAAGTTGGGAATGCTCTCAGGAGCGTGTCTGCCAGCGTGCGCTTGTAGTTGCGCATCTTCCTATCACGCTCCAGGGCGGGAATAAAGGTGGGCACGTTGTCTTTGTACCGGGGATCCAGCAGGGTGGCCACCCAGTAGTCAGCATACATTAAAAAGTGGGCAACTCTGCTGTCTTTGCGCAGGCACTGCAGCATGTAGTCACTCATGTGTGCCAGGCTGCCCAGAAGTAAGGACAAGCTGTCCTCTGTGGGAGGCGTATCGTCATCGTCCTCCGTATCCCCTCAGCCACGCTCCACTGATGGGTCCGAGCTGCGTTGGGTGCCACCCCGCTGTGAACATGCTTCATCCTCGTCCTCCAGTAGTGGGCCCTGGCTGGCCAAATTTGTACCTGGCCTCTGCTTTTACAAAAAACCTCCCTCTGAGCCACTTCTAAAAGACTGGCCTGAAAGTGTTAGAAATGAGCCCTCTTCCTCCTTCTCCTCCTGGGCCACATCCTCTTCCATCATCGCCCTAAGTGTTTTCTCAAGGAGACATAGAAGTGGTATTGTAACGCATCATCGTCAGTGGCCATGTTGGTGGAATACTCGAAACAGGGCACACAGGTCTCGCATGGAGGCCCAGTCATTGGTGGTGAAGGGGTGCTGTTCCGCAGTACGACTCACCCTTGTGTGTTGCAGCTGAAACTCCACTATGGCCTGCTGCTGCTCACACAGTCTCTCCAGCATGTGCAAGGTGGAGTTCCACCTGTTGGGCACGCATATGAGGTGGTGAGCGGGAAGGCCGAAGTTACGCTGTAGCGCAGACAGACAAGCAGCAGCAGGATGAGAACGCTGGAAGCGCGCACAGACGGCCCGCATCTTATGCAGCAGCTCTGACATGTCGGGGTTGTTGTTAATGAATTTCTGCACCACCAAATTCAGCACAGGCGCCAGGCAAGGGATGTGCGTCAAACCGGCTAGTCCCAGAACTGCAACGAGATTTCGCCCATTATCACACACCACCAAGCCGGGCTTGAGGCTCACCGGCAGCAACCACTCGTCGGTCTGTTGTTTTATACCACGCCACAACTCCTGCGCGGTGTGGGGCCCGTCCCCCAAACACATGAGTTTCAGAATGGCCTGCTGACGTTTACCCCTAGCTGTGTTGAAGTTGGTGGTGAAGGTGTGTCGCTGACCGGATGATGAGGTGGTAGAAGAGGAAGAGGAAGCCGAGTAGGAGGAGGAGGCAACAGGAGGAAAAGAATGATGCCCTGCGATCCTTAGCGGCAGAAGGACGTGCGCCAAATAGCTCTCCGCCTGGGGCCCAGCCGCCACTACATTTACCCAGTTTGCAGTTAGGGAGATATAGCGTCCCTGGCTGGGCTTACTGGTCCACGTATCTGTGGTTAGGTGGACCTTGCCACAGATAGCGTTGCGCAGTGCACACTTGATTTTATCCGATACTTGGTTGTGCAGGGAAGGCACGGCTCTCCTGGAGAAGTAGTGGCGGCAGGGAACGACGTACTGTGGGACAGCAAGCAACATAAGTTGTTTGAAGCTGTCCGTCTCCACCAGCTTGAATGACAGCATTTCAAAGGCCAGTAGTTTAGAAATGCTGGCATTCAGGGCCAAGGATCGAGGGTGGCTAGGTGGGAATTTACGCTTTCTCTCCAAGGTTTGTGAGATGGAGAGTTGAACGTTTTCGTGTGACATGTTGGAGATGCTTGGTGACGGAGGTGGTGGTGTTGGTGGCACATCCTCTGTTTGCTGGGAGGCAGGTGCCAACATTCCTCCAGAGGCGGAGGAAGAGGCCGAAGCAGCAGCAGAAGAGGGAGCAGGAGGGGCCTGAGCCCTTTCTTGGTTTTGAAGGTGCTTACTCTACTGCAGCCCATGTCTCGCATGTAGATGCCTGGTCATGCAGGTTGTGCTAAGGTTCAGAACGTTAATGCCTCGCTTCAGGCTCTGATGGCACAGCGTGCAAACCACTCGGGTCTTGTCGTCAGCACATTGTGTGAAGAAGTGTCATGCCAGGGAACACCTTGAAGCTGCCTTTGGTGTGCTCGGTTCCTGGTGGCGGTGGCCAGTAGCAGTCGAACTGTCTTGGCGATGGCTGCTCAGCTTTTGCACTCTGCTCTCTCTTTTTCTACGCTGTTGGCTCGGTCTCAGCACTGCCTCTTCCTCCGAACTCTGAAAGTCAGTCACACGACCTTAATTCCATGTGGGGTCTAGGACGTCATCGTCCCCTGTCTTCCTCCCTGACCTCCTTTTCAGTCTTCACACTGCAAAAAGACGCAGTAGTTAGCACCTGTGTTTCGTTATCACCAGAGACTTGCTGAGGTTGTATTCCCATGTCCTCATCAGGAAGCATAAGTGGTTGTGCGTCAGTGCATTCTATGTCTTCCACCAATGGGGAAGGGCTAGGTGGATGCTCTTGGGAAACCCTGCCAGCAGAGTCTTCAAACAGTATAAGAGACTGCTGTATGACTTGAGGCTCAGACAGGTTCCCTGATATGCATGGGGGTGATGTGACAGACTGATGGGCATGGGTTTCAGGCGCCACCTGTGCGCTTTCTGCAGAAGACCGGGTGGGAGATAATGTGAACGTGCTGGATCCACTGTCGGCCATCCAATCGACTAGCGCCTATACTTGCTCAGGCCTTATCATCCTTAGAACGGCATTAGGCCCGACCAAATATCGCTGTAGATTCTGGCGGCTACTGGGACCTGAAGTAGTTGGTTCACTAGGACGTGTAGCTGTGGCAGAACGGCCATGTCCTCTCCCAGCACCAGAGGGTCCACTGACACCACCACGACCATGTCTGTATCCCTTATTAGATGTTTTCCTCATTGTTACCGTTCATCACAATAAGGAAAAACTAAATAAACTTTTTTTACAGACACCAAACACTATCTAGATATTTATGTACCGCATTACACTAATACTGGCACAGCAGAAACCCCAGATTTAAGGGAATATCAATTTTAGGCCTAGTATTTAGACCCTGGCTGAAAGGTATCCTTTTACGGACATAAATATACTTGCAGATGCACAGCAGCGTGTTCAAATATAGAGGATTTAGCTTTCAGCCCTTGTATTTAGACCCTGAGTAGAATATACCCTTTTACGGACAGAAATACACTTGCAAATGCACAGCAGCGTGCGCAAATATAGAGGATTTAGCTTTCAGGCCTTGTATTTAGATGCTGAGTGTAATATACCCTTTTACGGACAGAAATACACTTGCAGATGCACAGCTTCGTGTGCAAATATAGAGAATTTAGCTTTCAGGCCTTGTATTTAGATAGTGAGTGTAATATAACCGTTTACGGAAAGAAATACCCTTGCAGATGCACAGCAGCATGCGCAAAAATAGAGGATTTAGCTTTCAGCCCTTGCATTTAGATCCTAAGTGTAATATACCCTTTTACGGACAGAAATACACTTGCAAATGCACAGCAGCGTGCGCAAATATAGAAGATTTAGCTTTTAGGCCTTGGATTTAGATGCTAAGTGTAATATACCTTTTACGGACAGAAATACACTTGCAGATGCACAGCAGCGTGTGCAAATATAGAGGATTTAGCTTTCAGCCCTTGTATTTAGACCCTGAGTGTAATATACCCTTTTACGGACAGAAATACACTTGCAGATGCACAGCAGCGTGCGCAAAAAAGAGGATTTAGCTTTCAGCCCTTGTATTTAGATGCTGAGTGTAATATACCCTTTTACGGACAGAAATACACTTGCAGATGCACAGCAGCGTGTTCAAATAGAGAGTATTTAGCTTTCAGCCCTTGTATTTAGACCCTGAGTAGAATATACCCTTTTACGGACAGAAATCCACTTGCAGATGCACAGCAGCGTGCGCAGATATAGAGGATTTAGCTTTCAGGCCCTATATTTAGACCTTGAGTAGAATATACCCTTTTACGGACAGAAATACACTTGCAGATGCACAGCAGCGTGCGCAAATATAGAGGATTTAGCTTTCAGGCCTTGAATTTAGATGCTGATTGTAATATACCCTTTTACGGACAGAAATACCCTTGCAAATGCACAGCAACATGCGCAAATATAGAGGATTTAGCTTTCCGCCCTTGTATTTAGACCCTGAGTAGAATATACCCTTTTACGGACAGAAATATACTTGCAGAGGCACAGCAGTCTGCGCAAATATAGAGGATTTAGCTTTCAGGCCTTGCATTTAGATGCTAAGTGTAATATACCCTTTTGCAGACAGAAATACACTTGCAGATGCACAGCAGCGTGCGCAAATATAGAGGATTTAGCTTTCAGCTCTTGTATTTAGACCCTGAGTGTAATATACCCTTTTATGGACAGAAATACAATTGCAAATGCACAGCAGCATGCGCAAATATAGAGGATTTAGATTTAGGCCTTGGATTTAGATGCTAAGTGTAATATACCATTTTACGGACAGAAAAACACTTGCTGATGCACAGCAGCGTGCGCAAAAATAGAGGATTTAGCTTTCAGCCCTTGTATTTAGATGCTGATGTAATATACCCTTTTACGGACAGAAATATACTTGCAGCTGCACAGCAGCGTGTGCAAATATAGAGGATTTAGCTTTCAGCCCTTGTATTTAGACCCTAAGTGTAATATACCCTTTTACGGACAGAAATACACTTGCAGAGGCACAGCAGCGTGCGCAAATATAGAAGATTTAGCTTTTAGGCCTTGGATTTAGATGCTAAGTGTAATATACCCTTTTACGGACAGAAATACACTTGCAGATGCACAGCAGCGTGTGCAAATATAGAGGATTTAGCTTTCAGCCCTTGTATTTAGACCCTGAGTGTAATATACCCTTTTACGGACAGAAATACACTTGCAGATGCACAGCTTCGTGTGCAAATATAGAGAATTTAGCTTTCAGGCCTTGTATTTAGATGCTGAGTGTAATGTACCCTTTTACGGACAGAAATACACTTGCAGATGCTCAGAAGCATGCGCAAATATAGAGGATTTAGCTTTTAGGCCTTGGATTTAGATGCTAAGTGTAATATACCCTTTTACGGACAGAAAAACACTTGCTGATGCACAGCAGCGTGTGCAAATATAGAGGATTTAGCTTTCAGCCCTTGTATTTAGATGCTGATGTAATATACCCTTTTACGGACAGAAATATACTTGCAGCTGCACAGCAGCGTGTGCAAATATAGAGGATTTAGCTTTCAGCCCTTGTATTTAGACCCTGAGTAGAATATACCCTTTTATGGACAGAAATACACTTGCAGAGGCACAGCAGCCTGCGCAAATATAGAGAATTTAGCTTTCAGGCCTTGTGATTAGATGCTGAGTGTAATATACCCTTTTACGGACAGAAATATACTTGCAAATGCACAGCAGCGTGTGCAAATATAGAGGATTTAGCTTTCAGGCCTTGTATTTAGATGCTGAGTGTAATATACCCTTTTACGGACAGAAATACACTTGCAGATGCACAGCATCGTGCGCAAATATAGAGGATTTAGCTTTCAGCCCTTGCATTTAGATGCTGATTGTATTATACCCTTTTACGGACAGAAATACACTTGCAAATGCACAGCAGCGTGCGCAAATATAGAGGATTTAGCTTTTAGACCTTGTATTTAGATTCTAAGTGTAATATTCCCTTTTACGGACAGAAATATACTTGCAGATTCACAGCAGAGTGTGCAAATATACAGGATTTAGCTTTCAGCTCTTGTATTTTGATCCTGAGTAGAATATACCCTTTTATGGACAGAAATACACTTGCAGAGGCACAGCAGTATGCGCAAATATAGAGGATTTAGCTTTCAGACCTTGCATTTAGAACCTGAGTAGAAAATATCCTTTTACGGACAGAAATATACTTGAAGAGGCACAGCAACGTGCGCAAATATAGAGGATTTAGCTTTTAGGTCTTGTATTTAGATGCTGAGTAGTAATATACCCATATACGGACAGAAATACACTTGCAGATGCACAGCAGCGTGCGCAAATATAGAGGATTTAGCTTTCAGGCCTTGTATTTAGACCCTAAGTGTAATATACCCTTTTACGGACAGAAATTCACTTGCAGATGCACAGCAGTGTGCGCCAATATAGAGGATTTAGCTTTCAGGCCTTGTATTTAGATGCTAAGTGTATTATTCCCTTTTACGGACAGAAATACACTTGCAGATGCACAGCAGGGTGCGCAAAAATAGAGGATTTAGCTTTCAGGCCTTGTAATTAGATGCTGAGTGTAATATACCCTTTTACGGACAGAAATTCACTTGCAGATGCACAGCAGTGTGCGCCAATATAGAGGATTTAGCTTTTAGGCCATGTATTTAGATGCTGAGTAGAATATACCCATATACGGACAGAAATACACTTGCAGATGCACAGCAGCATGTGCAAATATAGAGGATTTAGCTTTCAGCCCTTGTATTTAGACCCTAAGTAGAATATACCCTTTTACGGACAGAGATATACTTGCAGAGGCACAGCAGCCTGCGCAAATATAGATGATTTAGCTTTCAGGCCTTGTAATTAGATGCTGAGTGTAATATACCCTTTTACGGACAGAAATACACTTGCAAATGCACAGCAGCGTGCGCAACTATAGAGGATTTAGCTTTCAGGCCTTGTATTTAGATGCTGAGTGTAATATACCCTTTTACGGAAAGAAACACACTTGCAAATGCACAGCAGCGTGCGCAAATATAGAGGATTTAGCTTTCAGCCCTTGTTTATAGCCCCTGAGTGTAATATACCCTTTTACGGACAGAAATACACTTGCAGATGCACAGCAGCGTGCGCAAAAAAGAGGATTTAGCTTTCAGCCCTTGTATTTAGATGCTGAGTGTAATATACCCTTTTACGCACAGAAATATACTTGCAGATGCACAGCAGCGTGTGCAAATATAGAGGATTTAGCTTTCAGCCCTTGTATTTAGACCCTGAGTGTAATATACCCTTTTACGGAAAGAAATACACTTGCAGATGCACAGCAGCATGCGCAAAAATAGAGGATTTAGCTTTCAGCCCTTGCATTTAGATGCTAAGTGTAATATACCCTTTTACGGACAGAAATACACTTGCAAATGCACAGCAGCGTGCGCAAATATAGAAGATTTAGCTTTTAGGCCTTGGATTTAGTTGCTAAGTGTAATATACACTTTTACGGACAGAAATACACTTGCAGATGCACAGCAGCGTGTGCAAATATAGAGGATTTAGCTTTCAGCCCTTGTTTATAGCCCCTGAGTGTAATATACCCTTTTACGGACAGAAATACACTTGCAGATGCACAGCAGCGTGCGCAAAAAAGAGGATTTAGCTTTCAGCCCTTGTATTTAGATGCTGAGTGTAATATACCCTTTTACGCACAGAAATATACTTGCAGATGCACAGCAGCGTGTGCAAATATAGAGGATTTAGCTTTCAGCCCTTGTATTTAGACCCTGAGTGTAATATACCCTTTTACGGACAGAAATACACTTGCAAATGCACAGCAGCGTGCGCAAATATAGAGGATTTAGCTTTTAGGCCTTGTATTTAGATGCTAAGTGTAATATACCCTTTTACGCACAGAAATATACTTGCAGATGCACAGCAGCGTGTTCAAATATAGAGGATTTAGCTTTCAGCCCTTGTATTTAGATCCTGAGTAGAATATACCCTTTTACCGACAGAAATACACTTGCAGATGCACAGCAGCCTGCGCAAATATAGAGGATTTAGCTTTCAGGCCTTGTATTTAGATGCTGAGTGTATTATACCCTTTTACGGACAGAAATACACTTGCAAATGCACAGCAGTGTGCGCAAATATAGAGGATTTAGCTTTTAGGCCTTGCATTTAGATGCTAAGTGTAATATACCCTTTTACGGACAGAAATACACTTGCAGAGGCACAGCAGCGTGTTCAAATATAGAGGATTTAGCTTTCAGCCCTTGTATTTAGACCCTAAGTAGAATATACCCTTTTACGGACAGAAATACACTTGCAGAGGCACAGCAGCCTGCGCAAATATAGAGGATTTAGCTTTCAGGCCTTGTATTTAGATGCTGAGTGTATTATACCCTTTTACGGACAGAAATACACTTGCAAATGCACAGCAGCGTGCGCAAATATAGAAGATTTAGCTTTTAGGCCTTGTATTTAGATGCTAAGTGTAATATACCTTTTTACGGACAGAAATACACTTGCAGATGCACAGCTTTGTGTGCAAATATAGAGAATTTAGCTTTCAGGCCTTGTATTTAGATGCTGAGTGTAATATAACCCTTTTACGGACAGAAATACACTTGCAGATGCACAGCAGGGTGCGCAAAAATAGAGGATTTAGCTTTCAGGCCTTGTATTTAGATGCTGAGTGTAATATACCCTTTTACGGAAAGAAATACACTTGCAAATGCACAGCAGCGTGCGCAAATATAGAAGATTTAGCTTTTAGGCCTTGTATTTAGATGCTAAGTGTAATATACCCTTTTACGGACAGAAATACACTTGCAGATGCACAGCAGCATGCGCAAATATAGAGGATTTAGCTTTTTGGCCTTGTATTTAGATGCTAAGTGTAATATACCCTTTTACGCACAGAAATATACTTGCAGATGCACAGCAGCGTGTTCAAATATAGAGGATTTAGCTTTCAGCCCTTGTATTTAGACCCCGAGTAGAATATACCCTTTTACCGACAGAAATACACTTGCAGATGCACAGCAGCCTGCGCAAATATAGAGGATTTAGCTTTCAGGCCTTGTATTTAGATGCTGAGTGTATTATACCCTTTTACGGACAGAAATACACTTGCAAATGCACAGCAGCGTGCGCAAATATAGAGGATTTAGCTTTTAGGCCTTGTATTTAGATGCTAAGTGTAATATACCCTTTTACGGACAGAAATATACTTGCAGATGCACAGCAGCGTGTTCAAATATAGAGGATTTAGCTTTCAGCCCTTGTATTTAGACCCCGAGTAGAATATACCCTTTTACGGACAGAAATACACTTGCAGAGGCACAGCAGCCTGCGCAAATATAGAGGATTTTGCTTTCAGGTCTTGTATTTAGATGCTGAGTGTATTATACCCTTTTACGGACAGAAATACACTTGCAAATGAACAGTAGCGTGCGCAAATATAGAGGATTTAGCTTTTAGGCCATGTATTTAGATGCTAAGTGTAATGTACCCTTTTACGGACAGAAATACACTTGCAGATGCTCAGCAGCATGCGCAAATATAGAGGATTTAGCTTTTAGGCCTTGTATTTAGATGCTAAGTGTAATATACCCTTTTACGGACAGAAATACACTTGCAGATGCACAGCAGCGTGTGCAAATATAGAGGATTTAGCTTTCAGCCCTTGTATTTAGATGCTGATGTAATATACCCTTTTACGGACAGAAATACACTTGCAGATGCACAGCAGCGTGCGCAAATATAGAGGATTTAGCTTTCAGGCCTTGTATTTAGATGCTGAGTGTATTATACCCTTTCACGGACAGAAATACACTTGCAGATGCACAGCAGCGTGCGCAAATATAGAGGATTTAGCTTTCAGGCCTTGTATTTAGATGCTAAGTGTAATATACCCTTTTACGGACAGAAATACACTTGCAGATGCACAGCAGCATGCGCAAATATAGAGGATTTAGCTTTCAGGCCTTGTATTTAGATGCTGAGTGTATTATACCCTTTTACGGACAGAAATACACTTGCAAATGCACAGCAGCGTGCGCAACTATAGAGGATTTAGCTTTTAGGCCTTGTATTTAGATGCTAAGTGTAATATACCCTTTTACGGACAGAAATATACTTGCAGATGCACAGCAGCGTGTTCAAATATAGAGGATTTAGCTTTCAGCCCTTGTATTTAGACCCTGAGTAGAATATACCCTTTTACCGACAGAAATACACTTGCAGAGGCACAGCAGCCTGCGCAAATATAGAGGATTTAGCTTTCAGCCCTTGTATTTAGACCCATAGTAGAATATACCCTTTTACCGACAGAGATATACTTGCAGAGGCACAGCAGCCTGCGCAAATATAGAGGATTTAGCTTTCAGGCCTTGTATTTAGACCCTGAGTAGAATATACCCTTTTACCGACAGAAATACACTTGCAGAGGCACAGCAGCCTGCGCAAATATAGAGGATTTAGCTTTCAGGCCTTGTATTTAGATGCTGAGTGTATTATACCCTTTTACGGACAGAAATACACTTGCAAATGCACAGCAGCGTGCGCAAATATAGAGGATTTAGCTTTTAGGCCTTGTATTTAGATGCTAAGTGTAATATACCCTTTTACGGACAGAAATACACTTGCAGTTGCACAGCAGCGTGCGCAAATATAGAGGATTTAGCTTTTAGGCCTTGTATTTAGATGCTAAGTGTAATATACCCTTTTACGGACAGAAATACACTTGCAGATGCACAGCAGCGTGTTCAAATAGAGAGTATTTAGCTTTCAGCCCTTGTATTTAGACCCTGAGTAGAATATACCCTTTTACGGACAGAAATACACTTGCAGATGCACAGCAGCGTGCGCAGATATAGAGGATTTAGCTTTCAGGCCTTGGATTTAGATGCTAAGTGTAATATACCCTTTTACGGACAGAAATACACTTGCAGATGCACAGCAGCGTGCGCAAATATAGAGGATTTAGCTTTCAGGCTTTGTATTTAGATGCTGAGTGTAATATACCCTTTTACGGACAGAAATTCACTTGCAGATGCACAGCAGCATGCGCAAATATAGAGGATTTATCTTTCAGGCCTTGTATTTAGATGCTGAGTGTATTTTACCCTTTTACGGACACAAATACACTTGCAGATGCACAGCAGCGTGCGCAAATATAGAGGATTTATTTTTCAGTCCTTGTATTTAGACGCTGACACCCTAAGTGTAATACACCCTATTACGGACAGAATTACTCTTGGAGAGGAACAGCGGAAAGCACAGATGTTTAGGATTTCTAATTCAGGGATTTTATTTATCCCCAGAAAAAAATCTATACTTTTACTGACAGTATTACACTTGGCCAGCCACAGCTTAAACCCCAGATTTAAGGGATTGGTATTTGGGGGATTGTATTTAACCCCAAGAAAAAAATATCCTTTTACGGACAGTATTACAGCTGAAACCCCAGAATTAGGGGATTGGTATTTTGGGAATTGAATTTCACCCCTCAATAAAATATAGCAATTTCTATCCTGTGTTTCTAGGTGTAACAAATAAGCACAACCCCTGATGTAGGGTATTGCAAAAAAAAGCCTTCTATTGAACCAAAAAATGTATGTTGAACTTGCTTTTCTTGCATTATAAAATGGCCGCGATCACCCCTGAGAAAAGTGACAGAAAAACACTCTGGGCAGCCTAAAAACCAGTGAGCACTGAACCAACAGAAGTTGAATGATTCACAGCTGTAGATCGATCACTTCATTTAGTTGCTGTGCTGAGTCTTCCCTGCCTAATCTCGCCCTCACAGCAGCTGCATCCTATCCCCACAGTAATCAGAGCAGAGTGACGGGCGACGCGCCGTGACTCCGGCTTAAATTGAGGCTGGGTCACATGCTGCATTTGGCCAATCACAGCCATGCCAATAGTAGGCATGGCTATGATGGCCTCTTGGGGCAAGTAGTATGACGCTTGTTGATTGGCTGCTTAGCAGCCTTTCAAAGAGCGCCATAGAAATCGCCGAACACCGAACCTGAACTTTTACATAAATGTTCAGGTTCGAGTCCGGGTGCCGAACATCGTAATTTTCGGGTTCGCTCAACTCTACTCATCACTAGTTACAGGCACTAGGGACAGTGTGTAGGAAAACCTTTATTCACCAAAAATTTCTATTAAGCAGTTCAGGAACAGCTTATTGATAGTATAGAGATATAATAGGGAGGCATTATCAACACTGTTGGAAGAGAGCAGGGGACAACTGAACAGTGCAAAGCCTGGCTAAAAGGAGCTATTCTATTACACCTAGCTGCACTAATTGGGGTTAAAAAGTGTACTAATACTACAGATTTCAGGTTGTTTGCATTCTTTGATACATCAGTCATCCCAGGAATCTGTGTTGATCTACAGAGCACCCAAGCACAATGGAAGTCAATGAGAGAACCCGAGCATTAACCCGAGCACCCCCTGCTCTGAGGTTTTCCAGCGCAGTTCATATTTGGGTTGTATAGCCCAGTGGTTAAGATGCTTGCCTCTAATACAGAGGGTTGTGAGTTCAAATCCCAGCAGAAACTTTTCTGAAATACAGACTAAATTTGATTTAAATACAATGGGTGTCCCCAAGCACTGACTCCATATATGGACATAGCTATATATGGAGTCAGAGCAGGGATTCCTAAGCCGAGGACTCACACTGGGGGATTCCCCCACTGTATAGCGATCTTCTGCATAAACAGAGGCTAAATTACATTTAAATACACTCGCTCGAGCACATGTGGTGTTCGGCCGAATACCGTGATGCTCGAGCCGAACTGGTGTTCGGCCGAGCATGCTCGCTCAACACTACCAGAAATCCTTCATTTTTGTTATTGGGGTGAAACTGCCATCTAATACTACAGAATTTGGTTGGTTCACGTTCTTTTATATATCATTCAATCTGTTAATCTTTGATTGTGTAATTGGGGTAAAATTGCAGCTGAATACTACAGATTTTAAGGTCTTTGCGTTCTTTTATATATAATTCCATCCGTTAAACTTTGATTGTCTAATTGGGTTTAAATTGCAGCTTGATACTACAGATGTTAGGGTCTTCTCGTTCATTCATATATACTGAACAAAAATATAAACGCAACACTTTCGTTTTGCTCCTGTTTTGCATCTCAAATATTGTTCACAAATCTGTCTAAATCTGTGTTAGTGAGCACTTCTCCTTTGCCGAGATAATCCATCTCACCTCACAGGTGTAGCATATCAAAGTGCTGATTAGACAGGTGTGCCTTAGACTGCCCACAATAAAAGTCCACTCTGAAATGTGCAGTTTGATCACACAGGACAATGCCACAGATGCCGCAACATTTGAGGGAGCGGGCAATTGGCATGCTGACTGCAGGAATGTCTACCAGAACTGTTCCCCGTGCAAAAAATGTTCATTTCTCTACCATAAGCCGTCTCCAAAGGAGTTTCAGATAATTTGGCAGTACATTCAACTGGCCTCACAACCGCAGACCACGTGTAACCACACCAGCCCGTGGTCTAATTGGAGTGAAATTGCAGCTTGATACTACGATTTTAGGGTACTCACTTTTTATTATAAATAAGTATATCCGTTAATCCCTAATTGTATAATTGGGGTAAAATTGCGGTCTGATACTACACATTTTAGGTTGCTCAAGTTCTGTTATAAATAAATATATCCGGTAATCCTTAATTGTGAAATTGTGGCCTGATGCTACACATTTTAGGGTGCTCAAATTCTATAATACACAAGTATATCTGGTAATCCCTAATTATTCGACCTGATACTAAAGGTTTTGGGGTGCCATGGAGAACCGGACACTACCAGGGGGATATCAGGGCCAATCCGACCATGTCTTTTCCCAATTTGCTCTCTGTAATTGGTCTTGAATAAAAATTCTCTCATACTCTTTGACCTTATTGGTCAAAAGGGCCCATTCACTTATCTCGGGATGCCTATTCGCCCCCCAATTTCGGACTATTATAACTCTGGCTAACATTAAGGCCTTCACCCATAGAAGGTTCTCTCAGACTTGTAAATCCGAAGTTGGCAGTAGGAAACCCAACACAGCAGTAGCAATATCTAGGGAGGGTTGATATGTTGATTTTCTCCTAAGTACTGAAAAGATCTTACTCCAGAATGACTGAATAACCGGGAAAAACTATATCAGATGTAGAAAGTCCGCATGTTCACTATTACACTTCTGACACCTGTGTGTAGCATTGTTATAGATTTTACAAAGCATGGACGGGGAGTAGTATACCCGATGTAGTATATTGAACTGAATCAGCCGATAATTACTAGAGAGAGAAGATATTTTTTATGTTTTTATAAATAATCTTCTATTTAATAGTGTTATTCTTCCCCAACTCACATTCCCATTTTAATCCACTTTTAAATGTAACCACCGTGCTCAAATTATCCCTAATTTTGCGGTATATCTGTGAAATAGACATCTTATTATAACTAAACTTATAACAAAAATCAGTAAAATCATGTGCTTTAACCAAGAACAGGTTTTTATTCTTAGTACTTTGGAAAGCATGTTTTAATTGGTTATATCTAAACATAGCTATTGGTCCACCTAATGTATGCCCAGTTAAAAAAGGCATCCTCGATCCAGATCGGACATGCGGTAATCTTGTATAGTATCTGTAGTAACAAGATCATTTTGATCAATGTTATTCTATCTGCTTTACTGAGGGTAAGTTTTTGCCATACACAATTTTTTTAAAAAAATTTCTCAATGATAGGGAGTTGTCAAACTATATCTTTTATATAAAATATAAATATTTTATATAAGAGATAAAATGTCAATAAAACATGGAAATCAGTCAGGAAATCCACTAGGCGGACATAAAAACACCTTTTCTTTTATCTTGAGACTCTAAATTAAATTTATGCAATCAATGAAACGAAGGGGCAATTATGCAAAAATATAACATTTATTTACAGAATGCATATAAATCCAATAAAAATACCGACAATTTTCAGACACACATAAACTTTAAACTGTTATACCAACAAAATACCACTAGATGGTGCTGTAACCAAACACCACCACTTTACCAGCACAGAACAACCTAAAGTTACCTATGATAAAATGCAAATGCTATATTTTTAGCAAACAGACCAATGATTAATATATCAGGATTAATACAGGAAAGTAGAGATGTTAACCCCTTGCTCTGTCTCATTCTATGATCAATCAAAAATATACATGATATTAATATGATAATCTATTCAACTCGGCAGTCAGACTATGGAATATCCCTTCCCAAGGGTTTAGTCCTCTTTTCAAATAATGTCAGATCCTCCATTCGCAATATGCATCTTTGCTAAGAGAATGATCAACACTATTTAGGCGCTTAACACTATATATTCCCACAATATGGCTATATACCGAGAGAAATATCTTATTAATATCACAAGCAATAAGCATAACATACGTTACCAAGTTAAGGATGGACAAAGTTTCGGATGGGACCAGTTCTCAGGAGTTTTCTAGTAGTCAAAATATAATTCAAGTTTCTTCTGGTATATTTTTTTTTTTGGTCAGCTTCCTTTGCGGGCCTTTTCTTCTATTAAGAGCCCTGTTTCTTGAGATGATGATTTGATGATGATCTGATGATGCTCTGATCCTATCCCAGCAGTACTTATCCTCCCTGTTATCTCATGTTACCTACTTCTGGATTATGATCTCCCAATCAACTGAGGAGGGTGTAACGTATGTTAATACCACTGTGTTGTCATCTTAACCCTTGATATGCTAAATTGGATGCTGTCCATCTGCCTCCAGATGGCACTGTTGCACTGCAGATGATTGTCACAACTTTAAAATCTAGATACCTGTTCACATGGCCTTCTTAACCTCTCCAATGTACATCAGTAAGGAAGGTCTCTTCCTGACACTTTTAATTACCTAGACTTTTTGGAGTCACTCTTATCTTTTTGAATTTATGTTAATAGATAATGGGACAATGGGCCTTGTTACTCTGCATCCGGACTTATATATTTTTCTTGTCCACATGGATGACCAATTACTGTTTGCAATAACATGTAGCTTTTCTCAAGAAAACCCAATTGTCAGAAACATACTTCAGTGTTTCTGTATACATTCTAAATGACATATACATGGTACAATATATATATATATATATATATATATATAAATCGATACATTGTTACACATAAATGACACATTATGTGAATCATTGGTTAAGATACGTTGCAAATCAAAATATACCACACAGAAATATATAGAATATAATTATGAATATATGAATTGGACGTCACACAGCAGATGTTTCCCATAAGGTATGACCTACTTTATGATCTTGTAAGGAAGTAAAATAACACGTTGCTATTAGAAGGTTATCTCTCCCAGACACATGTCTGTAGGACCCATTTTAAGACTAACAGATAAACCATATCTGCTGACAATAATTTTTAAGAAACAATACACTTCTATATTCACAATTAACTTTTACCCAGACTGAACTCAGCATAAACTCATCTTGGCCTGTTATAATCATACAGAAAAACGTTTGTAACTCTAATTCAGTCTGTCTTCACTCTTTTAGTTCTAATATTATCAAATATCAATATATGATTATGAAAATGCACGACAGAATATATTCAATTTACCAATGCTTTATTGCCGGGCTGATCCTAATACCTAAATATTCCAAGGAATCTGATAATGAGAGAATCCTAACCTCAGCTTCCTGGGGGTGGGGGACCCTATTTAATGCTACCATTACAGATTTAAGCCAGTTGACCTCGAAGCCTGAGATATGACCAAAATTATTAATTACTTTCATCACATAGGGTAATACAGAGTAACCATCTTTTAAAAGAGAAGCACATCGCCAGCATATAAACTTATTTTATCCTGCTGGCCCCTACCTCCAAAACCCCTGATGTTCTTATCCGCTCTAATTCTACAGGCCAAGGGCTCCATGAATATAGCAAAAAGTAGTGGAGATAGGGGGAAACCCTGCCTGGTGCCTCAGTGCAGTCTGAATTGTGAAATTGCGGCCTGATGCTACACATTTTAGGGTGCTCAAGTTCTTTTTAAAATAAGTATTTCCGTTAATCCCTAATTGTGGAATTGGTGTGAAATTTCGACCTGATACTAAAGGTTTTGGGGTGTTTAATTAATATTATTTTTTTATATATATAACTACATCCATTCATCCTTCTTTTGAGGGTGAAATTGCAGCCTGACACTACAGGTCTTTTACCCTTACAGTTACTGTTACATTACAGTATGTCTGATAGACAGGTGACAGGTCCTTCTAAGGGAAAGAACAGTTGCCAGAATGTTTCTGGAGCTGGCAAAAGTAGCAGCAGAAGAAGGATGGGGGGGGGGGGGTAACTGCAGTCCCAGTAACAGGCCAGAGCTGCCAGTGTGATCCAGTGGTCGTGTTTTGACCATTTGACCAGCAACCCAGCTGTCCTTGAATGGTTGAGTCGGTCTTCAACTTCCTCTGACATCAGACCCCCCCAGCCAGGAGTCGGTGGGTTCCTCTGATACCATGCTTAGTTTGCATGGCCTGGGAACAAGCTCTGTGCCCCCACCTGTCCTGAACCTGCCTCTTTCATTTTCTGTTCCTTCTGCTTCGGAAGTATTGTTTGCTCTTGGCCTGGATCCGCTTTTCAGCAAGGACGAGCTTCTAGAGGACAGTCAGCAGCTACTACCCAGCCAAGATGTGGAGGAGAGATCCTGCTTTCTCCTATAGGCGGGCAAGTAGCGACGATTAGAGTCACATGGGAGCTAGTGTTGCAAGCGGTCAGGCACGTGGCCCTGAGACTGGTGAGTGTGACATCAGTGACGTGCAGACAGTAGTCGATCATGATGTAGCCAATCGCATGTTGGAGTCGGGTGAAGAGGGGGCTTCATCATCATCAGGGGAAGAGGGTGGCAGCCAGGGGCAGACTGGGAACTTAAAGTGGCCCTGGCTGCCAGCCTTTTTCTAGCAGTCAAGAATCCACCACCTCAGCAGAAGGGAGCTGTGTTTCCTTCCCATTATCTACTGGTCCTGATGCTCCTACTCCTCCTGCTACTCCTTGTCACTCGTTTCGTCAGCAATCGATCACTGAGGCTATTGCAAAAAGACAACAGTATGCGTGCATTCATCCAATGACGCAGAAGCTGAACATGCTCCTGGCCAAGTTGCTGATACATAAGTCCCTCCCTTTCCATGTGGTGGACTCTGCACCTTTCAGAGAACTGATGGCTTGTGCTGAGCCAAGGTGGAGAGTAGGGATAAGCGAATCGACTTCGGATGAAACATCCGAAGTCAATTCGCCTAAAACTTCATTAGAATACTATACGGAGCGAGTGGCCAGTAGTGTGGCGAGTTTTTGTGGATCAGCTGACAATGTTGTAAAACGAGTGCTCTCTTTCACTCTATAGTACAATCTTGGGCCACTACACGCTTCTTTTTACCTGACGCTAACATTGACCTTTAAGGATAGGTTCACACTTGAGTTAATTGGTCAGTTTTGGTCCCGTAACTGACCAAATAAGTGAAGTGATTTTTAGAGTAACGCCTGTCAACTGCCTGTCATACAGACGCAAAGTAACTGTTTCCCTATCACAGCGGATTACCTATGCATGTTTCGGCAATGCACGGTGTTCTACACCAACATACAAGCTCTCTGCAGTTGTGAAATAGCTGTTTTTTAAAGTGATTCATCATGAATAAATTCGGCTCAAATCAAATTTTTGGGGGAAATTTGCCATACCATCCAAATTGAATTTTTCAAAAATTTGCTCATCTCTTATTACTGACAGAATGAACTAGTCAGGCAGTGGTGTCTGGAAATCGTGGTTCATCCAGGCCTGATTCACCTTTATAAAGGTTAGTCTCTCAACATTTTGTGTTGAAAGAAAAGTTCTCTTGGGGTAAATGTGCCACCCGCCTCAGTAACACTTGCTCTGATGCCTCACTACTGGCGGGGCAGGAAAGTTTTCCCTGGGGAAACTCGGCCAGTTGCAGCCACAATTCAAGTTTAGCTGCCCAGTAGGTAAGGGTAGAGATGATCGAAATTTACAAAATTTCGACTTGGACGCATCACCGAACTTTTCCCTAAACTTCGATTCGATCTGAATTAATTTATCTCGAATTATAAATCAGCTATTTCCCAGCCTACAGGGAGAGTGTATTTCGGTGAACATCACTGTGCAGCGCAGAAACTTGCATAACTAGTCACTGTGTTAGTTAAACTGTTACTGTGCATCAGTATGACAGGCAGATGACAGGCATAACTCTTAGACTCAGTTCACACTTCACTTACTTGTTCAGTTTCGGGTCAAACATTGACCAAATAACTCAAGTGTGAACTCAGCTATACAGGTGAATGTTAGCGTCAGTTATAATGTACTTAACTGTGCAGGGGCCCAAGAATCTACTATAGAGTGAAAGAGTGCACTCATTTTACACCATCAGCTGATTCCACATAAATTTGTACAGAACCTGTTATATTACACCCTGATACAAGTGGCAGGCCCATGACACAGTGTAACGGGTGTCAGCAGTAAGTTTGTGTTGACATCACTGTTTATTTTTCTCTTCTGATTGATCACAAGAAAAACTTAAAAAAAAAAAAGGATCCTGTCTTTTGAGCAACCACCTTCACACGGTCAGTATTTGGTCAGTAATTGATCAGTATTGCAAAGGCCCCCCCAAAAAAAAAAAAAACAGGAGTGGGTCCAAAACAGAAATGACACAAGGCCAGGAGTCAAAATAGTGGCCCCAGTCACAGATTGGGGAGGGTGGCAACAGCATGAGGAGTCAACACAGAGACCAGATCACAGAGTGGTGAGGTGGGGGGAGCAACATCAGTGGCAGTAACAGCAAAAGATTGTGGCAGTAGGAGAAGATGGCAGCAGAGGTAGCAGGTGTCTGGCATCAGGCGAGTAGCAGCATCAGAATAGGGGCTGAAGCACATGACCAGAAGCAATTGGCCATTTTTCATAAAGTTTTGGTGAGGCTGTTAGAAAAAATGCGAATTCTCTTTGGGTAACTATGCCCTCTTATCACTGAAAGCCTATTGTAAAGAATAATGCGTCTGAATTATAGCTATCACTGATTAAGACAAAGACGCTAAAATGTAACTTTTATTAATTTGATTTAAAACCAGGGTGCTGTGTTGCCATTCATACATGTATGTGTCTCCTCATCAGACGGTAGGCACAATGTTGCCATTCAATTTCTACCGTCCTATGATTTGTTGTGAGGAGACCACAAACAACACCTGCGGGGTCACAACAATTGGTCCGTCTGAATGTAGACCATAGAAGTGAGTCCACACGTGTATAGTGAGATAATTAACAAGTACACACTGTGCTGTGTGCACGTTGGGGGTTAGAGAGACATGCGACGGTCAAGTATTGAAATGACCCCTTGCTGCTCCTAAGGAGGCACTTTTATAATGTAGCATACATAGTAATGCCA
Organism: Bufotes viridis; assembly: GCA_033119425.1. Classification (NCBI taxonomy): domain Eukaryota; kingdom Metazoa; phylum Chordata; class Amphibia; order Anura; family Bufonidae; genus Bufotes; species Bufotes viridis. The sequence goes on from CM065590.1 coordinate 359,559,979, forward strand.
GCCGGCTATTAATTATCTCTAAGTATGCTTACAAAAGTGCTTCTCTGTTGCCCCCAACTACCTCAATAAATCATTAGGCGGGTCTCCTGTCTCATTGCTCTACGCGTTTCCTCTCTGTAGAATTATCAGGAGCCACAAACATTAAAGATACCTGCCTAAACGCTGCCACACTAACATGCTGTGGCGGCGTCCTCCGGCGCTGTGATGGCCGTGAAGCGGCCGCGCCGGCTGCCGCTTAAAATAGCTAAGGCCACACCCCTAAGGGGCGGATCGAGGGGCAGGGACAGACAAGCTGAGCGCCCGCATTCACGTCGCTACTATAGCAACGCCTGACGCTCTGTGTCGCATATTTAATCCTGCCCCTCCTTCCTGTAACGATACATGGGATATATTATGGCAAGCTTCTCATCAGAGAATACAATATCGGGAGGGACATCCCCATATAATTGACTGGCACCGCGTGAGCATATGTGCTATAGTTACTCATCATCTCCTAGGGGAATGCTGGGCATTATGGTTCACCTGGCATCAAGCCATACCGCACATGCCCACCATATTTAATACCCCAGGGATTGTTTAGTAAAGCATTTACAGCTCACAGTATACCAAAGTATGGGTAAAGTATATTTTGATTAGTAGAGTATGTAAAACAACTATACTAACAATGGGTTGTGTCATTACTACAGAGCATTAGAGATATACGTTTATTATATGAAACAAAGCATATCACATGATGTCAGTCTGATGCCATGGATTTCCAAAAAAAAAAACGCACAATATAGAGCATGCTGCGATTTTCACGCAACACAGAAGTGATGCGTGAAAATCACCGCTCATGTGCACAGCCCCATAGAAAAGAATAGGTCCGGATTCAGTGCGGGTGCAATGCGTCCTCCTCACGCATTGCACCCGCGCGGAAAACTCGCCCATGTGAAAGGGGCCTAAGTGAGAGGAGGGACAGTGTAGCTGCTGCTGATTTAATTGGGAAATCGATAGCTAGGCTAGTGTATTCAGTGTCCACTCCAGTCCTGAAAGACTCAACTGATCTCTGCTGTAAGGACAGCGTCCTGACAGCACCCCAAAAAGCCCTTTTTAGGGCTGCTACATTAGTCTGCTTTTTTTTTTTTTTTAATATATATATATTGCAGTTGCCTGGCCTGCCGTGTGTGAGGAGCTGCAGGCCCACAGACTGTAGTGTGCCCACTGCCAGTGCCCACCACTCATACCATGTGGCACAGGAGTTTGCATCAAAAAAAGGCATTTAATTTTTACACTTTAGTCTAATTTCAGTTGCTTGCCTGCTAGTGTGTGTCAGGCCGACTTCCACTGACTGTAGTGTGCCCAATGCCAGTGCCCACCACTCATACCGTGTGGCACAGGACTTTGCATCAAAAAAAGGCATTTAATTTTTACACTTAAAGAGGACCTTTCATGACTTCTAAATATATAAACAAAGTAAGCTCACATGGAGAGCGGCGCACAGAGATCTCCCTGCACCTACTATTATCCCTGTGCGCCGCTCCGTTCTCCCGGTATAGGCTCCGGTATCTGTGCTCACTAAGTTATAGTGGGCGGAGCCTGCCCTTCATCTCCTTCTCCCTGGCCATTCGCAGCGCAGAGCTCATAGTCTGGGAGAAAAAAAACTCCCAGGCTATGAGCTCTGTGCTGCGACTGGCCAGCGCTACAGCCGGGGAGAAGGAGATGAAGGGCAGGCGCCGCCTACTATAACCAAGTCCCCCAAGTCCCCGCCTACTATAACTTTGTGAGGAAAGAGACCGGAGCCTATACCGGGAGAATGGAGCGGCGCCCAGGGATAATAGTAAGTGCAGGGAGATCCCTGGGCGCCGCTCTCCATGTGAGCATACTTGGTTTATATATTTAAAAGTCATGAAAGGTCCTCTTTAAGTGTAATTTCAGTTGCTTGCCTGCTGCCAGTGTGTGTCAGGCCGACTTCAACTGACTGTAGTGTGCCCACTGCCAGTGCCCACCACTCATACCGGGTGGCACAGTAGCTTTCCGATAAATAAGGCATTTCATTTTTACACATTAGTCAAATTTCAGTTGCTTGCCTGCTGCCAGTGTGTGTCAGGCCGACTTCTACAAACTGTAGTGTGCCCACTGCCAGTGCCCACCACTCATCCCGGGTGGCACAGTAGCTTGCCGATAAATAAGGCATTTCATTTTTACACATTAGTCTAATTTCAGTTGCTTGCCTGCTGCCAATGTGTGTCAGACCGACTTCCACAGACTGTAGTGTTGCCCACTGCCAGTGCCAACCACTCATACCGGGTGGCACAGTAGCTTGCCGATAAATAAGGCATTTCATTTTTACACTTTAGTCTAACTTCAGTTGCTTGCCTGCTGCCAGTGTGTGTCAGGCCGACTTCTACAAACTGTAGTGTGCCCACTGCCAGTGCCCACCACTCATCCCGGGTGGCACAGTAGCTTGCCGATAAATAAGGCATTTCATTTTTACACATTAGTCTAATTTCAGTTGCTTGCCTGCTGCCAGTGTGTGTCAGGCCGACTTCCACAGACTGTAGTGTGCCCACTGCCAGTGCCCACCACTCATACCGGGTGGCACAGTAGCTTGCCGATAAATAAGGCATTTAATTTTTACACTTTAGTCTAATTTCAGTTGCTTGCCTGCTGCCAGTGTGTGTCAGGCCGACTTCTACAGACTGTAGTGTGCCCACTGCCAGTGCCCACCACTCATACCGGGTGGCACAGTAGCTTGCCGATAAATAAGGCATTTAATTTTTACACTTTAGTCTAATTTCAGTTGCTTGCCTGCTGCCAGTGTGTGTCAGGCCGACTTCCACAGACTGTAGTGTGCCCACTGCCAGTGCCCACCACTCATACCGGGTGGCACAGTAGCTTGCCGATAAATAAGGCATTTAATTTTTACACTTTAGTCTAATTTCAGTTGCTTGCCTGCTGCCAGTGTGTGTCAGGCCGACTTCTACAGACTGTAGTGTGCCCACTGCCAGTGCCAACCACTCATACCGGGTGGCACAGTAGCTTGCCGATAAATAAGGCATTTAATTTTTACACTTTAGTCTAATTTCAGTTGCTTGCCTGCTGCCAGTGTGTGTCAGGCCGACTTCCACAGACTGTAGTGTGCCCACTGCCAGTGCCCACCACTCATACCGGGTGGCACAGTAGCTTGCCGATAAATAAGGCATTTAATTTTTACACTTTAGTCTAATTTCAGTTGCTTGCCTGCTGCCAGTGTGTGTCAGGCCGACTTCTACAGACTGTAGTGTGCCCACTGCCAGTGCCCACCACTCATACCGGGTGGCACAGTAGCTTCGCCGATAAATAAGGCATTTAATTTTTACACTTTAGTCTAATTTCAGTTGCTTGCCTGCTGCCAGTGTGTGTCAGGCCGACTTCCACAGACTGTAGTGTGCCCACTGCCAGTGCCCACCACTCATACCGGGTGGCACAGAAGCTTGCCGATAAATAAGGCATTTAATTTTTACACTTTAGTCTAATTTCAGTTGCTTGCCTGCTGCCAGTGTGTGTCAGGCCGACTTCCACATGACTGTAATGTGCCCACTGCCAGTGCCCACCACTCATACCGGGTGGCACAGTAGCTTGCCGATAAATAAGGCATTTAATTTTTACACTTTAGTCTAATTTCAGTTGCTTGCCTGCTGCCAGTGTGTGTCAGGCCGACTTCTACAGACTGTAGTGTGCCCACTGCCAGTGCCCACCACTCATACCGGGTGGCACAGTAGCTTGCCGATAAATAAGGCATTTAATTTTTACACTTTAGTCTAATTTCAGTTGCTTGCCTGCTGCCAGTGTGTGTCAGGCCGACTTCCACAGACTGTAGTGTGCCCACTGCCAGTGCCAACCACTCATACCGGGTGGCACAGTAGCTTGCCGATAAATAAGGCATTTAATTTTTACACTTTAGTCTAATTTCAGTTGCTTGCCTGCTGCCAGTGTGTGTCAGGCCGACTTCCACAGACTGTAGTGTGCCCACTGCCAGTGCCCACCACTCATACCGGGTGTCACAGTAGCTTTGCCGATAAATAAGGCATTTAATTTTTACACTTTAGTCTAATTTCAGTTGCTTGCCTGCTGCCAGTGTGTGTCAGGCCGACTTCCACAGACTGTAGTGTGCCCACTGCCAGTGCCCACCACTCATACCGGGTGGCACAGTAGCTTGCCGATAAATAAGGCATTTAATTTTTACACTTTAGTCTAATTTCAGTTGCTTGCCTGCTTCCAGTGTGTGTCAGGCCGACTTCTACAGACTGTAGTGTGCCCACTGCCAGTGCCCACCACTCATACCGGGTGGCACAGTAGCTTGCCGATAAATAAGGCATTTAATTTTTACACTTTAGTCTAATTTCAGTTGCTTGCCTGCTGCCAGTGTGTGTCAGGCCGACTTCCACAGACTGTAGTGTGCCCACTGCCAGTGCCCACCACTCATACCGGGTGGCACAGTAGCTTGCCGATAAATAAGGCATTTAATTTTTACACTTTAGTCTAATTTCAGTTGCTTGCCTGCTGCCAGTGTGTGTCAGGCCGACTTCCACAGACTGTAGTGTGCCCACTGCCAGTGCCCACCACTCATACCGGGTGGCACAGTAGCTTGCCGATAAATAAGGCATTTAATTTTTACACTTTAGTCTAATTTCAGTTGCTTGCCTGCTGCCAGTGTGTGTCAGGCCGACTTCTACAGACTGTAGTGTGCCCACTGCCAGTGCCCACCACTCATACCGGGTGGCACAGTAGCTTGCCGATAAATAAGGCATTTAATTTTTACACTTTAGTCTAATTTCAGTTGCTTGCCTGCTGCCAGTGTGTGTCAGGCCGACTTCCACTGACTGTAGTGTGCCCACTGCCAGTGCCCACCACTCATACCGGGTGGCACAGTAGCTTGCCGATAAATAAGGCATTTAATTTTTACACTTTAGTCTAATTTCAGTTGCTTGCCTGCTTCCAGTGTGTGTCAGGCCGACTTCTACAGACTGTAGTGTGCCCACTGCCAGTGCCAACCACTCATACCGGGTGGCACAGTAGCTTGCCGATAAATAAGGCATTTAATTTTTACACTTTAGTCTAATTTCAGTTGCTTTCCTGCTGCCAGTGTGTGTCAGGCCGACTTCCACAGACTGTAGTGTGCCCACTGCCAGTGCCCACCACTCATACCGGGTGGCACAGTAGCTTGCCGATAAATAAGGCATTTAATTTTTACACTTTAGTCTAATTTCAGTTGCTTGCCTGCTGCCAGTGTGTGTCAGGCCGACTCCTACAGACTGTAGTGTGCCCACTGCCAGTGCCAACCACTCATACCGTGTGGCACAGTAGCTTGCCGATAAATAAGGCATTTAATTTTTACACTTTAGTCTAATTTCAGTTGCTTGCCTGCTGCCAGTGTGTGTCAGGCCGACTTCCACAGACTGTAGTGTGCCCACTGCCAGTGCCCACCACTCATACCGGGTGGAACAGTAGCTTGCCGATAAATAAGGCATTTAATTTTTACACTTTAGTCTAATTTCAGTTGCTTTCCTGCTGCCAGTGTGTGTCAGGCCGACTTCCACAGACTGTAGTGTGCCCACTGCCAGTGCCCACCACTCATACCGGGTGGCACAGTAGCTTGCCGATAAATAAGGCATTTAATTTTTACACTTTAGTCTAATTTCAGTTGCTTGCCTGCTGCCAGTGTGTGTCAGGCCGACTCCTACAGACTGTAGTGTGCCCACTGCCAGTGCCCACCACTCATACCGGGTGGCACAGTAGCTTGCCGATAAATAAGGCATTTAATTTTTACACTTTAGTCTAATTTCAGTTGCTTGCCTGCTGCCAGTGTGTGTCAGGCCGACTTCCACAGACTGTAGTGTGCCCACTGCCAGTGCCCACCACTCATACCGGGTGGCACAGTAGCTTGCCGATAAATAAGGCATTTAATTTTTACACTTTAGTCTAATTTCAGTTGCTTGCCTGCTGCCAGTGTGTGTCAGGCCGACTTCTACAGACTGTAGTGTGCCCACTGCCAGTGCCCACCACTCATACCGGGTGGCACAGTAGCTTGCCGATAAATAAGGCATTTAATTTTTACACTTTAGTCTAATTTCAGTTGCTTGCCTGCTGCCAGTGTGTGTCAGGCCGACTTCCACAGACTGTAGTGTGCCCACTGCCAGTGCCCACCACTCATACCGGGTGGCACAGTAGCTTGCCGATAAATAAGGCATTTAATTTTTACACTTTAGTCTAATTTCAGTTGCTTGCCTGCTGCCAGTGTGTGTCAGGCCGACTTCCACAGACTGTAGTGTGCCCACTGCCAGTGCCCACCACTCATACCGGGTGGCACAGTAGCTTGCCGATAAATAAGGCATTTAATTTTTACACTTTAGTCTAATTTCAGTTGCTTGCCTGCTGCCAGTGTGTGTCAGGCCGACTTCCACAGACTGTAGTGTGCCCACTGCCAGTGCCCACCACTCATACCGGGTGGCACAGTAGCTTGCCGATAAATAAGGCATTTAATTTTTACACTTTAGTCTAATTTCAGTTGCTTTCCTGCTGCCAGTGTGTGTCAGGCCGACTTCTACAGACTGTAGTGTGCCCACTGCCAGTGCCCACCACTCATACCGGGTGGCACAGTAGCTTGCCGATAAATAAGGCATTTAATTTTTACACTTTAGTCTAATTTCAGTTGCTTGCCTGCTGCCAGTGTGTGTCAGGCCGACTTCTACAGACTGTAGTGTGCCCACTGCCAGTGCCCACCACTCATACCGTGTGGCACAGGACTTTGCATGAAAAATAAGGCATTTAATTTTTACACTTTAGTCTAATTTCAGTTGCTTTCCTGCTGCCAGTGTGTGTCAGGCCGACTTCCACAGACTGTAGTGTGCCCACTGCCAGTGCCCACCACTCATACCGGGTGTCACAGAAGCTTGCCGATAAATAAGGCATTTAATTTTTACACTTTAGTCTAATTTCAGTTGCTTGACAGCTGCCAGTGTGTGTCAGGCCGACTCCTACAGACTGTAGTGTGCCCACTGCCAGTGCCCACCACTCATACCGGGTGGCACAGTAGCTTGCCGATAAATAAGGCATTTAATTTTTACACTTTAGTCTAATTTCAGTTGCTTTCCTGCTGCCAGTGTATGTCAAGCCGACTTCCACAGACTGTAGTTTGCCCACTGCCAGTGCCCACCACTCATACCGGGTGGAACAGTAGCTTGCCGATAAATAAGGCATTTAATTTTTACACTTTAGTCTAATTTCAGTTGCTTTCCTGCTGCCAGTGTGTGTCAGGCCGACTCCTACAGACTGTAGTGTGCCCACTGCCATTGCCCACCACTCATACCGGGTGTCACAGAAGCTTGCCGATAAATAAGGCATTTAATTTTTACACTTTAGTCTAATTTCAGTTGCTTGCCTGCTTCCAGTGTGTGTCAGGCCGACATCTACAGACTGTAGTGTGCCCACTGCCAGAGCCAACCACTCATACCGGGTGGCATAGTAGCTTGCCGATAAATAAGGCATTTAATTTTTACACTTTAGTCTAATTTCAGTTGCTTGCCTGCTGTCAGTGTGTGTCAGGCTGACTTCCACAGACTGTAGTGTGCCCACTGCCAGTGCCCACCACTCATACCGGGTGGCACAGTAGCTTGCCGATAAATAAGGCATTTAATTTTTACACTTTAGTCTAATTTCAGTTGCTTGCCTGCTGCCAGTGTGTGTCAGGCCGACTCCTACAGACTGTAGTGTGCCCACTGCCAGTGCCCACCACTCATATCGGGTGGCACAGTAGCTTGCCGATAAATAAGGCATTTAATTTTTACACTTTAGTCTAATTTCAGTTGCTTGCCTGCTTCCGGTGTGTGTCAGGCCGACTTCCACAGACTGTAGTGTGCCCACTGCCAGTGCCAACCACTCATACCGGGTGGCACAGTAGCTTGCCGATAAATAAGGCATAAAATTTTTACACTTTAGTCTATTTTCAGTTGCTTGCCTGCTGCCAGTGTGTGTCAGGCCGACTCCTACAGACTGTAGTGTGCCCACTGCCAGTGCCCACCACTCATATCGGGTGGCACAGTAGCTTGCCGATAAATAGGGCATTTAATTTTTACACTTTAGTCTAATTTCAGTTGCTTTCCTGCTGCCAGTGTGTTTAGGCCGACTTCCACAGACTGTAGTTTGCCCACTGCCAGTGCCCACCACTCATACCGGGCGGCACAGTAGCTTGCCGATAAATAAGGCATTTAATTTTTACACTTTAGTCTAATTTCAGTTGCTTCCCTGCTTCCAGTGTGTGTCAGGCCGACTTCTACAGACTGTAGTGTGCCCACTGCCAGTGCCAACCACTCATACCGGTTGGCATAGTAGCTTGCCGATAAATAAGGCATTTAATTTTTACACTTTAGTCTAATTTCAGTTGCTTGCCTGCTGCCAGTGTGTGTCAGGCTGACTTCCACAGACTGTAGTGTGCCCACTGCCAGTGCCAACCACTCATACGGGGTGGCACAGTAGCTTGCCGATAAATAAGGCATTTAATTTTTACACTTTAGTCTAATTTCAGTTGCTTGCCTGCTGCCAGTGTGTGTCAGGCCGACTTCCACAGACTGTAGTGTGCCCACTGCCAGTGCCCACCACTCATACCGGGTGGCACAGTAGCTTGCCGATAAATAAGGCATTTAATTTTTACACTTTAGTCTAATTTCAGTTGCTTGCCTGCTGCCAGTGTGTGTCAGGCCGACTTCCACAGACTGTAGTGTGCCCACTGCCAGTGCCCACCACTCATACCGGGTGGCACAGTAGCTTGCCGATAAATAAGGCATTTAATTTTTACACTTTAGTCTAATTTCAGTTGCTTTCCTGCTGCCAGTGTGTGTCAGGCCGACTTCCACAGACTGTAGTGTGCCCACTGCCAGTGCCCACCACTCATACCGGGTGGCACAGTAGCTTGCCGATAAATAAGGCATTTAATTTTTACACTTTAGTCTAATTTCAGTTGCTTGCCTGCTGTCAGTGTGTGTCAGGCCGACTTCCACAGACTGTAGTGTGCCCACTGCCAGTGCCCACCACTCATACCGGGTAATACAGTAGCTTGCCGATAAATAAGGCATTTAATTTTATTTTTACACTTTAGTCCAATTTCAGTTGCTTGCCTGCTGCCAGTGTGTGTCAGGCCGACTCCTACAGACTGTAGTGTGCCCACTGCCAGTGCCCACCACTCATATCGGGTGGCACAGTAGCTTGCCGATAAATAAGGCATTTAATTTTTACACTTTAGTCTAATTTCAGTTGCTTGCCTGCTAGTGTGTGTCAGGCCGACTTTCACTGACTGTAGTGTGCCCACTGTCAGTGCCCACCACTCGTACCGGGTGGCACAGTCGCTTGCCGAAAAATAAGGCATTTAATTTTTACACTTTAGTCTAATTTCAGTTGCTTGCCTGCTGTCAGTGTGTGTCAGGCCGACTTCTACAGACTGTAGTGTGCCCACTGCCAGTGCCCACCACTCATACCGAGTGTCACAGTAGCTTGCCGATAAATAGGGCATTTAATTTTTACACTTTAGTCTAATTTCAGTTGCTTTCCTGCTGCCAGTGTGTTTAGGCCGACTTCCACAGACTGTAGTTTGCCCACTGCCAGTGCCCACCACTCATACGGGCGGCACAGTAGCTTGCCGATAAATAAGGCATTTAATTTTTACACTTTAGTCTAATTTCAGTTGCTTGCCTGCTTCCAGTGTGTGTCAGGCCGACTTCTACAGACTGTAGTGTGCCCACTGCCAGTGCCAACCACTCATACCGGTTGGCATAGTAGCTTGCCGATAAATAAGGCATTTAATTTTTACACTTTAGTCTAATTTCTGTTGCTTGCCTGCTGCCAGTGAGTGTCAGGCCGACTTCCACAGACTGTAGTGTGCCCACTGCCAGTGCCCACCACTCATACCGGGTACTACAGTAGCTTGCCGATAAATAAGGCATTTAATTTTATTTTTACACTTTGGTCCAATTTCAGTTGCTTGCCTGCTGCCAGTGTGTGTCAGGCCGACTCCTACAGACTGTAGTTTGCCCACTGCCAGTGCCCACCACTCATATCGGGTGGCACAGTAGCTTGCCGATAAATAAGGCATTTAATTTTTACACTTTAGTCTAATTTCAGTTGCTTTCCTGCTGCCAGTGTGTGTCAGTCCGACTTCCACAGACTGTAGTTTGCCCACTGCCAGTGCCCACCACTCATACCGGGTGGCACAGTAGCTTGCCGATAAATAAGGCATTTAATTTTTACACTTTAGTCTAATTTCAGTTGCTTTCCTGCTAGTGTGTGTCAGGCCGACTTCCACTGACTGTAGTGTGCCCACTGCCAGTGCCCACCACTCATACCGGGTGGCACAGTAGCTTGCCGATAAATAAGGCATTTAATTTTTACACTTTAGTCTAATTTCAGTTGCTTGCCTGCTCAGTGTGTGTCAGGCCGACTTCCACTGACTGTAGTGTGCCCACTGCCAGTGCCCACCACTCATACCGGGTGGCACAGTAGCTTGCCGATAAATAAGGCATTTAATTTTTACACTTTAGTCTAATTTCAGTTGCTTTCCTGCTGCCAGTGTGTGTCAGTCCGACTTCCACAGACTGTAGTTTGCCCACTGCCAGTGCCCACCACTCATACCGGGTGGCACAGTAGCTTGCCGATAAATAAGGCATTTAATTTTTACACTTTAGTCTAATTTCAGTTGCTTGCCTGCTTCCAGTGTGTGTCAGGCCGACTTCTACAGACTGTAGTGTGCCCACTGCCAGTGCCAACCACTCATACCGGTTGGCATAGTAGCTTGCCGATAAATAAGGCATTTAATTTTTACACTTTAGTCTAATTTCAGTTGCTTTCCTGCTGCCAGTGTGTGTCAGGCCGACTTCCACAGACTGTAGTGTGCCCACTGCCAGTGCCCACCACTCATACCGGGTGTCACAGTAGCTTGCCGATAAATAAGGCATTTAATTTTTACACTTTAGTCTAATTTCAGTTGCTTGCCAGCTGTCAGTGTGTGTCAGGCCGACTTCCACAGACTGTAGTGTGCCCACTGCCAGTGCCCACCACTCATACCGGGTAATACAGTAGCTTGCCGATAAATAAGGCATTTAATTTTATTTTTACACTTTAGTCCAATTTCAGTTGCTTGCCTGCTGCCAGTGTGTGTCAGGCCAACTCCTACAGACTGTAGTGTGCCCACTGCCAGTGCCCACCACTCATATCGGGTGGCACAGTAGCTTGCCGATAAATAAGGCATTTCATTTTGACACTTTAGTCTAATTTCAGTTGCTTGCCTGCTAGTGTGTGTCAGGCCGACTTTCACTGACTGTAGTGTGCCCACTGCCAGTGCCCACCACTCGTACCGGGTGGAACAGTAGCTTGCCGAAAAATAAGGCATTTAATTTTTACACTTTAGTCTAATTTCAGTTGCTTGCCTGCTGCCAGTGTGTGTCAGGCCGACTTCTACAGACTGTAGTGTGCCCACTGCCAGTGCCCACCACTCATACCGAGTGTCACAGTAGCTTGCCGATAAATAGGGCATTTAATTTTTACACTTTAGTCTAATTTCAGTTGCTTTCCTGCTGCCAGTGTGTGTCAGGCCGACTTCCACAGACTGTAGTTTGCCCACTGCCAGTGCCCACCACTCATACCGGGTGGCACAGTAGCTTGCCGATAAATAAGGCATTTAATTTTTACACTTTAGTCTAATTTCAGTTGCTTGCCTGCTGCCAGTGTGTGTCAGGCCGACTTCCACAGACTGTAGTGTGCCCACTGCCAGTGCCCACCACTCATACCGGGTGGCTACAGTAGCTTGCCGATAAATAAGGCATTTAATTTTATTTTACACTTTGGTCCAATTTCAGTTGCTTGCCTGCTGCCAGTGTGTGTCAGGCCGACTTCTACAGACTGTAGTGTGCCCACTGCCAGTGCCCACCACTCATATCGGGTGGCACAGTAGCTTGCCGATAAATAAGGCATTTCATTTTTACACTTTAGTCTAATTTCAGTTGCTTGCCTGCTGCCAGTGTGTGTCAGGCCGACTTCCACTGACTGTAGTGTGCCCACTGCCAGTGCCAACCACTCATACCGGTTGGCATAGTAGCTTGCCGATAAATAAGGCATTTAATTTTTACACTTTAGTCTAATTTCAGTTGCTTGCCTGCTGCCAGTGTGTGTCAGGCCGACTTCCACAGACTGTAGTGTGCCCACTGCCAGTGCCCACCACTCATACCGGGTACTACAGTAGCTTGCCGATAAATAAGGCATTTAATTTTATTTTTACACTTTGGTCCAATTTCAGTTGCTTGCCTGCTGCCAGTGTGTGACAGGCCGACTCCTACAGACTGTAGTGTGCCCACTGCCAGTGCCCACCACTCATATCGGGTGGCACAGTAGCTTGCCGATAAATAAGGCATTTAATTTTTACACTTTAGTCTAATTTCAGTTGCTTGCCTGCTAGTGTGTGTCAGGCCGACTTCCACTGACTGTAGTGTGCCCACTGCCAGTGCCCACCACTCATACCGGGTGGCACAGTAGCTTGCCGATAAATAAGGCATTTAATTTTTACACTTTAGTCTAATTTCAGTTGCTTTCCTGCTGCCAGTGTGTGTCAGTCCGACTTCCACAGACTGTAGTTTGCCCACTGCCAGTGCCCACCACTCATACCGGGTGGCACAGTAGCTTGCCGATAAATAAGGCATTTAATTTTTACACTTTAGTCTAATTTCAGTTGCTTTCCTGCTGCCAGTGTGTGTCAGTCCGACTTCCACAGACTGTAGTTTGCCCACTGCCAGTGCCCACCACTCATACCGGGTGGCACAGTAGCATGCCGATAAATAAGGCATTTAATTTTTACACTTTAGTCTAATTTCATTTGCTTGCCTGCTTCCAGTGTGTGTCAGGCCGACTTCTACAGACTGTAGTGTGCCCACTGCCAGTGCCCACCACTCATACCGGTTGGCATAGTAGCTTGCCGATAAATATGGCATTTAATTTTTACACTTTAGTCTAATTTCAGTTGCTTGCCTGCTGCCAGTGTGTGTCAGGCCGACTTCCACAGACTGTAGTGTGCCCACTGCCAGTGCCCACCACTCATACCGGGTACTACAGTAGCTTGCCGATAAATAAGGCATTTAATTTTATTTTTACACTTTGGTCCAATTTCAGTTGCTTGCCTGCTGCCAGTGTGTGACAGGCCGACTCCTGCAGACTGTAGTGTGCCCACTGCCAGTGCCCACCACTCATATCGGGTGGCACAGTAGCTTGCCGATAAATAAGGCATTTAATTTTTACACTTTAGTCTAATTTCAGTTGCTTGCCTGCTGCCAGTGTGTGTCAGGCCGACTTCCACTGACTGTAGTGTGCCCACTGCCAGTGCCCACCACTCATACCGGGTGGAACAGTAGCTTGCCGATAAATAAGGCATTTAATTTTTACACTTTAGTCTAATTTCAGTTGCTTTCCTGCTGCCAGTGTGTGTCAGTCCGACTTCCACAGACTGTAGTTTGCCCACTGCCAGTGCCCACCACTCATACCGGGTGGCACAGTAGCATGCCGATAAATAAGGCATTTAATTTTTACACTTTAGTCTAATTTCATTTGCTTGCCTGCTTCCAGTGTGTGTCAGGCCGACTTCTACAGACTGTAGTGTGCCCACTGCCAGTGCCAACCACTCATACCGGTTGGCATAGTAGCTTGCCGATAAATATGGCATTTAATTTTTACACTTTAGTCTAATTTCAGTTGCTTGCCTGCTGTCAGTGTGTGTCAGGCTGACTTCAACAGACTGTAGTGTGCCCACTGCCAGTGCCCACCACTCATACCGGGTGGCACAGTAGCTTGCCGATAAATAAGGCATTTAATTTTTACACTTTAGTCTAATTTCAGTTGCTTGCCTGCTGCCAGTGTGTGTCAGGCCGACTCCTACAGACTGTAGTGTGCCCACTGCCAGTGCCCACCACTCATACCGTGTGGCACAGGAGCTTTGCCGATAAATAAGGCATTTAATTTTTACACTTTAGTCTAATTTCAGTTGCTTTCCTGCTGCCAGTGTGTGTCAGGCCGACTTCCACAGACTGTAGTGTGCCCACTGCCAGTGCCCACCACTCATACCGGGTGGCACAGTAGCTTGCCGATAAATAAGGCATTTAATTTTTACACTTTAGTCTAATTTCAGTTGCTTGCCTGCTGCCAGTGTGTGTCAGGCCGACTTCTACAGACTGTAGTGTGCCCACTGCCAGTGCCCACCACTCATACCGGGTGGCACAGTAGCTTGCCGATAAATAAGGCATTTAATTTTTACACTTTAGTCTAATTTCAGTTGCTTGCCTGCTGCCAGTGTGTGTCAGGCCGACTTCTACAGACTGTAGTGTGCCCACTGCCAGTGCCCACCACTCATATCGGGTGGCACAGTAGCTTGCCGATAAATAAGGCATTTAATTTTTACACTTTAGTCTAATTTCAGTTGCTTGCCTGCTGCCAGTGTGTGTCAGGCCGACTTCCACAGACTGTAGTGTGCCCACTGCCAGTGCCCACCACTCATACCGGGTGGCACAGTAGCTTGCCGATAAATAAGGCATTTAATTTTTACACTTTAGTCTAATTTCAGTTGCTTGCCTGCTGTCAGTGTGTGTCAGGCCGACTTCCACAGACTGTAGTGTGCCCACTGCCAGTGCCCACCACTCATACCGGGTGGCACAGTAGCTTGCCGATAAATAAGGCATTTAATTTTTACACTTTAGTCTAATTTCAGTTGCTTGCCTGCTGCCAGTGTGTGTCAGGCCGACTTCCACAGACTGTAGTGTGCCCACTGCCAGTGCCCACCACTCATACCGGGTGGCACAGTAGCTTGCCGATAAATAAGGCATTTAATTTTTACACTTTAGTCTAATTTCAGTTGCTTGCCTGCTGCCAGTGTGTGTCAGGCCGACTTCTACAGACTGTAGTGTGCCCACTGCCAGTGCCAACCACTCATACCGGTTGGCACAGTAGCTTGCCGATAAATAAGGCATTTAATTTTTACACTTTAGTCTAATTTCAGTTGCTTGCCTGCTGCCAGTGTGTGTCAGGCCGACTTCCACAGACTGTAGTGTGCCCACTGCCAGTGCCCACCACTCATACCGGGTGGCACAGTAGCTTGCCGATAAATAAGGCATTTAATTTTTACACTTTAGTCTAATTTCAGTTGCTTGCCTGCTGCCAGTGTGTGTCAGGCCGACTTCCACAGACTGTAGTGTGCCCACTGCCAGTGCCCACCACTCATACCGGGTGGCACAGTAGCTTGCCGATAAATAAGGCATTTAATTTTTACACTTTAGTCTAATTTCAGTTGCTTGCCTGCTTCCAGTGTGTGTCAGGCCGACTTCTACAGACTGTAGTGTGCCCACTGCCAGTGCCAACCACTCATACCGGTTGGCATAGTAGCTTGCCGATAAATAAGGCATTTAATTTTTACACTTTAGTCTAATTTCAGTTGCTTGCCTGCTGCCAGTGTGTGTCAGGCCGACTTCCACAGACTGTAGTGTGCCCACTGCCAGTGCCCACCACTCATACCGGGTGGCACAGTAGCTTGCCGATAAATAAGGCATTTAATTTTTACACTTTAGTCTAATTTCAGTTGCTTGCCTGCTGTCAGTGTGTGTCAGGCCGACTTCCACAGACTGTAGTGTGCCCACTGCCAGTGCCCACCACTCATACCGGGTAATACAGTAGCTTGCCGATAAATAAGGCATTTAATTTTATTTTTACACTTTAGTCTATTTTCAGTTGCTTGCCTGCTGCCAGTGTGTGTCATGCCGACTTCCACAGACTGTAGTTTGCCCACTGCCAGTGCCCACCACTCATACCGGGTGGCACAGTAGCTTGCCGATAAAGAGGCATTTAATTTTTACTCTTTAGTCTAATTTCAGTTGCTTGCCTGCTAGTGTGTGTCAGGCCGACTTCCACTGACTGTAGTGTGCCCACTGCCAGTGCCCACCACTCGTACCAGGTGGCACAGTCGCTTGCCGATAAATAAGGCATTTAATTTTTACACTTTAGTCTAATTTCAGTTGCTTGCCTGCTTCCAGTGTGTGTCAGGCCGACTCCTACAGACTGTAGTGTGCCCACTGCCAGTGCCAACCACTCATACCGAGTGTCACAGTAGCTTGCCGATAAATAGGGCATTTAATTTTTACACTTTAGTCTAATTTCAGTTGCTTTCCTGCTGCCAGTGTGTTTAGGCCGACTTCCACAGACTGTAGTTTGCCCACTGCCAGTGCCCACCACTCATACCGGGCGGCACAGTAGCTTGCCGATAAATAAGGCATTTAATTTTTACACTTTAGTCTAATTTCAGTTGCTTGCCTGCTTCCAGTGTGTGTCAGGCCGACTTCTACAGACTGTAGTGTGCCCACTGCCAGTGCCAACCACTCATACCGGTTGGCATAGTAGCTTGCCGATAAATAAGGCATTTAATTTTTACACTTTAGTCTAATTTCAGTTGCTTGCCTGCTGCCAGTGTGTGTCAGGCCGACTTCCACAGACTGTAGTGTGCCCACTGCCAGTGTCCACCACTCATACCGGGTACTACAGTAGCTTGCCGATAAATAAGGCATTTAATTTTATTTTTACACTTTGGTCCAATTTCAGTTGCTTGCCTGCTGCCAGTGTGTGTCAGGCCGACTCCTACAGACTGTAGTGTGCCCACTGCCAGTGCCCACCACTCATATCGGGTGGCACAGTAGCTTGCCGATAAATAAGGCATTTAATTTTTACACTTTAGTCTAATTTCAGTTGCTTGCCTGCTGCCAGTGTGTGTCAGGCCGACTTCCACAGACTGTAGTGTGCCCACTGCCAGTGCCCACCACTCATACCGGGTGGCACAGTAGCTTGCCGATAAATAAGGCATTTAATTTTTACACTTTAGTCTAATTTCAGTTGCTTGCCTGCTGCCAGTGTGTGTCAGGCCGACTTCCACAGACTGTAGTGTGCCCACTGCCAGTGCCCACCACTCATACCGGGTGGCACAGTAGCTTGCCGATAAATAAGGCATTTAATTTTTACACTTTAGTCTAATTTCAGTTGCTTGCCTGCTGCCAGTGTGTGTCAGGCCGACTTCTACAGACTGTAGTGTGCCCACTGCCAGTGCCCACCACTCATACCGGGTGGCACAGTAGCTTGCCGATAAATAAGGCATTTAATTTTTACACTTTAGTCTAATTTCAGTTGCTTGCCTGCTGCCAGTGTGTGTCAGGCCGACTTCTACAGACTGTAGTGTGCCCACTGCCAGTGCCAACCACTCATACCGGGTGGCACAGTAGCTTGCCGATAAATAAGGCATTTAATTTTTACACTTTAGTCTAATTTCAGTTGCTTGCCTGCTGCCAGTGTGTGTCAGGCCGACTTCCACAGACTGTAGTGTGCCCACTGCCAGTGCCCACCACTCATACCGGGTGTCACAGTAGCTTGCCGATAAATAAGGCATTTAATTTTTACACTTTAGTCTAATTTCAGTTGCTTGCCTGCTGCCAGTGTGTGTCAGGCCGACTTCCACAGACTGTAGTGTGCCCACTGCCAGTGCCCACCACTCATACCGGGTGGCACAGTAGCTTGCCGATAAATAAGGCATTTAATTTTTACACTTTAGTCTAATTTCAGTTGCTTGCCTGCTGCCAGTGTGTGTCAGGCCGACTTCTACAGACTGTAGTGTGCCCACTGCCAGTGCCCACCACTCATACCGGGTGGCACAGTAGCTTGCCGATAAATAAGGCATTTAATTTTTACACTTTAGTCTAATTTCAGTTGCTTGCCTGCTTGCCAGTGTGTGTCAGGCCGACTTCCACAGACTGTAGTGTGCCCACTGCCAGTGCCCACCACTCATACCGGGTGGCACAGTAGCTTGCCGATAAATAAGGCATTTAATTTTTACACTTTAGTCTAATTTCAGTTGCTTGCCTGCTTCCAGTGTGTGTCAGGCCGACTTCTACAGACTGTAGTGTGCCCACTGCCAGTGCCCACCACTCATACCGGGTGGCACAGTAGCTTGCCGATAAATAAGGCATTTAATTTTTACACTTTAGTCTAATTTCAGTTGCTTGCCTGCTGTCAGTGTGTGTCAGGCTGACTTCCACAGACTGTAGTGTGCCCACTGCCAGTGCCCACCACTCATACCGGGTGGCACAGTAGCTTGCCGATAAATAAGGCATTTAATTTTTACACTTTAGTCTAATTTCAGTTGCTTGCCTACTGCCAGTGTGTGTCAGGCCGACTCCTACAGACTGTAGTGTGCCCACTGCCAGTGCCCACCACTCATATCGGGTGGCACAGTAGCTTGCCGATAAATAAGGCATTTAATTTTTACACTTTAGTCTAATTTCAGTTGCTTGCCTGCTTCCAGTGTGTGTCAGGCCGAATTCTACAGACTGTAGTGTGCCCACTGCCAGTGCCAACCACTCATACCGTCTGGCACAGGACTTTGCATAAAAAAAAGGCATTTAATTTTTACAATTTAGTCTAATTTCAGTTGCTTTCCTGCTGCCAGTGTGTGTCAGGCCGACTTCCACAGACTGTAGTTTGCCCACTGTCAATGCCCACCACTCATACCGGGAGGCACAGTAGCTTGCCGATAAATAAGGCATTTCATTTTTACACTTTAGTCTAATTTCAGTTGCTTGCCTGCTTCCAGTGTGTGTCAGGCCGAATTCTACAGACTGTAGTGTGCCCACTGCCAGTGCCAACCACTCATACCGGGTGGCACAGTAGCTTGCCGATAAATAAGGCATAAAATTTTTACACTTTAGTCTATTTTCAGTTGCTTGCCTGCTGCCAGTGTGTGTCAGGCCGACTCCTACAGACTGTAGTGTGCCCACTGCCAGTGCCCACCACTCATATCGGGTGGCACAGTAGCTTGCCGATAAATAAGGCATTTAATTTTTACACTT
Organism: Bufotes viridis; assembly: GCA_033119425.1. NCBI lineage: Eukaryota > Metazoa > Chordata > Amphibia > Anura > Bufonidae > Bufotes > Bufotes viridis. The sequence goes on from CM065590.1 coordinate 359,578,899, forward strand.
TAGTCTAATTTCAGTTGCTTGCCTGCTAGTGTGTGTCAGGCCGACTTTCACTGACTGTAGTGTGCCCACTGCCAGTGCCCACCACTCGTACCGGGTGGCACAGTCGCTTGCCGAAAAATAAGGCATTTAATTTTTACACTTTAGTCTAATTTCAGTTGCTTGCCTGCTGTCAGTGTGTGTCAGGCCGACTTCTACAGACTGTAGTGTGCCCACTGCCAGTGCCAACCACTCATACCGGGTGGCACAGTAGCTTGCCGATAAATAAGGCATTTAATTTTTACACTTTAGTCTAATTTCAGTTGCTTGCCTGCTGCCAGTGTGTGTCAGGCCGACTTCCACAGACTGTAGTGTGATCACTGCCAGTGCCCACCACTCATACCGGGTACTACAGTAGCTTGCCGATAAATAAGGCATTTAATTTTATTTTTACACTTTGGTCCAATTTCAGTTGCTTGCCTGCTGCCAGTGTGTGTCAGGCCGACTTCTACAGACTGTAGTGTGCTCCACTGCCAGTGCCCACCACTCATATCGGGTGGCACAGTAGCTTGCCGATAAATAAGGCATTTAATTTTTACACTTTAGTCTAATTTCAGTTGCTTGCCTGCTAGTGTGTGTCAGGCCGACTTCCACTGACTTTAGTGTGCCCACTGCCAGTGCCCACCACTCATACCGGGTGGCACAGTAGCTTGCCGATAAATAAGGCATTTAATTTTTACACTTTAGTCTAATTTCAGTTGCTTGCCTGCTGCCAGTGTGTGTCAGGCCCACTTCCACAGACTGTAGTGTGCCCACTGCCAGTGCCCACCACTCATACCGGGTGGAACAGTAGCTTGCCGATAAATAAGGCATTTAATTTTTACACTTTAGTCTAATTTCAGTTGCTTTCCTGTTGCCAGTGTGTGTCAGGCCGACTCCTACAGACTGTAGTGTGCCCACTGCCATTGCCCACCACTCATACCGGGTGTCACAGAAACTTGCCGATAAATAAGGCATTTAATTTTTACACTTTAGTCTAATTTCAGTTGCTTGCCTGCTGCCAGTGTGTGTCAGGCCGACTTCTACATACTGTAATGTGCCCACTGCCAGTGCCAACCACTCATATCGGGTGGCACAGTAGCTTGCTGATAAATAAGGCATTTAATTTTTACACTTTAGTCTAATTTCAGTTGCTTGCCTGCTGCCAGTGTGTGTCAGGCCGACTCCTACAGACTGTAGGGTGCCCACTGCCAGTGCCCACCACTCATACCGGGTGTCACAGTAGCTTGCCGATAAATAAGGCATTTCATTTTTACAATTTAGTCTAATTTCAGTTGCTTGCCAGCTGTCAGTGTGTGTCAGGCCGACTTCCAAAGACTGTAGTGTGCCCACTGCCAGTGCCCACCACTCATACCGGGTGGCACAGTAGTGTAGTGTACGGGAGTTGTACTGCCCGTCACTACGGAAGGGTCACTTGGTTGCTGTCGCTCCTCTCTGTTAGGAGGAGGCTGGTAAAGGTCCTATTTGTACCATGCAATGTAGATCAATGTATTTGATTCTCCAGTTACTGTGAAATGTCCTATGTGCAGGCCGGCTAGGGATGTAATTCCAGCTCTAGTCACTAGAGGGAGCTAGGTTGCCCTAGTCTATATAAGGCTCAGTCAGGGGAAGGGAAGGGAGTCTAGAGTGTGCCTTAGACAAGTGCAGGCCATGTGCCTGTGAAGGCCAAACCCAGGCCTCACGGCCTGTGAGGAATCCACCCTAGGAAGATGGTACCCTAGGAGAAGGAGTGCAGAACCCAGAGGCAATCCCTAGAGCAAGAGGTACTAAACGTCAAGAGGAGGTACATTATAAACTGGAGATTCAAGGATATAAGCCAGAAGTAGGGCATTGGGGCCTTGAAGCATCAATTCCAGTCAGGACGAGTCAGGAAGAAAGTAAGGTTCACCTGCAATTCCAAGTCCTGTATTATCACCCTCTGTTTAACCTTGCTGGATGTAAGACCACTGCAATTTTGATTGTCTGCAAAAAGGAACTGTTGGAAAGACTGCTTACTGTATCATCACTGTCTTCAGTAAAGTTTGAATTCTGTTTTCAAGTTACCAGTCTGCACCTCTGTTATTCCTACTGTAAATACGGTGTGCCACCGTTTACTGGCACTGGCGTCACGACATATCAGGGACTTAGCCATAGGCACGTTAAACTATAACACCAAGGGCACCTCACCTTCCACCTGGCTGTGTCCCTCAAGAACCCAGAGAGTGCCCCAGAGGAGCAGCGTGCCGGCCTCTCCATCACTGGCATTCCCCAGGTTAGTTCCACACATTGCCCTGACTTGGGGATGCTACATTTTGGCGTCACGAACAGGATACGCACGTTTTACGGACTGTGATCAAAAACGTGAACTTTGTGCCTTAACCAGTTTGCCAAGTGACAAAACGCCTGTTTATTTGAAGTAAACTTTGTGGACCTAAAGCGTACAGAAAAGTGTCCCAAAACCTCCAGAAAGCGCTGTGCAGTGTTGCGCTATCAAGAGGAAGAAAATCGCCACTTCAAAGTGCATTTTGTGGACTTTTATGCTGTTTTACTACCGCTGCTTGCTGTCATTGAATTGATGCATCATGGCGTCCAAGATGGCCGCCGGCGTATTGGACTTCTTCTTGCGCCATCACTGTCCTCAGTGGCGCGAAAATTTGGCGCCAAAACCCTCCAAGAAGGAGGAGGAGACGACCTGGAGGTAACGCCTTCCCTTGAGGATTATAATATGGACACCGCCTACCCTCTACTGGAATACCTAGGGGCGTGCAAGAATCGACGGGGTGGAGCCTGCTGGAACAGTGGCTCACCCTGCTACGGGTTTCCTACCTGAATCGGAGGGATCCGGAGCCGTAGTTGGTGCAATGGAGGCGACCTCAGGAGCAACTAAGGAGCGCCTGCGCCCCAGCGTATACTCCCAGCGACATGGCCCAGACCTGTCCATGGCCACAAGCCGAACCCTGCCGTTTCCACCCGCAGCGAGAAGGCTTCCTCCGCGGAACCCGCGTGGTCGGCCCTGATGGCCGAGATCCGAGTGGCGGCAACTTTAAAAACCACCACTCAGAAAAGTACTTTGAAGAAGTCACCAAGCGAATTTATGAGGACTCCAGAGACAGCAAGCCCCAGCTCGAACGCCGCACTGGAGTAGTGCTCGAGTTTGACAAGGTCAGAGGATTTGGATTCATCCAAGAAACCGGCACCAACCGGGACTATTATGTGAATCGCCGGTCCGTCAAGCGCAGCTATCTCCCGGGCGACTGCATAATCTAGCGGTCGGGAGAGAGTAGAGTTTACTCCCGCGGAGGGCCTGCGAGGCCCATATGCCACTGCGGTGACCCGTCCAGGACCGGTACCGGAGGACTGGGAAGAAGCAGAAGATCCGGTGGAGGCAGAGGACCCGCCGGGACCCATCCGAATACGTACCAGGAGAAGAGTTCCTTTCTCGGCCCGAACATCTTCTGGCAGCCGACGATCCTGGACAAGCCTCCCAGTCCTTATCCTCTCCAGAGCTGCCGCGACGAGAAAGACAGCCGCTGATTGGGCGCGGATGGCCCAGTTCAGTGAAGCCATGGATGACCTGCGGAAGAACCGCCATGATAGAACCTCGTCTGAGCCTGCTGCAAGTGTGCCGGAATCCAGCAGTGAGATCTCCGCCCTGGAGGAGCGGATCGCTTCCTTACAGGCTTACCTGGATGGCCTGCGGCAAGTGACAGAGTCTAAGAAAACAGCGCAGCAGTCCAGCGGTGGTGAGTTACCTGTGACCCCTGTACCACCCGAACCCGTAGTCCAAGGTCCTACCGCTAACGCTGAGCCACCCAAGGTCCGTGTAACAGCGGATAAATTGACTTATGCCAGGAGCCGAGTCCGCCGTGACGGGAGCGTTATGTCCCGGCCAGAGGAAGTGTCTACCCCAGCGCCGGCCCGTGTCCCGAGACCAGCAGCTCCTGTGTGTCCGCAACCCAGCGGGCCAATGAGGTGGGTAGGCCCAATACCGGTGATGTTTCCAGCCCATTCTTTGTGGTGGGCACCCCTCCATGTGGCCCTGGTGCATGGCCCAGACTACCTGCAGCACAGGGCTGCACTACCTCTGATGAACGGGGCTCATTTGACACCTACCTGTGAGCAGGCCTGCTAGGCCATTTTTGCTCATTCTCACAGGGACATCATACATGTTGCAGGAACTGTTCCTTTAAGTTTGCCAGGCTGGTAGAGCTTGCTGCCAGTTCCCCACGGCCGGTGGCATTTTTGTGAAGATAAGTTGCCACTGTGGAACCACTGCTCCCAGCCTGCCTCTTTCTGTTCGGGACATCCTGCCTGCTGCTAACATTGTGGCGTCAAGTACTTTAATAACTCCAAGTTGTGCTTTTATTTGCACCTTATCCCTTTTAACCCCCATTTCAGGTTGAAAAGGGTTCTTTTATGTCAGCACTTTAAATATACGCAGGACTTGCCAGGAAGGTGTTGCCCTGGTATTGTCAGAGTCCTGTATTGTGATTTTATGTATGTGCTGCTGACCGTATTATTGCTAAAACATATTTTATCTAAGTCTATGTGCCCAGAGATGGACCCCTGTGTGCGAGTCTCTGTGATATGCTTTTATGGACTCACTCATTGTCATGGACTATCCTGGTATTCCCTAACATCCGCTGTGCCAGGTCAGCGCCCCAGTTCCACTCCTTTATCCTGAAGAAAGAGAGCGACGCCCTTGTCACCGCACTTCTCCGTCAGTCAGCTGGACCTGATGGCAATTGTCGATGCAGATAGAA